>CM028363.1:30763444-31963444 GCA_016624345.1 Platycodon grandiflorus
CTTAGTTAAATATGTCATGGAGCAATGGTTGATGCCATACAAGGAAAGATTTGTGGCTTTATGGACTGATCTGATCATGTATTTCAACAATACCACAACAAATAGGTATCTATCATTTTAATATCAATGTTTATTTTATGATGACATGTATTTTGTTAGATATATACTTGATAAGGTTATAACTTGTATTTTAGGGTGGAGAGTCAACATGCATTGTTGAAAAGACAGCTTGGCTCGAGTCAGGGTAACTTTGAGACGTGTTGGCGACGTTCACACCCTCATTGAGACTTCACACACAAAGAATCAAACAAATCATTTGAGAAGAGCAAAAATGTTGTCCAAAGATAAATACAAATCAATTGTATTTAGAGAGTCATGAGGATAGTGTCGATACATGGATTGAACTTGATATATGATGAATTAGGCATTATTGGTGAACATGGTGTAGACCCTCTGCTGTGTGGGTGTATACTGAGAAAGAGATGCAGGCTGCCTTGTGGTCATGAGATTGACGAATATAAGAGATCGGACTTGTCAATTCCACTTGATAAGGTTGACGCCTTTTGGAGAAAGTTAGATATCATACCTCCAAAGGTAGAAGATCCTGGTATAGTCAAAGAAATAGGTACTCAATTTAAACAAGAAATTGTTGAGCTTTCATCCAAGTGGGAACAAGCACCGGGCGAGAGGTTGTTAATTTTAAAGAGATTGACCGAAATAAATCAACCACCAACGACATCACTTAATCATCCCGTCAAGGGTCAGAAAATTCTTACTCGTGGTCGTCCTAAGTCCATAAAGGCTAAAAAAGACAAGTCAACCAAACGTGATCCGAGTAAGTTTGAGTATGTCCAGTCCATTGAAAATAGTTATTCATCATGTGAAGAAATTGCCTATCAGGTTGGTCCATCGATTAAACAACCTCTTACTCTCAGTACGACACCTAAACCAAAGAAGAAACATGTATTTTTTTATCGTTTTTTAAGATAGATTGAACATTCATTTAACATGGTTATACGCTAACGAAACAAAGAATTGATACATCTTATTTCAATAGGTTGTCCTGAAGGACTCGACTTGCGACTACAAGTGGTTTTATCCAACAACTACCATCATACTTGCACAATTGGATTGTAGAGACTAAAAATGTTAAAAGTGATGGTCATTGTGATTCTCGTGCCGTAGTAGACCAACTTGGCTTCACAGAGGAATCGTGGGGTAGGATTAGATGAGCACTTCTTCACGAGTTGATGCTTAACCAAGAGTTATACAAAAATGTTTTCATTGAACATGGTCGTGTTAAATAAGTGTTGGAGATTCTAGACTACTATAAGGAGCTCGCACCTAAGGAACATTGGTTTTGTTTGCCGAAATGGGTCATTTGGTAGCATCGTCTTTCAATGTTGCGGCGTTTCTTTGGATTTGCAAATTTCAATGACGTATTTACCCTTAAGAACCCAATCCCAAGTGATCCGAAGATGATATATATTGGATTTGTGAATAATGATCATTATATTCGTGCACACCATATCAAGGATATTATCCGAAGTTATTTATGTTATATAAATCCATGATATTGATATGTAGTATATTTGTAGGTGTTCTTGTGCGAGGGGAGTCCATTACCACCGTGGCGGATAAATGGAATACATATCGACTTCACTTTGTGCGGTGGCGGAAAAATTTGTATAGCGACCAACTTAATAATAATAAGAATAATAATAATAATAATCATAATAATAATCATAATAATCATAATAATAATAATCATAATAATAATAATAATAATAATAATAATAATAATAAGAATAATAATAATAAGAATAATAATAATAATAATCATAATAATAATCATAATAATAATCATCATAATAATAATAATAATAATAATAATAATAATAATAATAATAATAATAATAATAATAATAATAATAATAATAATAATAACAACAACAATAACAATAACAATAACAACAATAATAATAATAATAATAATAATAATAATAATAATAATAATAATAATAATAATAATAATAATAACAATAATAACAAACAATAATAATAATAATAATAATAATAATAATAATAATAATAATAATAATAATAATAATAATAATAATAATAATAATAATAATAATAATAATAGTAATAATAATAATAATAGTACTAAGAGTAATAATAATAATAATAATAATAATAATAATAATAATAATAATACACAATAATAATAATACTAAGTAATAATAATAATAATAAATAATAATGTTGTTATTATTATTATTACTCTAAGTATTATTATTATTATTATTATTATTACTCTTAGTATTATTATTATTATTATTATTATTATTATTATTATTATTATTATTACTATTATTATTATTATTATTACTATTATTACTATTATTACTATTATTACTATTATTACTATTACTATTATTATTATTACTATTACTATTATTATTATTACTATTACTATTATTATTACTATTATTACTCCTTCCTCTCTTTGTTTCCCCTCAAGTGACGCATTCTTTGTTGCTTTGGTTTTGTCTTATATATCCACATCTGCAACAGCTTCAGTGAGTTTTTCTTCAGTATAGCCACTTTGAAGACGCTTCCCTACCTGGCGCCTTGTCGTCGGAGGAATTGAACCATTCTTTTTCCCCTTAGTAAATTTCCTTCCTTTATTACTTCTAGAAGTGCGATCCATTCATCTTTGTTGTTTGATGACTTGCCTTTTCTGGATGATGAGAGTGACTTTTGGGAGGAATTGGGGAATCATCTTCAGGAGAAATTTTATATGGATGAGCTTATTCATGGTGGACCAGATTTCTTCCTTATTCTCCCTGATCTTCCAACCCTTTGTCCATGATAAAGAAGAGGTGAGTTGACAGCTTTGCCTTTTATCTTGGTTTCTCATTTTGAAGTGATCGAGATCTTGGGGGAGGCAAAGAGTTTTATTTTCAGGTGGTGCCAAATCATGAGAGGGAAATGTAAGGTATAGTTGTTTTAGTTGTTCCCATGGTTGCATGACATTGAGAGTTCTAGCCCTAGCTTTTTCTACCTTTTGGCTTTTGAATTCCATGTTTTCTTATTGAAGGAGTTATTAATTTCATCACTTGGTTGCCCTAGGGTCAAATTCAATCCTTCTATAGTGAATAAACCATTAAGAAACCTAACATGGTTTGGAGAGGTCCTTTGTAATGATACCACGGATCAACATAATTTTTAAAGATGACAGTGGGAAAAAGTGCAACACTTCAATTAGGCGTTTGGTATAGCGTTTGAAAACATAGTGTTTTAAAAACGGTGTTTTCTAAACGCAGCTTTTTCGTTATAAATGCGTTTGAGATATTATGTCAAAACGCTACTTTTTATTCCCTACGCGTTTAAAATCGCGTTTTGGAAAAGCTAGGAATTCCGATTTTAAAACGCAATGCGTTTGAAAACGTAGCGTTTTCTAGAAGATTGAAACGCTAAGTTAAGGAATAAGGCTGCGTTTTAACCCGCGTTTGGCCAAAACGCGAACAACAAACTTTAGCAAATCTCCCGCGAAGAATGGCACAAGCAATTTTTCATTGCTTAACATACAAACGGTAGAATGAATGTGCACAATTGAGTGATTTAATTGCAATGTCTGCTACAACACTCATAAAAGGTGGAAGAGTGTGTTTTTTAAGGTTTGACTAAAGTAAGGCATGGGTAACCTTTTCTATCCCGGTGAAGATTTTGTATGCCTCTGTGTAGTCAATGGTGTCATCTCAAATATTTGATGTTAAATCAGTGGAAGTATGAATATTGTACCTTCTTGCGACCATGTCTAGAGTGATTGTGACTTGTTAGCCGTTCAAGTTGAACACCAAATTGTTGTCGTTGTCCAAGCTTCCCGTTCTGGTAAATTTCATGGCATTCACGGAGATATAGTGTCAGTTTTGCCCTTAAAAGGTCCTCTAACCCTAATGCTTGAATTAATTTTCTCATTTCTGGTCCTTTTGGTGCATCGAAGAAGTTTAACATTGTGCAGAATTTGTAGTTCGTCATTTTGAATTTTGAAGATATGGAAGTTTTGGAGGTTTATGACTGTTGTTGTTTTGCAAGAGGATGAAAGAGTAGGAGTTATTTTCGCATATATGAATGTAGGTAACTGTAAAGCCATTTTTGTAGAGGTAAATTGATAACAGTGTAGGGGCCTTTTTGTAGATAATGAGAACTTTTTGGTGCTGAATTTGCTCTTATTAGATGCCACCTGTTTTCTTACACTGTAATCAATGAACAAGTGTGCCTTTTAGTTTATTTTTACTTTTTTGAAAAGAAAATCAACAGTGGTTTCCACTTACCCCTCCCCTGATGACTCGAACCTACGACCTATCGATTGTAGGTAAATCATTTTATTAACTAAGATGCAGTTACTTATCAAACAAGTGTGCATTTACTATTCATTTTTAACACATGCAATGTTCTCTTGCTTGGATCAATGATTGTCACTAATCATTTTTACAATATGCACAAGTAACCTAAAATATATAAATTCAAATAAATTCATTTATGCAAAACAACTTTTTGTTATTTTTGAGTTCAAGAATGAATGACCCTTTTCATAGCTTTTTATCGTCATCTCAATGCTCTGATTTTTATTTATTTATTTATTTTTTACTTTTTGAGGATCAAGTCAATGTTTTTCAAGATAAATTTTAGTATGTCAAAAGATATGAATTTCAATGCAATTCCTAAAAATGATGACGATCACAATGTTATGCATTTTGAAGAACAATTATGTGCTTTGAACACTTATGAGTTTGACATTTTTTAGTATGGATCATCCTTGACTGTTTTTGAAAAATCTTTATTGGATGATATTGATCACAATCAACAAATAGAATTTTTTGAATGTTGTTTAGACAATCCTTTGTGTAATCTTTCTAACTTTGAAAAATTTATTGAATGGCCAACAGTTATCTATCCATTAGTCTTTTTCTCTTTGATAATGAATGACTTTGTTATGCAGCAACATATATTACAACATATGATGCTATGAGTAAAGATGCAATTGAAAATCATGCTGCACATGGTTTGATTTTTGAAAAACAAAACACACAATCGGCACCGTCTTTGACCAAAGTAGTTCGGCCACCGAATGTTTGAAAATGTTAATGGGTCATTTTGTGCGGTTATGATGCGAGCGAGCCCCGTTTCGATGGACATTAAACCAAGATGTTAACTTTAATTGAAATCCATATTTTGCCCCAGGACGTTAGACCAAACCCATCCCTCGGTCTCCTTTGACAGCTCCGACAAAGAATCTGACCAAGCACCGGCGTGTTATCCAATAAAACTGGCCAATCCTCCCCTCCTATAAATTTGGCCATCTTCTTCATTCTCCGATAGTCTTGTCTCTCTATCTCTCAGCTCATCATCATTCCATATCTCTCCATCTCCAGCCGAGGTCCCATAGCTACCAAAATCATGCACAATCGTAAAGCAACAAAAACCAACCCCAAATATGAAAACCCATTTCAATTACAACAACAACCAAACTGTAAATAACAAAAAAAATTGAAATAGAATTACCTCACCACCAACCCACTCACTGTCTCTGGACTCCTAAACAGTTCCTTCATCTCTCTCTTTACACACAGAGACACATTTTCTTTCTCTACCACAATTTGGATCCTTTTGTCCCCAATCAAAGGGCCATCCTCAACAAAACCAAGATTTCACAAATATTTTTATATCGAAACCCCAAATCTACAACCCCGATTCCAAAAACAAAAGCGGCGGAGGGAGGAGAAGTCGTAGTCGTCGATGGCGGCTGCATCTGTATGGAATTTACTGAGAAGTTGGTACCCCATTTTGAGGGAGCTCTTTTTCAAGGTTGTGATACAGACAAGTTTAGAGAAGATCTTAATGAGGTGGCGGTAGCGGGTGTAGATGGATTTGTTGATGGATGCGACAACCACGGTGGTTGCTGTGGCAGCATTCTTGATTGGAGACTTCTCGAGGTGGCGGCGCCATTTGTTAGTTGTTTTCCTACTCCTAGTAGTATTAGTTTAATCTTAGTCCTAGTCCTAGCATAATTAGAAGAATCACTTGGCCTATAAATACTATTGTAATGTCTCAGAATTATTATGAGTTAATTATTAAGTTAAGTTGAGATTTTAAGCTAATTATGTGTGATTCTTCTTCTCTCCTCCAGTTGATTCTTCTTATTCTTAATTCTTTATCTTTTATATTCGCTTCAGCCTTCAATTGTATCCGAGCCAAAGCATGGCTTGCCGAGTTCAGATTAGGTATCAAATCTATCTTTCTTTCGTTTCTAATCTATTTCATCCTTTCTTTTGCAGTCAAACCACCTTTCCATCTTCTTGTCCTTTCAATTAAAAAAAAATTTTTTAAAGAAAACGTAGAGGTGGACGTCGCCAAGTCAAACCCCTAAACTTCAAAATCTGCGCTGCCGCCACCATCATCAGAGTCAACCAACCCTCATAGCAATTCCTTTTGCCGATACCCTAATAGTTCGCCGCGATCAACCACGCCCCTGCTTGGACTCTAGGAAATGAGCCGACTCCAACGACTAATTGCAGTTTTGGACGTGTAATGGATCTTAAGTCATCCTTGAACTCTTCAAAACCAAGACAATACTTTATACTTTTTGAACCCCTTTTCATCATATAAAAGAATATGACAAAGGATGCAAGAAAGCACACTTATCAGCACAAATTCCATTTGATGCTCTTCAATTTAACAGCACAATTAAGCAAAGCTTCAAACCTTGACTGAGTAACCTATATATATGTATTAGCATACCCACTATCTTCATCCTGTAAAATTATTATATTTGAAGATACAAATTTTCATACATAGGTGCTTATGATCTCACATTCTCTTCTCTTGCTTAATTCCTTATTTATTTTTCTATTTTCAAGATTGTTTTACTTGCATAATTCATTCTTGTTTTTCTCTTTTTCAGGTAGTGATTATTCTTGTGAAGTTTCATCGAATGGAGGAGTCTCTACACCGTGTTTGGACAAGCTTCTCGGGGCAGTTGAGTGATGCCTTTCAAGGCTTAAGAAGCTGCTCGTTCAATGATGGTTTGGTTAGCTTGAGGAGGTACTTGTCGAGAGAACAACATATGCCCCCTACTCGCCACGCCAACTTCAGTTTTATTGCTTCTTGCCTCTTCAACCTCCTTCAAGTAATGAATAATTCTCCATTCCAAACACACCCTAAAACCATCGGCGTAGCCATTGTTAGCCTCCTCATTTACGGCTTGGCATACGATGCCGACGTGAGGTTTTCGTTTTCTTCGACTCATCCATCTCCCATTTATGCCAATGTTGCTCGTCGGGTGATGATGGTATTTGGTTCCATTTTATTGGCTTCTTTAGCATCGATTTTCTTCCAAGACCGGTTCAAATTTCGTACCTATTGTATATCTTTTTTATGCGAGATGAGTTGCGAATTGGCTTCACACGAGATTACTCGGGGTGAGCTTGGAAGAACGAAAATAATAGACTTCCAGTGTGAGTGAACAAATCATGGTTGCCGATCAAATCTTTTAATTCCTATGTAAAAGTTTTCGCATTGTTGTGTGTCAAATTCGTATCAGCTACAAATGTTGATTCTACTCTATATTTTGGTATAGCAAAGTGTAATGAAAACACAATTATGGCAAGGTATACTGATTTAATTATTATTATTATTTTTTTTTTTTTTGGGGGATTCCTTCTTTCCTTTTCCTTTCATTATTCAAGATCCAAACAAGTGTACTGTGGAAAACTGGTTACTCCATCAAGAGAAACAAAAACTACTGCCTTCAAAACCCAACTGAAGATGTTATGGTAGGGTTGTGTAGTTAATCCAGGGGCTTTATGGTAATTTACTCATGGGTCAACCCTCACGGGGCTACCCACTCTCGTTGGTCACTCCACGAGGGGTACGCGCAGGTATCAAGCCGTTTAGGGCATTGCCGACTTGCAAGACACTTGAGGATGCTTACCCAAGTATTGACTTTCAGACCTTCAAGGGATTTTGAATTGACAGCCAATGGATTTTAAATTAAATAGAAAAATATACGACCATGCATATTAAAATTTCTGTTCTGGCAGATTAATTCATTCATCGTTCACATATCCTCGTAGGGTTAGTGTTCGGTTTCAACTGTGCCCTCACCATTTTGCTTCTCTTTGAGGCCACGGTGTACTCTTAGCATTTTTAGTAATTTCTACCGTTAACTGGAAAAGAAACACAAGAAACCTTAAGTGCAGATCGATTAACTTTAAGATATCGAATTCCATTTGGAATTACAAAGGGATAAAAGGTGTCATTCCAACCCAGTAATGTGTATAATGGTACATAGCTGAGAATAAAAATTCTCCATCAAAACAGCTGAGGAAACAAAAAAACAAGAGACGGGTTTAGGCTGGGAAATGTAAATGAACTTAAACAAGAGAACTGCCTGCAAGAGAGCTTCCTCGATAAATTAAATGACCCAAATCTTTCAGAAATGCAACAATTATACGAACCCACGACCGGCGTGCTGCCTCTCATAAGTAACACGCAAACCAATCCTTTGCACTAGGCTGCTTTAACGCCACAGCCTACATCTTTCCTAGGATGGAATATATCCCAAGAAGCCTAAGACCGGTAACAGCACGGGCATTGGCTTGCCTCACCAATGAAGTATATCCATGGGCATCTAATACCAATAATTAGAGTTGTTATGCCAATATTGTCTCGATCCATCATTGCTAGAGTTGCCAAATCTTGATACTGAAAACCTGTGTTGATGATGATAGGATTGAGCTGATCCATTTGAAGCTGGATTTGGATGATGATAGTAAATAGGCGGTCCATTTGAAGGTGAATTCCCAAACTGTAGCCTTCTACCACTATTATAATATTGAGGACTCGAAGCATAACCACCATAAAAAGGGATCCTACTAGCTCTATTGGTCGGTGTTACAGGAGAATTCCAACCATTATTATTTGATTTATATTTTCTATGGGATACATCTCCAGGATCTTCAGTTATCCAACCGCCTCGCTTCTTTGATTTAGATGAGCTCGCGACTCCTTCATATTGAGCTTTCTTCCTTTTACGAGCCTTAACTTTATCTTGAGGTGGCGCAGACTTGACTTCTTTTTGCTTTTTCTCGTCTTCTTTATGATTTGAGGACTCACGATTTCTTTTAGCGAACTGAAGATTAACAAGAAAAGATAGATTACATCATTTCAATGGAAAAAATACAAGACAGCAAAGGATAATAACCTTAATGAGATGCAAATTACTGCTTGTAGTTACTTGATTACGAGCAATTATAACGACCATAGATAAGATGTTTGCAGTGCGGTGGGATAGGGAGGGCTACAGAAAGTGTAACAGTACCTTAACAGAGGTTGCACATTCTCGTGCAAAATGGCCTTCCTCACCACACCTGTAGCATGAACTAGGTGTTCCCATACCAGTTGACATCTCATTAACTTCATCTTGAGGTGGCGCAGACTTGACTTCTTTTTGCTTTTTCTCGTCTTCTTTATGATTTGAGGACTCACGATTTCTTTTAGCGAACTGAAGATTAACAAGAAAAGATAGATTACATCATTTCGATGGAAAAAAATACAAGACAGGAAAGGATAATAACCTTAATGAGATGCAAATTGCTGCTTGTAGTTCCTTGATTACGAGCAATTATAACGACCATAGATAAGATGTTTGCAGTGCAGTGGGATAGGGGGGCTACAGAAAGTGTAACAGTACCTTAACAGAGGTTGGACATTCTCGTGCAAAATGGCCTTCCTCACCACACCTGTAGCATGAACTAGGTGTTCCCATACCAGTTGTCTCTGCACACAACCTTGTGCATGCCTGCATAGATCAAAACACAGAAGAAACAGAAAAGCAAATTAAAATCTTATTACAAACTTGATTCTTGTAAACACGACAAAACTGATATCCCTCGTGGAACATGCACCAAAGACATCCGACAGTCATGCATATGCAAGGAGTTGATAACTATCGTAAAAAGTGAAGAACCTTTTTATAACACTGCAAATTTCATTTCATTCTCCAGAAAGATAATAACCTATGGAGATTTTAAGAACTGGTAGCATTTCATCCCCCACCTCTCCCTGCCCTCTCAGTGGAACACCAAGACTCTGTAATACTGAGTGAAGTGAAATCTGATGATACTAGACAGGTAACAAACTATAACAAACCTACCTTTGTCTACTCATTAGTTTCTAAAGCTTATTCCCACTTTTCTACAAGTCTATATAGTGCAGCAATTAGTTTAATAAGCAACTTGAAAATGAAGTTGGAAGAAAATCGGAGGATAGGGGGTTCAGAATGAGACTCCAAGGTCCAAGAGGTTTGCTATTCTCAAATGGTCAAGAAACCAACGAAAGTAAATTATTATGCTTAAACAAAGAGGGATATTAATCCTAAATTTGAAGGATGGGAAAAAGGAATAAAGTACAATACACAAGAATCTAAACATGAATCTAAAGAGTTACGAATGTCAGCATGTCTACACAAATGTGCATCTTGTCGTATGCAATCAGAACAAGTAATACAAGAAATTTGAGGAAAATCAGTGTTGTCCATGATCACCAGATAAGAGTCACTTCCAGACTTTCCTCCACTTAAGAACAACAATAAATTAACACACACTGCTAACATACTTCATGATAGAACTATTAACACAATCCACAAACACTCATACATGAAACGCAATAATTGTACAATATTTTCCACTCGCACGAATCCAGTAAGCATTCACATTTACTTCACACTAAGGTAAACTGAATGTCTAGGCACAAGTGTAAGATCAATCGTACCCAGGTGCCATGTTTGAAACACATGATTATCAAAGAGTAATCGTGTAAGGACGTGTTACATATTTCTTCAAATAATATTACAAGTTCACAAATTAGATATATCAAGGGATGAAGAGGAGAACATTCAACATTAAAGAACTTACCAAACCAGTATGACCTGACTGACCACACCTATAACAAGAAACTTCACTTGGACCAGTACCAGTATTGGTGGCACAACAAAGATGGCCAAAGCACTTGCAAACGTAACATTGTATTTCCTGGTTAAGAGAAAAGAAGGCCGCCAGATGACAATTGAAAAGAATCAAAATTCAGTAAAAGATCGGATTAGAATACAAGAGGGGGGGGGAGAGAAGAAGACGTAGCTTTTCATGCCCTATACATTTTCATCAAAAAGATAAGCATATGATGCTCATGGTGAATAACATACTGACCTTGAGATCTTCGGGGGAATAGTCATTCCTGCATGAAAACATATCATGCCCAGAATCACCACATTTCAGACATACTTTAACATTCCGAGATCCTCCTATGCCTTTCTCAGGGCAGTCTTTTGCGCGGTGACCTCCATTTTTGCAGATAAAACAGACTTTCCCCTGAAAAAGGAAGGGAACAGAAAAGCATGTTCAGTCATAGCCGACTCAATCATATATACATATATCAGTCACTTATCAAACAAAGAATAGAAAAGTAAGGTAAAATAATTCCATACTCGCAAATTCCTTCTACTTGTCTTTCAATCCCTGATCAGAGTATTACCACTGGGAGTTATGTACTTCTTCCTACACTGACCTATGCTTAAGAAAATTTCAAAAAGAGATAATACCATGGGAGATAGTGAATCTCCACCAACTCCCAGTTAGTGTAGTGTCCTGTGATCAGTTCTTTACCTCCAAAATCTTGGAGTAGTGCTGAATGTTAACTCATCCCTCTACTCTTCTTTCTCTCTATACCTACCAGCTTAAAAACATAGTTCCAGAGCATGCTCCTGAAAGAAAACCTAAGCGACCATACGACCCAGAGTGACGGCTCTTGGAACTGTTCAGGACACAGTTCCAATTTTCCTGAACAGCCCCTCTTGTAGGCTAGCCCGCATCACCTAATAGTAAACTCAAAAATCCAATATTTCTTGATCCACAAATTTCACACGAGACCTGCCATAAATAACCTAGTAACCCAATATCAAGGTTTTGGCCTCAATATTTTGCAGACTGCAGGCGAGTATTCATGCACTTGTCCAACATGCCACACTGAAAATAAGGAAATGTGACACGAAATCCCAGACAGCAGTCTACAGTTATTGGAAGAAATAGACACTTAAATATTCCCCTTATGATTAAGGCTTTCACAGCCATTGTTCTATTCACGCCTCACTAACAATCAACAAATCCTAATAACTTGTCTTAATGGATCCAAAATCCACCTCCATAATAAAAAAATAACCTATTAGATCTACCATGTCCGTGCACTTACAGCCATGAGTCATTTTACACGCGTTGTTGCCCCAGGCTAGGTAGGTCAACAATTGTAAGCATGAGCATGTCCATGTTGCAAATGTTCGCAAGATATGCTGCTGCTTCATAACAACCACACATACTCGCCGTTATATGAATACGTGTTATTGTGGTCAAACAGAACATAATGAGCTCCACAAACCTACATGAATAGCGCCCAATTAATGCAAGGGAGGACTTGAAGTGGATCCCAAATGGGCCTGATATCATGTATCCACTCATTTTAGAACATATTTTCAGATACATCCAAATTTTTTTGATAAGTATTTTCAGATACATTCAATTATCTCATGGATGGAATTCCTTAAGTGTTATTGCTAAGAAACAGAACATAAAGGCTTCCGCAACCTACATGAATAGTGCCCAATTCACACAAGCGGAAGGACTGTGTGGATCCTACATGGACCTGATAATGTTAATTCCTTTATTTTAAATAAGGAACATATTTTCAGATCCAATAATCCCATGGAAGCAATTCCTCTATGCAGATCTTTTAGGAGCTGGACATCAGGTAATCTACACGGATACATCCAAGTATCCAGTAATTGTTGTCAAATTCACCCAATACTACCACAAAAATAAGCATTTAACGACAATGGATTATAAATCTACATATAACTCATCCAAATTCAAAGACTGCCATGAGGTGCTTAACCATATCCAAGTATGTTTTAAGTGAAAAAAAATAACAAAAGTTTCAGGCTAATAGACCAGTAAAGAAAAGTAGAAAACAGGACGATCTTGTGAATTCTTATGCTTTGTACAAGGAGAGAGCAAGTGAGGTTGAGAGCCGAGTGGGTGTGTGTGTGTTTGTTTGTGTATACTGTTGATCATCTATTAACGTATCAGAGTCTCAACAAATTGGGCATACCCTATCAGCCTATACTTATCCAATCCATTTAATTATCAGACAAATGGGTAATGATAATGAGGTAACAGGAGGATTGCTTTTAGCTCCACATCCATATAAGCAGATTGGATAGCAGATCAGATGGATAATTGTCCATTTTGTTCACAACCCTATCTTGTGGGGTTAGCACTACCTTCCATACTTTTCAATGGCAAAGATTAGCTGACAACAATAAATAGGAATCATAGAAAGGGTATGAGTATCAGCTTCCCAGTTAAGGCTGTAGGCCCTCAGATCTATATAACTCCGCAATAGATTGTGCTTATGAAGTCCCTGCATGTTTGGCGTAGCCAATGAGCAATACCACAAATAACTGGTCAATTTTGACCAAAATTGGGAAAATTGGTACTGTAAATCTAAAGAAAACAAATTCAAGAGGCAAATGACTTAATATATAAAAATCTCTTTCATCTTTTCCCAAAACACAAACCTTCTTACACTGCTTCACATTGTGCTCCAAGCTCCCACAAACAAAGCAAGGTTTCTTGCGCCTAGCTGATGTGCAGTTGGCCGTCGTATGACCTTCTTCACCGCAATTGTAGCATGTTCCCCAACTGCTATCTGGAGGATCAAAATATCTGGGCCCCGCTGGAGATAAATAATTGAGAAAGAGACAAAACTATACTAAGCCTTCACATGGAATTGTATTACACAAAATGACTTTTGAACATATTACTTCAACTCACAAGAAGCTTCCGTAGCACAACGTTATCAGATTTCTCAACAGGATTTGTTTCGATCAATGTTTCAGTGTCTAGAGACTTGTTCGCCTCTGCCTCCTGTTCTACCTGAGCAACACCAACCTAATGCAATGGAGAATGCAAAAAGTGGATAATATCAGCAACTATGCAGGGAGAAAATATGCCAGAACACATTTTACTCTTGTGAACTGAAACTTAGAAACTTCAAGCCAATTAAAAATAACGTCCAAAATAAATTAAAAGAGCACTTGGGTTGAAGCCTTGAAGGGAATTTCACTGCAAATATATGGAAGGTATAAAAGTCGTTCCCATAGGCATCAGTTTGCTTCAATTAAAAATAGCCATTCCTTCCCCTCAAAGAGTGATCCTTTCCATTTAGGGGATGTTTCATGATGTTCTTCCAACTTTACCCCTCTCATAAACATGTTGGATACCACAAAAGGTTTGTTATCGCGGTTGATATACGGGGTAATAATTAACTTAAGTATACTATTTGAGTGGAATGGAGTGAAGTATATACAACCAAAACAATTTTAATTCCCCTGGTTTGATGCAAAATAAAAAGACAAAAACAACATATCTAAGTGCTCGATTTGGTAAGCAACAATTGTGTTTCCTTTCCATTCTATTTTAACTATCAACGAATGAAATTTGTACTAAGGCCTAGAACGGAATAACCATCCGGCAATCAAACGAGTGTTCAGTGTTTATTTACGATTCAAAGATTCAATCAAAATAAAGTTGCTTACAGTATCGTCTTGTGCTTCCGTCGTTTTGTTCTTCTTCTTCTCCTTTTTCTTCTTCTTCATCGCATCTTCTGTAACAACTTCAACTTCCGGTTCTGACGAAGACGAGAGATTGACTACAACGCCGCCGCCGTCATTGGACTCATCCAAAAAGAGACGACGGTTTCCACCGTTATTATTAGCTCTCAACATCGCTTTCTCAACGATTTTCAAGCTCAAGTCTTCATTGGCCTCTTCGTCGCTACTCAATTCAATTGGATACTTCAAATGTTGTTCTTCTTCTTCTTCTTCATATTCGCGACTGGATTTAGGTAATTTGAGCTTCTTCTCAGCTTTGCCCATTGAGAGATTAGCAGAAACCAAACCCTAACCCTAATTCTGATTCTACCTTTAGAGGTTCTGAACCGGCCGACGGAAGAGGCTCTCGAATTCGTTTCTTAATTACTAGTGCTAGATTTTGTGTATATTCTTATTCAGTACTTAAGTGATTCAAGATTAGATTGGATTCAACGGCTGTGATGGCTTTCTTAGGTGTAAATCACATACTTCGCTTACTAGTACCACGTACCTTACTCTCGGTAATATATACCGGGTTTGCGAAAATTCTCTAAATTAAATTTTAGACGAGTTTGACTCTTAAATTCTCTAAAATTGAATTTTGGGCATTGCTATTAACACCATCATTTTTTATTAATACAACTCCACAATTAAATTACAAAAATATTATTATATTATTAGACATAAATATTCTTTCTTTACTAAATACACCAACCTTTATATTAAAACACCACCTAAACTTCTAAATACACCACCAAACAATTTATCAATACACCCTCTTCCATAATACAATACATACACCCGTGAGACAACACGATTTAAAGGCGTACATTTCAAACCCAACGGACCGAAACTTCAATTCTCCAACTTCTTCAATATAGCATTCCTCTTATCAAACATCCAAAGCCAAACCCTCAACTTCCAAACTTTTTTACTTCTCCAACTTACCAACTCATATCAAACTCATCACCCACGAACAACATAAAGCAACCACATTGTAACAAAAATCAAGCATGGATACTAAAGAAGTGAAGCAGACCATGAATGTAAGTATCTCTACCATTCTCAAGTTTTTAATTCGATTTTTCATGAAATTTCGTACATCCGGAGACGGTATTGGTTCGGATCGGTCTATGGAACGCCACATTGGTGTTCGGTGACCACCGCGAACATACATGGGATGTTCCATCAATGGTTCCCGAACACCCCGTGGTGTTCCTTAAGTAATTCCCGAACACACTGTTATGTTCCATCGTGGTTCCCGAACACCCGTGTTCCGTAGGTAGTTCGAGAACACCTGTTATGTTCTATAGTTTTTCTCGAATACCACTGTGTTGTTCCATTATTTGTCCCCGAACATTACTATGGTGTTCCATAACCTCTTACAGAACAGAAACTTTTCAAGATTTTTTTTGTTGAAATTTATTCTTTTGTTGTAAACAGGATTCAAATACGTTGTCTACCGAGGGTAGTGTTGCTCCGGTTATTAACGAGATTGAACCCGTTCAAAATATCGTTATGGATTACATAAATGTGTTCACGACGTATGAAATGTTTATATCTCGTGATGCATTGTTTGATTGGGTGCGTGTTACGGGAAAGGAACATGAAATGGTGATAGTAATTATCAGATCAGATAGTGGGTCGTGTAAGAAAAGAGCTCGGTTAGTTCTAGCGTGTGAACGTAGTGGAAATTACCGTGAATTCAAGAAGGTTGGAAAGTTGTCTGGAGTAAATAACGAAGAGGCTACTATTGAAAAGGACGTTGTGAGAAAGCCAAAGAGGAAAAGAGAATCTGGAACGAAAGTGTGGCTGTCCATTTCGTTTGAGGGGTAGACAAGTATCAGCTGATGGACCTTGGGCATTGAATGTTCAATGTGGTGTCCACAATCATCCAATTGCAGACTATTTGGAGGGTCACTCATATGTTGGTCGATTATCACCCAAGGAGAAAGACTATGTCATTGATTTGTCTCATACAAATAGTAAACCCAAGGACATTTTGTTTGGGTTAAAAGAAAAATTTGTAGATAATAAGTCCACAATAAGGACTATCTACAATGTTCGTTTGCAAAATAGAGTTGTAGAGCGTGAGCGTCGATTTCAAATGCAGCAGCTTATGTTTAAGTTGAATGAGCATGGATATTTATATCATCACCTTCGATGTGAGAAGTCCGAAGTTGTCAAGAATATTTTCTTCGCTCACCCAACGAGCGTAGAGTTATTGCGATGTTTTCCGAGAGTCCTCTTTATGGATTGTACATACAAGACAAACAGGTATACTCTTTATGGATTGTACATACAAGACAAACAGGTATAAGTTACCTTTATTGGAAATTGTTGGTGTGACGTTGACACAAATGACATTTCATATTGCGGCGCGTATTTGGAGTTCGAGCGGGAAGAGAACTATATGTGGGCGTTGACAGTCTTAAAAGGATTGATGGACCAATTCTCTCTACCCCATGTGATTATTACTGACAGAGAACTTGGTTTAATGAATGCAATTCAGAAAACTTTTTCCGACTCGAGACATTTCCTTTGTCGGTGGCACATTAACAAGAATATTTTGGCAAATTGCAAGAAATTGTTCCGTGTGAAAGATAAATGAGATTATTTTTCTATGAATTGGAATACGTTGGTTCTCGCAGATCGAGTCAAATTATGATGACTTGCTACAAAGACTCCAGTCAGACTTCAAAGATTATTCACTTGCCGTTAAATATGTCATGGAGCAATGGTTGATGCCATACAAGGAAAGATTTGTGGCTTTATGGACGGATACAGTCATGTATTTCAACAATACCACAACAAATAGGTATCTATCATTTTAATATCAATGTTTATTTTATGATGACATGTATTTTGTTAGATATATACTTGATAAGGTTATAACTTGTATTTTAGGGTGGAGAGTCAACATGCATTGTTGAAAAGACAGCTTGGCTCGAGTCAGGGTAACTTTGAGACGTGTTGGCGATGATTCACACCCTCATTGAGACTTCACACACAAACAATCAAACAGTCATTTGAGAAGAGCAAAATGTTGTCCAAAGATAAATACAAATCAATTGTATTTAGAGAGCTGCGAGGATAGTGTCGATACATGGATTGAACTTGATATATGATGAATTGAGCATTATTGGTGAACATGGTGTAGACCTCTCTGTGTGGGTGTATACGAGAAAGAGATGCAGTGCTGCCTTGTGGTCATGAGATTGACGAATATAAGAGATCGGACTTGTCAATTCCACTTGATAAGGTTGACGCCTTTTGGAGAAAGTTAGATATCATACCTCCAAAGGTAGAAGATCCTGGTATAGTCAAAGAAATAGGTACTCAATTTAAACAAGAAATTGTTGAGCTTTCATCCAAGTGGGAACAAGCACCTGGGCCAGAGAGGTTGTTAATTTTAAAGAGATTGACCGAAATAAATCAACCACCAACGACATCACTTAATCATCCCGTCAAGGGTCAGAAAATTCTTACTCGTGGTCGTCCTAAGTCCATAAAGGCTAAAAAAGACAAGTCAACCAAACGTGATCCGAGTAAGTTTGAGTATGTCCAGTCCATTGAAAATAGTTATTCATCATGTGAAGAAATTGCCTATCAGGTTGGTCCATCGATTAAACAACCTCTTACTCTCAGTACGACACCTAAACCAAAGAAGAAACATGTATTTTTTTATCGTTTTTTAAGATAGATTGAACATTCATTTAACATGGTTATACGCTAACGAAACAAAGAATTGATACATCTTATTTCAATAGGTTGTCCGGCAAAGGACTCGACTTGCGACTACAAGTGGTTTTATCCAACAACTACCATCATACTTGCACAATTGGATTGTAGAGACTAAAAATGTTAAAAGTGATGGTCATTGTGGATTCTGTGCCGTAGTAGACCAACTTGGCTTCACAGAGGAATCGTGGGGTAGGATTAGATGAGCACTTCTTCACGAGTTGACAGTTAACCAAGAGTTATACAAAAATGTTTTCATTGAACATGGTCGTGTTAAATAAGTGTTGGAGATTCTAGACTACTATAAGGAGCCTGCACCTAAGGAACATTGGTTTTGTTTGCCAGAAATGGGTCATTTGGTAGCATCGTCTTTCAATGTTGCGCTCGTTTCTTTGGATTTGCAAATTTCAATGACGTATTTACCCTTAAGAACCCAATCCCAAGTGATCCGAAGATGATATATATTGGATTTGTGAATAATGATCATTATATTCAGGTACACACCATATCAAGGATATTATCTGAAGTTATTTATGTTATATAAATCCATGATATTGATATGTAGTATATTTGTAGGTGTTCTTGTGCGAGGGAGTCCATTACCACCCGTGGCGGATAAATGGAATACATATCGACTTCCTTTGCGGTGGAAAAATTTGTATAGCGACCAACTTAATAATAATAAGAATAATAATAATAATAATCATAATAATAATCATAATAATCATAATAATAATAATCATAATAATAATAATAATAATAATAATAATAATAATAATAAGAATAATAATAATAAGAATAATAATAATAATAATCATAATAATAATCATAATAATAATCATCATAATAATAATAATAATAATAATAATAATAATAATAATAATAATAATAATAATAATAATAATAATAATAATAATAATAATAACAACAACAATAACAATAACAATAACAACAATAATAATAATAATAATAATAATAATAATAATAATAATAATAATAATAATAATAACAATAATAACAATAATAACACAACAATAATAATAATAATAATAATAATAATAATAATAATAATAATAATAATAATAATAATAATAATAATAATAATAATAATAATAATAATAGTAATAATAATAATAATAGTACTAAGAGTAATAATAATAATAATAATAATAATAATAATAATAATAATAATAATAATAATAATAATAATAATAATAATAATACTAAGAGTAATAATAATAATAATAATAATAATAATAATGTTGTTATTATTATTATTACTCTAAGTATTATTATTATTATTATTATTATTATTACTCTTAGTATTATTATTATTATTATTATTATTATTATTATTATTATTATTATTATTATTATTATTATTATTACTATTATTACTATTATTACTATTATTACTATTATTACTATTACTATTATTATTATTACTATTACTATTATTATTATTACTATTACTATTATTATTACTATTATTACTCCTTCCTCTCTTTGTTTCCCCTCAAGTGACGCATTCTTTGTTGCTTTGGTTTTGTCTTATATATCCACATCTGCAACAGCTTCAGTGAGTTTTTCTTCAGTATAGCCACTTTGAAGACGCTTCCCTACCTGGCGCCTTGTCGTCGGAGGAATTGAACCATTCTTTTTCCCCCTTAGTAAATTTCCTTCCTTTATTACTTCTAGAAGTGCGATCCATTCATCTTTGTTGTTTGATGACTTGCCTTTTCTGGATGATGAGAGTGACTTTTTGGGAGGAATTGGGGAATCATCTTCAGGGAGAAATTTTATATGGATGAGCTTATTCATGGTGGACCAGATTTCTTCCTTATTCTCCCTGATCTTCCAACCCTTTGTCCATGATAAAGAAGAGGTGAGTTGACAGCTTTGCCTTTTATCTTGGTTTCTCATTTTGAAGTGATCGAGATCTTGGAGGGGAGGCAAAGAGTTTTATTTTCAGGTGGTGCCAAATCATGAGAGGGAAATGTAAGGTATAGTTGTTTTAGTTGTTCCCATGGTTGCATGACATTGAGAGTTCTAGCCCTAGCTTTTTCTACCTTTTGGCTTTTTGGAATTCCATGTTTTCTTATTGAAGGAGTTATTAATTTCATCACTTGGTTGCCCTAGGGTCAAATTCAATCCTTCTATAGTGAATAAACCATTAAGAAACCTAACATGGTTTGGAGAGGTCCTTTTGTAATGATACCACGGATCAACATAATTTTTAAAGATGACAGTGGGAAAAAGTGCAACACTTCAATTAGAGCCCGTTTGGTATAGCGTTTTGAAAACATAGTGTTTTAAAAACGCAGTGTTTCTAAAACGCAGCTTTTTTCGTTATAAATGCGTTTGAGATATTATGTCAAAACGCTACTTTTTTATTCCCTACTGCGTTTTAAAATCTGCGTTTTGGGAAAAAGCTAGGAATTCCAGCATTTTAAAACGCAGCTGCGTTTTGAAAACGTAGCGTTTTCTACCGCAGCATTGAAACGCTAAGTTAAGGAATAAGCTGCGTTTTAACCCTGCGTTTTGGCCAAAACGCGCGAACAAACGGGCTCTTAGCAAATCTCCCGCGAAGAATGGCACAAGCAATTTTTCATTGCTTAACATACAAACGGTAGAATGAATGTGCACAATTGAGTGATTTAATTGCAATGTCTGCTACAACACTCATAAAAGGTGGAAGAGTGTGTTTTTTAAGGTTTGACTAAAGTAAGGCATGGGTAACCTTTTCTATCCCGGTGAAGATTTTGTATGCCTCTGTGTAGTCAATGGTGTCATCTCAAATATTTGATGTTAAATCAGTGGAAGTATGAATATTGTACCTTCTTGCGACCATGTCTAGAGTGATTGTGACTTGTTAGCCGTTCAAGTTGAACACCAAATTGTTGTCGTTGTCCAAGCTTCCCGTTCTGGTAAATTTCATGGCATTCACGGAGATATAGTGTCAGTTTTGCCCTTAAAAGGTCCTCTAACCCTAATGCTTGAATTAATTTTCTCATTTCTGGTCCTTTTGGTGCATCGAAGAAGTTTAACATTGTGCAGAATTTGTAGTTCGTCATTTTGAATTTTGAAGATATGGAAGTTTTGGAGGTTTATGACTGTTGTTGTTTTGCAAGAGGATGAAGAGTAGGAGTTATTTTCGCATATATGAATGTAGGTAACTGTAAAGCCATTTTTGTAGAGGTAAATTGATAACAGTGTAGGGGCCTTTTTGTAGATAATGAGAACTTTTTGGTGCTGAATTTGCTCTTATTAGATGCCACTTGTTTTCTTACGACTGTAATCAATGAACAAGTGTGCCTTTTTTTTTTTTTTTACTTTTTTGAAAAGAAAATCAATAATGGTTTTTCACTTACCCCTGATGACTCGAACCCAAACTCGAACCCACGACTTATCGGTTGTAGGTAAAGCATCTTACCAACTAAGCTGCAGTTACTAATCAAACAAGTGTGCATTTATTATTCATTTATGCAAAACAACTTTTTGTTATTTTTGAGTTCAAGAATGAATGACCCTTTTCATAGCTTTTTATCGTCATCTCAATGTTCTGATTTTTATTTTTACTTTTTGAGGATCAAGTCAATGTTTTTCAAGATAAATTTTAGTATGTCAAAAGATATGAATTTCAATGCAATTCCTAAAAATGATGACGATCACAATGTTATGCATTTTGAAGAACAATTATGTGTTTTGAACACTTATGAGTTTGACATTTTTTAGTATGGATCATCCTTGACTGTTTTTGAAAAATCTTTATTGGATGATATTGATCACAATCAACAAATAGAATTTTTTGAATGTTGTTTTGACAATCCTTTGTGTAATCTTTCTAACTTTGAAAAATTTATTGAATGGCCAACAATTATCTATCCATTAGTCTTTTTCTCTTTGATAATGAATGACTTTGTTATGCAGCAACATATATTACAACATATGATGCTATGAGTAAAGATGCAATTGAAAATCATGCTGCACACGGTTTGAATTTTGAAAAGACAAAACACACAATCGGGCCACCGTATTTTGGACCAAATTGCAGTTCGGCCACTGAATGTTTGAAAATGTTAATTGGGTCACTGTACTTCAGTTATGATGCAAGCGAGCCCATGTTCTGATGGACGTTAGACTAAGATGTTAACTTTAATTGAAATCCACATTTTGCCCCAGGATGTTAGACCAAACCCATCCCTCCGGTCTCCTTTGACAGCTCCGACAAAGAATCTGACCAAGCACCGGCGTGTTCTCCAATAAAACTGGCCAATCCTCCCCTCCAATAAATTTGGCCATCTTCTTCATTCTCCGATAGTCTTGTCTCTCTATCTCTCAGCTCGTCATCACTCCATATCTCTCCATCTCCGGCCGAGGTCCCATAGCTACCAAAATCATGCACAATCGTAAAGCAACAAAAACCAACCCCAAATATGAAAACCCATTTCAATTACAACAACAACCAAACTGTAAATAACAACAAAAAAATTGAAATAGAATTACCTCACCACTAACCCACTCACTGTCTCTAGACTCCTAAATAGTTCCTTCATCTCTCTCTTTATACACAGAGACACATTTTCCTTCTCTACCACAATTTGGGTCCTTTTGTCCCCAATCAAAGGGCCATCCTCAACAAAACCCAAGATTTCACAAATATTTTCTATACCGAAACCCCAAATCTATAACCCCCATTCCAAAAACAAAAGCAGTAGAGGGAGGAGAAGTCGTAGTCGTCGATGGCGGCTGCGTCTATATGGAATTTACTGAGAAGTTGGTACCCCATTTTGAGGGAGCTCTTTTTCAGGGTTGTGATACAGACAAGTTTAGAGAAGATCTTAATGAGGTGGCGGTAGCGGGTGTAGATGGATTTGTTGATGGATGCGACAACCGTGGTGGTTGCGGTGGCAGCATTCTTGATTGGAGACTTCTCAAGGTGGCGGCGCCATTTGTTATTGCGGATCGAAGGGGTTCTTCGTGCACATTTTGACACCATTTTCTCTCTCTCTCTCTCTCTCTCTCTCTCTCTCTCTCTCTCTCTCTCTCTCTCTCCCTCTTCTTCTTTTCTAGAGAGTGAAAATGATAAAGTTAATTTCAATTTCATTTTTCAAATTTTGAGATCTATTCTTTCTTCTGAATTCCCTTTTCGAAGCATCGCCACGATAGAAAGGTATTGTCTTGCTTCACCAAACAATTTCCCGTTTTTCTTCTTTCGCTTCATATATAAATGTGATATTTGCCGGGGATTTCTCAATTGAAAAGGGATACGATGAGGCCGCGAGAGTACCCTACTGGTTGAAGAAAGGAAAGACAAAGAGGCCGATCTGTCTCAAGCATTGGAAATCCCCATTTGATTAAGTAGTACCATTGGGTGTGAATTGAGAATTGGACATGTATCAAGCTACTGTTGCTACCGGGGAGGATAGAGAATATGAGTTTTCCTTTTTTTCGTAAACAACTCATTTTCAAAGTTTTCTATAGTCCTAATTTTCGAGAGAGAAAATAATTTTCAAAGAAGATGAAGACGAAGATAGGGGTAAAATTGGTGTTTTATATTAAATTAACGGACTAACTAATGTCCATCCAAAAAATGGGCTCGCTTGCATCATAACTGAAGTACAATAGCCCAATTAACATTTTTAAACATTCAGTGGCCGAACTGTAATTTGGTCTAAAGTACGGTGGCCCAATTGTGTTGTCATTTTTGAAAATTATGGGGATATGAACTAACAGTTATGTGCATAAATCTAAGTTTTCGGAAACTTATCTTGAGATAAGATCTTCTTTTATTTTTGCCAGAGTGTTTTTGCAAAGTAAAATTTTGTACCCTTTTTCATGTGGGTCCAGAGTTGTTAGTAATCTTGGGAATCCATAAAAAGCTGTTTTTCTTTATTCCTTGATAGCTGTTAAGAACATGTGTCTTCAAAGTGCTTTGGTAATCATGTAATATATTGCACACATACTTAAGAGTATTTATGTTCTCTGTTTTTTGAATCATTGTTGTTTCTATGAAAATCCTTTCTGTTCTTTTTACTATAATAGTTATGATTTCTTTTGAATTTCTTCGCATAATGAAATGGTTTGAATGTATGATAACTCATATTTGAATGCAATTTACTTTTATCTAACTGTGAATGTTTGTTGCATTTCATATTTGTATCAACATGCAGTTTTATTAGATATCAATTTATTTTTTTTCCTTTTTTGTATTCCCTTGTTTTATTCCATTTTTCTAATTTTCTCTAGTTTCTTTGGTGTCCTGTTGGATCTTAAGCATTTGTCTTTTCATTTCTTTGAATTGTTGCTGTAATATTTCATTATTAGTTCTTAGGGGTGGCAATTCGTGTCATCGTGTCGTGTTCGTGCTACACTATCGTGTTTTCGTGTTATCTATCTTATTTGATTATAAATATAATAATAAACGTTATTTTAACTAAATTTATAATTTCGTGCTTTCGTGTCGTGTTTCGTGTCATGTCGTGTCGTGCCGTGCCTTATCGTGTTTCTTGTCTCTGTAATTCGTGTTTATAATCGTGTCGTGCTGGTTCGTGCAATCGTGTCGTGCCTGCCATTGCCACCCCTATTAGTTCTAGCTTCTAGTAAATCAACAGTTAAATCTATATTTTCATTTTCAAGCTTATTTTCCTTTTCTTGTAGGTCTTCTATGATTTTATTCTTTTGACTAATTACAACTGATTCTTTGAGATTGTCTAATCCTCTACCCAGTGTGATATTTTCAGCTATTAAAGATTTCATGCTATTTTTAAGTTTCTTCTTTTGAGAATAAATCACAAACTAATCTTTTAAGTCATTCTGATTACTTGATTCTATTCTTCTCCAACTTCAATTTCTTCTAGGTCATCATCTAGGTCATCTGAGTTGTCTAAATCACTATCATCATTTGCCATAAAGCATTTTATGTCTGATTCATCATTATTTTGTGTTGATTCTTCTTTTGTATTTGATTGGATTAAGGAATGGATTTATTCTTGTAAAACAAACCAACTCCAATCATTAGAACTATAAGAGTTACCAGATGTAGATGTAAAACATGATAATCATCAGAGTACATATTTCTTTGATAAGCCATAAGTGATGTGAATCCGACCGAGGATCGAATCGAAGATGTCCAACACGAACACTTGAAGAACGAAAATGCAGAAAATCAATGAAAATGAAATGGATAGATGTGTCTCCCTCAACCCGCTAATCGTAATTGATTAGGAACCGTGGGGTGCAACCGAAACCCGATAGGTGTAATTGCCTATGAACCTCGATCACAGAATGCCACAAGCTCGTGACTCTCAAGCTTGATAAGTTTAAGGTTTTGAGATTCTCTCTCAAGAAATCTCAAATTTGCTCACAATTATCATAAAATTTGTGAAATTGAAATACTCCAATTTTGTATTGATATTAGATTCCTTAACAATGTTTTAACATGCACTTTTATAGGCTACAAGGTCTTCAAATACGTTCCACTGAAAACCCAAACAAAAATAGAGAAAACAAAGCTCAAAATGTACAAGAAAAACCATCTAAATTATGGTTTCAAGGAGGTGCGATCGCGCCACACATCTGGCGCGAGCGCGCGATACTTTGAACAATATGGTTGAATATGACGTGAGCCATGGCACAAGCGCGCCTTGTTCTAATGAATTTTGGAAAATTTTCTGATGTTCCCGCAAGCCATTGCGCGAGCCCACCGCGAGCGCCCCGTCAGAAGTTCAGATTTTGTGCCTTTTCGACCCTCAATCATGCAAGCGAACCTTCCTTCTTTGCCTTGAACATCTTTGATTGTTGTTTTGAGTCAAAAGACACTAAGAATGCACACGAACTCTTTCTTGAATCGTCCTCGAATGAATGGGCTCCCATCTATCATTAATGAGTTGCTTGAATTGGGCTTCGATCCTTGGTGTGATCCGTGGTTCTCATCATTCCCCCCCTCTACGAAAGGATTCGT
Organism: Platycodon grandiflorus; assembly: GCA_016624345.1. Classification (NCBI taxonomy): domain Eukaryota; kingdom Viridiplantae; phylum Streptophyta; class Magnoliopsida; order Asterales; family Campanulaceae; genus Platycodon; species Platycodon grandiflorus. Next base: position 30,789,916 of record CM028363.1, read on the forward strand.
CCTCGAATCACCTACATCAAAAGGACGCAAGTCAACAATAGAGAAATAGTCACAAATATCATCCTTACCAATCAATTCCTTCTTGAAGTTATTATTAAACACATGCTCCTCCATGATCCTTGCTTTAACCTATAGAAGAAACACAACTAAACAATGCAATGCAAGATGATCAAAGTTATTAGCATAAAATCTATTATGTACTGTGGGATATAATTAAGTATTCAAAAGGAAAAAGAATGAGAAAAATGAGATTTGAAGATATAAAGCTCGACATGTTGCACAAGGCTTCCCTCAAAAACTTGGGATTGACTATGACGAGACATACTCTCATGTTGTGGATGTCATTACATTTAGATATTTTGTTAGTTTGGTGGTATCCAAAAAACTGACTATGCAGATTATGGATGTGGTCATAGTGTATCTTTTAAGGGGATCTAGATACAAGTATTTACATGAAAGTTCTTGAAGGTATTTTGTTACCCGAGACAAGTAGTACCAGATCTCAGAACACGTTTTCCATTAGTTTGAGGCGTTCACTATACATTTTAAAACAATCTGGAAGAATGTGGTATAATTGTCTAAGTGAATACTTGCTCGGAAAGGGATATGTGAACAACGATATTTTTCCATGCGTGTTCATTAAGAAAAAAAGGGCTAGGTTTGTTATTATTAATGTGTATGTCGATGTCGATGACATGAACTTAATTGGAACTCTAGAAGAAGTCAAGGAAACAGCCCAGCTCTTAAAAACAGAATTCGAGATGAAAGACCTTAAGAGAACAAATTTTTGTCTTGGATTGGAAATAGTTCACCGTACAGATGGGATAATGGTTCACGAGTCTACATCCAGAAGATAGATGTTGATGAGGTTTGATGAAGATAAGGCAAAACCATCAGCCACACTATTGGTAGTCAGGTCATTAGATAAATCAAAAGATCCATTCCACCCTGCGAAGGAGGGTGAGGAAGTGCTAGCACTAAAAGTGTCATACCTAAGTGCAATAGGACCATTATTGTACTTAGGTCAATGCACCAGACCTGATATCTCGTTTTCAGTAAATTTGCTTACTAGATTCAGTTCACCAACATGCCGCCATATTGGAATGGCGTAAAAGATATATTTTGTTATCTTTGGGGAGCAATAGACATGGGTTTATTTTATCCCTATGCTTCTATAAAAGATAGCAAAGCTGGTTGGGCATACTAATGTTGGTTATCTATCGAATCCGCACAAAGCCTGATCCCAAAGTGGATATGTGTTCATTATTGATAACACAGCTATGTGTTGGAGGTCTACGAAACAGACCTTAGTTTCCACCTCTTCGAATCATGTTGCGATTTTAGCACTTCATGAAGCAATGCGTGAATGCACATGGCTTAGAACCGTAGTTAAACTGTCACACCCCAATTCAAGCTACCACACATAGCTTAAATTCGGGCATGACCCGGCTAAACATAATCAAAATAACCACCTGATAAACAATATAACAACAGAAATAAAAGTATGGCGATAAGCCATCCAACCTCATAACTGAAAATACACAACTCAGTGCTCACAACTCAACCAGCCGATATACAGACCAACATAGAAGGCATCCAGCCTTTATATACAATATAACAGAAATAGTATTTAAACCCTAGACAGTATAACAACCACTGTCTAACATATACACAATAAAGTCTACCCCAAAAGAATAACCACCTTCTAATCTCGCGACGAGCTGCACAGCCTCACGCACGTGAACCCTTCACCTCGCTCCGATCTAAGGAAAAACAATAATGAAGGGGTGAGTCACCTATGACCCAGTAAGATTCCACTAAACTTATGCATGTTATGCATGTATGCAACAGTAATAGGATGCTAACACAAGCAGCATATACTCAGCATAAGTAATAAGAGATTAAGTCACAAGTAACCAGCATAATCAATAACCAACTAAGTCCCATTACCAGCGTAAGAAGGATCACGACTGCCAACTGTCCCATACCAGTTGGAAATAATGACCAACCTACAAAGTAATGAGCTAACAATAGTTCATATCACATATTAAACAGTTCAAGATCACATATATCAGGATACATGAGTCGAGGTACACCTCCGACTTACCAGCACCCCTTATACACCATTCAGCTTTAAAGTTCATATCAAATCATTGTAACCATGTAATTCATATATTAAATATTCTGTGAAACAAGTCAACATGCCCCAAGTCCCTACAACCTTGGCATCCATGTGACAACACCACTCTTGTCCAACAATCTACGTGGTGTAAACCCTACTTTGGCCAGAAATAGGAAGACAGGCCGGATCAAGGTCGCCACAACCCGACTATCACTGCACTCCGCCCTATGACAATCGGTAGTCAACCAAACCCCCCTAAAAGTTAGTATTCGAATGTGCACATCTGGTTAGTCAAGTTCACGTTCACACTTCATTCCATATTCGGTTACAAATTTGGCATTTCGGTTATCCTCCAAGGATCAATTCGAGTTCTAGATCCACAAATCAACATATTGAACATTTAACCATCTCAAATCATTCAATAATAAGTCATAAACCCCAAATCACAACCATGTCACATACTTTGTTCAAATTGATTTCTTGCCGGTTTCACCAATTCGAAGATACAATCAAATTACAACAATTCCAAGGATCATATGAACATCAACACACTTTATTAACACATACCCATAATCATATCAGCCTAATAAATATCATAGCATGGTTGAAAATCACAAATTTTCCATAATAACAACTTCGCAATTAATAATAGTCGAAATCAACCGAACAAACACAAACATGAACAAGTTAATGGTCCCTTACCAAATCAAAGAGCAAAACCCTTGATTCACCCTTGTATTTCAGTGCTAGAACCAGCCACGAAATCACTTAAACAAGTCCCTTGTTGCTGCCTTGGTGGAAGAACAAAAGCTCATGCAAGAAACCCTAGTAACCCTAAGTTAAAAAGTGGAATTTTGGGAGAATTTTGGAGGATTTGAGAGAGAGATTTGAGAGTTTTCTGAGTTTAGAAGGCTAGGATATGTTCTTCCAAGCCTTACCCATGTTTTAGACCAGATAAGGAAGGACAAGCATGAGGTGGAAATCAACAAAAAAATAAAAAACACAAAACTGGACATTCTGTCCGTACCAGGCGCGCTAGGGCGCGGCCTGGCACACTAGGGCACGCCACTCTTCACTCAGCCCGGTCCAATTTTCTCGTTTCGCTCCATTTTCTCGATTCTATCGCTCGTACACCCCTAGGTATGATTGTACAACACTTATAACACATCAAAGGATGTCCCTTAAGGGTTCGATATCATTCTTGAATCGATTTAAAGTCACGAGAAAGTTCACGAAACCGAAAACAATGTCGACAACTTCTTCGTTTTGTAACTTCAAATTATCACAACGTATTTCACTTTTTTCAAGGCTCGATTTAACAACATGAAACCTCTATAACATCAAGTATATCTAGGTTCAAAGTATCATGGTTCATCTCTTTCATTTTGGTTCAGTTTACGCTACAAAACAATACAAGAAAGTAAAGTACCGAACATGAAATCATGAGTTTACGACTGATCAAATCAATACCATGAACCATGATAATCACATTAACAATGCATGCACATAATTATATGATTAACATGCTAATGAGATGCTCGGTTATTACATAAACATGTTCAATGTTCTTGTGGATTGGATACCACAGAAGATCCTACGATTATATTTAAGAATAGTTCAGCATGCATTGAACAAATGAAAATGAGATTTATAAAAGGTGAAAAAACCAAGCATGCAACACCCAAGTTTTTCTTCAATCAACAATAACAAGAGCTAAAGCAGATAACGATCCAGTAGATTAAAAGTCAAGACAACTGCGCTGACTTATTCACAAAGTCCTTTTAGAAAGCATTTAAAAATGATTGGCTTGCGCAGACAGTCTCGCTTCCACACTTGTATATTTCAGAGGTGGTTCTTAGGGTGGTTGGTACTGAGGTTGAGGTTGATGTTGGTGTTGGTGGGGTTGGTTAGAGAATCCGAGAGGAGCATTTGAAGGGTGATTTAGAGATGAGGAGGATGGTTGAGTTTGGGTATTGTTGTTCCAAGAAAGGTTTGGATGATTTCGCCAACCCGGATTATATGTGTTTGAATAAGGGTTGTTTTTGTTCTAGTTGAAATTTTAGACGAATTGAATTGACTCTACATCCGAAGAGTGAGGACCTTCACAAAGCTCATATACCAAGTTTTTTTTAATAAGGGAAGCTTGCAAAACTTGTGTGAGAGCCGCGACTTGAGCCATTAAGCTAGCAACTTCACTTTGTGATTCATAAACCATAGCCACACTTCTTTTAGTTCCTCTCTCATTACCCCAAAAGTGATTGTTCGAGACTATTTTTTTTCCAATAATGCATACTCTTCATCGACAATCTTCCCCATAAATGCACCACCTGCAGCCGCATCAATAGTTGTTCTTGTTAAAGGAGCAACCCATTGTAAAAAGTTTAAACTATCAACAACTGAGGTAACCCATGATGTGAACACGTCCTCAACAAATCTTTATACCTTTCCTAAGCTTATACAAGGTCTCACCATCAAGTTGAAGAAAATAAGTGATGGCATTCCTCAATTGAACCGTCTTCACCAGAGGGAAATACTTCTTTAGAAATGCTTGCACAAGCTCTCCCCAATCTGTGATAGATCCCAGAGTCAATGAGTTTAACAAAACTTTCGCTTTATCCCTAAGAGAAAAAGGAAACAAGCGAAGGCGTATAGCTTCACTCGGTACCCTATTCATTTTGAAAGTGTCACAAATCTCCTTAAAATTCTTGACATGATCAAGGGGGTCTTCACTTGGCAATCCTCTAAATTGCACATTCCCTTGCATAAGAGAGATAAGAGATGGCTTGATTTTGAAATTGTTGGCGGGTAAAAGAAGTCGCACAATCCCAGGTTGATAATTATCCATGAATGGGATAGTGAAGTCGTGGATAGGCCTCTCTTGCCCGATTATATTCTTTACATTCCCTCCATTTTGGTTTGGATTAGGAGGATTTGAATTCCTCCTTGCATTAGCCCCTTAGGCTTCCTCTTGATGAATATTCTTGACACCCAAATCTGACATAGTTCTTTCCAATTGTCTACGACAAGTTTGAATGGTTCTCTTGATTTTCGAATTTATAGGAAACAGTGGTATTTTCGCCGAACGAGTTCGATGCATCCACCTACACACAAGCACAAAGAAACTATACCAAAGATCAAGTGCAATAGCCCAAGATAGAGAAATCTACAAGTAACAACGATAAAGAAAAAAATGAGAAAATAAAAGTGTTTAAATTACAATCTCCAATGCAACTATTATGATATCATAAAGCAACATCGTGCTCCCCGGCAACGGCGCCAAAAACTCTTTGGTGTATTTTAAGACACACGGGCAAGATTACCTGGTCAAACAAGTAATAAAGTGTAAGTAGAGTATCGATCCCACGAGGAGCGATTGGTTGCTTGAATTGAGTACCAAGTACGTTGCAATTTTGACTATATCTAGACTAATGATTTGAGTTTTGAGATTAAAACTAATTTAAGCAAGAAATAAAATAATGGCCACGACATAGTTTATGAATTCAATGACAGAAGTTCTAGGGTTTTGATTTCAAGTTGGTTCTTCCGTTGTGATTTAACAAGGGTTTCCTATCAAAGCTATTTAATTCTTGGAAGTCGGGGATCCAAAAATCATCACTAAGGGCTGTCGCTTCATATAACGATGCAAATCAAGGGTATAGATTCAGAGGCTGTCGCTTTGAATGAGTCTATATGTCAATCGCTTACTACTACACAAAACTTCAATTGATTATCCCTAGGTGGGTGCGTATCTGTTAGGAATATGCCTGTAAAACAGCTGATACATATGTATGCATATTCCAAATACAGTGATTTGCTTGTTCCCATTACAACGCATGTTTCACAAGTGACTAAAAGGGCTGCGTACCGGTTAGTGTGGCAACTTGTTGAAACAATGCATAGGTCATTAGACTAGGAAGTCTTTGTACATATCCGAGTCTTTGTCCTACAAATGTGATGATAAATTTAAAATGGATTAAGATCTCTTCATGCGCCAACAAGACATGCTCATCGGTAATGTCCCACCAGCAGACATTTCTTTCAGCAATGTCCAATCAGCAAACTCCACTTCAGCAGTTATTACATCGGCAGATCTCTACATCGGCCAAGATCCTTATATGAACGAACTGCAGAAGAGCTGATTATTTAAGAGGAACATCGATCGTTGATCAGAAACGCTACATGTCAAAATAGATCCGTTACAAGATCTTTATGACAAATCAAAGATACGCATCGATGACTGCGCCTTCACTACTATCCAACGAATATTTCCTCTTCAGTGTTTAAAGTCCAAACTTCAAGACAAGATTCTTCAAAAGGACAAACACAGTGCGCTATGTCCCAGGCTAAGCAATGTCAAGTCAAATCTGTCAGCCTAAATCACGGACCAAATTCAAAGCACAAAGCTTAACGGATGGTCTTTGCCCAACAGTTTGAAAGACGCACTCCTGTGCATTCAATGTCTCAGATTTCCAACGGGCAAACTCATTTAATGCCTCAACAAATTCTTCATCTTCTCTAACCTATTTAAGAAGACTCTCATTCTCACAATAAACAACGGTGGCATGTATGCAAACATCTGTGAGAGGTTGTGGTATTGAAATCATTCTTCATTCTTTCAATCCAAACTCCACAACTCAAAAGAGTGAGAAATTCAAGTGTAAGAACAAACACTTGAAAAGAGAGAGAAACAGAAATTCCAAAGGCTGAGAAGTTTTAGCTTGATCAAAAACCCAGTTTTTGATTTGAGTTCTTTCTCCCTTCGAAAGACTCAGTCTCTTTAGTGCTGCAATTCAAACCTTCAGCAAGAGACCAAGCCTTCCTGCAATTTGTTGAAGACTGATCCAGCTTGAAGATGTCCGATGAAGAGCTAGCGCCTAAAAATCCACATTGCATTCATATCGGCAGACTTATACTACATTATAAGCTGTGCCGATTGTGCAATTATTTGTCATCACTTTTGGCCGAGTGCATAGCACTCAGTTGTTCAAATACTTGCTATTTGAACAAGGCCTAATATTCTCTTCTCACAACAAATCTATCGAGTTGAAACTACAGGAAGATATCTCAATTAGTCTTGAGTATATCGTCCAATGTATTCTCGATAAATTTGACTTCGCTTTCTTAATCTCTCCTTTTTCTTTCTAAAGGAGATTGCTAGGATAGAGAGTCTAGGTTGATGTACTAAGCATGTTTGTCTTTGAGCAAACCTCTGCTGAATTTTAATATAATATATATTTTGATACATTCAGCCTTTATTTCTCTTTCCTGTATAATTTGCTTTATCTTATGCAATCTGGTTGTAGAAAGTAATTGATGCATCTAATATAAGATTTTAGTTAACTGTTATGCTTAAATTGAAATCAAACATTTACAGTTACTTTAATCTTGTCTGTTATACTTATGCTGTCTATTCTTCCGCTGCTCAAACTCTTATTCATCAGCAAAGTATAACAACATCTTCCTTCTGCATGTTCTTCAAATCTGCCGATCCCATTTGTCCGATTTAACCAATATCGGCAAAGCTGTTAGAACTAGGAAGATGACCTATTTATATTAATCATTTCATCTTTACTTTCAACTTACATATTAAAATAGGATGAAATTTTTAATATACACAGTATAGGCTATTCACCCCCCCTCTAGCCTATACACTGAGCATTCTACAATGGACCCAATAGTATCACAGACCCACCCTATCCAATAATTATTATGTTGTATGTTCTAAATTTACTAAGTCACTGTCGCGCACTTAATAAATTCCAAAGTCATGCAATAGGTGATCAAATTATTGCAAGCATTAAACACACAACATAATACCCAAGGATATAAATAGCAATAAATAGAAAAGCCCTAGGTTGATACCATAACATTTAAACCAACACTACATAAAAACCCTAAATGATGAAATTTAGCTCATATTGACAAGAAACAAACCAACAATCATCCTAAAAAAACTCATAATTAATGATATATAAATAGGGTTTAGAGTTTACAAATCTTCGATGGAGTGGTTGATTGGTGAGTTCTGGCTCCTTTTCTTGACCAACAATGGATGAGTGGATGATAATATATGAGATTATGAGAGGATGGATGATGAATTTAGGTCAAGAGAGTGATACAATATGAAAAATCCCCAAAATCTACTCTAATCCTCGTCTAAAAACTACTCTCCTTGGCTGAATTCTCCCCTAAAATGATCTACCAAACACAAAATAGAGTAGGGAGCAAGTCAGGGGGTGAAATTGTAAAAGGGCTGAAGTTTCTAGGGGAGAAATAGTGGTATTAGTCAAGTACAGCCTTTTGACCCGAACTTTTATGTTTTATGGCCTCTTGACCAAAATGTTTGACAACTCCCCAAAATGCCCTTAAACCCTTTCAAACCCTAAATATCTTATTTTCTCTCACAGAACTCAAAAGAGGTCGTCTTCTCTCCCTCCTCTCTCTACTTTCTCGTTGTCATCTCATCCGTCGCCTCTATCCGCGGCCTCCCGCACCACCATATCCTCTGTCATCGTCGTCGTCCTCCGCCTCCTTTGTCACTGCTGTCGAGGTAACCTTCTCTCGTTCTATGCCTCCTTCGTCACTGCCGTCAAGGTACTTGTCTCTCTCTCTCTCTCTCTCTCTCTCTCTCTCTCTCTCTCTCTTTTAGTCTCTACTTGAATCGACCCTGAGTCAATTAATTGATGCATGAGTTGATTAATCGACCCATGAGTCGATTTGATCAACACATGAGTTGATTAATCAACTCAGGGTCGATTTGAGTCATTTAGATCGACTCATTGAATCGTTTAATTGACTCTATAAGGGTATTTTGGGGTTTTTGGATGAAAAGAGGCTATAAAAGATGTTTTTGAGTAAGTGAGGCCATTTCTAAATTTAATAGCTTTGACTAGGCCATTTATATAGAAACCCCGAGAAAAATAGGCAAAAACCCCTAGAATCCACCTTCCAAGACACGGCATGCCAACAGAGCGAAAACGGAGCGTCATTAACTCGACATGAGAGCGGACACGACGCGCCGGACTTGATGTGGATCGACCTCGAAGCTCAAAGAAGTGCACAACTCTTTACGTTTTACCCTTGCCTGAAATATTGGATTTTGCCACGGTACCCCTAAAGTTTTAAGAACATGCAACGCGGTACCTATTCAGCCAGGCTCCACATTATGGTCCTTCATTAAGTCCGTTAGCCTATTTCCTCTTTTCAGTTTAGTACTTTCCTTTGTAAATCCTAACGGAGGGCAAACCGAACTTAAGCAACTTCGATCTTTTCCACGATTTTGCCTTGATTTGCGCCATCGAGCCTCAAAACCTTGAAAATTTTCAAGAAACCTACATTTAGCACAAAATTACACAAAAATAGGATCTTGAAAGCAATTAAATCTCAATCAATGCTCAAAATATCACTAAAAATCCGGGATAATATTGAAAATAATATGAAACTTCCATACTTATCAGAGTATCCTAAAGATACCTCGATTCCATTGTACTATTTTTCCTTCACACGGGGTTAGTTTTTCTCACTGAATTTTGTTACCCGCAAAGGTTTTAATGAGGAAATGTGTGCTAATTAAAAAGATTGTCCGTTGCATTCTTTTCCATACCGAGATTATTTTTCCCATAGGATTTTTGCTCGGAAGATTTTTAACGAGGCACAATTACCATCTGATAGGAATCCCCAAAGGGGAGTGTTGTAAATATATGTTAAAATAGTATGTCTTCCTGTTGAGATGGAAGTAGTGTAGGGGGTCTATATGTAACATCTAAATAGTAGGAGTGTAGGATTAATGAGTTAGCTCTTTGTATCTAAGTGTTGTATTTTATGTATCCAGTTAATTTTGCCAGTTTGTTCCGTCACCATCATTTCAATCCATCCATTACTAATACACTAGTCATTAACCCGTGCATGCACGAAGTGAAATGAAAAAAGATATGAAAACAACAAAAAAAAACAAAAAAACAAAAAGGGTATTAAATACACTTGGCTTAATTCTCAATTTCATCACTGTACTATTGAAAAAGGTTCGATAAGCTCACCATACAATTTTTTTTCACAAATTAATAACTTTACTTTACAAAAAGTACCACGTTAGTCACTCCATCTGATTTGCTGTTAGGAAAGCTTAATTTTTTTTTTTTTAAATCCGACCACCAAACCCATTACTCCACGCACCTCAGACCAAACACAACCCCCACCACCACCAAACCCATTACTCCACGCACTTCAGACCAAACACCACCACCACCACCAAACCCATTACTCCACGAGATCTAAGTATTTTGGGAACTAAAAATTCGTAAGTCAATTTTCTCAATTTAGGGGTTTCAATGAGGAATGACAGTGAAAAGAAGACTCGAAAAGAATTTCAGACTAATCAAAGAATCAACTATTTTAATCCATAAGTTTTTTCATAGTTAATTTTATCTTTGCCTCTTTGGCCAAAATCTTTCTCTTTCTCAACAAACCACTGTACAAATACCTTAAATCAGTTCCATTTCATACTAAAAATGGAAAGAAATACCTGAATTGCCCCCTTCAAACAACCCTTTGATACTTGGCGTCGGTGGAAGAATCAGATCACAAACACCCCATTTCCTATTAAACTTACCATAATTGTTGTCAATGCTGCTGAGCAAAGAATTTTGGTGGAGGATGAGATGTTGTGGTGGTGGTAGTGGAGATGGAATCAAGACGGGTGGTGGTGAGATCTGGTAGGTGTCAAGTGGTGGTGGTGGGTGGCGCCACTGGGGAAGGTTCTCTCTCTTCAGTCTCCGGCCGCTTTAGTTTTCCAGTGCTACCACTTCCCTTTTCCAGCTGCGTCTTCTTCTTCAACCAAACTTCCGGCAGGAACCCTCCTTCAATCTGCCATTGCCAGCTGGCAGCGTACGCAAAGTCAGCCCTATTCCTTCGCGCGTCATAACCTCCCCAGTTCTCCATTCAATCTGCCATCTTCAGAAACCCAAACCTTAGCCACCGTTAGCCCTTCTAGCGTCGGACAACCACCCAGTGTAGCAGCCCCAACATCTTTTTCCCACGCCGCCACGGTCATCTCCCAACTGTCACAACCCAGCAGACAAGTCCTCTGTTCCGGAAAGCCAAGAAAGAGGAATTGCGATTTCAAATTAGGGTTTTGTATTTTGGGGATTTGGGAACAGAGACATGGAAGGTCGACGAAGAAGATGACGATGACAATGATTTCCATGGGGAAGTGGACCGAAAATAGGTTCAGATTGACTCCAAGTTGTGATCAAGCGAATTGAACACAGAGAGAGAGAGAGAGATCGAGCAAACAAAGAGGGAGTTAGAGAAATTGTGGTTACTGTTTGGAGTGAAAAAAATTGGGAAAGGGTTGAAGATGAAAGATTTTGGGTTTTGTAAGGGGCATTTCAATCCTTTCACAACATTCCATTTAAAAAAATTAATGACGTTCATTTTATGTACCAAATTGACACTTTTTGTAAAGTGTAGTTATTAATCTGTGGAAAAAAATTGTAAGGTGAGCTTATCGAACTTTTTTTGATAGTACAATGATGAAATTGAAAATTAAGCCAATACACTTTTGAAAAAAGGAAAAATGTATGTTTTCATTTTTCAACGGAGACAAACTATAAAATACTCCTATATATTTATATATCGTTCAAACTGAGATTTAATAGAGAAACTGATTAAATCTAATTAAGCTCAACTTGTTTTTTATCAAAATATCCATCAACTATCCTGTATAAAGAATACTATAGCACTTTCTATTTACCTCATTGTTCAAGTGGTAGAGATTGGACATAATCCCCTGCTTTGGCAATTCAGTGTTCTATGATTATAACGGAATCTCACAAATATCTTATGGCAAATTAGATTATTAATCACAATCTTTGTTAATATTGAATGAATGTTTTTTCAAGGTGATAGTAGTACATTATATTGTTTTAGGATTATAAAGCACTTCTAACAGATTTGTAACATAAATATTATGACTCCGATATAAAAAAATGAAAAAAAAATTTAAAAACATATAAATAACAAAACAATAATTAAAAAAATTTATTACAAATTTTGGAATACTTCCTTAAATACAACATTGGTCGTCGAACATCTACAATTATTACTACTATCACTATCACATATCAAAATTCGAAGTCCCTTCGGATTGGTAACTCTAGATAATTAAGCAACATACAACTGACCATGACTAAACACAGACTTTTTCAAAAACACGCCCACGTTAAACAAAGATTGACCTTGACGTACTTTTATTTATAGAAATTGCATAAGACACCATCAGCGGAAATTATCTTCGTTGAAATTTGAATGGAATTCTTGAGTCAGAAGGTGTAAGTGACATTCTTGGAATTAAAACCTTTCTACCAGAATTGTCCTTGGAAATAACTTGTGCTTCTAAATCATGATTATCAAGCCTTATGATGATCAGCCTTGTGCCATTGCATAATCCAAGAGAATGATTTATGTTACAGAGCAACATTACAGGAGTTCCAATTTTTAAATTTATCTCATGATTAGGAATGCATGAGAATTTGATTCCATTTAAGAATTCAGGAGTATGAACATCGTTCAAAAGATCAACATTTCAATTGGAATGACATGGAGAATCTGAGCTCAAATACATCCTTCCCTCTGAATTGTTGTTTGAAAACATATATTCATTTATCGAATCAACAACATCAAGTGTCAAAGCCAAAATAGCTCTATCTTGAAAATACATTGATTCGTCAACATTACTTCCAGAAGCTGAGTATGTACTCTGCACAATTGCAGCAACGGGGTCAGTGAGATCCTTAATCAAAAGTTCATCTGGAATATCAACAGAACCACATCTATCATTTGGTTCACCAATTTTACCATCACCGATATTTGCAATCCATTAAGCAAAAACCATTAGTTCTTCATAACTCTCGTTGGGCCCCATATTTTGTAATCTCATATTCTTTGTCAACCTCAATACAATACAATCCGTCTACAAATACGATGAGTTAATAGTGGCATGACAATATCTTGGCTACTACCCTTTGGAATTACAGGCAATATCTGTCGAAAATCTCCGCCAAAAACAACCGTCTTCTCTCCAAACGGAACATTAGCTTTGCATGCTTTGTCTAATTTCATAATATCCCTCATACTTCGATCCAATGCTTAAAAACAATATTTATGCATCATTGGAGCATCGTCCCATATAATTAGCTTTGACTTCAATATAAGCTCTACAAGAGGACTTCCTTGTTTTATATTGCATGTTGATTCTTCATATACATTAAAAGGAATCTTAAATCTAGAATGAGCAGTTCTACCACCAAGCAACAAAATAGATGTTATACCACTGGAAGCAACGTTTAACACAATATCTCCTTTCGAAAGCAACCTCGTAGATAGAGTTTTCCAAGTAAAGGTTTTCCCAGTCCCTCCATATCCATAAACGAAGAAAATTTTTCCAAATTCTAAATTAACGGATTCGACTATAGTGTCATAAACATGACGTTTCTCATCATTCAAATTTCTCACAAGCCTTTTGTGTTCTTCAAACAAACTTATTCGATCATGAAACTTTTCATTGTGTATCAACCTATTATGCGAGAACTGGAAAAATTGATCATTTGGAAATGACATTGATGGAAAATCACCCAATCTCTTTCCGCAATCTCTTAATATCTTCTCAACTTTCACAAATGTATAATTCTTAATTTGATCATCGTTTAATTGCAACTCTACAATACAAATAAAAATATATTTAATACTTCAAAAATTATTTTTTTAAAAAAATACTAATTGATACATACCTTGATGTTGTAGCAAATTTCGTTGGTTGTATAGAATGTCATCAGATAGATAAGACCAACATGCATCCCAAACTACTTCAGGTCGACTTATAGATCTAGATGATAATAGAGTTGCAAAAAGAATTCTCAATGATTGAGCTGGTGCCCAATAGCTGGCCTCTATGATCCCATCGACATACTCCTTTCGTCCAATTACAAAACCTCTTTTCCTTGGTACCCATTCGAGTGAATCCGATTTCCAAACAAATTTCATGGGAAATTCAACATTGTTAACTCTTTTGCTTCACTATATTTCTTATTCACTTCCATTCATGCCAAAAACATACTCTGCTTGATTGATTCCTGATCCATGATAGAGTCAACTTTATCCGAATCAGAGTAAACAACATTTTGTTGATTCGGAAGATGAAAACTCAAACACTCTACCAAGGGGTCTTTATAATGTATTTCAAATCCAAAAATTCTCCTAGCAGCTTCACATGATGAAATGTATCTACAGTCGTAGTACAAATTAACCTTATCAGTATTTTTCTCAGAATTGTCATCATTTGAATTTTGATAAAATGTCGCAGTAACGCGGTCATGACCCTTGTTTATGTACTTAAACAAATATTTGATCGCACAAGATTGATTGCACCACTCCACATTGAGATGGGCTCCATAAGTAATCAATAAATATCTATTATGAGGAACAACAAATCTATTATACAGTAGAACTTCATTCATAGGAATCGTCCTTCCATCATCTTTACGTTTGTAGACTGGATAACCATCTTCATCAATTGTAGTCGTTTTAACAAATTTTTTTGGAAAATGTTTTAAGCAACGACCATTTATCATGCAAGGAGAATTTTTCTGGTCGTTACCATATGGACCGTGAATCTTTGTTGGAAATTTGTCTTCTTTAGAAAGAAACAGTAATATGTGAGCATGCGGCAAACCCCTCTTCTGAAACTCTACAGTATAAATTACTGTAGACAAACAAATTAGACATATATTAATGTCTCGATTTAAAAACAATTAAATTAACTATAATCTATATATAGTTTGTTAAAATAATAAACATAAATAATAAAGAATGATACCTGAACGGACAGTCCAAAAAATCTTGTTTTTACGTAGGTCTTGAATCAACGCATCAAGTTTAACTTTAAATACTATGCACACAACATCTGGACGATCTTCAGGCTTTAACCCATGCTTTTCAATCTGACAATTTCAGGCCATTTTGAATTACACGTAAATGTAAGGAATAAATCAAGGTAACCTGCCCATTTACAAATAGTCATAGCATCCTGATAATTATGTATCATCTATCTAGCCCCTCTAGTAAATGATGATGGCAATATAATTCGCTTCCCTTTTGTCGACCCATCAGTTTCACCACGTAACAAAGCTTCTTGCAAGCCTTTATACATTTCACAATGCAATTGCTTTTGGTGCAACTTGATGTAAGTCAACCGAGCAGATTCGACCATAGTGTACGCATCAACAACAAATTGTTGAAATAATCTTCTTGAAAGCATAATGGTTGCCGGCTCGCACTCCCTCTCATGAATTCTATAAGCGTAAAATTCTCTTATACTAACTTTTTTCCGTCCTCCGCACCCAACTTTTGCATCAAAAAATGGAATATCTTGTCTATATTGAAGAGCTAGATAAGCAGCGTTCAATTCATTTATACGCTTAAGTTTTCCTGTTTGAGTCTCAACTAAAATATCCCTATCACCCGACATTTCATCAAAATCACCAACAACTAAAGCAGCAACCTCAGATGCAGTAGGCAAATTATACCTTCTAGCGTCCCCACTTCGTCTACTGACCATTCTTAACCTCACAACTGATCTTTGTTCTTGAACAATTTTATCCTTCGCCATTCGAAAAGATTTAACCAACACATTATCCCTATCCAACATGAACTTCAAATTAGATATAATCTCAGTGTGTAGATCGTTACTATTCAGATATTTCCTGAAAAAATAAAATAATAAAAATATTAGCATATTTAAGGTAATCAATTGCATAAAAAATTAAAAACTATATAAATGCTTTTATAACATCTAATTGACAGATGAAATACTATTTGCAATTTTATTTTCAGTATCGTAAATACACAACTGTGCAAACTTAGGATTTGCACCTAGCGATGGAAGCAAACTTCTAATTAAATGATAATTTTGACCCTGAAGTTTGAAAACAGGAGGAGAACCACCTTGATTTACGATATGATCGATTTTTCCTCCCACTGAAGTGAAACAGAACATGTTGTTATATGAACGTATGTTTTGTTGAAAATGCTTACTTTTATCGGTGTTACCATTTAACAATACTTGCAACTCTCGAGGGGGTGGTTTCAAAAAAGGAAGTTGTATTTTTCCTTGCATACAACATAAACTATACTTTGGATTTCGAGATTTATAATTTCGACGTAATCTCTCTTCATACCAAAACAAAGCACCATAAAAACTACATTTAAAATTTGGATCGTCAATATCCCAATAACCTAAAAAAAATTAATATATTATTACAATTGCAATAATCAAAGTTCTAAAAATATTACAAAAGTTAATACATTATACACGTAATCAAATTTGAACATACCGATAGATGGACCAAAAACACTTTCATTCTCAATATTACACAAAACATCTTTATCCAAATTTTGCTATAAAATCTCCTTCCTTGTAGTATGGATGCTAGCTGCATAATAATAAATAAAAAATAAAAAATTATACAGTGATGAATCATGCTAATAGTAAATATTTAAAAATATAAAATTATATTAAAGATTTAAAAATATAAATTGTTTTTAATACATAGTTGTTAATTACATATCATTTTTATAACAAATTATTCAACGTAATAATACAATTAATTACATGGGCTCATTATATTCTTTATTTTTTATACTTGAAGAAATATATAACTTAAAAATAACAAATTTTTTTATAAATTTGTTTACTGAATAAATACTATTATTATCAAGAAAATAAAAATTAAAAATACAGATTTGAAAATAAAGAACAAAAAATAAAACTTTACATTGATTAATACACTGAGATTCATCTAAATGAAATTTTTTGTTTGGGGTGTCGTAGTTGGTATAGTTGGATCTATCTTCATCATTTGTCAAATTAACAATTATTGAGCTACTTGAACCGATAAACAACGAAAATAGATACAAATTTCTATTTGTCGTTTTCAGTAATGGCGCTGTAGCTAAAAAATAAAAAATAGTTAAAAAAATCACAAAAAAATATGTAAATAAATACACTATAATCATACCATTTGTGATATTTGATAGAGAAGTAATTGAATTCGGATATAACACACTTATAGCAGAACCTCCAAAATTATACTGTTGCGAATGAATATTTTCTGTAAAACAATATATAATAAATAAAAAAATATGTAAAAAGTCAATTATAGCACCGACACAATTATAAAATTTAAGATTATTTTTTCAATATTATTCAAACTAAAACTAATTAATTAGACTACATATATGGCCCATCGATTTTAATAACTGAAGCCCAAATTAGAGCTGTCAAAATGGGCTGGCGGGCCGGGTTGGTCCGCAACCCGCTATAACCTGCCAACAAGCAGGTCAGAGCGGGCTGACCTGCCAAATAGGCGGGACTGGAACTACTAAACCTAAGCCAACCCACCACGGGTTGCTGGCTGGAACGGGCCAACCCGCCAAAAAGGGTGATTTATTGATTGATTGTTGAGAGAATTATTTTTGTTCCACATTTTTAAATTTGAAACTTTTGGATCGAAAGTCAATTCGGTTGCAATTGAAATAGAAATTTTGAAATAGGATGACATTTGGGAAGAGGTCACTAATTGCTCATTATATAACCCAGTTTGGAGCAATTGCCAAATCGTCCGGGAACTTCAAGAAGGGGATTTGGAGCACAAAATCCCAAGAGGGAAATAACCTCTTAAGAGTAGTTCTTTGAGAAATCTCTACTTTTACATAATCGTTTAATAATCACCAACCTGGAAAAAGACTAAGAAGGAAAAAAGAACCAGTACCACTACAATGAAGCACCATAGCCAAACTCCAGATCTGGCCTTCAACCATGCTTACATTCACAGAATCACTGGAAAGTGGTTCCATTGCCAATCTCTCACCATGTGTTTCCCATCCCGTTTCCTATAACAACGATGTTTCCTCACCATCTCCATTCAACCAAGCCATCTTCACAGTCACTGCTCAACCTAATGACTAATCCATTCCAACCAAATACACCAAAGTACAAAAGACCCCCAACAATACGCCAAAAATAATTTTTTTAAAAACTAGCGGGTCAGCCCAGCCCAGCCCAACCCGTCCCTCCCCACCTCAACCCGTGACCCATACAGGCTCAGTCCGTTTGACCCGCCCCCTAAACGGGACTGACTTTCCTCAACCCAACCCGCCACTTTAAAGTGACAGAGCTGGCTGGCCCGGCGGGTTTGGCCCGTTTTGACAGCTCTAGCCCAAATCTATCATAATGACTATATTTTTAAGTCATAAAGGATAGGCTACTATGGTTCTAAGTCTCATTTAAATATAAAATCTTATCGCTATATTATCGACCCAAATAAATAGAAAGCCCAATCTTCAATAGATAGTCCAAGCCCTTTACTATAACTATGAGAGATAAGCTTTGTCATCTCTCACTCTCCTCTCATTCGGCAATCTTGTCTCCAGAAACATCCATAACCTCGAAACCCTAATTCCACGGTTCCATTTCTCGTCTAATCCTAACCCTACTTCCGCCACACAATCCTAGCCATGTCTGACATATCTAAAACCAATACAAACACACCTTAATCTAACAAATCTAAACCGAAAACAAACACACTGCTTTATCAAATCATAAGCGAATCCAGATTTTTGTAATTTTGAAGTTACTTTAGCTGCGATACATCAATAAAGATAAGTTTTTTTTTTACTTTTATATTTTATGTTAACGATTTTACGATTTTATCTGTTTCGTTAATTGTTTTTTTCATAGATGTTAACATATTTCTTCATATCTATGTTGATATTTAACATTTAAACATGATATTATCGTTTTAATCTTTTTATTTCGTTCAGATCTATAATTTCATGTAATTTTTGCTTTGTTCTATGAAATCTTAACATTTAAACATGGTATTGTCGTTTTAACTGTTTAATTCGTTCTGATCTATAATTTAAACTAATTGTTGCTTTGTTCTTTGAAATCTCAACATTTAAACATGATATTATGATTTTAATCAGTTTGTTTCTTTCAGATCTATAATTTAAAATAATTTTTAATTTGTTCTTTGAAATCTCAACATTTAAACAATATATTATATTTTAAATTTTTTTATATCGTTCATTTTTTTAAAACTTATTTTATAGTTTTTTCGACATATAAAGCCAGATCTAATTAATTTAACAAATTAGATTTTCTTTACAAAATCTCAACACTTATAGTCTGATTTCTAGAGTGTTTTATTAGCTCTGAAAAATTCAATTGATGTTGCTGTAATTTTTCGCTCTGGTTTGTGTATAAAGTTTGCCGTAAATTTAAGTTGACTAAAAGAATTCTGCCTTAAAAAATCTATGTTAACTATTAATTGGTCTATTTGAGCATTTTTTGGATTCAGAGCTTGTTAATGTGATTAGTTGGTTACTTAATGAATAACAAATATGATTTTCTATTCGAAATATCAACACTTATATTCTGAATTATATAGTGTTTTAGTAGCTCTGAACAATTTCATTTGATGTTGCTGTATATTGTTAGGCTTCTATATATTTTTGTTTATACTTTTCCTTGTGGTTTGTGTATAAAGTTTGACCTAAATATAAGTTCACTAAAACAAATATTCCCTTAAAAATCTATGTTTATTAATAAGTGGTGTCTTTGAGCAGTGTTTGGATTTGGAGCTTGTTACTGTGATTAGTTGGTTGCTTAATGAATAACTTGTTATGTTTAACAAATATGATTTTCTCTTTGAAATCTCAACATTTATATTCTGATTTCTATAGTGTTTTAGTAGCTCTGAAAATTTTCATTTGATGTTGTTGTATATTGTTAGACTTCTGTATATTTTTCCTTGTGGTTTGTGTATAAAGTTTGGCCTAAATATAAGTTCACTAAAACAAATATTCACTAAAAATTCTATGTTTATTACTAAGTGGTCTGTTTGAGCAGTTTTTGGATTTGGAGCTTGTTAATGTGATTAGTTGGTTGTTTAATGAATAACTTGTTATGTTTAACAAATATAGTTTTCTCTTTGAAATCTCAACACTTGTATTCTAATATCTATAGAGTCTTAGTAGCTGTGAAAAACTCCATTTGATGTTGCTGTAATTTGTTAGGCTTTAGTATATTTTTGTTTATACTTTTCCTTGTGGTGTGTGTATAAAGTTTGGCCTAAATTTAAACTAAAAGAAATGTGCCTTAGAACATCTATGTTTACTATTTACTAGTTTTACAACGCATAGACATATATTTTTTCCAATTAAATTATATTTAAACAAAACAAAGAGAAAAACCAAAATTAAATGAATAAATAATGAAAAAGTAATGTTGGAGGCAATTACTTAAATAAAAATACATCATTGTATCGATAATATTATAGATTCTGAAAAAATTTCATTAATTTTCTTATACACAACATTTGTTGTTTTATTTGTTGATTTTTCCTCTTCATCACATATAAGTAAAAGAATAAATCTATTTATAATAATTACAAAAGATAAAATATATGTCAATTAATTTAAATTAATTATCTATTTCAACTATCAAATGACTGAAATATCATTAGGTACTGTCCTATCTTAAACCAATACACATTTATTGAATAATTAAATTTATAATACAAATTCAATTAAGTACGGGCCAATAAAAACTGGCCATACCATCACTACATATAAATTCATGGTCCATTACAATAAATGTGTATTGGACAACAACATACTTGTTGCCCATTTAAAAAAAAAAAACTCAAATAATTCGGGCCAAAAAGAAACTCCTGCCATAGTCACCAAACCCTAATACTATTTCATTTTATTTTAGAGTTTACCCATTCACTACTTTCAACCTTTAGTTCTCTCGATTACTCTAGAGAAAACTTTTCGTCATTGATTATCAGTCAAACAAAAAATCTCATTGGTCATTTGGTTTGTGCTAAAATTTCACCAAATCTTTGACTGGTATTTAATTTTTTTTTATGCTTTTACTTAAGTACTTCAAATATACGTTGTGTGTCTGAAAATTATCAAATTTTCATGTAATTTTTTGTGATATAGATGTTCGGATTTGAGAAAAGTATGTGCAAAAAATCTAGTGTGATGTTTATCTTTTTTGAAAATTTTTTGTTGTAAGATTTTGATTTTTTAAAATGCAGATGGATTTCAATATATTACATATAATATTGGAGAAAAGAAACAAAAATATTTCACAAATGTATTTTTTTCAATTTTTTCTAATTTATTTCCGATTTAAAAATTAGAGACTTATATTTTTAAGTTTTTTTCCCGAAATATTTCCGTACAATTTATTTGATTAAGATCTATTCGATCTCCCCCATTTTAATTTTTAGTCGTTGCTAATTTATTTTAGAATGTTCATTAAATCCAACTTAATAGATATTCATATGGTTACTCTGAAATTTTTTATGTGATCTTTGTACATTATAAAATTAGTCAATTCCTCATCTTCGCAAAGAAGGGTTGGACCGAGTTGTTACCCGTGGAATCGTAATCTATCTTTTTCCTTCAATTAATTGACTTTAGTCTCTTAAATATCTGTGAATAAATGAATCATGCTATTTATACCGATCTTAGAAGACAAAATTTGATCAGTTATTCAATTGCCCATGTAATGTTTCGACTGCCCAAGGAGTAAAGATTCATTTATCGTCATTTTCAATGCAGTAAATACATTTCGTCATTAACAATGTAGCAAAATAAAGAGTTTTTTTTCAGCAAATAAAAGGGATAAAAAACTGAATACTTAAGCTTTCATTGTAGATCTCGGTTTTTAACTAATATATTAATTCGGAACACCATCAGTTTTAGTTGTTCAAAGAATAAATTTTCCAACAATGCACAAGTTTGGGTTCATAAAGTGCAGTTAATTTTGGTGCAAGTTCCAAGGAATTTTCGATTTTGTTTTGTGTATTATTTAACTAATACATTAATTTCTTAGTAAATAAGAATTTCCATTTTAGGCAAGCTGATTTAGGCGGAAAATTGTCATTTTTAGTTGGTACATAAACTCAGTTGTCATTATATATATATATATATATATATATATATATATATAGATTGGTCTGTATTAGCAGTCTTTGGATTTGGAGCTTGTTATTGTGATTAGTTGGTTTTTTAATGATTAACTTGTTATGTTGTGCAAATCTTGTTTTCTCTTTGAAATCTTAACACTTGTATTCTGATTTCTATAGTGTTTTAATAACTTTGAAAAAAGTCCATTTGATGTTGCTGTAATTTATTAGGATTCTGTATATTTTTTTTTATACTTTTGGTTGTGGTTTGTGTATAAAGTTTGCCCTAATTTAAGCTGACTAAAAGAAATGTGCCTTAAAAAATCTATGTTTACTATTAATTGGTCTTTTCAAATTCATTATTTGGATTTTGAGCTTGTTATTGTGATTAGTTGGTTGCTTAATTAATGACTTGTTTTGTTAAAAAGAATATGATTTCTCATCGAAATATCAACACTTATGTTCCTATTCCTATAGTGTTTTAGTAGATTTGAAAAATTCCATTTGATGTTGCTGTAATTAGTTTTCTAAATAGTTGGACTTGTTTAATTTGGGATTCAAATACTATAAATTGACTTTCCAAATTTGACTTGTTATGAGTATTCATACCTGAATAATAGGGCTTGTTTGATTTGGGCTTCAAATACTATAAATGGGCTTCAAATTTGAACCTTTTATGGGTATCCTAGACTAAATAGTAGTAGGACTTGTTTGATTTGAGATTCAAGTAGGAGAAATTGCTGGCCGGTCCACTTTTTCAAACTTTTTTTCTCTCCAGTACACCATATTTTTTTTAACCGCTAAAAGGCATTTTGAAAATTTTCTTCCTAAAATACCCTCAACAACATGGTTGCTTCAGATTTGAGATTCAAATTGATGTATAAATGATTTCATGTTGTTAATATAGTCTTTCCTCGTGTTTGGGTATCAATTTTCATGCATAAAACACGAATTTGATCAAATTCAAATTTTTTGAGTTCATCCCGTTTTTCTTTGTTCTTGAGCTGTTTTGGCCACTTAAATCTCTGTTTTAAGCTTCGAATTTGTTTAAAATCAATCTCATATTATTATCCTAACTTAGTACTATATTTGTGCACAATTTTTCTACCAAAAAACACTATTTTTGAGCTTCAAATCAAGCTTGACAAAGGTGCTGTCCGAAACAGAGGAAGATGTTCTTGGTGATTTAATTTGCCAATCGCGATATCGGGCAACGCAACGGGGTTCGACCTGCCCGGTCAGGTCGCAGGGGTCGAGGGGACAGCGTCCCTCGTGGGGGTTCGGGGGCAACACCCCCGAAAGGTAAACGAAAATCAAGTTCCCTAAAGCGCGCTGCGATGATCGTTGCATCGCGATGCCAAAAGTGTGCATCGCGATGCATTGGTTCCCTAAAGCGATCATCGTCCCTAAAGCGCGCTACGATGATCGCGATGCACCAATTGTTGCATCGCGATGCCAAAAGTGGTGCATCGCGATGCAACAATTGGTGCATCGGGATGCGTTGGTTCCCTAAAGCGTGCTGAGATGATCGCGATACACCAATTGTTGCATCGCGATGCCAAAAGTGGTGCATCGCGATGCAACAATTGGTGTATCGCGATGCAACAATTGGTGCATCGCGATGCGTTGGTCACCTAAAGCGCGCTGCGATGATCGCGATGCACCAATTGTTGCATCGCGATGCCAAAAGTGGTGCATCGCGATGCAACAATTGGTGCATCGCGATGCGTTGGTCACCTAAAGCGCGCTGCGATGATCGCGATGCACCAATTGTTGCATCGCGATGCCAAAAGTGGTGCATCGCGATGCAACAATTTGTGCATTGCGATGCCAAAGTGGTGCATCGCGATGCATTGGGTTACTGAAACGCGCGTGTTTTTCTTTTATTAATGGCATAATCGTCTTTTTGCCCAAAAAATGCCTTTTTCTGATTTTTAAAAAAGATGAGTGGACTGGAGCGATTACAAATGTTTAAAAAGGGACCGGCCTATAATTCACCCATTCAAATACTATAAATGGGCTTTCAAATTTAGACTTGTTAGGAGTACTAATACCTGAATAGTAGGGCTTGTTTGATTTGTGATTCAAATACTATAAATGGGCTTTCCAATTTGGACTTGATATGAGTATTCATACCTGAACAATATGGCTTGTTTGATATCGGCTTCAAATACTATAAATGGGCCTTCAAATTTGAACTTGGAATGGCTATCCTAACCTAAATAGTAGGGCTTGTTTGATTTGAGATTCAAATACTATAAATGAGCTTTTAAATTTGGACTTGTTATGAGTATTCATACCTAAATAGTAGTCTACGTAATATGAATATTTATTAATAGGGATTTTTTTTAAACAAAAATATTATTACTGCATGAATATTTATTAATTTCTATGACACTTTTTGTATCTATAGGTACGTGGACAATTAACAAATCAAGATATGACTGCAAATCAAAATTTTCTTGCTATTATTATTGTGACGCTCCGACCCAGATCTCTATACGAAATCCTAAGGTCGAGTCGTCAAACAACACAACGACACAAAACCAACAAAAAAAGCACGTGGCGTAACCACCCGTACTTACATTAAAACACAACAGATAAAATCTGCTTTAATAATAAACAAGTCTTCGGCGACACTACTGCCGGAACCCAACTAACAAAAACCTCAAGTCTAAGACTTAGAAAATAACCAACACAACAACCTCCACAGTCACAACATGCCGGAGAGCAACAAAAACCACGAGCCACGACATGCTCAGGAAAAAAACTAAATTAACTACGAAGTTCAATACACAAGCACGACATACATATGCCCGCTACCAAAAGAATATAAAGTTAACAACACGATAACAATACTATCCAAGTAAAGTCTACATAACTTTACACAACCCATCGTCCTCACCAAAAGAAATATTACTAAACAAAAACAAGCTCCAAGAGCCACAAAACCAAAAGACAACCTTTTAGCTAATCGCGATCTTTTTGACCTCATCGCAAACTTTCTGTCTGGCTCGGATCTAAGAAAAATAAATAACAACAAACGGGGTGAGTCGAAACTCAATAAGTTACTAAATGCAACTACATGACATGGCGTAATGCTCAAGTGATAAACATAACATGGTAATATCATTTACATACCATAACTAAACATGTAATATCATCATTGATATACAATTCACATAAGTCACATAACACATTGATGTTCACATAAGTGCTTGTAAATAAATCACATAATAAAAGATATCATTTCTTTTTCTTCCAACTTTGCGTTGCTCCTGCAATACACAAAACAACCAACACGTGCCTCGGTACCCGTATGCGTAGTATCGACGTTTCCGATTAACACCATCGGGTTCAACTTAGCAAGTTAAATTAATGTGTATTGCTACAACAGTGGGGCTACTTCTCAACTGTGGCCAACAAAGGAAGGGTGTGTGAACTCCGGTACGGTGACTTATAGCGATCACAAACATTGATTTATAAAGACTATAGGTCGTCCTACCTTGATTAAAACCACAAATGCCAGTTGGACTCAATACAATGCACAAGTTGGTATAATACTTATATTATGCAAATAACCATTAAGTTCAAAAATAGTGAACTCGATACATGTCTAGTAGATTATATTATTCTACCAAGAATTATCATCAAACATATTATTTCAAGAACTTTAAACATCATATTAGAGCTAATTTACATGTCTCTAATTCACCAGTACCAAATACTCGGAGGACAAAAATCTCTATCAAACGAACTCTAATTCTCGTAGGAATTTAACATGTTGTTCGGTGAGTATTATTCTTCTCTAAAATCAACTTTCTAGAGTCCTAACTATACAATCCAAATTCGGGTATAATTGCTATATGTAATTTCTCCCAATTAAAGTCTCATCTTGCTTCCTTAGTTCAATTCTATGATTAAACACCAAATTCACACATGCAACATCATCCAAACCAAACATTTAACACAAGAACATGTTATACACATCAACATATCACTTAGACATAAAAATACCAAGTATACAAGACATGCATGTATATTTAAGAACAAATATGCAATAATTTCTAAGCATAGAAGAGGGAATTAGTAACTTACTTTAAAATGAACCCTTTAACTACTAAGATCACAATCAAAGTCTTGTATGATGGTCTCCTAGTCTTTAGAAACACAATGGTGGTCTTGGATCAAAGATTGGTGGGTTGGATGTTGAAGAATTGCAGCACACACACAAATCTCACTTTATCTGCACACACTTACTCTCTCAAGTCTTCAAGGGTAAATGGGAGACTTTAGTTCACTCCCTAGCATGTTTAGGAGGTGTGAAGAGTGGCTGACTTTGGTCAAAGGGAGTGGTCCACTTTCAATCAAGAGATTTTAAGTGGAGAGAATAAGCAAAAAATTTTGAAAACAGAGCTGGCAGAAGGGTGGCCGCCTAGGCGCTCGCCCAAGCCCCAGATTTTCTGATTTTTTCAAAAATTGCTTTAAATTGACTCCAAAATGGTTCTAAAGGGTCCCTAAATGATTCGAACTCCTAGGCAAGGTTAAAACGCTGTAGAGCGGTCTACGAAAGGTCCGAAAATCTTGCTAGAAACGTACACATTATTAACACGAATGTTTTCACAATTTAAACACAACCAATGTATAACAACTTAACAATGCTTGCACTATGGAAGTTAACAAATGCACTAAAACATGCCTCAACAATATGCCATTCTAATGAGTCTAACATGTGTGTATATATATATATATATATATATATATATATGTATATATATATATCAAGCTAACAATACATTCAGGTAACACACCAAGTATAGAAGAGATCAGGGTATTACATCCTCTTCCCCTTAAAAGAATTTAGTCCCTAAATTCCTTACCAAGTCCATCGAATAGATGAGGGTATTTCTCACGCATCTCAACTTCAGTCTCCCAAGTTGCTTCCACAATATCATGATTTTTCCAAAGCACCTTTACAAGAGGAATTTGTTTGGTTCTTAACACTTGCTCCCTAGTATCAAGAATTCTCACTGGTTGCTCTACATATGACAAATCGGGCTCAAAGGTGATGTTCTCCTACCCCAACACTTGCGAATCATCCTTCATGTACTTCTGAAGCATTGACACGTGAAACATATTATGAATCTCTGACAAAGAAGGCGGTAAGGCAAGTCTATAGGCTAAACTCCCAACCCTCTCAAGAATCTCAAATGGACCAATATACCTTGGTGACAATTTCCCTTTCTTGCCAAATATCTTAGTACCGCTACGTTGCGATACCTTGAGAAATACTTAGTCACCCACTTAGAACTCAAGATCTCGTCTTCGGTTATCAGCGTAGCTTTTTTGTCAACTCAAAGCTGTAAGTAATCTATCACGAATTAGCTTTACACTCTTGGTCAACTATTGTACCATTTACGAACCCTAAATTTTTTACTTCACCAACTTCACCAAACAAATCGGTGATCGACATTTTCGCCCATACAATGCTTCATATGGTGCCATTTCAATACTTGCTTGGAAGCTATTATTGTAAGCAAATTCTGCTAAAGGTAAATGTGAATCCCAACTTTCCTTAAATCCACCGTGCACACTCGTAACATATCCTCGAGAATCTGTATCAACCTTTCCGACTGCCCATCTGATTGAGGATGAAAAGCTGTACTAAAATTTAACTTGGTTCTCATAGCATCTTGCAAAGATTGCCAAAATCTCGACGTGAATCTTGAATCTCTATATGACACAATACTGACCAGCACTCCATGAAGTCTGACTATCTCCTGAATGTACAATGCCGCCAACTGACTCAATGAATATGTCATCGCAATAGGAATAAAATGAGTTGATTTTGTTAACCTATCAACAACAACCCTAACTGCATCAAAATCCTAACGAGTACGCGGCAACCCTGTCACAAAATTCATCGTAATATGTTCCCACTTCCATTCCAGAATCTTAAGTGGTTATAACAAACCTGCTGGTCTTTGATGCTCGGCCTTTACCTGTTGACAAGTCAAACATCTCGAAACATACTCTGCGATTTTCTGCTTCATACCACTCCACCAAAATTGTTTCTTCAAGTCCCTATACATTTTTGTACTCCCTGGATAAATAGTGTATCTTGCCTTGTGAGCCTCATCAAGAACTTGTCGTTTTACTCCATTATCCGAAGGAACACAAACTCTTCCTCGAAAAGTAAGGATAACATCCTTGTTCATTGTAAAGTCGGGTGTCTAGCCTTTGCTCAAACCACTAATTATCTTTTCCAACTCCGGATCACTAATTTGAGCTTCTTTAATCTGTTGGAAAAAGACTGGTGTAGCTCGAACATTTGCAAAGATTACTCCCCGCTCGCTTTTGCTAGGACTCTAATCTCGCAAATCCTCTAACATCTTCCATTCACGAACCATCATACAAGAAATGTATGCTTTCCGACTCAATGCATCAGCTATTACATTTAATTTCCTCGGATGATAAAGTATAGTGCAATCATGATCTTTTAATTTCTCCATCCATCTTCGCTGTCTCATGTTCAACTCCTTTTGTGAGAAAAGATATTTCAAACTTTTGTGATCCATGAAGACTTCAAACTTTCCACCGTAGAGATAATATTTTCATTTTTGCAACGTAAACATGATCGCATCTAACTCTAAAACATGAGTGGGATAATTCTGTTCAAAAGCCATCAATTTCTTCTATGCATAAGCGATGACCTTCCAATTCTGCATTCGTACACAACTCAAGCCTTCTTTGGAAGCATCACTGTAAATTACAAAGTTATCTCCACCACTAGGTAATGCCAATACAGGAGCATTCGTTAAACGCCGCTTCATTTCTTGGAAACTAGCCTCACACTTGTCATCCCACAGAAAAGGTGTCGTCTTCTTTGTCAAATTCGTCATAGGAGTAGTAATTTTTAAAAATCCCTCAATAAATTTTCGATAGTATCCCGCTAATCACAGGAAACTACGAACCTCAATAACTGTACTTGGTTTCTTCCATTTTGTCACCGTTTCAACCTTAGACGGATCTACCGGTATCCCAGCACGTGAAACAATATGACCCAGAAACGATACTTCATCTGACCAGAAGGCACACTTGCTAAACTTAGCAAACAATTATTTCTCCTGAAGAACTGATAATACTAACCTCAAACGCTGCTTATGTTCCTTCTGAGACTTAGAATACACATGGATGTCATCGATGAATACCACTACGAAGCAATCCAAATACTGGTGAAATACCCGATTCATCAAATCCATGAATACCACATGTGCATTTGCCAATCCAAACAGCATAACCACAAACTCATAATGTCCATACCTCGTGTGAAAGGCTATTTTAGGAATATCTTCTACTCGGACCTTTAGCTGATGATAACCACTTCTCAAGTCTAACTTCGAATACACCACAGATCCGTGCAACTGATCGAACAAATCATTAATGTGAGCTAAAGGATACTTGTTCTTGATTGTTACCTGATTCAATTGCCTGTAATCGATACATAACTTCAAAGTACCATCTTTCTTCCGCACAAATAACATTGGTGCACGCCAAGGCGATACATTCGGCTTAATGAATTCCCTGTCAAGAAGTTTCTGTAACTGCTCTTTCAATTCTTTCAACTCCACAGGCACCATTCGGTACAGAGCCTTAGAAATAGGAGTAGTTCCTGGCAGCAACTCAATGCAAAACTCTACTTCTCTATCCGAAGGCATAGCATAATCAGTTGAGAATACATCAGGAAATTCACAAACCACTGTAACTTCCTCTAACTTTGGTGTAGCAATTCTCCTATCAACCACACATGCCAAATAACCAGCACAACCATGTGACAACAACTTCCTAGCTTTCAATGCAGAAATAACATGTATACTACTCTTAACAGCATCACCCACAAATGTAAATTCAGGAATAATCGGCATAGCAAATGTAACTTTCTTACTATGGCAATCTGCTATGATATACACATAACCAATCCATGCCAAGAATCATATCAAAATCACGTATGGATAACATAATCAAATCTACATGCAAAGTGTGATCGCCAACTAGTATATCATAAGTCTGATACACCTCCGAAGCTAACATGCTCCCCCAATGGGGTAGACACCTTAAGCACAAAAGGTAAAGACTGGGGCAAAACATATAAGTTATTCACAAAGTGAGATGCAACATATGAATGCGATGATCCAGGATCAATAAGAACTCGGGCCCTACAACCAAAAATAGAGAGACTACCTCCTATGACCGACGTAGATTCTGGCACTTTACGCTGATTAAGCGCAAACACACGACCCTAGCCTTAGGCCTACTATCACTATCTATCTTTGTCCAACTCGTTTGCTAATTGACGCTCCCAGACTGAATATTCCTCAATTTAGGACAATCTTTCTTTAGGTGACATGTCTCCTTACAATAGTAACATTGCCCTGTCCTATTTCTACCCTTGCTATAACACGTATCCTTAGAATGTCCAGGTTTTGAACAATAATTACATATTACCGGAACACCTCGCTGACCTTGAGCAGAAGAAATATTATTACCCCTTCCACCTGATTGTTGCCTTTGCTGCCCATCGGACTGCCCTCTAATGTAATTCCCCCTGCGACATTAATGCTATTATTACCATAACAGTTACTAGAACCTTGTCCACGTCCCTAATTCTGTGATGACTGTTAAAAGTTTCCCAAGCTTCTCCCTCAATGCTCCTCTATATCACCTTCAATCCCATAGGCACGATCTACAGCGCTTCGGTAATCAGTAAGTTGTAGGGAAAGTAACTATTTTTGATACTCGGTCTTCAATCCTTTAACAAACTTTTGTGCTTTCTTCGCTTCATTAGGAACTAAATGACTACAGTAATGAGCCAATTCTGAGAACTTGGCTAAATACTGTGCCACTGACATATTACCTTGCTCCAAGTCGTAGAACTCCCGTTCTCTCCTCTCACGAACCACCTCTGGAACATACTGTGCTTTGAACTCCCTCAAGAAGTTAGGCCAGCTATATGGTTCTCCCAGTAAATCCCAGCTTCCTTGCAGTACCTCCCACCAATGCTTCGCTCCCTCTAACTTAAACGTCGCTAATGTCACCTTCTTGTCATCACTGCAACCCAAAGCTGCAAATATCTTGATTATATGCTCAATCCATAATTTTGCCTTCGTCGCATTCGGTTCTCCAAGAAAGACACATGGTTTCATCTTAAGAATCGTTCAAGAGTAATGATATTATTTATGTACCTTACCTCAGGCTGTGGTACTACGACTTCCGGTTGTGGAGCCTCTACTTACGGTTATAGAACCTCTACTTCCGGTTGAGGTACCGCTCCTCCATTAATTCGCTGAGTCATTTCATTCATCATCTCCATCATTCTTCCATACATGTTTACAAGAGCCTCATTCTGATTGTTCGGTTTGGTTTTGGAGGAACATTTCACTGAGTGTTAACATTCTCATCTCTCTCTTCGTTTCCACCTGCACTCGTGCCAATTCTACTCATACTCACTCCGTGCCTAGTTTTCATCATCTTAACCTACATACAACACTCAACGTCAATATCTCAACAATAAACCATACCCACCTAGGCCAAGGAACTTATCCCGGCGACAGCAAAACTATTGCTCTGATACCAACTGTGACACCCCGACCCGGATCTCTATACAAAATCCCAAGGTCGAGTCGCCAAACAACACAACAACACAAAACCAACAAGAAAGGCACATGGCGTAACCACCCGTACTTACGTCAAAATACAACAGATAAAACCTGATTTAATAATAAACATGTCTTCAGCGATACTACTGTAGGAACCCAACTAACAAAAACCTCAAGTCAAAGACTTGGGAAACAACCAACACAACAACCTCCACGACCACAACATGCTGGAGAATAACATAAACCACGAGCCACGACATGCTCAGGAAAGAAATTAAATTAACTACAAAGTTAAATACACGAGCACGACATACATATGCCGGCTACCAAAAGAATATAAAGTTAACAACACGATAACAATACTACCCAAGTAAAGTCTACATAACTTTACACAACCCATCGTCGTCACCAAAAGAAATACTACTAAACAACAACAAGCTCCAAGAGCCACAAAAATAAAAGACAACCTTCTAGCTAATCGTGATCTTTTTGACCTCACCGCGAACTTCCTAGCTGGCTCGGATCTAAGGAAAACAAATAACAACAAACGGGGTGAGTCGAAACTCAATAAGTTATTAAATGCAACTACATGACATGGCGTAATACTCAAGTGATAAACATAACATGGTAATATCATTTATATACCATAACTGAACATGTAATATCATCATTGATATACAATTCACATAAGTCACATAGCACCTTGATGTTCACATATGTACTTGTAAATAAATCACATAATAAAGGATATCATTTATCTTTTTTCCAACTTTGCGTTGCTCCTACAATACATAAAACAACCAACATGTGCCTTGATACTCGTGTACGTAGTATCGACGTCCTCGATTAATACCATCAGGTTCAACTTAGCAAGTCAAAGTCATGCGTATTGCTACAACAGTGGGGCTACTATTCAACTGTGGCCAACAAAGGAGGGGTGTGTAAACTCCGGTACGACGACTTATAGCGATCACAAATATTGATTTGTAAAGACTATAGGTCATCTTACCTTGATTAAAACCACAAATGCCAGCTGGACTCAATGCAATGCACAAGTTGGTATAATACTCATATTATACAAATAACCATCAAGTTCAAAAGTAGTGAACTTGATACATGTCTAGTAGATTATATTATTCTACCAAGAATAATCATCAAACATATTATTTCAAGAACTTTAAACAATCACGTTAGAGCTAATTTACAAGTCTCTAATTCACTAGTACCACATACTCGGAGGACAAAAAATCTCTATCAAATGAAATCTAATTCTCGTAGGAATTTAACATGTTGTTCGGTGAGTATTATTATACTCTAAAATCAACTTTCTAGAGTCCTAACTATACAATCCAAAATTCGGGTATAATTGCTATATGTAATTTCTCCCAATTAAAGTCTCATCTTGCTTTCTTAGTTCAATTCTATGATTAAATACCAAATTTCACACATGCAACATCATCCAAACCAAACATTTAACACAAGAACATGTTATACACATCAACATATCACATACACATGAAAATACCAAGTATATAAGACATGCATGTATATTTAAGAACAAATATGCAATAATTTCTAAGCATACAAGAGGGGATTAGTAACTTACTTTAAAATAAACCCTCTAACCACTAAGATCACAATCAAAGCCTTGTATGATGGTCTCCTAGTCTTTAGCAACACAATGGTGGTCTTGGATCAAAGATTGGTAGGTTGGATGTCAAAGAATTGCAGAACACACACAAATCTCACTTTATCTGCACACACTTACTCTCTCAAGTCTTCAAGGGTCATTTGGGATGAAATGAGAGACTTTAATTCACTCCCTAGCATGTTTAGGAGGTGGGAAGAGTGGCTGACTTTGGTCAAAAGGCGTGGTCCACTTTCAGTCAAGAGATTTTAAATGGAAAGAATAAACAAAAATTTCCAAAAAACAAAGCTGGCAGAGGGGCGGCCGCCTAGGTGCTCGCTCTGTCCAAGGCCAAAACATTCTTTCATTTGGGCGGCCGCCTGCGCGCTCGCCCAAGCCCCAGATTTTCTGAATTTTTTTAAAATTGCTTTAAATTACTCCAAAATGGTTCCAAAGGGTCCCGAAATGATTCTAACTCCTAGGCAAGGTTAAAACGCTTGAGAAGGGTCTACGAAAGGTCCGAAAACCTTGCTAGAAACGCACACATTATTAACATGAATGTTTTCACAATTTAAACACAACCAATGCATAACAACTTAACAATGCATGTACTATGGAAGTTAACAAATGAACTAAAACATGCTCAATAATATGTCATTTTAATGAGTCTAACAAGTATATATATATATATATATATATATATATACATATACATATATATATATTTATATATATATATATATATATATATATATATATATCAAGCTAACAACACATTCAACTAACACACCAAGTATAGAAGAGATAAGGGTATTACAATTATTTCGAAATATAATATAAATGAAGTCTGTAATAATAGTTTAGTAATAATATTTTTGTGTTAATAGTCATTGATAGGGAAACATGTAATAAATTATACGAAACTTACTAATACGAAGTATATACTGGAAGGATGTTGACTGGAAAGGAACATGCTACCAAGGTACTATTTTTTATACAAATTAATAATTAATAATTTGTCTTCTAATCACATATAACAGATTTATGTTTATTGACAGGTAACGACTCATACCAAGCTAACATAATGCAATCCTGGTCAAAGATTCCAATTTATGCAAGATAAGTACAATTTAAATTTATGTCTTAATATTTTTCTATCCCAGAATTATTTAATGCTAATTTTTTTTAAATACAGATGACGGAAAAAAAACACAGTTTAACAAATGTGGACACATAAAAAGCTGAATTGGTAGTCATATTCATATGCAAGATAAGTAAACTCTCTTTAAACATTT
The DNA here is from genome assembly GCA_016624345.1 of Platycodon grandiflorus. Taxonomy (NCBI): domain Eukaryota; kingdom Viridiplantae; phylum Streptophyta; class Magnoliopsida; order Asterales; family Campanulaceae; genus Platycodon; species Platycodon grandiflorus. The sequence goes on from CM028363.1 coordinate 30,824,655, forward strand.
TCAGATTCTATTTATTATTTTCATATTCTTTCTAATACACTTTAAATTTTTTTCCATGGTACGCTCTCATACTCATAAAAGATTTATTAATTTAAGTATTTTTCCCCCCTTTTTTCTTTACCTTAAGTATGATTACTTTCTTTTTTGTAAAAAAATACCATATCAAACATTTCCGATATATAACTAAATATAAGAACAGAAAGGGTGGTATTCATACAAATGGTAAATTAACAATATATCATATCCATTTTTTGCTCCTCACTTTTGAAATATACGTATAAAATGTTTTTAAAAAGCTAAAGATGAAATAAAACGAACCTTTTGACAAAATATCACTCTTCTTGCTATTGGTTGATATTATCGTAGACCTTGTAATCTTCATGACTCTCTTGACTTGTAGATCTCTGTTATCTATACCCAGCTCTTGATGCTTTCTTGTAATTTCTTGCTTGTGTTAACCCGAATCTAAGATTGTATGTTCCTTTTAAGCTTAAAAATATTAAGAGGAAAATAATGGACACTTTCTGTTGATTACTTTTATAAGGATCAAGTGTAGTGAGCTCAATAAACAATGTTTGGCAGAGCTGAATACGACTCTTTGATTTCCTTCACATATCATAATAATACTTTTTACTCTACCTACTGTGACCACCCCGATCCGCAGATCGTCCCTGGGCCTTTTGCTCTGGACTCTCGAATAGTGAATGTGATAAATGTGCACAACACATTTATATTGAAAACAGAGTAGCCACCCTCGTTTATATAGAAAACGAGAGAAAAATTGAGATTGTGGGTTCGGAGGCTAAGTTACGAGTTGGGAAGGTTTTACGCACCCAACTCGCCCTTTCGGTCTCTTATGATTGCATGCTCGAATTTATATGTTACGGGTTTATTATACTATATGACTAAAGAAAACGGATCACAGCTCCGTTTACGTTATAAAATGTATACATGCTTTATTTATTACAAAATAAATATAATATATATTTATATTTAACAAAAATAACTAAAATGAAAATTTTAGTTAAAAGTATCTATTATATATATATATATATTACATATATATAATATCAATTATATATAAATAATAACAGACATTTTGATATTTGTATTTAATGAATATGCTATATGCAGTTATATATCAAATGTACCGAAATAACTATATACACATTTGCAAATTATCCAACGTATTTACATATTGAAACGAATAAATAAAATAACGAACGGAAGGGGTTACATTCGGTCGTTTTACAGAATTCGGGCCAAATTCTAGGCCATTGTGTTATATTTGATCAGGCTAGCTCATAGCCTGACCGTTATGCTTCTACTGCTACCGATACGAGGAAAGGAAGACTTATGTTTTGATATTGGGTGTATTCAAAGAATACTGTGTGTTTATGTGTGTGTGTAAAATTTGTCCAGGAAGAGAACGGTTTATTTTCTCAGGCTGAGGGAGTACAAGAGAAAGAGCAGAGAGCTTTTCTTTCTTTTCTTTTCTTTTTCTTTTCTTTCTTTCTACCGTAAGAGAGAGAGAGGAAGAGAGAGCTGAGAGAATTGAGTGTGTTGTTTGAGAGAGCTGAGAGCTGATAGTATTGAGTGAGTTCTCCTTTGAGAGGGAGAGGGTATTTATAGGTGAGAGTTTGAGAGATATTTGTGTTACTCTCGGGGCCAAGTAAGGAGGAAGCTTCATTCTTGTCTTCAAAGTCTTCAGCAGCAAGCTGCTTGACTTGTGAGGCAGTGCTTGGTTTGGTGTGCGGCGCACCAAAAAAGGAGACGGCGCACCAAAGCTTTACAGCTTTTGGTGCGCGGCGCACAAAGAGAAGAAGTGGTGCAGCAAAGCATTCATTTGGTTTTTACACTTTGAATCTTCATGTTTCATTCTTTATGCTTCAAGTCCCCCGTCAATTTTATTTAATCTTTGTGCCTTGAAGTTGTTCCTTTGGCTTTTCAACCTTGGAATCATCTTCTTTTATGTTTTGCACCCTGTAAGCTTTGTATCTTCAGCTTTGACCCTTGATGTTGATCTAACTGAAGTTGTTGATGTTTGTTGGACGTTGTTAGTCCTGTTTGATATTTTTTTTTTCCTAAAATAATCATAGAAACAAGTGTTAGTCCATTTATAAATAAACAATTATTTATAGGACAATTCGTATAATGTGGGTTATGAATTCTGGGTGTCTACAGAGCCCCTCGACTACGTTCGCTTAGAAGTAAGCGAGCATCGTCGAAAAAGATAGACATCCAGCTTCGTATGGAACGAAAACATTGGCTGGGTCCCCTAAGGGTTACCTGCGTATCCTAAATAGGAATCAAGCCAAACGTAGTTTGGGTGAGATATAATCGGATGGTCGTACCTACAAAGAGGTTGCATACGTATCCTGTTTCGGGAATCAGACCAAAACGTAGTTCAGGGGTGAAATATCATTGGATGGTCGTACCTTCTAAGAGGTTGCCTACGTATCCCGAAGGAATCAGACCAAACTGTAGTTCAGGGGTGGAATATGGTTGTTGATTTTCTTTTCCAAAGATGTGAAAGAATTTTTTTATTTTTTTGTTTGAAAGATGAAAGATGTTTTTTTTTTTTAAAGCGGTAAAGCATGTGTTTTTTTTTTTTTTTCAAAGCGGTAAAGCATCTATGTGTGATATAATTGGGTGTGCAAATGTGTGTGAATGTACTGCAAGATATCATTGGATGGTCAAATCCATGAACCCTAGGTTTTCACCCGTTGGGAAATGACCAAAAGATACCGTCTTGTGTGGTGTCCAATGGGACAGATTCTGAGTGCTGAGGCATCAACGACGTTTTCTGAGCTGTGTCGGTTGAGCGGATAATTTCCAGAGGCCTCAGGTTTAAACCTGTTGGGAAACAACCGAATAACTGATACTTCTGGGGATTATTCTGAGTGCTGAGCCATCAGCAACGTTTTCTGAGCTATGTCGGTTGAGCGGTTAATTTCCAGAGGCCTCAGGTTTATACCTGTGGGGAAACGACCGAATAACTGATACTGCAGGGGATGATTCTGAGCTGTGCTGAGTCGTCAGCGACGTTTTCTGAGCTGTGTCGGTTGAACGGTTGATTTCCAGAGGCCTCAGGTTTACACCTGTGGAGAAATGACCGAATCACTGATACTGCTACTTGTGCGATGTCCGATGCGACAAACTTTGTTAGGGATGGAGTACACAACCATTGACATTGCTTCTGTCGAGACAAAATGTGTAGAGTCCCATGGGGATTCTGCTGGAGATGATGGAAGTGCTGAGGCGTTAGCGACGTTTTCTGAGCATGTTGGATGTCGGGTCCTTGATGATGCTTTATTTCGCGACTCAAGCAAGACTTGGAAGGTGATTGTTAACATGATGTAGTTTCCTCGATCCAAGGAGGGTACCTGTAGAAGATTAGCTTTTACAAGTGTTTGATGTAGCAGATATTGAAATGCAAGCTCACACAAACAGAGAAGCTATGTAAACGAAAAAGCCATGAAAACTTTAATCAAAATGGGACTCCAGAATTGGAGTGTGTGTCCCTTGTTCCTTAAACATGCATAGACAAGACATAGTGAGGCAAGCGTGATTGATATGTGATGTGGTTGAAGGGATTGAAATGTGGTTGTGGGATAGCTTTGTGAGCTATGGAAATTTTGGTATGGATGTGGGTGAAGTTTTGGTCCTTGAGGTCGCTTGACCAGTATAGGCATCCAGATTCAATTTCAATCACTCATGTGGTGGATCTTCCTTCTCAGGCCTTGGAAGGGATCCTGGCTCACTGAAAATTCACTGTCTGGCCGTGTTTCTACAGGGAAAAGCCCCACGGCCAATTTCTGTCAATTGTTGGGGAAGTGACTTCCTCACTCTTTTTTCGTGGTGAAAAACCATGGCCATTGATTAACGGTTTGGAGATCTGAACTTGTGTCCTCTTAGTGAGAGGGAATATGGTGAAATCAAAGAGAATGATCACTCTATGAAGATCGGAGGGGTGCAGTCCCAAGCTCACGTCTTTTGACAAGACGAACTCATGATAATCATGAAGGTCAGAGGGGTGCAGCCCCTTGCTTATGTATGACAAGTCGAACGTGTGATGAAATCCTAAACTCAGAGGTCAAGAGGGTGTAGCCCCATGTTTGTGCCCTTTGCAGGATTGGTGTTTAAAGATCATGTCTTCGGAGATCAAACGGGTGCAGCCCCATGCTCGTATCTTTGACAAGATGAACAAGTTATGCCGTTGTTTGCTCTTATGAAACAATAATTGTCTCTACCCATGATAAGAGACTCTATGGGAAAGGTCGGTGATTTGTGATGTAAGAAGCCCCAGAAGACTTGATAGAGAAGTTGTGATGGTGACTCGGGTTTTGGTGTTTGGTGAGAAGACTAAGAAAAAGTATGTCGGGATTGACGGACATGCCCTAGGGAGACTCGATTAGGTGAGTTTAGGTGAGATGGATAACAAAAAGCCCCAGGGAGACTCAATGAAAGAGAGGATAGAAAGAGTATGCTCAAAGGAATAAAGAGACGACTCTAAGAAGACTTGAGAACCTTGAGTTCATTATATCGCCGAACATCCTTTGATTGGTGGGTAATGGACCCTCCTTGGGATTTATTGTATTTTAATGTATTTTTTTGGCAATCAGCCTGACTCGGATCATGTTATAACCGATTGAAACAAAGCTGTTGATGGCGACTGGGCCTGGGTGGAATGGTCAAGTGTTTAGGTTTGGATGTGAGATTGCCTTTTTGGGTGAAGGCTTGGCCGTTATGGTTGGCTAGCTGTTTGGTCTTGATGATTGACTATTTGGTTTCGCTTGAGAGAGAGACTCCAATTTGTTTAAGAGGGAGATAGAGAAAGACATAGATTGAGGGAGATAGAGAAAGATTGCTCACGAGAGGCTCCTCTTCTTTTTTTTTTTTTTTTTTTTTTGCATAGGCTGCCTTTCGGGATTCAGCCTAAGGAGCTCTCTCGAGTTTTGCTTTTGAGCATATGGAATGGAATGGAGAAAGAAGAAAGAAAATTTTCTCTCATTAGGGAGTGGGTGAATGGTTACTCTTGGTTCATATAAGGATTGAACAGCCCCTGCTTTGGAGGGCGCAAACTGAAGAAGATGATCTCTCAAGCGAGCAAGGGTTGGAAGAGTGTTTTGGTGTTGGCAAGGCCTATGGGTTGTGTATGGTAAATGGGTGTTTGATCCGGCATGGGATTTGGATGTGGTTTAATATAGGTGTAGTCTTTGAGTAAGGCTCGGGACATGGATGGGTTTAAATGTGAGGTTTTTGGGTGTGATGACAGCCTAGTGTGCCGGTAATAACTCAATCGTAATGGGTCAAAGATGATCTTTGTTAAGACACTCGACTCACTCTGTGTATATTTGTGCTTAATTATTTGCGGGCCCATGACTTCAAAATGATTCATCATTGACTCGTGTAATGTTTATCATGTTTTTGAGGTGAGTCAATTCATCATTTGGGAAGACTCGACATCCAAAGGATATTCAGCGATAAGCTAGACTCAAGGGTCACAAAATCACACAAGAATTCGACCTGGACTCGATATCTTAGACAGACTCGGAAGGTTCATTTTAGAGACTCAATTGGCTTTAAGAACAAAAGATGATATAAAAGACGTGTGAGCATACTTCACAAGAAATATTGACACTACAGGCAAAAGGAATATGTTTTTGGGGGTCTATTACTCCCAACCATTTTTCACTGATTCTGGGATCTCAATCATCACTTTCAGAAGAGGATTCTTCGACAACTGCATCATCATCGACAATGTGATCATAGGTCTCGTGATCTGGATCACTCATATCAAGATGATCAGAGCTGCTTGAATGAGCATGTATAAGATCGGCCCAGATTTTTTCATCAATACGAAACCCAACATCAAGGATGGCAGAGAAGTCAGTATACGACAAGTACCGCATTCCTTCATGAAAAACAGGTTGAAGATTATTCAAAAGGATGCGCGATTGCTCGACTGGGTCAGGCCTTTCAAGAGCTTGCGTTACTTTCTTCCTCCATCTTTCGGCGAAGTTAGCGAAAGTTTTATTTTCCTATTGGGTGCTTGACTCAAGATCTCACTTATTTTTTCCCCAATTGTTGTTGTCCTTGTACCTCTTGTGAAACTCATCAGCGAGCTTGTCCCAGGTAGCAATTGTGGTGCTATCAACTGATATCAACCACTGTTTCACAGCCCCAATTAGAGTCAAGTGAAAATTTGAGGACATCGCCTCAAAGCTTGTACCTCTCTGCTGCATAGCATAAGCATATGATCTCAAATGTGTAATAGGGCAACCTGTCCCATCGAATTTTTTGATATCAGGCATTTTGAATTTTGGTGGTAGGATAGCAGCAGGCTGTAGTGTCATCGCTCGTGCGGTAAACCCACCTTTGTTCAAAACTTTCAAAACCGTGTCTTTCAATTCCTTGACTTCTGCCATACTTGCAGCCCCTGTATTAGTGATATCAACTGTTGCTGCGGGAGGCTGTCCTACTTGAGGAGCATTGTAAGGAGGGACAATGTTTATTACTCCAGTGTGAGGTGCATAAACGGCAAATGGGTAGACAGACTCAGCTTGATCCTGTGGGATATGTTAGGTCCGAGGGTTGCTCAGTGTATAGGCTAGAGGGGGGGGGGTGAATAGCCTATACTTGGTGTAATAAAAATTTCATCCAAATTTTACATTTAGATTGAAAAGTAGAAGAAATGATTACTACACATAGATCATCTTCCTCATCTTGAATGATTAGTGAAGATAGAGTGATCGGACATCTTAGATCGCAGATGTAGATCATGGACATCTAGGATCGCGAGATATGAAATATGCAGTTGGAAGATGTATGTTGAACTTAGCTGATGGAAATGAGTTTGAGCAGCGGAAAAATAAACAGCATAAGTTCAACAATTTAGATTAAAGTAACTGTAAAGATTTGATCTGAAAGAGAGCTTGACAGTTGACTATAATCTGTATTAGATGCATCATTTACTTTCCTTAAACAGATTGCACATGATAAAGCAAATTATATACGAAAGAGAAATCAAGGCTGAATGTAACAATTATATATTTTATATTAAAATTCAGCAGAGGTTTGCTCAAAGGCAAACATGCTTAGTACATCAACCTAGAATCTCTAACCTAGCAATCTTCTTAGGAAAAAGAAGGAGAAATGAAGAAAGCGAAATCAAATATATCGAAAATACATTAGAAGATGTATTTAATATTTATTAAGACATCTTCTGTAGTTTCAACTTGATATATTTGTTGTGAGAAGAGAATATTAGGAGTTGTTCAAATAGCATATATTTGAACAAGCGAGTGCTAAGCACTCGACCAACAATGATGACACCTTATTGCACAATCGGCACGACTTATAATGTAGTATAAGTCGCCGATATGAATGCAATCTGGACATGTAAGTTCGGCTCTTCATCGGACATCTTCAAGCTTGTCGGCTTCAACGATCCGTAAGATACTTGGTCTCTTTGTTGAATGATGGAGTTGAGGCCCGAAGAGACCGAGTTCTTCGAAGGAAGAAGAACTCAAATCAACAACAAGGTTGTTGATCAAGCGAGCTTCTCGGCTTTTGGATTTTCTTCTCTCTCTCTCACAAAGTGTTTGTTCTTACACTTGTGATTTCTCACTCGAAGGAGTGGTTCGGATTGAAGAAATGAAGATCAATACCACAACCTTTCTCAAGCATAAGCATACACAATTTGTGTGTTAGAGTGCTTGTGCTCTCTCTCTTGTTCTCTTGTGCTCTTGTTTAGAAATGAGGATGAGAGTCTTCTTATATAGTGGAGAAGAAGATGTGACCGTTGGTGTATTGAATAGGTTTATGCCCGTTGGTGATCGAATCTCGTGATGTAGGCGAGTACATTTTGGATTTGTTGGGCAAAGACCTTCGTTAGGTTTGAATCTTGAAGATGATCGGGACACAGTGGACATAGTTGGACGTGTCGAGCTTAGCCTGGATGCGGTGATTGATGTGGACGTTTCATTGCTTTGGCGTAGTGCGGCGTCACGTGCTTGGCCTTTTCGGAAATGAAGCTTTGAAGACCGCGAACACTGTTCGAAGAGGAAATGTCTATTGGATAAACGTGAAGGTGCGGACATCGATGCGTATCTTGGATTTGTCGACAGATCTTGTAACGGATCTATTTTGTCTTGAAGTGCATTGAGTAACGACCGATGTATCTCGTGATCTTACGGTTTCTCGGCAGTTGTTTTGATGAGGATTTGGCCGATTCGAGATCGCCATTATAGAACTGCGGTGTAGAAACCGATGGTCACGATGTTCCTCTTGAATAAATAGCTTCTGCGGTTGTTCGATGAAGTGCTTTGGCGGATACTAGAGTCTGCCGATATAGAGCTGCGATGTAGAGATGGCTATTTAGGCGATCATAGCGAAGGAAATGTCGCTAGTGAGACATCTGCCGATAGTCACGTCAGCGGCAAATTGAAGAGCTTGATTCATATGAAGGTTTGTCATCATTACGGTAGGACAAAGACTCGGATATGTACAAAGACTTCCTAGTCTAATGACCTATGCATTGTTTCAACAAGGCCACACTAACCGACGCAGCCCTTTTAGCCACTTGTGAAACATGCGTTGTAATGGGAACAAGCAAATCAACGTGTTGGAATATGCATACATATATATCAGTGATTTACGCATATTCCTAACAATCTCCTCCTATTTGCTTGGGACCATTACTACAATTGACTTATACATATAGCTCTATAAAGCGGTTGTTCAAACCTTAGTAATAACATGCCACTACGAATATTCGGTTTATATCAAGACATGCCCTAGGTTGAACTTACAAGCGATAGCGTATGTATAGTCACCTATTGCTAAGTATTTGAGACTCAATAAATGGAAGAACAAATACGAAGCAATAACGAAATGTTTATTAGGCAAATGATAATATTGCCTTAAGAGTGTGTTTCTTGCATCGGATGATCGAAGAATGTTGCTCAAGCAAGAAGTAGAAAGTATAAGTGACTTAATCGATTTGATTAAGCATCTTCATCAAGTCGGCATATTATAATAGTCATATAGTGTTAAGTGTATGGGTAGATACTATCTTACAACATCCTACAAGTTGTCTACCTCTCCTTCTTAATAATTGTTTATCTCTCCTCCTTAATGAATATTGTTCTTAATAGTGTTAATCCTACTATAATTTCTTAAGGCGACTTCCTTTATAATTACTTGAGGCCATTACTTCTTCACGGTCTCTCCTCCGAAAGGTTCATTGATTACTTGCAATTTTCACAATCTCTCCTTTCTTCAATTTCTCTTCTTTCTTCAATTTTCTCCTTTTCTTCAATTTCTCTTCTTTCTTCAATTTTCTCCTTAATATTTGTTTATCTCTTAATCTTACTAATTGTTTATCTCTCCTCCTTAATATTTCACATAAAGATTGACACATTACAATCTCTCTTTCTTAATGAATAGTGTTCAATAGTGTTAATCTTACTATAATTATAATTACTTGGAGCCTACAATAATTTCTCTCCTCCTTACTAGTTGGGGTTAATATTACTTCACAATTTCTTGGGGCCATTACTACCATTACTACTTCAATTTCTCCTTTCACATATTCAATTGCTTGGGGCCATTACTACTTCATAATTTCTCCTCCTTAATGGCCACAAGTTGAAGATAGATTGATAGTTATCAATTGAATTTTGGAGTATTATAACCTAAATATGAGGGAGAACATGCTTATGGTAATTCATAAGGTATGAATTTTGACAGTAGAGAGAGCATCTGTCGTTTGAGAAATGCCGAGGTGATTTGCGGGATGTAATTGCGAAAATATAGACTTTATCGAGTGAATACGGTTACTTGTCATATTTCTGATTCTTAATGTGCGAGATAGCTTATGATACACAACTTTCATGTATGAGACATACATAAAAGGATATCGAGGTTAGAAATTGTGTTTCCATTGCTTGTAAGAAGATTTTACAAGAATGGAGTGTGATACGCTTTATTTTGGGATAGGAGAGGCAAAATAGGGTAAGTTGTTTAATTAGTGAAACCAATTGGTGAGTAGTAAAGCATTCAAAATGGTTTTCTCTTTAAGGTATATCAAGTCAAAACAAGCAAGTATGGTGAGTCTTATGTTGATTGTTGTTGGATGTATGAGATATACATCTATAACATGAGATGTAAGGTGCGCCTACGAAGTATAGATGAAGTTCATCAAGACAAGAAGCTGCAGGCATGAGCAGTATGTACCAGACAAATTTTTAATTTTTAACGAAAAGAAAATGTCAAATAACGACAGAGACGTACACAAGACTAAACACATTACATATTTATCATTGATATGGCAAAGGAAAGTTAGATTTATAAAACAGAGACCTAGCTAGTCATCCTAATGAAGTAGAGTTAGAGGATGAAGGTCTGCGATTCTAATCGAAAGGAACATTGACCGGGATTTGGACAATTGGCGTTTCTTGGTGAAGCTCCTCCGAGATGAGGGTTGCTCGAGGTGAGCATTTGAGGCGATGGGAGCGGGTGCGTAGTAGCGTATTGTCTCTTGTGGGAGTCCAAGGGATGAAATTGGATACACTGTTCTGGGGTCTCGAAGACGATTCCTTACACGACGAGAGATTTGACGAGGTCGTTGAATCACGGTGGAGGAGGAGTGGCAAGAAGAACCATCATTCGATGACGCCATTCGGTGTGGGAGATGGGTCGATGAGGAGGACTAGGCAGATTTGGTGAACACATGATGCAACCGACTCTATTTGTGGAGAGATTTTGAGGAACGCAGAAGTCGGTTTGTTGTTTTGGAAGCGATACCAATTTTATACAACTTTGAGAAGATGAAAGGGTTTCTTGATTAGAGGAATGGGAAAAGACATTTTGGGGGCTTAAAGAAGTGAGTGCATTTAATGACAGTAATGATAGTCGATTTTGGATTATGTCATCATGCTTAGTGTAATAATGGCTAGTGCATAGGCAGTCTAGAAGATATTTATATTAATTTCAAACAAGAAGTTTAAAAATTAATTTGAGACCGATTAATTTGATTGCCTTTATTGTGATATTAATGGGTACAAGCGCTTCGGGGATAATATAAGTTGTTATTTTACTTCAAGCGAGTTGTTTGAGTAAATTAATCAACAATAGAACAGCATTGGTTGTTTAAGAATGAATTGGGGACGAATAACTTGTCCAAGCCATATGGCACGTTGTACATGACACATATGTGGAGGTTTTAGACGAATGTGTCTTAAGATTGTCGATATCAATCTTGAAGTTTGATACCAATTTTGGGAGATTTGAAGAGTCTTTTAAATGAAGACACTATTAGCGAGGTTGTATTAGGTTTTTGCTAGAGTGGGAGCTGCGATATTGATTGTTGTGTCTATTATTGGGAGTGTGATTAATATCGGCTAAGTTAAGGACAGTGATATCAATTGAATAGACTCTATTTATAATGGACATCAATCTATTTAAGATTAATAAAGCTTAGTAAGAATATTAAATAGATCAAGTGAGATGTTACATGTGTACACGAAGTGATGTCCGTTCTTCTTTCTAATCGCAGATCTAGGCATTCTATGGCAAGGGAAGAGATGCAGACTAGACTTGTTACGAAGAGAGTGAGACGTAGCCTATATGAAACGGGGTCATATCGGTGTTCACTCTGAGGAAGGACATAATATTTGAAAATATTAGTCTTCCCAAGATTTCTTGAATGTCGACTATCTTGAGGATAGGTCGAGTTACTAGAGATTTTAACTACATCCTTTTTAACAAAGAATCACATGATAAGGTGTAGCGAGTGTTTTGGAATTCAATCGTATACCAATTAGCTGTTTGAGCCATTATAATGGAGACAACTAATCAAGCCTTTATAACTTCAATCTCATAGGGTATACAAGATTTGGTAGTTGTCATTACTAAGAACACAAAGTCTTTGTTGGATTGTCTTGAAAGGTTCAATTTAGCGACTTGTTGTTCAAAGTAGATTTACTAACAATCTTGACCTTTTAATCATGAAGAATAGAGATTGAGTAATAGCGATTCATCGATAGATTGACATGAAGATCATGAATACTGCGATCTGCCTATTTGTTAAGAGACTATAGATTACGCGGAACTTGAATTTAATCATTGTGAAAAGATTAGATTCGAAAGGCAATTATCATGGTGTCTAAGGATGAGAGTTAAGCGGTAGTAGAAGACCATAACTTGATTTAGCGATTGTTCAAGAAAGGTTTGCGATGGGATGTCGGCGAGTTTGTGTCTCGGTAGAGTGACCATTTCATTGAGAGCAATTCTTTTAATCACCGAATAAAATAGAGATAATCAAAGAATGATAGGTTTGATCAACACACTTTAACACATTATTTCATGCTATCAAAGGAATGCGAGACAAGTAGATGAGCATGAGAAAAGTTGCGAACTTGTATTCAATGATCCAAGTAGTTTTACACGGTATGATGCAAGGATCGGTGATTACAAGAACAATACAACTGGATTTTTGAGTGACGCCGATTACATGAGAAAGATACAATGATTCAATTTACGAAAGAAATACATGTTACAAATTTGTGTCCTATAGATCCTAATCCTAGACATTAGATTGGGAGTCATTGGTCAAGGATTTAGAAGGAGTTGGATGATAAGAAGATGGCCGTGTTCCCTTTTGATCTCCTCCAACTCTCGGGGAGGCGAACATCTTCACTTCTTCGGGTCATTATGAGAACACCGAAGGGTGATGGCCGTCAAAGATGTCTTGCTTGGCCCATGAATCCCCTTTGATATTCACGGGGACTTATGGTCGTTGTTAGCGTTCGTCATCTTTGTCAATTCCATATTAGCTACATAATTCAGAAGAATTATCTGCATCGGCCATCTTTGAGGTGATGGTCGGCATACCTACATATAACCGAAGACTTGTTGCACATGGCAATATGTTAAATGTTTTCCAAACATTTGACATTTCTTTTGGGATCTTTTACGTGAAGTTCAAGTATGCAAGCGAGACTTCCAAAAGTGGAATGAGTATGTGCTAATTGATTTTCCAGTGATTCATCGTAGACATTTTAGAGTATCAATGAGATTGATAGCTAAAAGTTAGAAGAGAAAATGAAATCACTTTTCGGCATTAATTGATGGTTTTCTATCTTATTTTTAAAACTAATTGACTAAAAGAGTTCTAAGTGTTCGACAATCATGTTTGCGGCATATGAATTATGCTTGACGGCAAACTTCTATGATTATCGGACGAGACAAAAGAAGTTCTTTTTATCAATTGTTTTCTCAACAAGACTGTGGAACCATAATTAATGATTTCGTACACAGGACTTGATGCAATTTCTCTCATATTTGTAAGCGTGTATTGAAAAAGATTTTGAGAAATAATTTTCACGTTTATGAATGATTTTGGAAATTCATTATTGAGAGAAATTTAGATCAGCTCTTGTGAAGTAACGAAATAAAATCGAAACAACATTGAATGAATATGAAGGAATCATACCTGTTGTTAAGGAATTGTCTTGATCCAATCTTAGGACTTGGATTTTGCAACATTTGTGAGATTTTGAATCATCGATTTGTAACTAGTGTAATCTATAGGCGGTTTGTGAGTTATGTCATAGTAGAGATTTGAATGAAGAAGGAGCTCTACTTATACTCACGGAGGTTAGGCGAAGGATACTCAATAATGGAGCTTTCTTGTTGAATTGTCCTTCGATCACGCCTTGGCGGGGATAGGTGTGAAGTCTAGATATTTTCAAGATTCTTGGTAAGGATTGATGTTGGTGACTTGTCGTTTTCCAAGATTTTGAAAATAGTCTTAACTTTAATCGCATCAAACTTGAAAAGTGTGCCTCCACCTTTAATAGACTTGAGAGAGTAGGTCTTTAAAGGATTTTACTTCTATAAGTCAGCACATAAAGCGAGCTTATGAAGTGTTGGTTGGCAGATGTGGAAATTCACCAACTACGGGGTTTTCAGAAAAACACTTGAAATCGGTGATAGAAAAGTCTTGATTTGTTTTTGAAAAATCATTTGCATAAAACAAATCATACAATCAATGTATATTAATGAAAGTGCGGTATGACGGTTATTATGCATTATTGTCGATGATATGTATAAGCATATTAGTTCGCGAGACATGAGCACGAGTCATTGGAAAGCAAATAGCTAACTTTGTTATGTATAGGCATGAGAGGGTCTTTATCAACTCCTTTGGACTTATCGGCAGATTTTTCACTTCATTGTTGTAAAGTCCAGCGGTGAAGATTTTGACCTTGAGTGAGTGAAGGACATGAGTGAGTTCTCATGAGTGATCGCGATCCTTCATGAATCGGCGGCCATGTTACTATCTGCCGATGGAGAGAGATGTTGCATGATTGACCTTTTACGTCATATGAGTTCTGCCCAAAGTACTCATAGAGAAAATTAGCAACATTTATGAGCTAAAGATAGCTCTAGTAATCCAATAATACAAATGAGACTTAATAAGCATGACAAAAGAATAATTATTCAAAATACGACTTATAAGTGTAACCCATAGTGTTAAGAAATTTGGAGTGGGGTTACTTCCTCATTAGACTCTTTGAACGCGTCTGCTCATAGTCGTTGAAGCACCATTTCTAATACGAGCATAGGTTCCTTGAGTGTATTCTTGCTCGGTGAGGCTTTACATTGAAGAAAGACAAACTCATCATTGATGTCCTTAGGCCAAGATCTTACAATCACGGTAATTTTGAAGATGACATATTTTTGATTTCCTTTGAATTTTCTTTGAAACTCTTCTTATTTCCTCTGCTCTAAACTTTTATAAAAAGTTTTCTTGAGAAGGTGTTGGATTGGAACAATCGTTAGCCTTATGTCAAGAGAGCATGTTTTTGGAAGGGATTCTAAGTAATTCATCCATCAAATATGAGTTTAACCCATTTGCCAAAGAAGATACCAAGATTTGAGAACAGACTTATGAAACATGCATAATCCTTAGCAAATCAACTTCCACTATAATACTTATCTTCACAATATCAATGTAATTCGATATATGATAAATTTTCTTATAGTGAACACATTGTCATCATAATACTCTTTCTCACATATTTTTGAAAACAAAATTTATTTTGATTTGAAGATGGTTTTCAAAAGGCTTTCGGGATTCTCCGTCAAGAGGTTTTTGTGGATAAAAGATTTTGAAAAGACTCCTTTTGACTATGCATCTAATCGAGCGGCGGGATCTAAACTCTCGGGTTATTAAGCACGAAATAAGGTTTACTGAGTCGGCTCGATACCAATTGTTAGGTCAGGGTTGCTCGGTGTATAGGCTAGAGGGGGTGAATAGCCTATACTTGGTGTAATAAAAATTTCATCCAAATTTTACATTTAGATTGAAAAGTAGATGAAATGATTACTACACATAGATCATCTTCCTCATCTTGAATGATTAGGCGAAGATAGAGTGATCGGACATCTTAGATCGCAGATGTAGATCATGGACATCTAGGATCGCAGATATGAAATATGCGGTTGGAAGATGTATGTTGAACTTAGGCGATGGAAATGAGTTTGAGCGGCGGAAAAATAAACGACATAAGTTCAACAATTTAGATTAAAGTAGCTGTAAAGATTTGATATGAAAGAGAGCTTGACAGTTGACTATAATCTGTATTAGATGCATCATTTACTTTCCTTAAACAGTTGCACATGATAAAGCAAATTATATACGAAAGAGAAATCAAGGCTGAATGTAACAATTATATATTTTATATTAAAATTCAGCAGAGGTTTGCTCAAAGGCAAACATGCTTAGTACATCAACCTAGAATCTCTAACCTAGCAATCTTCTTAGGAAAAAGAAGGAGAAATGAAGAAAGCGAAATCAAATATATCGAAAATACATTAGAAGATGTATTTAATATTTATTAAGACATCTTCTGTAGTTTCAACTTGATATATTTGTTGTGAGAAGAGAATATTAGGAGTTGTTCAAATAGCATATATTTGAACAACGAGTGCTAAGCACTCGACCAACAATGATGACACCTTATTGCACAATCGGCACGACTTATAATGTAGTATAAGTCGCCGATATGAATGCAATCTGGACATGTAAGTTCGGCTCTTCATCGGACATCTTCAAGCTTGTCGGCTTCAACGATCGTAAGATACTTGGTCTCTTTGTTGAATGATGGAGTTGAGGCCCGAAGAGGCGAGTTCTTCGAAGGAAGAAGAACTCAAATCAACAACAAGGTTGTTGATCAAGCGAGCTTCTCGGCTTTTGGATTTTCTTCTCTCTCTCTCACAAAGTGTTTGTTCTTACACTTGTGATTTCTCACTCGAAGGAGTGGTTCGGATTGAAGAAATGAAGATCAATACCACAACCTTTCTCAAGCATAAGCATACACAATTTGTGTGTTAGAGTGCTTGTGCTCTCTCTCTTGTTCTCTTGTGCTCTTGTTTAGAAATGAGGATGAGAGTCTTCTTATATAGCCGGAGAAGAAGATGTGACCGTTGGTGTATTGAATAGGTTTATGCCCGTTGGTGATCGAATCTCGTGATGTAGACGAGTACATTTTGGATTTGTTGGGCAAAGACCTTGATTAGGTTTGAATCTTGAAGATGATCGGGACACAGTGGACATAGTTGGACGTGTCGAGCTTAGCTGGATGCGGTGATTGATGTGGACGTTTCATTGCTTTGGCTGTAGTGCGGCGTCCGTGCTTGGCCTTTTAAAATGAAGCTTTGAAGACCGCGAACACTGTTCGAAGAGGAAATGTCTATTGGATAAACGTGAAGGTGCAGACATCGATGCGTATCTTGGATTTGTCGACAGATCTTGTAACGGATCTATTTTGTCTTGAAGTGCATTGAGTAACGACCGATGTATCTCGTGATCTTACGGTTTCTCGGCAGTTGTTTTGATGAGGATTTGGCCGATTCGAGATCGCCATTATAGAAGCTGGTGTAGAAACCGCGATGGTCACGATGTTCCTCTTGAATAAATAGCTTCTGCTTGTTCGATGAAGTGCTTTGGCGGATACTAGAGTCTGCCGATATAGAACTGCGATGTAGAGATGGCTATTTAGGCGATCATAGCGAAGGAAATGTCGCTAGTGAGACATCTGCCGATAGTCACGTCAGCGGCAAATTGAAGAGCTTGATTCATATGAAGGTTTGTCATCATTACGGTAGGACAAAGACTCGGATATGTACAAAGACTTCCTAGTCTAATGACCTATGCATTGTTTCAACAAGCGCCACACTAACCGTGCGCACCCTTTTAGCCACTTGTGAAACATGCGTTGTAATGGGAACAAGCAAATCACTGTGTTGGAATATGCATACATATATATCAGCTGATTTACAGGCATATTCCTAACAGGATATGACTAGTTGGATTCAAGTGTGAACTGCCTTAGATTGGATTTGTCATATGAAAAGGGAAGACATTTGGGTTTGAAAAAAGGATGTTGGTATATGGAGATGAGGTGCTGGTATTTGGATAAGGAGAGGTGTTTGTGATTGGAATAGTGGTAGCCTGAGACTGATGATAGACGTTTGGGTTTGATGGATTGGCATTTGGCTGAGAAGGGAATGTGTTTGGGTAAGACGGGTAAGTATTTGGATATGGGGAATATGAATATGGAGAGTATGGAGAATAGGCATGTGGGAAGGTGAGGTATGTGTTTGGATTAGGCAGACTTGCATTCACACTTGAAGGTGATGGGTCAACAGGTCCTATAGAGATAGATATATTCCTATTATCAGCCCCTTGACTTTGAATAAGGGCCGAAAACCTAGTGGTCATGGCTTCCATGTTCTGATCCATCCACTATTGCATTACTGGGGTTAGAGTATATCCTGGAACCCCTGTGTCATGTCCCGTAGAAATATTCCCTTCCTAATCGGCCATCTGATTCAAACACAAACTTTCTATATTTGACTCTGAATTTAAACTTGAAACTCTTGTCAACCTCCCAGTGCTAGTCCTCTTCCAATTTAAGGCTAGGTTTCTAAAAGGTTGGGGTATGGGTAGGAGTTAGGTTCTGGAAGTGTTTCTGGGTACAGCATAATTTATTGTTTCTCTTTTCCTTTTGACTCACCCTAAGATGGTTGGACAAGCGACAATGCTTTGTTTTGACTTATGAACCGTTCCTGGAACAGTGGATTCTCTCGCCAAAATATAAGACCTTCGTATTCCACCTGTATTTCGACTCCCCAAGATTGGACAGATCTCAGGCGAAGGGACTATATTCTCTTCAGGATCCACCATTCAAATTGTCTAGGCACATGTCATCAACTCTTTTGTCAATCCTGTGCATGAGGACTTTGCTTGTTTGTCGACTTTTTGATCACGATGCTTTCTCTTTTGGGAGAGTATGACTCTTTTTTGATTTTCGGTGTTTATTTCTTAACATCTTTTTTTTCTTTTTGTTGTGATCATACAGACTCTTTTGTCGGTCGACGACTCTTTTTTTGTTTTGATTTCTTTTGTCTTTTATGCACAAGAATGACAAAGCATATTTGTGACAACAAGAACCAACCGATCTTTTGAAGTGTCCTAGAAATCTATATGAATTACGCGTGGCTATGCAGGGTTAGGATGGCTTACTTCCCGGGGAACGATTAGTAATCGCGCGGAAAGGGATAGTGTCGGCTGAAAGAATACTGGGCGCATGACTTACCCAGTTTCATTTTAACGTGGCTATACCAGGGTTTGAAGCTTGGTAACAATTCAGAATAAATGAGTGCGCGTGTGTGCACAGTATCTAAGAGACTCTTTTTACAATTATATGTAAATGAAAGTGAGACAAATATGTACAGTAATGAAAACAATTTATGTCCAATTTTTCTGATTCATGTGATGTTGGGTTGTGTTTTGTTAGCAATTAAAAATTGCAGGAAGAGAAACACATCCACAACTCAAGGGTTTGGAATCCCGAGAAAAGTACAAATCAATAAATGAATGAAAGAATGTCCATTTTTGCTTCTTTTTTTGAAAACATAACCGCACCCGAAGGCTACCTACGTCCCTCGAAATGAGGCTCAGGTCACCGTAGTTCAACTCTATTAAAGCTGATGAATTTTCTTTTTGTGTTTGAAAATATTCAATGGATCGCAAAGAATGTGTCCCTTTTGAAAACTTGTATTTTTCTAATTTTTGAAAAGAATTTTCTTTCCTCATTTTTTTTTATTAGCAATTTAAGGAAAGCAACAAAAGGTAGGACTTAAGCCCCGAGACTGAAAAGAATGAATAAATGAAATAACTAAGTATTATAAATAATAAATTTTGCCGACATCGCCTGAACAAAAGAATATATTTGAACCCGCAAGTGTTAGCATGAGCAGAGTATGTACGTAATAAAATAATTACGTAACATGATAAAATACGTACAATTTATACAAATCACAAATAAAATACACCTAACATATAAACATTTTATATAAAAATATGTAACAAAAATAAAGCACATACTATTTTGTAACAAAGATAAAATAATTACGTAACAAAATAATCATGTTAGAAAATAAAACATGTTACAAAAAATAAAACATGTAACACTAAACATATTACAAAAAAATAAAGTGAACAAAATAGAATAAACAAATAACACTTTAATCATGTTATGAAATAAATGTTTAATAAATAAAACATGTAAAATTTAAATATGTCACAAAAATAAAATGAACAAAATGAAATAAACAAATAACACTTTAATTATGTTATGAAAGAAATGTGTAATAAAACATGTAACTTTTAAATATGTCACAAACATAAAATAAACTGAAAACATAAAAACATGTTATAAAAATAATAAAATAAAAGAGCATGCAAAGCATAAATGTATGAGTCTAGCTCTCTAAAAAAAATATTTTTTTTATAATCCCCAGCAGAGTCGCCACTGTGAGCACCCCAATCCGGAGATCGTCACTGGGCCTTTTGCTCTGGACTCTCGAATAGTGAATGTGATAAATGTGCACAACACATTTATATTGAAAACAGAGTCGTCACCCTCGTTTATATAGAAAACGAGAGAAAAACTGAGATTGTGGGTTCGGAGGCTAAGTTACGAGTTGGGAAGGTTTTACGCACCCAACTCGCCCTTTTGGTCTCTTATGATTGCATGCTCGAATTGATATGTTACGAGTTTATTATACTATGTGACTAAAGAAAACGGATCACGGAGATTTATATCTCCGTTTATGTTATAAAATGTGTACATGCTTTATTTATTACAAAAGAAACAAAATAAATATAATATATATTTATATTTATATTTAACAAAAATAACTAAAATGAAAATTTTAGTTAAAAGTATCTATTATATATATATATATATTACATATATATAATATCAATTATATATAAATAATAAAAGACATTTTGATATTTGCATTTAATGAATATGCTATATGTATTTATATATCAAATGTATCGAAATAAATATATACACATTTGCAAATTATCCAACGTATTTACATATTGAAACGAATAAATAAAATAACGAACGGAAGGGGTTACCTTCTGTCGTTTTATAGAATTCGGGCCAAGTTTTAGACCATTATGTTATATTTAATCAGGCTAGCTCATAGCCTGACCGTTGTGCTTCCACTGCTACCGATACGAGAAAAGGAAGACTTACGTTTTGATATTGGGTGTGTTCAAAGAACACTGTGTGTTTGTGTGTGTGTGTGTGAAATTTGCCCAACGAAAGAACGGTTTGTTTTCTCGGGCTGAGGGAGTGCAAGAGAGAGAGCACAGAGCTTTTCTTTCTTCTTTTTTTCTTTTCTTTCTTTCTACCGTGAGAGAGAGAGAGGGGGGAAGAGGGAGCTGAGAGAATTGAGTGTGTTGTGTGAGAGAGCTGATAGCTGATAGTGTTGAGTGAGTTCTCCTTTGAGAGGGAGAGTGTATTTATAGGTGAGAGTTTGAGAGATATTTGTGTTACTCTCAAGGCCAAGCAAGGAGGAAGCTTCGTTCTTGCCTTCAAAGTCTTCAGCAACCGGCTGCTTGACTTGTGAGGCAGTGCTTGGTTTGGTGCGCGGTGCACCAAAGCTTTACAGCTTTTGGTGCACGGCGCACAAGGAGAGGAAGTCGCATTAAAGCATTCATTTGGTTTTTACACTTTGAATCTTCATGTTTCATTCTTTATGCTTCAAGTCCCTCGTCAATTTTATTTAATCTTTGTGCCTTGAAGTTGTTCCTTTGGCTTTTCAACCTTTGAATCATCTTCTTTTATGTTTTGCACCCTGTAAGCTTTGTATCTTCAGCTTTGACCCTTGATGTTGATCTAACTGAAGTTGTTGATGTTTGTTGGACGTTGTTAGTCCTGTTTGATATTCTGTTCCTTAAAATAATTATAGAAACAAGTGTTAGTCCATTTATAAATAAATAATTATTTATAGGACAATTCCTATAATGTGGGGTACGAATTCTGGGTGTCTACATCTACACTCATGCTATATCTTTTTAAGATACTTTGGCAGTTTATAAATACCATAAACTAATAATGATTTTCTGCCCTCGGTTACATAAAAGCGATCATTTTTTATTATACCAATAGAGATGTTGTTTCAGTGATGCTTTTTTGTCATTATAATACCGTATAAATATTTTACTTATTATTTGAAACTCATATTTGACTTATTTAATTACAACACCTCTTTTCATATATATATATATATATATATATATATATATATATATTTAGTTTTTATTAGAATTGGGCTTGAGACACATAAGTACGTGGGCCTAACAGGTTATATTACATATCGTTTAGATCTATATTTTAAAAATAAATATATTTTTTATATTGGTATATATTAATATATAAATTTATATATGTATTCATTTTAATCAATTTTTATTAGAATTGGGCTACAAACACATAAATAGTTGGGCCTATTAGATTATATGAATTATAGATTTTAACTTTTTTTATATAAAAATAATATATATATATATATATATTTGTACATATTAATATATACATTTATATTTGTATTCGCTTTTTAATGGATCTTGGCTTCAAACATTGTAAAATGACTTCTAAAATTGATGGGTTTTATATGAGGGCCTTATAGATATAATGGCCTATTAGATAATATTAATTATAGATTTTAACCTTTTTTTTTATATAAAAATATAATATATATATATATATATATTTGTACATATTAGTAAATACATTTATATATGTATTCGTTTTTTAATGGATCTGGGCTTCAAACATTGTCAAATGGCTTCCAAAATTGATGGGCTTTATACGAGGGCCTTATAGATATAATGACCTATTGTAAGTTGACTTAAATACATAGCCCTACAAAATGTAATGTTCTTTTAGGCCCATAAATTGGCCCAAACAAATTGATTACTTTATTTATCAGGATATTGCTGCTCGGTCCACTTTCATAACGTTTTTTTCTCTTCAGTTCATCCTTTTTTTTTAATCGCTAAAAGACAGTTTTATAAATTTGTGCCTAAAATGTCCCTATACAATGTGAACGTATCCTTCAAGGAGTTTTCTTCCTAAAATCTGTCATGTAACTCCTTTATTTTAAACATTCGTTGAAAACTCGATTTAAACACTTCGTTTCTATGATGGAAAACACAATCATGTTAATAGTGAAATTCAGAAGTGGTACGATCGTTTATAGAGTTTCTGAAAATTTTGGAATAGCTGATGTGATTCAATTAATAACATGTAAGTATTCGAATGTTGAAGCTCAAAATTTATCTTTGAAATATTCCTTGGGATCTCATGTGAATTGTTTTCTGTCGAATGATGATGATTGTGTAAACATGGTGTTGTTGGCCAAGATTTTATTAGTTAGCATTATGTCAGTAGACGTTTTTTTAATATCAAAATGCTTTAAGCTACGTATTGAATAGAGGAGGGTTACTTGGTGATTCTGTTTCCTTTATCCCACCTTTTGATTCAGTCGATGCCCGAATTGGGCATCGCAATGCAGGGATGCTTCATCGCAATGAAGGAATCATTCATCGTGATGCAAGAATGATTCATTGCGATGCAGGGATGCTTCATCACGATGCAAGAATGATTCATCGTGATGTTTTAGTTTGTAATAGCAGTTCAAGTTATTCCAATCGTGATGCATTAACTTGGAGTCGGGATGCATCATCATTGCATCAAAGCAGTATCAATTCTGTAATTTTGAAAACTAATGATGAAAGTCTTCCATGTTATGACATATGTCTTAATCAATCATAAAAGGATCTTTTAATTATTGGTTGGGCATCTGCTATTATTGGTGTTCGGCAAATTTTCAAAGGTGGATTGGATGAATTTCGAAGGCAACTGATAAAGTATTCCTTTAAGATTGGATTTGATTATATTTTTTTGAAGAAAAACAATGAGAGGGTTAGTGTTGTATGTGGAAAGAATTTTGATGATGATTGCGGTTAGTTTATCAGGGCATCTGTTTCATGTCTTGGCAATTCAGCATCCATATATAAGTGCAACCTTACACACAGATGTCAAGTCACCATGTTTGATTCAATTGATTACTCGAAAAGGGTGGATTGTGGTATAATTGCAGACTTGATCGTTGAAAATGTTCGTAGTCAACCAAGCTATTCCCCGACTGATATAATTGATCACATGAGGACCCAGTATGGCATTGAGGTAAATTACAGTAAGGCTTGAAGAAGCGTTGAAAAGGCTCGCAGTAGGATTTTTGGTGGTTACGATGATTCTTTTCAGGAGCTGCAATGGTACATCAAAGTGTTGCATAAGAGTAATCCAGGCAGCTTTGCATTTGTTGAATCGGACCCTATTACGAATCGTTTCAGTCATTTGTTCATTTCGTTTCGGGCATGCATAGATGGTTTTAAGTATTGTCGTCCTATATTGTTCATAAATGGCACCTTTATGAAATCTCGATTTAAGGGCACGCTTTTGTCTGCGACGGCCAAGGATGGAAATCAAAATACTTTAAAAAAAAATCAATTACTTCTATTTTATTTTATGTCTTTTTTTAACATTATTTTAGAATCATATTGTTTCTAAGCAGGGCTTTTTCCATTTGCATTTGCGGCTGTAAGTGCTGAAAATCGAGAAAATTGGTCTTGATTTATTTCAAAAATAAAAGAAGCAACAGAAGATTAGGATGCGTTGTTTGTATCCGATAGAAACGTTGGTTTACTGGAAGCCATAGGTGATGTTTTTGATAGTTCCAAACATTTCTTCTGCTTGATGCACCTGTATCATAACTTGAAAGAGATGTTTGGTGGTAAATGTTATTCGAGCGTGTTTCGCAGCAAGATGTGTTCAATATTGAAGGATTGTGTGTATGCCTCGACCATCAGACTATTCAATGAGAAACTTAAAATATTCAAAAAAGAAGGGGGGATAGGTTGCTTGTGATTTCTTGTCCAATCTTCAATACGATAAGTGATCTATTACACATTATCGCGAGAACAGGTATGCCGAGCTAACATCAAATGCTGTAGAAACGTTCAATAATTGGATTTTAGATGCTCGAGCTCTTCCCATTACTCACATGGTTGACTGGATAAGATCAAAAATCATGAAATAGTTTACGGAGAGACTTATCAATGGAATAAAATGGAACAAATTATTATGTTGGAAGATGGATAAAAAGTGGAGCGAGTACGTGACCATTGGGGTCACGTGGTGAGTTCACATGGTATGTAATGTAATATACAAGGTTCTGTCCAATCTAAGCGTTACGGTTGATTTGGAGAATTGAACATGTTCGTGCTATCAGTGGCAAGTTCATGGATTCCCATGTTGCCACGCTGCGGTTGTGATTATGAGATGCTCAAAAAGATTGATGATGTCATTGATAATTACTTCTTGACAAGTTATTACATCAAGTGTTACGAGAAAATTTTAATGCCAATTCCAACTACAGAGAGCTACGAGCTAAATAATTTTTCCAAAGGTGAGATCATTTTACCACCAATAATGAACAGATTAGGCGGACGTCCGAAGAAGAAAACGATCGCATCAAATGGTGAATCAACAAGCAAAAGGAAAATGAAATGTAGCAGATGTAAAAAGCTTTTTAACCACAACTCTAGGTCATGCAGAGAGGTAATACAACCTTGATTTTTTATTTCTTCAATGTTACTAAACTATTAGTGTCAATGAAATTGTGTTTTCCTATTTTACAAAAAAAAAATTATAGCTTTTTAGTCATAACTGTCATTCATGCATCGCAATTTATCAATGGGGCATCGGGATGCAAATATTATTGAATTCGATGCGCGATTTTTGTATTGCGATGCATAAAATTAATTTTTATTTTATGCCGATGCCTTTTAATCACTACACATATCAGGCATCGCAATGCACATATCAGGCATGCATCGCAATTGTTTTGTGAATTCGATGCAAAATGAAATCCCGATGCTTGAACATATTTGCACATAATAACCAGCTACAATTTGGCATCCTGTGATATGCCTTTTTACTTAGGCATCGGTATGCACATATCAGGCATCGGGATGCATATATCAGACATCGCATTCTTCGGACTGCTCGTTGCCTACCATAGGTGCGTTGATTGGGAAAATGAATATCTCATCATTAATGATGGCGTCTTTCAATACGTCATCTATTTTTTATTTCACAACTGGTCTGTAATCTTTCCCACCTCTTACAACAAAATTCTAAATAACATATTCAAATTTAGTTTTCAGCAATCAATTAATAATCTTATATGTTAAAGAATTAGGATAATTCTTACCCAGCTATCCGAGGTAAAAACAGTTCCAATTTTGTCTCCTTTTTTTTTTTTTTTTTTTGAGTAATTTTTCTACGAGGAACACCCAGGAGTCAATGTGCTATAAACAAAGAAAACAAGTTATTCTTTCTGAAAATAAGTTATTCTCTAATCTTTCATTGTGTAAGATTGACAGAGTAAGTTTAATATCTAGTATCGGTATAATATCTCCAGCCTGATAGACAACCGCCCTGCATAATGTGAGGACCATATTAATAATTCAGCACAAAACACATATTTATGTTAGTATTATCAGAAACATAAATAATCTGATATTTAGAAGTTCAACAATATTAGTTTCACTTACTCCTCTCTCCCGAATTTGAGGTAAATATGTTGCATTGCATCTCTAACTTCTTTCTTCAGGACCTTAACAGGTCCATGTTCATCATTTAGTGGTATTTGGTCATCTTTGTTCAGGACAATTATAGGTCCAAGTTCATCATTCAATGGTATTTGGGGATCTTTGTTCCTTTTCTTATTACCTTCATCCTGTTTGTTGACTTCATCCCCCTTTTCCCTACACGAATCACCCCTATTCTTCCTCTTACGGCCTACTCGTGTTTTTACTCTTCTGATCATGGAAGTAGGAGTCATGACACCTTTCTTTTTTTTGTTTACATTGACAAAATCATCCGTATCGTTTTCTGTTTCTATAGCAGAACTATCTTCTTCAGATTCATCCATTGACATGGTCTGTACTTCTTTCAGAACCGATCGAATGTTGTCATCTGTTTCGCTTGGTTGCTGGGGCTGTCGCTGCTGGGCCCATAGCATTTCCATCTCTTGCTCCATTGTTAATAGCTTCTTCTTGAGAGATTCAATCTCAGTTTCAACTTCAGTAGCTTCAAATTCAATTCAGTTATAGGCAACAACAGAATTTGGGTATCAGTTTGTTGCTCTTGCAGCTGTTCGGATGATTTTTCTAGAAGCTTGGCTAATTCAGATTTCAACTTTTCTATTTCAGTAGCCTTAGCTTCTATTGTCAATGCTCTTTCAGCCAACTCAGTCCGGAGCCTCTGCAGTTGTTCTTTGTCTTCATTCAATTCAGCTCTTAAGCTTTCAATTTCTTTATTCTTTTCAATCAACTCAGCTCTTGTTGTTGATTGTTGGACAGCGATGGCTAGCTCAGATTTCAGCCTCTTTATTTCGTTGTGTTTAGCTTCTATTTTAGAGGAACTGTCATCCAATTTAGCGCTGAGCCCCTTGCCTACATTTTGCTCTTCAAGCAACTCAGTTCTTAACATTGCAATTTCATTGTCCTTTTCTTTAATCATGAACAATTTGTTGATCAACTCATTTTTAAAATTTTTGCAATAAGTGTTTTGAACCTGCTGCGTATCATCAAACCCAGTGTCAAAGAAATACATATCCACATGTGTTTCGTGCAGTGCTTCGTTGTTAATTTTAGGACCTTCAATTCGAAGGTCAGCATCTTTATCCTGACCCTTAATTCGAAGGTCAGCATCTTTATCCACACACATTTCTTCGTTTTAATTTCTTCTTATTCCCCATAATGCTTCTCTTTCACTTGTTGTTGCTTTGGAAAAATGATGAAATTTCTGGAAAAGCAAGAAAGTAAATGTAATGCAATGTTAGGGAAGATGTATTGAAAATGCATTGTTGTTATTTTTAATTAGATTCTAAAGGCACATTTTATACACTCACTTTTTTCTTCATGACCGAATTAAAATCTGATTTATTCAAAACCTTTAAAAGAGCTGACAGATCCCATTTGAGTAACCTTGTGATATCATCTTCTTTAAATGGTTTCAGAATGTTGATTATCTCGCATAACCGTATGTGTAAATTCAAACCCCTAGTTAGTACGAACAAATCAATATGCACTGTATACAGAAATTTGAAATTAGTAACAAGTGAATGTAAAAAAGTTACCGGTATCAGCAGCACGCATTTCTCTACGTTGTTATCCTTTCTATTTTTCAAAATGTGTATCAACCTGTCCACAATATGGTGTGACCAATTGTTTGTTGAAATCTTGTCCAAGTCGATATTATGTTTACATATGCCCATGGTATGTAACTGCTAGATGTTGGAACGAGGAAGGTTGCAAGAACAAGCAGTGTCGTCAAACTCGCAACGTCGTTGTCTTCCCTTTGATCTTCACTCGGTATTATAGCCTGAATTCGAGTGCATATAAGTGTCGGGCTCAGGTTATAGTCCTTTGCTTTCTTTGACTCCCTTTTAGGGAAGTGCCTTAGAAGGAAATCAGATCGTTCGATGTTGTAAAAGATAATGTTGATTTCCTCCTCCTCGTCATTGATTCCAAGCAGAAGCTTTGTATGTCTTGCTTTAAGCTCCAGGTCTTTCTTTCCAAATAAGAAAAACTTATCTCCCTTTACATAACAGTTAATAATCATTGTCATTACGGAACTATCCATCGTATAATGATTGTCTAGGATTTTGTCTGCAGTTATGACTTCAATCAGTTTCCAAAATACAGTGATCTTCCATGAATTGCAATGTCTTCACCTATTTTTTAAGGAGTACGAGATTGCATCTACGTTTAAACGCTCCGGTTTGTTTCTTGTTTGAAGCTGTATAACAACAAGGATATTGCATTTATTACCAAAGAGTTAATTTATTTATAAAAAAAAAAAAGTAAACCAAGATGCATAGAAATCATCTTGAATATATCACATCCAAATGAAATTCCGATGCAAAAATGAATCCTGTGATATGCCTTTTACTTGGGCATCGGGATGTAAATAGTATTCAATTCGATGCACATATCAGACATCGCGAGGCATAATATTAAGTTTTAATTTAATATTATGATGCAGAAATACATAATTCTCGATTCCCAATTTGATTTATTTCGATGCACATATTATTAATTATGATACATTGATTATATGCTAGAATCCTAAAATCATGTTTTAAGAACCTTAGAATTGCGATTCCCGAGTATCTCAATTCGGACGCATAAATTGAATAAAGCATTACATAATTTTTAAATAATGCATTTCAAATAGTGTATTTCTATTCAAAAAGTGTATTACTATTCATGTTTGGGCATCGAGATGCAAATATTATTGAATTCTATTTTTTCGCGCTTAATCCATTATTGAAGTTTGAAGTAAATATTTCATCTATTATGACATTTATGCAGAAGAAATACTCACCTGACATTGTTTGAGTTCACTCTATTCTTGTTCTGATGTTTTCCTTCCTGTTGTCATTGTCCTCTTGTAACTCTTCTCTTAGTTTTCTTGTGTAGAAATGGCGGAAGTGAAATGGGTTGTTTTGTTTTCGCACCTGTTCTTATTTAGCCTTAAATTGCTTTGGTTCATCGCAATCTAAATTTTAGGCATCGCGATGATGGATATAGGCATCGTAATGCTCAGATTATGCATACTGATGCCTGAGTATTAAGGATATATTAGTATTTTTTGTCAAAATACAAAAGATAAATGCGTCCTGTGATATGCGTTTTACATGGGCATCGATATGCCCATATGATTGAACGCGATGCCCATATGATAACGCGATGCCCATATGATGAATGTGATGCTCGCGATTCCCATATGATTGAACGCGATGCCAATATATTTGGGCATCGAGATGTCTTAAATTGGACATCGAGATTCCTTAAATTAGGCATCGAGATGCCTTGAATTGGGCATCGCGATGCTCGATGAGGCGCGCAATTGGGCATCGAGATGCCTTGTGTTACTGATGCGCGCATGTGTTTCTGTCATTAATGGCATAACCGTTTTTTAGCCCCAAAAGTGTCTTTTTTCAGTTTTAAAAAAATATAGTGGACTTGAGCGATTACAAATGTCCAAAAAAGGATCGACCTGTAATTCACCCTTTTATTGTTAAATAGAGTATGTATTGAAATACAAAATGTTCCACAAATATGATATTGTTAAATAGAGTATGGATTGAAGTACAACGGAATATGATCCATTATCAAGTTTGTGTTAAAGCAAGTAATATGCTAAATTTATATTTCATGTGCTAAAGGTTACAATTTATGTTTTATTTTTAAACAGATTTAAAGTATGCGCTTACAGTTGTTTAATTTCAGATTTCCATATTATGATGTATCAATTATTTTACTTTTTACTTTTGATAGTTTATTTAGGTGAATGAATGTTTAACTTAGTAGAGTACCTTTGTTCCAAATTTTTTTACTGTTATTTAGTCTTTTAAAAGTACCATAATTATATTTACACTTTATTTGGTTCAAACAAATTGATGATTTTTTTCTTGAAAACAAAAATGATGTATAATTTTAAACAAACTTAAAACAGAATGATCCACTATTATGATCCTGTTAACTCATTTATGTATTAAAGTATATCGGAATATGATCCATTATCACGTTTGTGTTGAACAATAATTATTTTGATATGCGACAGAATAGTTTTGAGAAAAAAAAAAATCCTCTCTCTCACGACCTGTCTAGGGTTCCGCCCTAGCTAGGTTTTTTTTCCTTCCTTTATGGCGGCTGCTAAGGCAGACCCGCCACCCGCTGAACCACCACCTTCTACCCAGCCGTTGCATCTTAATCCCACACCTCTAAAATCCTTTGCTGATGTCCTAACAGGCCCTAAACCAACAACTCAACAGCCATTATCCCTTGTGCTTCACCAAACTTCCTACAAAGGTGAACCAGCTTTGAAGATACCTGATGAAGCTGTCCGTATTCTTGCTCTACCTTTCAAGCACGCTTTAGTAGGTAAGTTTTCTCATGGCCGTCCCTCCATGGAAGCAACACGAAAATTCTTTCATACTTTTGGACTCAAGGCTGATTTTAAACTAGGACATTTGGATGCCAAACATATCCTAATCCAACTAAATCATGATGAAGATTACCAAAGATTATGGATTAAGGATCAATGGTACCTTGGGCGTCATCCTATGCGAGTTTTCAAATGGTCTCCAGATTTTCGTCCCGATATTGAAAGCTCTATTGTCCCTGTTTGGTTTGCCCTCCCGAATCTTCCCATCCATCTTTTTCATAAATCCGCCATGTATGCCATTGCTAATCTCTTTGGTAAACCTTTGATGTTAGACCAAGCGACTTTGAACTTATCTCGTCCAAGTGTAGCCCGTGTATGCGTTGAAGTGGACCTTCTTCAGCCTGTTCCAAAGCGGATTTGGATAGAGTGCGGTGTTAAGGGGTTTTGGCAATCTTTAGAAGCAGAAAATCTAATGCGGTATTGTTTGCATTGCAATCGTCAAGGTCATTCCGAGGATTTTTGTAAAATTAAAAACCCCATAACTGCTTCCTCTTCAAATCCCAAGAATGTTCATGTCACAAATGTCTCTGCTGCGGAAACACATACGGCTCCTTTAAATTCTCAGAATCTGTCTTCCAATCCGTCTTCCCTTCAGCAGAACCAGATCAAGGCCAAGAATTCAACAAGATGGACTCCTAAGAAAAATGGTAAAGGCAAGGAAGTTATCACAGACTCTACTCCAAATCCTACCGTGAATGCTGAGTATCAATCTATGAAAGGTAATAATAAGTCTAAAATTCATATCGCCCAGCATACTATTGTTCTTGACTCTGATTGTACTGACCCCATCATTGATTCTGTTCTTCTGCCGCCAAGTACTACTAATGATATTACTAAGCAGGCCACTTTCATGGGAGATCCTACTAATGATACTACTAAGCAGGCTACTAATGATACTACTAAGCAGGCTACTAATGACTCAGATTCCCAAGATCAAGTCCACTCCACCAGCCCGACCAAAGATAATGCTGAACAGGCTATTTTCGTGAATGATAAACCTAAAGAACAAGTCTATACTGCCCTCCATACAGCTCCAAACCAGTCTCTTATTTCAGAAGTCCATGATCTGATCGAGGATGTTCAATGCAGCCTGGATGCTCTTCATTGTATAAACCCCAATTCGGGCTCTGCGAATCTGAATGACACCGAGGAAGTTATTCCAGCAAATGAAGAATTCCAGCATGGTATTTCTGATACTGATCGTGTTAAATCTTTCCCCTCAAATAGTTTTACTATTCTGGACACTTTGGAAGAACAAGATACTGACTTTCATGATCTAGATGCCTTGAATCTTATGGTGAAAGATAATAAAAAGATTCCTAAAACAGATCGTCTCACTCGGCTCCAAAGGGCTAAACTCTCCGTTTTGTCTCTTCCATCCGATTTTCATGGAACTTAAAGCCCTATTTTGGAACATTAGAGGGATTGGCAATGACCCCTCCTTAGCAAGGTTAAAATACCTCATCAAAACCCATAATATTTCCTTTATTTCTATTTTTGAACCTATGATTGATTCTTCCAAGATTGACGTTATTACTCGTCGTCTCAAGTTCAAATATTGCTTCAAGAACACTAACGGCTCTATTTGGATTTTTCTTAAAGCTGCTTACACTTGTCAGGTTATTCATAGCTCTTCTCAGCAAATCACCATTCAAGTGCAACACTATACTTGGCCTTCTTCTTCTTATATTACAAGTGTTTATGCTAAATGCGATTTGGAAGAACGCAGAGCTCTATGGTCTGATTTAATTGATCTTGGGGGCCAAGTTCGTGACTCTCCTTGGTTAGTTGGGGGAGATTTCAATATTATTCTTCATCCTTCGGAGAAATCAGGTGGTAATGGTTGGGACCGTAATGGTGCCTTGGATTTCCATGCTTGCCTGGCAGCCTCTGGTTTGATTGATTTGGGCTATTCTGGTTCTGATTATACTTGGTGGAACAAAAGAGAAGGATCTCGCACTATTCATCAGCGTATTGACAGACTTCTTGGTAATTCTGGTTGGCTTGACAGATTTAAATCCTCCATGATTCTTCATTTACCTCGCACTTGCTCAGATCACTCTCCTCTACTTCTCTCTTTTGGTTGGGCTTCTTCTTCTCAGAGGTCTTCATTCAGATTTCTTAATGTTTGGACTAGCCATGCTACTTTCTTGGACGTGGTCAAATCTGCTTGGGATACTTCTGTTCCTGGCCGTCCTTTGGCTGCTTTTTCCTGCAAGCTTCGTAATGTCAAAACGGCTCTTAAAAGTTGGAATAAGGAGACTTTTGGAAATATTTTCTCAACTTTAAAAGCTTCTGAGGAGGATGTTCTTGAAAAGGAACTATTTTTTGAGTTAAATCCCTCTGACTCTAATAGATCTCTATTGCTTGCCTCTCAAGCTAATCACCGAATCATGCTTCGTAGGGAGGAAGCTTTCTGGGCTCAAAAGTCTCGTCTCTCTTGGTTAAAGGAAGGTCAAGGTAACTCTAAGTTATTTCATGCCTCTGTCCAACAAGCCCGTCGTAAGCTTCACATACATTCTATCATGACTGAGGATGGAAATTTGCTTACTTCTGAGGATGCTATCAAAAAAGCTGGTATCTCCTATTTTCAATCTCAACTGACTAATGATGGCCTTGGTGATGACTCTCTCCTGGATGTTATTCCATCTCTGGTTACTGATGATTGGAACTCTAAGCTTATTGCTCGCCCGATCCGGAGGAACTCAAAGCTGCTTTTTCTATGAGTGGGGATAGTGCGTGCGGTGGGATGGCTTTTCGGTAAATTCTTCTCTTTCTGCTGGGATATCATTAGCCATGATTTACTTCTTGCCATCTTAGAATTCTTTGCTGGATTCTCTCTGCCCAGATCTTGGACTAGTACCTTAATTGCCCTCATCCCTAAAGTTGACCACCCCAATTCTTTCAAGGATTTTCGGCCAATTAGTCTTTGCAATTTCTGTAATAAAATTATCTCTAAGCTTTTGGCCTCTCGGTTGGCAAAAATTCTTCCCCATATCATCTCTCCAAACCAAAGTGCTTTCACAAAGGGTCGAGACATTCATGACAACATTCTCTTTGCTCAAGAGCTTATGGGTTATCTGAAAAAAAAGGTGATGGGATCCAACGTCATTATAAAGCTTGATATGGCTAAAGCTTTTGACAGGGTATCTTGGTTATTTTTGATAAAAGTGCTCCGCCGTTTTGGTTTCCATGAGGTGTTTATTGACTTGGTTTGGCGAATTATTTCCGAGAATTGGTTTTCTATTCTCTTTAATGGCGCCCCAGTGGGTTTCTTTTCTTCTTCTCGGGGGCTTCGCCAGGGTGACCCATTGTCTCCGAGTCTTTTCATTATTGCAGCGGAAGTTTTGAGTAGGAGTCTCATTAACCTTCATTACGATGACCCTTCGACGGTTTTCTCTACAGCTAGTGGTTGCCCTATTATTTCCCATCTTTCTTTTGCAGATGATGTTATTATTTTCTGCAATGGGCACTCGAGATCTCTCCAGAAGCATGTTCAATTGCTCTCCCTTTATGAGAAATCTTCAGGTCAGCTTATTAATGGTTCGAAAAGTAGTTTTTACTTTGATCCTTCGTTAGATGCTTCACGGATAAATGTTCTCACTTCTATTTTGGGCTATCGCATTGGGACCCTTCCTATTATCTATTTGGGTTGCCCATTGTATTTGGGCCGTAAAAAGAAGAACTACTTTGATTCTGTTGTGGATAAGCTGAGAGATCGTATTGGTACTTGGATGGGAGGTTTTCTATCTCATTCAGGTAGGCTTATTCTTATCAATCACGTTCTTAATTCTATGACTTCGTATCTCATTGCGGCTCTGGATCCTCCGGTTTCAGTTCTTCAATCCATAGATAAGTTATTTGCCAATTTTTTTTGGGGTTCTATAGAAGGAAAGCAAAAAGCTCACTGGATTTCTTGGGCATCATGCTGCCGCCCGACTAGTGAAGGTGGGATAGGTGTTCCTTCTATATCTTCTTTGGTTAAAGCTTACGGCATTAAGCTTTGGTGGCGGTTTCGAACTCAAAAGAGTTTATGGGTGGATTTTTTGCGTACTCGGTATTGCCTATCTAATCATCCTGTGGTGGCAACTTGTAAGGGGTCTCATGTTTGGCTCCGTCTCCTTAAAGCTCGCAATATTGCAGAACCATTTATTTGTTGGAATATTCGAAGAGGTGGCTGTTCTCTTCGGTATGATAAATGGCTGCCAATGTTTCCGGTTTTGGTCAAGGAAGATGCTCGTCTTACTGCTGTTAAGGACCTGTTTCAGTCAGGTTCTTCCCTCTCTTCGCTAGCAATCTCTTCGCTTCTTCCTGGCGCAGTACGCATCATCACTGATCTGCAACTCCAGCTTGTAGACGAGGACGATCTTCCTTCCGGATCGCTCGCCTCGGGTAAATTCTCTATTAAATCGCTTTGGACATCTCCCGTGTTACTAGTCCCACTCTTCGTCTTCTAAATTTGTTTGGAATCGCTGCATTCCGCGTAATATAAGTATCTTTATGTGGCGTGTGCTCCTCTCTCGGCTTCCTATAGATGAAGCTATCTCTAAGCGTGGAGTGTCCATTGCCTCGAAATGTTATTGCTGTCCTTCTCAACCTGCGGCTGAAACCTTTCATCACGTCTTCTTATCAAGTGACTTGGCTTCATCAGTTTGGCAGTATTTCCATGCTTCTTTTGGTCTCAACTCCTTACCAATTTCGGTCCAGCAGCAGTGCATGTTTTGGTGGTCTCAAACAGGTTCTTTACTTTTCTCCATTATCCCTTCCGTGGTTCTTTGGCATCTTTGGAAAGCTCGAAATAAAGCCGTCTATGAGGGCGTGCATTCTACTCCCCGTGGCATCATTCTTGCTATTCAAAATGAGATCAATCTTATTCTTAAAGCTAGAAAATTTCAGGCAATAGATTGGTCAAGACCCTACTTAAAGATTTGTCGTCCTACAAGGGTTTTCATTCAAGCAGTTGTTTGGTTCAAACCCCCGCAGGGCTTAGTCAAACTAAATACGGATGGAGGTAGTAGAAATAATCCTGGGATTGGTGGAGGCGGGGGTGTCATTCGGGATTCTAAAGGTTGTTTCATCTATGGCTTCTCGTCTTACTACGGGATTTGTTCTAACTCTGT
Organism: Platycodon grandiflorus; assembly: GCA_016624345.1. Lineage (NCBI taxonomy): Eukaryota > Viridiplantae > Streptophyta > Magnoliopsida > Asterales > Campanulaceae > Platycodon > Platycodon grandiflorus. Next base: position 30,860,305 of record CM028363.1, read on the forward strand.
TGCTGAAATTCGAGCCCTCTTCCAAGGTGTTCGCTGGCTTTTCTCTCAGGGCTTTCACAATTCCATCGTGGAGATTGATTCTGCTTTTCTATTCGGGTGTATTTCTAAAGGTCATTCTCCTCCTTGGAATGCCTTTTATTATATTAGTGCTATCATTTCTATGCAAAGGCGTGGGAATTATGTTTTTCGTCATTGCTTCCGCGAAGCAAACATTGCTGCTGATAGCCTTGCGAATATTGCTATAGACTCTAAATTGGATTCCGTATATACCACGTTTAATCAGCTCCCGATTTCTACTAAAGGTGCTATTCGGATGGATGCTAGAGGTGTTGCTCAAATTAGAATTTCTTAGATAGTTTTTTTCTGTCTTATTGATTTGTATTTCTATTTCGAGGTCAGGCTCCTTTGTCCTCCCATTTATAAGGGCCAGGTTGGTTGTCCCCCTCAAGTTTGTACTTTTATTTTATTTAATAAAATTTAGCAGGGTGCCGCCCCTGTTTCCCTAAAAAAAAAAAAAAAAAAAAAAAAAAAAACGTTTGTGTTGAAGCGAATAACATGCTAAATTTAGATTTCATGTGCGAAATTTACATTTTATGTTTTATTTTTAAACATATATCAAGTATGTGTTTACATTAGTTAAATTTCAAATTTCTATATTATCATGTAACAATTTTTATACTTTTATTTTTGTTAATTTGTTTATGTGAGTGAATGTTTAACTTAGGAGGTACCTTTGTTCACTACACAAATATCTACGAAATATAAATTACTCATAGCAAAATAAATAGAAAACAGAATTATAAAATTCATGATAATAATAGAAATACATCACAATTTCATAATCCATTCCATCAAACACCTCAAATACCCATAGTTCAGTTCCTTCACTATTACAAAACATCAACTAAAATAGGTTCAATTAGAAACATACCAAAAGAGAAACGATAACTTTAGCATAAACATCCCAAAAGAAAAATCATAACTTAAACATAAATATCCAAAAGATAAACAATAACTTCATCAAAAAACATCCCAAAAGAGAAATAGCTAAACCTTAACTGTAACGACCCACTACCACTAGGCACCAACCTATCCATGGACTTTTGGGTGGCTTGTGGTGGGCTAGTTGACCCAGGTACTTAGTGGACCAGTGCGTGGGCTGTGCGTGGCGGACCGGGCTTCAAACTCGGGTCGTTACAAATGGTATCAGAGTGGTTCCGGCCGAAAATGTGTTGGAACACATCGCCCGGGGTGTCGATCCTTTGGGCCTCCTTTGGATCTTGACGAGGACGTCAAGGATTCAAATGGGAGAGATTGTGATATCCTACATCGGATAGATGTGAGACTTGTGTGTGCCTTATAAGTAGCCACACACTACCACTAGGCACCAACCTATCCATAGACTTTTGGGTGGCTTGTGGTGGGCCAGTTGACCTAGGTGCTTGGTGGGCCAGTGCGTGGGCTATACGAAGCAGACCTGGCTTTGGGCTCGGGTCATTACAAATGGTATTAGAGTGGGTCCCGGCCAGAAATGTGTTGGAACACATCGCCCGGGGTGCCAATTCTTTGGGCCTCCTTTGGGTCTTGATGAGGATGTCAAGGATTCAAGTAGGGGAGATTGTGATATCTCACATCAAGTAGATGTGGGACTTATGTGTGACTTATAAGTGGCCACTCACTACCACTGGGCACCAACCTATCCATGGACTTTTGGGTGGCTTGTGGTAGGCCAGTTGACCCAGGTGTTGAGTGAGCCAGTGTGTGGGCTATGCGTGGCAGACCGGGCTTCGGGCTCGGGTCGTTACAATAACCAACCAAAAGATCACTTAATCTTTCTCAATCTTCACGACAACTTCTGCCAACTTCCCTTTGCTCGTAGATGAAAACTCATCTATTAGGGACCTCTTAAGAGCTCCCGCCTCATCAACATTCAATGATTTTGATTTGTTCTTCTGATTGTTTGGAGTCTAAACCTCATCTTCGGATGAATGCAACTACAAAATAAAAAATTAACAGATTAAATAAACGTACCTTAGAAATATTTGGTAATTCGAAAATTAGATATTGAAAACTTACATCTAATTCTTCATCAACATCTGTGTCCTTAAGCTTGGAAAAAATGTCAGATTCTGGCCCCTCTTAGTAAATGTCACGATATTTATCAACGACAAAATTGTTAGCAATCAACTTTATAACAAGAAAAACATCAGCATCATAAGCTTCTGTCTGATTATTTTTGACTTGAATTTTGAACAACACATTTTTATCTATCATAGTAAATATCTCCATAGGGAATTCATTCTTTGCTTTGTTCCTCAACTCAAAAGTTGTCTTTCCAATCAATTCGGTGCATTCCTTATCCCACAATAAAAACGATGCATTTCATGTGCTGTCTACGACACGTAATCTTGTACCTGAATAATAAATTAAATCATTATAAAAATGACATAAAATGAAATAAGCGTAAAATATTAACTATATGTCTTTACCTTATATTTCTAGTCATATCGAAACTGTCGCAATTTTCGCAATAGAATTTTTCAGCCGCAGGTGTCATTTTTTGTGCACTTCAAGCATGATATATACCACCAATCAACACCCGTCTCTAGAGCAACTATCTTACCAATCACCCAATAACTTCCAACCTAAAAAATTACCAAGGCAAGTCTTTTTAAAACTAAAGTTTAAATTAACAATGAAAAAAAAAACCTAAAAAATTACCAATGCAAGTCTTTTTAAAACTAAAGTTTAAATTAACAATGAAAAAAAAAATAGCGAAAAGATAAATTACATCAATATCTTCCAAAATCTGCTCTATAGTCCTGATTAGGTCCTTTGACATCTCAAATTCCCCAATAACATTACCTGCCATGTCATTGCTATTTTACCAACTGGAGTTGTTGCCTTCCCATTCGAAACCAAGCTAATTCATATTTCAAAAAAAAAAAAAAAGAAGAGAAAGGTTTAAATAGAGATCAATATTTAATTATATATATATATATATATATATATATAAAAGTTTAAAATATACTTTAACTAAATAATTAAAGTTAGAAATAGAAACCTGTTACGGAAGTGCTTAATTTCACGTATTCCTCCATTGATGATCATTTTGGTGACATGATATGTGTTTAAAACCCGTACTTCACCCCTAAAAACCTTAACTAAATCATCCACATGCTGCTCCCCCAACGTGCATGAAAGAGTAGCCCCCCTAACACAAAAATTGAAGATTTCATTCATTATAACAATTTTGATCAATATAAATTTAATAATTTAATAACTAATATCAAATAAAAGGATTACTGAATGTTATCCAACATCAAATCAAGCATCTTTGTTTCTCTTCCTGCAATTTCCTTGTGTTGAGGAAAAGACTTCGCATTCAACTTTTCGATAACGTCTACATAAATGTTCAAACAAAAAATATTTAAGTTAAAAAAAAAATTAAACACGATAAGATAGAAAATGTAAGAAATAAAACTGAGAATAATAAATTACCGATAGGGCACGTTTCATGTACTGAATCAACGTTCGTCATTTCTTCATATGACTTGAAATTGTAAATGAGCCATGGAAATGATTTGTCAGAAATCTCAGTCAAACGCGTTGTCCCAACAAATATTATTTTGTATTTTGCTGTTATGGTCTTCAACCTCATTCTTTTGTCAGCCACTATGAAATTTTTAATTAATTGCGTACAGTTTGATCTCTTTCAAAACAGATTCATATTTATTAATATGATTTTGCTTGATAGTGGCATGTACTCTTGATCCCTATAATCCAAACAAAGTTTATCGTTTATACAAAAAAAAAATAATCAAAAAAATAAATACAAAATATGTTTTAATGAAAAAGATAAGCAAATGGATATTTACCTCAGAATCATGGAATATACATTCCATTGAAATTTTATGGAATATACATTCCATTGAAATTTTTCTTGGAGCTATCACCATACGATGGTACAGCATGCCAGGATTGAGCTCTGTGACTAAGCTGAATAGGGGCGGCATTCTGAAGAGAATTTGGAAACTTTAAGTGACAATGTGGTGCAACAAAGGATGGATAACATGTTTATTGTGTAGTTCTGATAACTACTGTTGTTGTTTTGAAGCCCACTTGACTCAACAATTTCCAAGGCGTGCTCTCTAAAATCGTAGACAATAATTATGACTATCCCTAAAATCGTAGACAATAATTATGACTATCCCGGGTGTGCTTTAATTACATAATTTAGATAGTTTTTTTTTCAATTATTTTATTATTTACCAAATAATTGTTAATTTCTACAACAGTGACATGTTATTATTTTATAAACACAAAATGGAATTTTTTTAAATAAAATAATATCTTGACAGAGCACTTCATTTAATAGGCTGTAATTGGTTAAATTTTTAAACAAAGTTGTTCAATCCCATTTGCTGTTTAACTATTCAATAAAGCAAAAGTAAAAGTAAAACCACTTCATTTAATGCATAACAATACCTGATTTCATCTATAAAATCGTGTGCAATTTCGGTTTAAAAATGAAACAGTAGGCCACGTGTTAATAGGAAAGATTCCAATTTTGGAAATAAATTTTTTGCGAGATCTTTCCTCTTTTGTCCACACTTCTGTTTTTATATATATTATATAGATATAGATTAAAATGGTAAAGGATCCCGTACATGTTCATTACTTTTACATATACAATATATATATATATATATATATATGTATTTGTTTTAAAGCTAATAAATATACATAACGGGATATTCTTTCAATTTTTAAGGTAATAGAGAAGTCTCTAAGCCATCGAATTGGGTGTAATACTCTCATTCCACATCAGATGTGTGGAATTCGTACGTTATTATCTCTAGTCACCAATATCATCTACAGACTTTTGGATGGGCATGTGGTGAGCCTACCTATGTGCCGAACTCGGGCCCTTAGTGTAAATTTAAAGTAAGTTTTAATCAAAATTGCAAGAATTAAGATATTGAATTAAGTATGGATTCTTGTCATAGAAATTAGGACTAGCATTTTTTTTATAAATAAATACAAGACTTTAAGGTAGTGTTTACTGTTGAGTAATAATTTCTGTTTCTACTTGCAGATTAGGAACACAAATATATTTCCTTTCTGATTCATTTTTGTTTCTTGTCTAGAAAAAAAAAAAAAAAAGTTTTTTGACAATCATATTGGTTTCTCATTTTAAAACCTCAAATTTATTACTGTATTTTTCCTTATTTTATTTTCTCTGTTTCGTGCTATTCATTCCCTTTACCATTTCAATTGTTAGCTATCAACCAATATCAATTGCTAATTTTTAAGGTTTTTTCTTCACACAATTCCCTAATTTGCAGATTAAAGACAATTTACAACCAACCAATGTTTAATCATGAATCTTAATACTCTCTCGGTTTCATCTAAAGAGTCTAAGTTTGAAAAGTCTAATAATTAAGAGATACATAAGTATAATTAGAGTTTGTCATAATTACAAAAATATCTGAGCAATGTCAAGATGCTCATATTTCATATGTAGGATAAAGTGATTGTATACATAATTTTTTAAAGTGAACTCTTTAAGTGAAAGATCTCAAAATAATATATTAGACTCTTTGTCTGGAACCGAGGGAGTATAAATCAAGGCCCAATTTGCAAATCAATCTTGTTGGGTGCTATTATGCCTTCCTAAAAGTTAGCTCAAAAGATGATGTTTTTCCTCACACTTATTAACTACGAACCTGCTTCTTTTACAACCATATGGGATAACCCAACAAATCTCCACAACACCAATTTCATGATGCCCAAATTTGCGGTTCAAGAACCCTAGTGATGAGCCAAGATAGAAGAAAGAAGAATAAGAAAGGGCTTTCACACTATCAAATTAGGAACAATTATGGGCCGATACCAAACTTGAGATTTTAAATCGCTTTACACCTCGATTGTAACGCCATAGGTTTTGCATTCATATTATTTATGTGTTAATATGTTTAGTTCATAATTTTGTTGCTTGATGGGTAGTTTACATGTTCAATCCGTGATGTAATTCTTGAGATTTGTGTATTCATTTTGTTCTCGAAATAAAAACTAAAAACATGACTGCTTCACTTCGTGGGTGCAACGTAATTCCTACCCTAGGTGCGAACACAACTATTTAAACTTCGCGGGTGTGAAATATTTTCCACCCTAGGTGCAAACAAGGCTGCGATTGGGCTCCATAGGAAGTCAGTCAGCGTCTTAGCACGTTGACAACTTAGTGCCTGTAGTTCTATAATTTTAATTGATAAAGAAGACATGAGTAATTAGTTGTAACTAGTTTTTACTTCCGTGCGTTAAACGCATGACATATATCTTTTTTAATTAAACTATACATAAGAAAAATGAAGAAGAAACAAATTAAACGAATAAATGGACAATTGAAGACAAATTTACCCCATGAAGTATACAAAAATAAACATTTTTCTCTCATTTCTCAAACTTACATACAAATTTGATTTATTAAAAATAAATTTGGACCAAGAAGTTATAAAGCCCAATAAAAAAAATAAGCCCAACTCAATTTATTTAAATATGATAAATATGATATATTATATTGGTTTTTATCTTTACAAATTTGGTTGGTGCTGTATATTGGTGTTTGTCTTTACACACTTGGTTGGTACTGTAATTGCTTTCGATTTTGGTAGCAATAGTGTGATAGCATGATTACATAACCTATGAATTTCAAAGTCTTTTGGTATGTTTTTTGTGACCCTACCCTACAGTCATCAAACGGCTCTCTCTCTCTCTCTCTCTCTCTCTCTCTCTTACACACACACACACACACCCCTCACCGACAACTCTCAAGAAACACTCAAATGGCACACTCTCTCTCACACACCTCACCGAAATGAAATCTCTCTCGCCGGTGTTTACCTTATGTCTCACCGGTGTTCTCCGTCTCTACCTCTTCGATGCTTTGTCTCTCACCTACTCGAGGCTTTTCCTCCACCACGGTAAGCTTTCAGTCTCCATTTCTCTCGTTCTATATATCCATCTTCTTGAGGGATTTTGTTGGGCAACATCTACTTTAGACCCGACCAATTCAATTTTACAATATTATTATAATTATATAATATCAGTTTTTCTCAATGACATTTTCACCAATTTATATACCCAATTTTTCTTTTCTATAACAAATCTGCTCAAATTCTAAAATAAAACTTTTCGAAATTGACTAAATCCTAGTCTAAAGCTGATATTTTCTTCAGATCTGAGAAAAAAAGTTGATTTTTAGAAAAAAATACAGTTTGAAAATTATAAACCATATTTCCTTTTTGAGATCTGTTAGATTTCCTTATTAATTATTTTTTCGAATTATTGAGATTTATGTCGACCAAGTCAACATATCGAATTTTGGTAAGTTTTTCATATATTATTTTTTCTAAGTCTGTTGAACTAATATAATTTTTATTAAGTTAGATCCATTAATTATTATTGTTCCTTTTAAATAGAATAAGAGACTTATTTTTAAATAATACTTTATGTTACACTTTGAATTTAGGGTTAATTACACCATTAGTCCCTTGACTATTAACGATTCTACGATTAGTCCCTTAAGAATTTTTTTTTCAAATTTCAGTCCCTTGAGTACTAAAAACTCACGCGGCTAGTCCTTTTGATGGATGTCGTTAGTAAAATTTTGTTAAGTGACCCATGTGCTTTGCACATGCCATTTTTTAAGGGTTATTATGGAAATTTCATAATAAATAGTTAAACAATAAAAAAATTACAAAAACACCAACACACACACTCTCTCTCTCTTACAGACACACACACACACACATCCAAAGACACACCACACACACCCACACCCACACCCACACCCACACACACACACACACATACACACACACACACACACACACACACACTCTCTCTCTCTCTCTCTCTCTCGTACACACACACACACACATCCAAAGGCACACCAAAAATGATTCCGTCCAGATCAATGGCAACGGTGGCTTCACATTCCCATCCTTCCCTAATCATTCCGTCTAGATCAACAGCGACGGTGGCAACTCCCCTGAAAATGATGAATGTGCTGATTTCGTTGAATTCCCACTGCACAGTGGGCCATCCCAACCCCAATCGCATCACAAGCATGTGGACCAAATCCCAGAAAAAATAGCTGATGACGAAGAGATCATTGTGTACCCCATCTCTTGTGCATTCCAGGACCAACGCTTGGAAGGAAATGGGAATGTAAGCACCGGCCAATATGAGAACCTGCAGGACCATTGCTCTGGTAAATTGTAGGATTGAAGAGTATTCAAAGTTTTTTTATTTTTATTATTATTTCTTTCACAGGAAAAGAATAGACAATTTTATAACATGAAAACGGTTGTGGTACTTTGAAATTGAAGAATTCAAATTTACGGAATGAGAAGATTGTTAGGTAGGGATTTGATTCAGATCTGGAAATGGGTTTCGCGGTGAGCGGTGGCGTTGATGTTGTGCGTTATTGCTGCTACCTTTGTTCACTACACAAATATCGAGTTATATGTGAGTGAATGTTTAACTTAGGAGGTACCTTTGTTCACTACACAAATATCTACGAAATACAAATTACTCATAACAAAATAAATGGAAAACAGAATTATAAAATTCATGATAATAATAGAAATACATCATAATTTCATAAAGCATTCCATCAAACACCTCAAATACCCATAATTCAGTTCCTTCACTATTACAAAACATCAACTAAAATAGGTTCAATTAGAAACATACCAAAAGAGAAACGATAACTTTAGCATAAACATTCCAAAAGAAAAATCATAACTTAAACATAAATATCCAAAAGATAAACAATAACTTCATCAAAAACATCCCAAAAGAGAAATAGCTAAACCTTAACTGTAACAACCCACTACCACTGGGCACCAACCTATCCATGGACTTTTGGGTGGCTTGTGGTGGGCTAGTTGACCCAGGTACTTAGTGGGCCAGTGTGTGGGCTATGCGTGGCGGACCGGGCTTCAAACTCGGGTCGTTACAAATGGTATCAGAGCGGGTCCCGGCCAAAAATGTGTTGGAACACATCACCCGGGGTGTCGATCCTTTGGGCCTCCTTTGGGTCTTGACGAGGACGTCAAGGATTCAAATGAGAGAGATTGTGATATCCTACATCGGATAAATGTGAGACTTGTGTGTACCTTATAAGTAGCCACACACTACCACTAGGCACCAACCTAACCATAGACTTTTGGGTGGCTTGTGGTGGGCCAGTTGACATAGGTGCTTAGTGGGCCAGTGCGTGGGCTATGCGAAGCAGACCTGGCTTTGGGCTCGGGTCATTACAAATGGTATTAGAGTGAGTCCCGACCGAAAATGTGTTGGAACACATCGCCCGAGGTGCCAATTCTTTGGGCCTCTTTTGGGTCTTGACGAGGATGTCAAGGATCCAAGTGGGGGATATTGTGATATCCCACATCGGGTAGATGTGGGACTTGTGTGTGACTTATAAGCGGCCACTCACTACCACTGGGCACCAACCTATCCATGGACTTTTGGGTGGCTTGTGGTAGGCCAGTTGACCCAGGTGTTTAGTGAGCCAGTGTGTGGGCTATGCGTGGCAGACCGGGCTTCGGGCTCGGGTCGTTACAATAACCAACCAAAAGATCACTTAATCTTTCTCAATCTTCACGACAACTTCTGCTAACTTCCCTTTGCTCGTAGATGAAAACTCATCTATTAGGGACCTCTTAAGAGCTCCCGCCTCGTCAACATTCAATGATTTTGATTTGTTCTTCTGATTGTTTGGAGTCTAAACCTCATCTTCGGATGAATGTAACTACAAAATAAAAAATTAACAAATTAAATAAATGTACCTTAGAAATATTTGGTAATTCGAAAATTAGATATTGAAAACTTACATCTAATTCTTCATCAACATCTCTGTCCTTAAGCTTGGAAAAAATGTCAGATTCTGGCCCCTCTTGGTAAATGTCACGATATTTATCAACAACAAAATTGTTAGCAATCAACTTTATAACAAGAAAAACATCAGCATCATAAGCACCTCTCTGATTATTTTTTACTTGAATTTTGAACAACACATTTTTATCTATCATAGTAAATATATCCATAGGGAATTCATTCTTTGCTTTGTTCCTCAACTCAAAAGTTGTCTTTCCAATCAATTCGGTGCATTCCTTATCCCACAATAAAAACGATGCATTTCATGAGCTGTCTACGACACGTAATCTTGTACCTAAATAATAAATTAAATCATTATAAAAATGACATAAAATGAAATAAGCGTAAAATATTAACTATATGTCTTTATCTTATATTTCTAGTCATATCGAAACTGTCGCAATTTTCGCAATAGAATTTTTCAGCCGCAGGTGTCATTTTTTGGGCACTTCAAGCATGATATATACCACCAATCAACACTCGTCTCTAGAGCAACTATCTTACCAAATCATCCAATAACTTCCAACCTAAAAAATTACCAAGGCAAGTCTTTTTAAAACTAAAGTTTAAATTAACAATGAAAAAAAAAACCTAAAAAATTACCAATGCAAGTCTTTTTAAAACTAAAGTTTAAATTAACAATGAAAAAAAAAATAGCGAAAAGATAAATTACATCAATATCTTCCAAAATCTGCTCTATAGTCCTGATTAGGTCCTTTGACATCTCAAATTCCCCAGTAACATTAACTGTCATGTCATTGCTATTTTACCAACTGGAGTTGTTGCCTTCCCATTCGAAACCAAGCTAATTCATATTTCAAAAAAAAAAAAAAGAAGAGAAAGGTTTAAATTGAGATCAATATTTAATTATATATATACATATATATAAGTTTAAAATATACTTTAACTAAATAATTAAAGTTAGAAATAGAAACCTGTTACGGAAGTGCTTAATTTCACGTATTCCTCCATTGATGATCATTTTGATGACATGATATGTGTTTGAAACCCGTACTTCACCCCTAAAAACCTTAACTAAATCATCCACATGCTGCTCCCCCAACGTGCATGAAAGAGTAGCCCCCCTAACACAAAAATTGAAGATTTCATTCATTATAACAATTTTGATCAATATAAATTTAATAATTTAATAACTAATATCAAATAAAAGGATTACTGAATGTTGTCCAACACCAAATCAAGCATCTTAGTTTCTCTTCCTGCAATTTCCTTGTGTTGAGGAAAAGACTTCGCATTCAACTTTTCGATAACGTCTACATAAATGTTCAAACAAAAAATATTTAAGTTAAAAAAAAAATTAAACACAATAAGATAGAAAATGTAAGAAATAAAACTGAGAATAATAAATTACCGATAGGGCACGTTTCATGTACTGAATCAACGTTCGTCATTTCTTCATATGACTTGAAATTGTAAATGAGCCATGGAAATCATTTGTCAGAAATCTCAGTCAAACGCGTTGTCCCAACAAATATTATTTTGTATTTTGCTGTTATGGTCTTCAACCTCATTCTTTTGTCAGCCACTATGAAATTTTTAATTGCGTACTGTTTGATCTCTTTCAAAACAGATTCATATTTATTAATATGATTTTGCTTGATAGTGGCATGTACTCTTGATCCCTATAATCCAAACAAAGTTTATCGTTTATACAAAAAAAATTAATCAAAAAAATAAATACAAAATATGTTTTAATGAAAAAGATAAGCAAATGGATATTTACCTCAGAATCATGGAATATACATTCCATTGAAATTTTTCTTGGAGCTATCACCATACGATGGTACAGCATGCCAGGATTGAGCTCTGTGACTAAGCTAAATAGGGGCGGCATTCTGAAGAGAATTTGGAAACTTTAAGTGACAATGTGGTGCAACAAAGGATGGATAACATGTTTATTGTGTAGTTCTGATAACTACTATTGTTATTTTGAAGCCCACTTGACTCAACAATTTCCAAGGCGTGCTCTCTAAAATCGCAGACAATAATTATGACTATCCCGGGTGTGCTTTAATTACATAATTTAGTTAGTTTTTTTTCAATTATTTTATTATTTACCAAATAATTGTTAATTTCTACAACAGTGACATGTTATTATTTTATAAACACAAAATGGAATTTTTTTAAATAAAATAATATCTTGACAGAGCACTTCATTTAATAGGCTGTAATTGGTTAAATTTTTAAACAAAGTTGTTCAATCCCATTTGCTGTTTAACTATTCAATAAAGCAAAAGTAAAAGTAAAACCACTTCATTTAATGCATAACAATACCTGATTTCATCTATAAAATCGTGTGCAATTTCTGGTTTAAAAATGAAACAGTAGGCCACGTGTTAATAGGAAAGATTCCAATTTTGGAAATAAATTTTTGGCGAGATCTTTCCTCTTTTGTCCACACTTCTGTTTTTATATATATTATATAGATATAGATTAAAATGGTAAAGGATCCCGTACATGTTCATTACTTTTACATATACAATATATACATGTATTTGTTTTAAAGCTAATAAATATACATAACGGGATATTCTTTCAATTTTTAAGGTAATAGAGAAGTCTCTAAGCCATCGAATTGGGTGTAATACTCTCATTCCACGTCAGATGTGTGGAATTCGTATGTTATTATCTCTAGTCACCAACATCATCCACAGACTTTTGGATTGGCCTGTGCGAGCCTACCTATGTGCCGAACACGGGCCCTTGTTGTAAATTTAAAGTAAGTTTTAATCAAAATTGCAAGAATTAAGATATTGAATTAAGTATGGATTCTTGTCATAGAAATTAGGACTAGCATTTTTTTTATAAATAAATACAAGACTTTAAGGTAGTGTTTACTGTTGAGTAATAATTTCTGTTTCTACTTGCAGATTAGGAACACAAATATATTTCCTTTCTGATTCATTTTTGTTTCTTGTCTAGAAAAAAAAAAAAAAATTTTTGACAATCATATTGGTTTCTCATTTTAAAACCTCAAATTTATTACTGTATTTTTCCTTATTTTATTTTCTCTGTTTCGTGCTATTCATTCCCTTTACCATTTCAATTGTTAGCTATCAACCAATATCAATTGCTAATTTTTAAGGTTTTTTCTTCACACAATTCCCTAATTTGCAGATTAAAGACAATTTACAACCAACCAATGTTTAATCATGAATCTTAATACTCTCTCGGTTTCATCTAAAGAGTCTAAGTTTGAAAAGTCTAATAATTAAGAGATACATAAGTATAATTAGAGTTTGTCATAATTACAAAAATATCTGAGCAATGTCAAGATGCTCATATTTCATATGTAGGATAAAGTGACTGTATACATAATTTTTTAAAGTGAACTCTTTAAGTGAAAGATCTCAAAATAATATATTAGACTCTTTGTCTGGAACCGAGGGAGTATAAATCAAGACCCAATTTGTAAATCAATCTTGTTGGGTGCTATTATGCCTTCCCAAAAGTTAGCTCAAAAGATGATGTTTTTCCTCACACTTATTAACTACGAACCTGCTTCTTTTACAACCATATGGGATAACCCAACAAATCTCCACAACACCAATTTCATGATGCCCAAATTTGCGGTTCAAGAACCCTAGTGATGAGCCAAGATAGAAGAAAGAAGAATAAGAAAGGGCTTTCACACTATCAAATTAGGAACAATTACGGGTCGGTACCAAACTTGAGATTTTCAATCGCTTTACACCTCGATTGTAACGCCATAGGTTTTGCATTCATATTATTTATGTGTTAATATATATGTTTAGTTCATAATTTTGTTGCTTGATGGGTAGTTTACATGTTCAATCCGTGATGTAATTCTTGAGATTTGTGTATTCATTTTGTTCTCGAAATAGAAACTAAAAACATGACTGCTTCACTTCGTGGGTGCAACGTAATTCCTACCCTAGGTGCGAACACAACTATTTAAACTTCGCGGGTGTGAAATATTTTCCACCCTGGGTGCAAACAAGGCTGCGATTGGGCTCCATAGGAAGTCATTCAGCGTCTTAGCACGTTGACAACTTAGTGCCTGTAGTTCTATAATTTTAATTGATAAAGAAGACATGAGTAATTAGTTGTAACTAGTTTTTACTTCGGTGCGTTAAACGCATGACATATATCTTTTTTAATTAAACTATACATAAGAAAAATGAAGAAGAAACAAATTAAACGAATAAATGGACAATTGAAGACAAATTTACCCCAAGAAGTATACAAAAATAAACATTTTTCTCTCATTTCTCAAACTTACATACAAATTTGATTTATTAAAAATAAATTTGGACCAAGAAGTTATAAAGCCCAATAAAAAAAATAAGCCCAACTCAATTTATTTAAATATGATAAATATGATATATTATATTGGTTTTTATCTTTACAAATTTGGTTGGTGTTGTATATTGGTGTTTGTCTTTACACACTTGGTTGGTACTGTAATTGCTTTCGATTTTGGTAGCAATAGTGTGATAGCATGATTACATAACTTACGAATTTCAAAGTCTTTTGGTATGTTTTTTGTGACCCTACCCTACAGTCATCAAACGGCTCTCTCTCTCTCTCTCTCTCTCTCTCTCTCTCTCTCTCACACACACACACACACCCCTCACCGACAACTCTCAAGAAACACTCAAATGGCACACTCTCTCTCACACACCTCACCGAAATGAAATCTCTCTCGCCGGTGTTTACCTTATGTCTTACCGGTGTTCTCCGTCTCTACCTCTTCGATGCTTTGTCTCTCACCTACTCGAGGCTTTTCCTCCACCACGGTAAGCTTTCAGTCTCCATTTCTCTCGTTCTATATATCCATCTTCTTGAGGGATTTTGTTGGGCAACATCTACTTTAGACCCGACCAATTCAATTTTACAATATTATTATAATTATATAATATCAGTTTTTCTCAATGACATTTTCACCGATTTATATACCCAATTTTTCTTTTCTATAACAAATCTGCTCAAATTCTAAAATAAAACTTTTCGAAATTGACTAAATCCTAGTCTAAAGCTGATATTTTCTTCAAATCTGAGAAAAAAAGTTGATTTTTAGAAAAAAATACAGTTTAAAAATTATAAACCATATTTCCTTTTTGAGATCTGTTAGATTTCCTTATTAATTATTTTTTCGAATTATTGAGATTTATGTCGACCATGTCAACATATCGAATTTTGGTAAGTTTTTTATATATTATTTTTTCTAAGTCTGTTGAACTAATATAATTTTTATTAAGTTAGATCCATTAATTATTATTGTTCCTTTTAAATAGAATAAGAGACTTATTTTTAAATAATACTTTATGTTATACTTTGAATTTAGGGTTAATTACACCATTAGTCCCTTGACTATTAACGATTCTACTATTAGTCCCTTAAGAATTTTTTTTCAAATTTCAGTCCCTTGAGTACTAAAAACTCACGCGGCTAGTCCTTTTGATGGATGTCGTTAGTAAAATTTTGTTAAGTGACCCATGTGCTTTGCACATGCCATTTTTTAAGGGTTATTATGGAAATTTCATAATAAATAGTTAAACAATAAAAAAATTACAAAAACACCAACACACACACTCTCTCTCTCTTACAGACACACACACACACACACACACATCCAAAGACACACCACACACACCCACACCCACACCCACACCCACACCCACACACAAACATACACACACACACACACACACACACTCTCTCTCTCTCTCTCTCTCTCTCACAGACACACACACACACACATCCAAAGGCACACCAAAAATGATTCCGTCCAGATCAATGGCAACGGTGGCTTCACATTCCCATCCTTCCCTAATCATTCCGTCTAGATCAACAGCGACGGTGGCAACTCCCCTGAAAATGATGAATGTGCTGATTTCGTTGAATTCCCACTGCACAGTGGGCCGTCCCAACCCCAATCGCATCACAAGCATGTGGACCAAATCCCAGAAAAAATAGCTGATGACGAAGAGATCATTGTGTACCCCATCTCTTGTGCATTCCAGGACCAACGCTTGGAAGGAAATGGGAATGTAAGCACCAGCCAATATGAGAACCTGCAGGACCATTGCTCTGGTAAATTGTAGGATTGAAGAGTATTCAAAGTTTTTTTATTTTTATTATTATTTCTTTCACAGGAAAAGAATAGACAATTTTATAACATGAAAACGGTTGTGGTACTTTGAAATTGAAGAATTCAAATTTACGGAATGAGAAGATTGTTAGGTAGGGATTTGATTCAGATCTGGAAATGGGTTTCGCGGTGAGCGGTGGCGTTGATGTTGTGCGTTATTGCTGCTGTTACTGTCTGTGGATATGTGTGTGTGTGTGTGTGGTGTGTCTTTGGATGTGTGTATGTGTGTGTCTGTGAGAGAGCGAGAGAGAGAGAGAGTGTGTGTATGTGTGTGTGTGTGGTGTCTTTGGATGTGTTTGTATGTGTGTCTGTGAGAGAGAGGGAGATAGAAAGAGACTGTGTGTGTGGGTGTGTTTGTAAATTTTTTATTGTTTAACTATTTATTATGAATTTCCTATAATAACCCTTAAAAAATGGCATGTGCAACGCACATGGGTCACTTAACGGAATTTTACTAACGGCATGCATCAAAAGGACCAGCCGTGTGACTTTTTAATACTCAAGGGACTGAAATTTGAAAAAAATTTCTTAGACTAATCATGGAATTATTAATAGTCAATGAACTAATGTTGTAATTAACCCTTGAATTTATTTTCTTCATATCTAACTTTCTATTCATACAGATTTGATGAAAATAACTGCGCTCTTATCAAGCAAGACCTCTAATCTGTGGAGCACAAACAGATAAGTTCAATTTTAAATGCTATTTAAATTTTAATTTGTGGCATATAATCTTGATATTTTACTTTTTTTCTCAAAAGTCATGTGTCTCGTATTCAATAACAAAATGTTCAGTAAAGAGAGAATCTTTTATTTTATTTAGACTTCTACTTGTAGGATTGTCCTATTCATTGTTAAACTAAGAACATCTTTTCACATAAAATCCCAGTTCACTCTTTATTTCTCAGATTGTTTCAAAATATTTTTGAAATACGTTTTGGATTTGGGAAAGAAACATGAAAAACCAAACCAAATTTTTAGTCATTTGTAAAAAACAATGATTTGTTAGTTAATTTCTCCAAAATTCTCAGTTGACTTGCGGTTCTCAGATTGTTCCAAGATTGTTTTCCCGACATCATGTTCGGATTTGGGGAAAGAGCATTAAAATCAGAATAAGGTTTTAGTTATCTGGAAAAATAATAATTTTCTTAAGTTAAATCGTTGTTTTCTTATTTTATTTTATTTTTTAGAGTTACGAAAAGAAAAAGCATAAATTTAAGATTTTTAACACGCTTTGGCTGAAAAAGGTTGTTTAAAGTTAGATCTATATATTTTATAGATTTGTCAAGTACTTATATTTAATTGTCTCTATTTTTTGGCCATTTCATCGAATCTGTCATTTAGTTGCCTCTACTTATTAAGATAAGCGGTTAATTTTGGTAAGTAGTTTTTAGGTGAAGTTTAACTTCTCAAATTTTTAAAATTTTTTTATTACAAAACTAAAATTAAGTAATTCTATTTTATTTTTTTTAGTATGACTGACCATGAAGGTAATTTGAGTTGGCTTATGATCAGTAACATTTTAATCTTCCACAGTTGGTAAGCCATAACAATTTAGTCTTCCATAGTTTGTAAGCTTTTTAAGTCAGTTTGCTACACAACCCTTTCCAGATGATGATGATGATCCCTTTGATATGATCCTTGAGTTGAGTAAAGCTTTCATCCTGTTCATTTTTTTGGATGTGAAATGAATTTTTTAACATTTGTTGGTCTTGTTTTAGAATAGAATAGAATATGATGGTGTTTGAAACTATGTAGTTTGAGTGTTTCACCATTAACGTTTTGGCAATCATTGAGTTAATTAGTATGAACTGATTGATACATGGCTTGTGATGAGAACTAACCTGGTGTTACCTCTAATCTGTGAAGTTCTTTGACCAAAGGCGTCAAGGGATTTCTTGCGACAGGCTGCTTTGGACAATCTAATCTGTGCATTGAACGCACAGACATATATATTTTTAATTAAATTAAGAAAATAAATTAAGGAAAAATAATATTTGAAACAACTACTTAAATAGAAATACATTATTGTATTGGTAATATTATAAATTCTGAAAAATTTCCTTATATTTGTTGTTTTAGTTGTTGACTTTCTCTCTTCATCGTATATCAAAATCTTCGTATTTAAACGGTTTGTTATCCTAGAAACTGTGACATACAGCTACACATGGCTAAACACTAACTTCTACAGGAAGAGTCCTACATGAGACAATGATTGACTTTGACTTTTGTTAATTGTCATTGCATATGATACTACCAATGAAAATTGTCTTCACTGGAACATGAAAGATAGTCTCTCATATGATAGAGACAATGACATTCTTGTGATAAACACTTTGTCTCCAACATTGCTTCCATTCAAAATTTTAGCTTCTACAACAAATACTTAAATAAATATTAATAAATTAAACAAATAATTACAACGTAAAGATTATGAGTGCATTGTATGAAAACCAAGCAAATAATTAAAATATTAAGATTTAAAATTCTATTCGAAATAATTTATATATGACATTTTAATTAAAAATAACAAACCCCAAAAAAAAGAACAAAATAAATATATAAAAATTAAGAAAAATAAAATATATATCAATTGATTGAATTTAATTTTCTAATTCAACCATTAAATGTCCAAAATACATTTGATTATTGACTAATAAAAAATGACCCAAATAATTCAAGAATAATATATATAGAAAATAAACACACACAAAGCTAGATTCCTAGTGGCCCATTTCATAAAACCAAAATAAAGTGGCCCAAAGAGAAATCCCCCATTTTCTGCGAAGGTATGTAAGCTTAATATCAATCTTTGAATAAACCCTTCATTTTAGAGTTTTCATTCGGCGTCCTATACCCACACTTTTTTTTTTTTATTAAGGGTAAATTACACATAACCCCCCTAAACTATGGGTTGAGTTTGATTAGCCCCCCTCAACTACTAATTGAAGCAGCGTGCCCCCTCAACTATAACATTTTCTTAAATTGCACCTTCTATTTAGACACCGCGGTTTGAATTAACGAAATTTGTCCATCAAAGACTCACGTCACCATTTGTACGTATGATATTTACGGTAATTTTTAATATAAAGATAATAAATTATTTTAATGATCATCTTTATGTTCAAAGAGGGTCTTAGAACAATAAGGGTAATATAGTCAATTAAAACACCAAAAGGGCACTATAGTTAAAAAGAATGTCTAAAGATGGTCACATGAGTCTTACGCGGACATTTTACGTCAACTCAAATGGCAGTGCCTAAACAGAAGCTACGATTAAAGAAAATGCTATATTTGAGGGGGCATATTGCTTCAATTGGTAGTTGAGGGGGGATAATTTAAACCCAACCCATAGTTGAAAGGGATTATTTGTAATTTACCCTTTTATTAATTTCAAACCAACTATTCCTAATTTTTCTTTCAATGAATCTTCGTTTATCCATTGAAGTCTTGAAGAACCCAAAACCCTACCTTCAATTTCACCAATCAATTTCAATTTTCTTGAAAAACCCACCGAAATCTCACAATGCCTCGCGCTTCCAAGAAAAAATTTGATGCATCTGTCAAATATTCTATTGTGGATTTTGTTTTCTCTACTAAGCAATGTATGAATTTCAGTTTCATGATATGTCCGTCTCCTTTTCTATTCAACCTATTTTTTTTCTTATATCCCTAATTCGAATTCTTAGAAAGGAAAGAAAAAAAAATCCCTATTTCTTTGTTCAAGATTTGTTCGATTTGTTCAAGATCTTTATTTTTTTCGATTTATTTTCCTAATGTTATAATTAATCTTGCTTAATAAAATTACCTAAAGTTTTTGAATATATATGGATCTCATTGGTTCCCTGAACCAATTTTTTTTTCTCATACCCCTTATTTGAATTTTTAGATAGGTCACAAATATATTTTTTTTGGTGAATACATATTTATTTGTTCAATATTTGTTCAATTTCCTCATTTTTAATTTATTTGTTTATTACAGAAAGATATAGCAAATTTCTTTACAAGTAATTTTAATAATCTATAATTTTTACCTTTTCTTATAGTATCGAATTTTAGTGAGTATACAGTGATCAAGTAAAACCAGAAGATGCTTGAAAGGACAATGAACATGAGAAGATGCTTGAAAGGACAATGAACATGAAGTGCCCAAGTGTTTACCATCCTCCTCGTTAATTTCAAGCTTTGCAGTCACAAACTGACATTCTGTAGTTGTATCTCTTAGAGGTTCAACAACTAATTTTCCGAATGTTCTTAGGGAGAATTCTTCGAGGTGCCTCTTCAAATGTGTCTGGAACAGTAAACAGTGCTTGTTGAACTTCTTTTTGGAGATCGTATTTGTGCCTCTTTTAACCAGCTTCACCACTGTATAAGTGTGAACATATAACAAATGTGATGTCCCATCCAATATGTGCAGAAGCCTGGACTTAAAGCAGTACATCAACAAGCAATAGAGTTCTTGTCTTCAGCAATACTAACACTCTGGAAAGCTGTAGACACTACTGATTGAAATGGACATACCTTCCAGCGGAATCTCTGTCCAGAGAAATTTTCCTGACATTGAAGATTCCAAGACTTTATCTTTTCCTCGGCAAGTAAGTACGTGAGAGATTTTTTTTTTATTTGCGCCTTCTGCAATTCGAATTCGTTTGTGGAAAAATGTATTATTCTAAAATAAAAATTCCTTCAAACAAATGTACAAAATAAATGCTTGCTAACCTTAATTAGTTTCATTGCCATTGCAGCTTTGCTGGGTTGATGTTCTTGAAAAGAATGGGGACATTTTGCAGCATTTCATCTGATTAGATGCATCCTATTTATACTACTTGTAGACACCAGATTTAGTTGATTCAGCAGCCCAAGGATTGTTTTAGATGCCCAAGGCGTCTATTCAATTTACCATGCTGAAAAAAGTTGTATTTCATTGAATTAAGATGCATGCAAGTATATGAAGAGTTTGTTCAGGACAATGCATCTAATGTTCCATTTTTAGCAACCTGTGTTTAGGGAACTTAATAGTGTCCAATTAGACTTGATATTGTTTAAATAACTAGGTCTTTGTGCCCGTGCCCATGGCACGGTGTCAGTATGGGATCGGTCAATATATGTTATGATTTAGCCTGGGATGTCATTTTTAATAGGGAACTTACAATCTTTACATTAGGAACTAAAACTGTAGAATAGATCTTACATGAATGTTTATTTTCTTCAGCTTTGTTCACGCCCACTCTGATCATCATATATTTTTCAAATTGTTTTTTACTGTGTTCTAGATGAGTACATTAGCCCAAAGGTTGTGTATATAAGATTTTCTCGAGGTTCCAATACTTGTTTCGGTAAAAGGTGATGGGGTCATGTTTGGGCATGCTTTGGTTATGGAACTCTTTATTGAAGTCTGATTCAATTTCAATAATTCGATGCTTCTACCAATTATCCATTCTGGCCTGACTGAAGTTTCAGTGCTAATTCAGTTACCTCTTTTGGATATCAAGGGACATTAGAGATTATTCATAATTTTCATTCTTTGCTTCTTGTGCCTTTTAGAATCAGTTTTATTAGGTTGCCTCTTCTTGGATTAAAGGAGAATATCCAACCCAGGCTAATAACTAACAACTTTGCTTCTTGTTCATTTTTCAATAACATCTTAATCCTATACTTATAAAAATAAAAAAATAAAAACTAAGAAAATTATTTTGTTTCTATGTCTATAAAAATGTATTCTTAGTTAAAAACATTTTCACAAACCGATATAGCCAAAAGCCCACCTAATCATAAGATTTTTGTATACACAACTTCAATTATAAAAAAACCCAACTTAAAGAAAATCAAGATAGGATTAGATTCCAATAAAGTGAGTATCAACCTTTAAAAGAAAGCAACAACAATTCCGTGCTAGTTTTTTTTAAATAAAAAAAAAAAAACAACAACAACAACAACAGCAAAAATCAAGATAAGAATTAACATAAGCAAAAATTGAAATCCAATCTTTTGCATAATAGGCTAGAGTGCTACTTCAGATAGCCTTCACATTCAACAATTGAATCAAGGTTGTTAAATCTGGTACATTGTACCTTTACATGATTATTTTACTGCTTAAGGATACTTCTACTATCTCTACCATTATAGCTTAAATAGCCCACTACAGATTTTTGAGATGTACCACACTTGTCCCCTTTGCTTTCCGAACAATACACAAATCAAAACAACACCCCCCCCGGCGTCCCCATGTAAAAACATTGTGTGTATCCCAGGAACTTCTTTTGTTGGGGCCCATTACCTTCAGATATAATAATGCTAGTCGAGTTGCTTCGCCCTTCTTGACAAACTAAGGACGATGAATGGGATTTTGACACTCCAAAATTAGACATCACGCTGGAAAAACTTGGCCCAGTAACTTCAGTTACACCACTTTTATAGATTGAACTTGCTCTTGAGCCTTCACATACTTTTAATTTCTCTGGTTTACTCAAGGTAACCATGCTCTGTCCCCATCCCCTGGTTTTGTAATCTTTGCCTCTCGATTTTGAGTCAGAGGGTGGAAGCTTTGAAGAAGGTGGACCCTGTATTGAGTTTATGCAGCCCTTCTCACCAGAAATAGAAACCGCGGAAATTAACTTGCGCGATGAACATTGATGGAACCTAAAGATATACATCAAAACATACTTATTAGTTCTTAACTTGAAAATATTCAAAGCCACAGAAAATGCAAAAAGTAGGAATATTTTTGATGCTTACGGATGGGTAATATGGAACCACTCATCATCACTGCAAGAAAACAGAAGATAAAACTAGATTCAACAACTGAACTCAACCGGTAACTTATGCTTTAAAAAATTACAGTACATACTCTAAAGTTAAGTAGCAATTTCTAGCTAGATATAAAGGCACTCACATCACTCGGTACGCAGACTTAGCTTCTGATGAGATCTGCCCACATGGGTGCTTCAATTTCCTCCTGCAGGTATCAAACAGCAAGCAGCACAATATGAGAGATCAAAAGTACAAAACCAAAAGAGGGAAAGGGAAAAGGGGGGCAAAATGGCAGTATCAAATGACTCATATACACTATTCCACTTATTCATAGTAGTAAGAACTTATTGATGGAACACAATATAATCATGAATCCTCAATGCGCAAAACGGGAGAGGAAAAAGACCCCAACGAATTAAATAAAACCAAAAAAGCACCAAAACCAAAGGGGGGGAAAAATAGCAGTATCAATCATATGACTCATATACACTATTCCACTAATTCATAGTGGTAAGAACTTATTGATGGAACACAATATAATTAGAAAGCCTCAATATATGCGCAAAAGGGAAGTGGAAAAAGACCCCAACGAATCAAATAAAACCAAAAAAACACAAAACCAAACAATACTAAACCCCATCTTACTAAACCCCATCTTACAACCAAACTGATAAAATGGACCAAAAAAACGAAACCCCAGTTAATAGTTGTAAGAGTGTAATCACATAAATCATACGATACCCACTCGGATTTGAAGTGCCCATAACCTGTTTAATATAATGCCTAAAAGAGAATAGTCAATGTTGATTCATACGGCATTGCCTTATGTCAGTATTTGTTCCGAAATACATAGGACTCTTTCTATGGGACACATGGAGTACTTTTTTCCTACAATTTCACCGATTAAGACTAAAATCCTCGCATACTGAAATGGTAGCTTGGCCCCTAAACAAAATTTGAACTTGTTTCATACTGCAATTATATTATATATATTAAACCTTGCAGCCAAAATGACCGGTAAAAACGAAAGATGGAATTAGTAAGTTAAAACACAATTTTAACCTTGCAACTTCTAATTAATCGAAAAATGCCCAATAAGCAAATTTAAAGTCATAGATTCATCTAGTAATGAAATTAAACAAAATGTAATTAGAACCCACCAATGTAGATAGACAGATATGCATATAAATCGAGTAAAAGTACATTTAAAAAACTTTACTAGAAAATCCCAACCCTATTTCCGTATATTTCTCCACCGCCGCCCTTAATTGTCAACTGATGGGGCTTTATTTTAGTCAAACCCATTTGGGGGTTAAAATTGTTAACCTATTTGGATCTTGGGAGTTGAGAATGTGTGTGATTCATGGGCTTCTTGGCAAAATCCTCCCATTTGTCTGCAGCAAAAATAAAACTAAGAAAACAACTAACTTGTTGCAGATTTCAATCCACAACAACCCATATTCTTTCTCTAAGAAAACAACTAACCTAATTTCTTATTCGCAATCCAATAGGAAATAAGAGTATAACTATGAAGTTGGTGAGCACTTCTCTTTAAACAAACTTTCCACCTCTAACTGACCACAGATGACCCTTTTACATTCTTAATATATGCACTAAAAAGTAATCTCTAAATGCTCAACTAAAATTGTCATGATTTTCAAAGTAGTATATCAATTAATCTCGGGGCAAAAACAGACTTTCAAAGTCAAAATGTGGGAGTAATGGACATATACTTTCTGGATAAAACTAATAATGAGGACACATACTTCAAGTGTTCAAACATGGCTAAAATAATGAGGGCACAGGCTCGTAAGGTAGGTTTCAGCATCCTAAAGTGGAGCAGTGTATATGTAGGTTGTCAAATAATCCAATAGGGGCAAAAACATTGAGAAAAGTTTGATGAAAAAAACAATAAACATTAAGGAGATTCGAAGAGATACAAAACCCATTTCCAGAAACACTAATCAAAACAAACCCATACAACAATAATCAACAAAGTTTGATGAAAAAAAAAAGAGTTTGATGAAAAAAAAAGTAAACATTAATGAGATTCAAAAAGAAATAAAACTCATTTCCAGAAACACTAATCAAAACAGACCCATACAACCATAATCAACAAACTAAAGATCTTCAATTACCTTGTTGAGTACATCGGATCAGTGAGGAGTAATTGGTGATAAAGTATCGCACAAATCCCTCCTCTTTTCCCATGAGTTTGGGCTTCCTTCTGCTTGATCTTCGAGCAAATTAAAGGTCACTAATATGACAGAAACATCTCTCAAATGCAATCTGTTCACATGTCCAAGAACCCATCAAATTAAACACTTGAAAACTCACTCTCAAGTATGCTATTCAATAACCCATAAGCTACGGCTGCTAAATTCACAGACATCCAATTATGGAAAATTTGGGAGGACTAAAACCAAAAAAAAAAAAAAATAATGAAAAGGGACTTACAGTGCTCAGGAAATCAATTAGGTGACACCCAAAATACAACTTTCTGGGTTCAATCAAAAATGAATATAGATTACATACATAAACAACATCACACACATGAATTGGGTTTAGGGAAATATTTCAGATTCTATGATTTCTTCGGACAATCAATTGGAAAAAAAAAGAATATCAATTAAAAAAAACAATATTGAAAAATTTGCAGAATGAAAAGAAAAACTTACAGTTGAGAGATTAATCAGACTGGAAGTTGAGAGAGAATGTGCGAGAGAAGGGGTTGGTTGTTCAATTTGAGCAGAAGAACAAACTGAGAGAGAAAAAATTTGAACAAAATATAGACAATCTCGTAGAACCCAATTTTAGACTCCAGCACCCATGAAACCAAACTCCATAAAAATGAAATTCAAACATTTACAGTTTGGGGAAGGAGATGAACCCGACTGGCTAGCAATCCAAACAAACAGCTGGCACACACAAACCACCGAAATTGAGACTTGGCCCTTTTAAAATCAAAATCCATGACAGAGCAGAAAAGGATAAAAATTGGAGGAGAGCGAGAGAGAAAGAAATCAAGGACTTACAGTTGAGTTGTGCTGGGCTGAGGGAGAGAGAAGGCTTGGAGGAAGAATCGGTGAATTCTGTTCGGAGGGAGAGATAGAAAATGGGGATCGGTGAATTCTGTTCGGAGGGAGAGACAGAAAATGGGGGAAGAAAGAGGACTTACAGTTGAGATGAAAGGCTTGGCGGAAAGACTGGGAGCAAGAGAGAAGGCTTGGGGGTTGTGCGCTGCTGTGTTTTTGCTTTTTTCAGTTGGGGAAGAGGGCACCGATGCAAAAGTGCTCAAAAGAGGGACAAAGAAGTCGCAGGAAGGAAAGAGGAATAACCGCACC
Source organism: Platycodon grandiflorus (assembly GCA_016624345.1). Classification (NCBI taxonomy): domain Eukaryota; kingdom Viridiplantae; phylum Streptophyta; class Magnoliopsida; order Asterales; family Campanulaceae; genus Platycodon; species Platycodon grandiflorus. The sequence continues at coordinate 30,886,483 of CM028363.1, forward strand.
TCGCACATGTGGAGGTGGGATTTGATATTGGCCGTTAGATCTCGGTAAAACTTTAAATCCTAGTCGGTAGTTGTCCTGAGTCAATTGCAAGCGTGCGAGCCCCTTGTATTGTATTATAGATACTAAACACTTGATTATTCTAATTACGTGTAATTAATACGTTTCAAAAATTGACACTTTGCCCCTTTAAAGTTTGGTTAAGCATATTTTATTAAATTTAAAAATGTTTAAGTTATTCTAATTAATTATAATTAAGGTAAAGGTAGTATAAAATAGTTTAGTAAAGTTTAAGCATGCTTAATTAGTGCCAAACATGTTTAAATAACTTAAAATAAGATTTAACAATCTACGAATCATATTGTGACACCTATCAAGTGAGTGACTCCTTTGCTTAACACCACCACCCTTTTGACTCTTGACAATGTTAGTGGAATTTGCTGGAGACTTGTCTCCATTTAGCCAAAGACCATTACTTCATCTTCCTCCCAAAAATAGAGAGAGAAAGTGAGAGCTTACATGGGTTTCTAGAGAGAGAAAGTTTGGTTTCATAGAGAAAGAAGGTGTGCATGTTAGATTTTCTTGAAAATTACTTGGGTACAAATGTTGGGGAGCTTAATCAAAGGAATAATTAAAGATAATTAGTTGTTGAATTTCATCATCTTCTTCACTTAAGAGAAAATAGAGAGAAATCCATGGAATTCTAAAGAGAAAAACTCAGATTTTCAAGGGAAAACACCATTTTCTCACCAAATTCATTCATTAAAGCTGAAATTAAAGGCTAGGAGACCATCATCAAGGGTAGAAAAGCAAGTATTAGTGGAGAATCTCTACAAAAAGGTAAGTGACTATAATCTTTTATGAGTTATTAGAGGATAATGCATGATTTATAAATTATGTATGTTAAATTATAATGAATCATGGAATTGTTTATAAAGAGAAGTGAAAGAAACAATTGTTATAATTTCATTGATCAAGAATGCTACGTTATATACAATACGGGGATTGAATTAATCCTACATTAGTGGTTAAAGTTTCTGACTAATTCCTAGGAACAAGCTGTAAATACAAGAGGTGTCCATATATATAAAGATCCATGATAGATGCCTAAAATACTTCCAATATTCCCCCTCAAATTGGAGCATGGAGGTTCGTAATGCCCAACTTGTCAAGCAAGAAAGTGAATCTGTCTCGACCGAGAGCCTTCGTGAATATATCAGCAAGTTGGCATTGAAAAAGATCGGGTGAGTTACTAAGAGACCGGATTGAATATGTTGGCGAACAAAATGACAATCTATTTCATTATGCTTAGTTTGTTCGTGAAAGACAGGATTGGCAGCGATAGGAAGCGCAGCTTGGTTGTCACAGAATAACGTAACTGGATGAGGATGTGAAACATTTAAATCTGAGAGAAGACGAAGTAGCCAAACTATCTCACTAGCGTTAGTTGCCAAAGCTCGGTACTCGGCCTTAGCTGTGGAACGAGAGACGACCGACTGTTTCTTGGCCCTCCAAGAAACGGGAGAGAAACCGAGAAATACGATGAAGCCGGTTGTAGATCGACGAGTATTTGAACATCCTACCCAATTAGCATCACAGTAACTGCGCAATGTCAAAGAACTATCAGATAGAAACAGAATGTCTTGACCTGGAGCATTCTTGAGATACCGCAAAACGCGTATAGCAGCTTCATAATGCGACTAACGAGGTTTGTCCATGAACTGGCTCAAAATTTGCACGGCGTAGCTAATATCAAGACGGGTGATAGTGAGATAAAGTAGACGCCCTACTAAGCGTCGATACTGACAAGGGTGAGTCCTCATAAAGTGTGCTAGAATGAAGGTTGAGTTGATGATTAGAGTCCATTGGCGTGGAAGAAGCTTTACAACCGGTGAGGCCACATTCGGCTAGAATATCAAGTGTGTACTTTCGTTGACTTAACGCAATAACGGCAGAAGAGCGTTTAACCTCAAGACCCAAAAAATATTTAAGCCTGCCAAGATCTTTGATATGGAATTTGGCATCCAAATATTGTTTAAGCCAAGAGATTTTAGTCGTATCGGTGTCTGTAATGATTACATCATCTACATAGATAAGAACAACCACAAAGGATCCTTTGTGACACCCTAGTTCTCTTAATTGCATAATTTGCATGTTATATATCTTGTTTGCATGAATAGAAATGCCATGTTATTATAATGTATTATAATTTGATAATTTCTGCTTGTTTTAGCTTTGTTTACTTGTGTTGCTCATACAAAAATGATTTGGTATGATTTTTAGTAACCAAAATGACTTTGTGCTCAGTGAGATGCATACTGGGTACAAAGCGATCGCCTTGTTTTTGGACGAGCGATCGCTTTGTACGAATGTACTATTGAGAAACCGGGTACAAAGCGATCGCTTTGGTCCTTAACAAAGCGATCGCCTTGTAGGCAGAATGTCAAAGCGATCGCCTTGCTTCGTGGGAGGGCGATCGCCCTGTTACGCTGAAGCTTTATTTTTAATAATTGTTGACTTGTGGACTGTTTGTTTAAGTTGGGACACGTCCCTAAGTGAGAGACCAGCTCACTCATACCTTCCTTACTGCCTCAACACTGGAATGACCCTCCACTTCACCCACTTCACCCAAAACAACTCTAAGAACAATTGAGAGAGAGATGTGTGTGTTCTTGGTGAGATCACGTGTGTTTTCATCTCCTCCATTTCCAACCACTCAAACTTGCATGCAAAGCCATATTTGTGTTCCTTGAGACTAGAGAAACAACTTGGGAGGCTTTGATTCTTCTTTTGTTGGTTTAAATTGTGTGTTTGAGGTAAGTACCCAATCCCTTGTCTTGTATGCTCAATATCAAGTATGCTCCCTTCATGATAGTTTTAGTTTACATGTTTAAGAAGACATGCATCATGTTAAAAACTTGAAATTTCTTAAGTTAAATTTCTGTAAATTTTGGGTTAATGACTCATCATTGATAATTTGGACTTGTGTCAAGTATGAATAATGTTCTAGGATGAACTTGGAATAACTTTTGTTCTTGGACTTGTTATAATTCATCACTTCGAAAATTGATGGACATGTTAGGGTTCACAAGTGTGGAACTTAAATCTTGATGGACTAAAAGTCACGAATGACATATAGTCTAATTGCATATGAATCGAGAACTTAGAAAAGAGCCATGAATTGCACATAGCATTCATTCGCTACTTAGGAATATTTTAGCAATAACTCATCGGAGTTGCGTTAGAGAGTCATCGAACAATACCGACTCTACAAATAAATCCCTACGACGTTTAGAGTTCAATCGAATTGTAAATTTGTTCTTGGGAATTATTGACATGATTGATCTATTGCTCGACTTGTACATTATAGAATAACATGCCTACTTGATCGGACGAGTCGCTCTTGTCGACCTCGCTCCATTACTTGATTTATTACGTGAGTAAACATCTACTTGACTCGGACACGTTCGCTCTTGTCGAACTTGCTCCTTACTTGATTTGTATGACAAGTAAATATCTACTTGACATACCATTAGTCCAGCGGCATTAAGTGAATTGTATCGATGGTCAACGATGCATCATAGTCATGAATCATGAGGTTCATGATGATGATGGGTCGCCATACCATAACTTGCACACACCCTTCACTACGATCACGGTGGAGAAGAGTACCATGTCGTAACCAAAAGGGCGCTTGGAATAATACTAATCGTGGTCGATGTATCTACACGTGCATCCGACAAATACAATCGTTATAACCTTGTCTATTTCGGGGACTACGAAGCGGCACCGGTTCTATAACATATCCTAATCCTATGTGATTTAATTACGCACCTATGTGAAAACAATGTGCATCGCGACATGAGAACTACGTGCTAACATGATCTTGCTTGATACGTGCTATGTATGCCTTGCATTATATCTGTCATGCATATTGGTTACTTACAAAGTCTTTATGACTTACCCCCTCCCTTTTCTTGTTTTAGATCCTAGTCGTCCAGTCCGTCTTCTCGAGGTTGATCGTCTTCTCGTGCTCGTGATTGTTCACCTAGAGGTGGTAGCGTTGGCTTTTGGTTTCTTCTTTTGCAAGGACGTTGGGTTTAAGCAAGTCATTTAGACTTCGCTTGGGAATGTGTAATCATAGTAACTTGTACTTGTTGTAGACTAAATGAATATTCTACTTATGTCTCTTGTTATTTGCCGGCACTTGTTGGCCGAGCCTTGTTTACATGTATATGGTTCACTTGTTAAGACTTCCCGAGCATCCCTTTTGCTCTTGTTTATTGATGTGGTTTTCTCCGGCATGTTTAGCCGTCGAGGTGTTTATATATTAGCATGACTTGTTAGTGTTGGGTTCCGGCTGTAATTTCGCCGATGACTTGGTTTACTTGTTATTAATTGTTATATCGTTTTGAAGTTTTATAAATATTCCGGCTTTGTAATGCCGAGTTTTATTTCGTGTCCAATGTTGCGTCACGTTAGTTGTGATAATCGAGTCCTTGCATGATTGTAGTCCTTATTTGGACGGCTTGACCGCGTTCCCATCTCGGGGTCGGGGTTGGGTCGTCACTTGGTATCGAGCTTTATAGGTTAGCTATCGGCCAGGATAGGTTCCATGGCCTAGTTGGGTTAAGTTCTTGTGTGATGTTCTAACGTCGAGTGATTTCTTATAGGTGTATCATGGTGCGACCTAGACCAGGGGCTAGTAGCAGTGGAGCTGGTATTGGTCGAGGTAGAGGCGGCCTAGAAGGGTTCTGCCGAGCCGAGGCTAGAGTTCCGAAGAACCGAAGTTGAGGTACCCCCACCTCGAATCGGGGTGATGAGAATGCCCGTATGGCGGGCTTGTTTCGTAGAATGATGATGTTATGACCGAGTTGGCACAAGAGGGTCAAGCAGAGGTGTACCACCTCCACCACCACCACCGAACCGAACCGAGGCGGAAGTTTCACCACCTCGTAACGAGGCACCGCCAGACCTAGAGCTAGAAATAATACTACTTTGGAGAGGTTCTTGAAGATGAAACCTCCATCTTTCGAGGAGAGTCCGATGCTAGTAAAGCGAGTTATGGCTGGAGGACTTGGAGAAAATCTTTGCAGCTCTAGACCGCACGGAAGAAGAGAAGGTTGTCTTAGCCGTGTATAGGCCGAGAGGGCGGCGAATCATTGGTGGAGAGTATTGTTGGCAAGTGGGATCTTAACCGGGTTCCAAAGATTTGGTCTAATTTCGAGAGGGAGTTCAAGGCTTCTTATGTACCTATGGTGGTGAGGAGAAAGAGGGAGAAAGAGTTCCGGGATCTAGAACAGGTTCTATGACGGTGGCTCGATTCGCCAAGTTCACCGAACTGTCTCGTTATTGTGCACATCTTGTACCCGATGAGCCCATGAGGGTGCTCAAGTTCGTTAAGGGTCTAAAGACCGAGTATAGAAGGCAGCTCTTGTCATTGCGGTTGACAGACTATAGGGGTGCTTGATCGCGCCTATGAGATCGAGAGAGATATGAGGAGCACAGCGAAGCTTCGTGCGATCCTCGCATCGCCAGCATCGGTCATCTCGGGTGACCTCTCGGCATTCGGGAAGGGGTCGGCGGGTAATCGGTCAGTCGTGGCAACCGCCGTAACGGTGGTCGGCTAGGCGGCAATCGGATGGACAGCCTAGGCGTATTTCGATAGTCGTGATAATCGTACTCGGCTTCGCAAGGGCGCAAGGCCACGGAGTGAGCTGTTGAGTGTTCTTTTGTCACAACCGGGCATTCGTACAATGAGTGTAGGGTCAGACTTGGGCGTGTTTGGGTTGTGGAGATTCAAGTCACCGAGTGAAAGATTGTCCCAAGTTTAAGACTACTCGGTCCGTGGGTTCGGTTCGCGATCGGGCACCAAGAGGGATAGTGATGGGCGTCCTAAGGCCCAAGCTCGTGTTTTGCGCTTGACCGCGTGGTGTTCCGAGTCGACCTCGGTTATTGGAGGTATTCTCTCGTCTTCGGCCATAGGGCTCGAGTTCTTATAGATCCGGGTCTTCTCATTCCTATGTTGCATCGCATTTCATTGAGCATTTGTGCGTGTTACCTTCTCGTTACCTTATGTGCTTGAAGTGTCTACACCGTTGGGTGATCAATTATTGGCGTCGGAAGTTTATAAAGCTTGTGATGTGCTTGTATGTGATCGGGTCTTGCATGCGGATCTAGTAGTTTTGCCTATTCGGGATTTTGATTTGATCTTGGGTATGGATTGGTTGTGCACTTATCATGCTCTAGTTGATTGTCGTCGTAAAAGAGTTACTTTTGCCATGCCCGGTATTCGAATTTGTGTTTACGGGTGATCATGCCATGAATAGTATACATATCATTTCGCTGCGGGCTAGGAAACTTCTATCTCGGGGTGCACGGGGTATATTGCTTGTGTGCTTGATACTAGCATGTCTACTGTTAATATAGAAGATGTACCGGTAGTTAATGAATTTCCGGATGTCTTTTCAAATGATTTTGCATTACCTCCCGACCGAGAGTTAGAGTTTTGCATTGAACTATTGCCGGAACTTCACCAATTTCTAGAGCACCTTATAGAATGGCCCCACTGAGTTGAGGAGTTGAAAGACCAATTGCGGGAACTTCTCGATAAGGAGTTCATTAAACCGAGTGTGTCTCCGTGGGGTGCACCGGTATTGTTTGTGAAGAAGAAGGATGGTAGTTTGCGGTTGTGCATTGACTATCGCCAATTGAACCAGGTTACTATCAAGAATAGGTACCCTTTACCTCACATTGATGATCTCTTCGATCAACTTCGGGATCCGTGGTGTATTCCAAGCTAGACTTGAGGAGTGGTTATCACCGTTGAGAGTTCGGGCGGAGGATGTCCCAAAGACAGCTTTTCGGACACGTTATGGTCACTATGAGTTTGTGGTGATGCCGTTTGGGTTGACAAACGCGCTGCAGCTTTTCATGGACTTGATGAATCGGGTGTTTCATGAGTATTTGGATTGCTTTGTTGTGGTTTTCATCGATGATATTTTAGTGTACTCAAAGTCGCGAGAGGAACATGCTAACCATTTGAGAGTGGTTCTTTCCTTGTTGCGAGAAAAGAAACTTTATGCGAAATTTAGCAAGTGTGCATTTTGGCTTGAACAAGTATCTTTTCTTGGGCACGTTGTTTCTAGTGAGGGTATTGCGGTGGATCCTTCTAAGGTGGAGGCTATTACTAAATGGAAGACTCCTAGAACGGTAACCGAAGTTCGTAGTTTCTTGGGCTTGGCGGGTTACTACCGTAGGTTCATTGAGGATTCTCCAAGATTGCTACTCCCATGACTAATTTGACTCGAAAAAGTCTACTTTCATTTGGAGTGATAAGTGCGAGGCCGTTTCCAAGAGTTGAAGAAAAGATTGACCACGGCTCTGTTTTAGCATTGCCTAATGGATGTGATAACTTTGTGATTTATAGTGACGCTTCGTTAGAAGGCTTGGGTTGCGTGCTTATGCAAAACGGGAAGGTGATTGCCTATGCTTCAAGAAGTTGTCACCATATGAACAGAATTACCCAACTCACGACCTTGAATTGGCGGCAATTGTTTTCGCGCTTCACAAGTGGAGACATTACCGTATGGAGCGAAGTTTGAGGTGTATACAGATCATAAGAGTTTGAAGTACCTCTTCTCGCAAGGAGTTGAATATGAGACAGAGGCGTTGGATGGAGAAGCTTAAGGATCATAATTTTACTATTCTTTACCATCCGGAAAAGCGAATGTTGTTGCCGATGCCTTGAGTAGGAAGGCTTATATGTCTTGTATGATGATGAGGGAATGGAAGATGCTAGAGGATGTCCGGGAATGGAGTCCTATTGTAAGTGGGCGTAGTGTTCTATTTGCTAATGTTCGTGCTACGCCAGTTTTATTTGGGTTGATTAAGGAGGCTCAAGTTATTGATCCTGAATTGAAGAAGATTATTGATCGATTGGGAGAGAATGCTACACCAGGGTTTGCGATGAACAGTGATGGGATCTTGACATTTCAGAATAGGGTTTGTGTTCCTTCTTCCGATGAAGTGAAACGTATGGTCCTTGATGAGGCTCACAAAGCCAAGTACACGATACATCCAGGTAGTACTAAGATGTACCGTGACTTGAAGAGGCAGTTTTGGTGGAACGGTATGAAGAGGGAGATAGCTGAATATGTTTCTAGATGTTTGACATGTCAGCAGGTTAAGGCGGAGCACCAGAGACCTGCCGGTCTACTTCAGCCACTTGAGATTCCGGAGTGGAAATGGGAACATATCACGATGGATTTTGTCACGGGGTTGCCGCGTACTCGTAGAGGCTTCGATGCTGTTTGGGTTATTGTGGATAGGTTGACGAAGTCGTCCCATTTTATTCCTATTGCGATGACTTACAGTTTGAGTCAGTTGGCAGCATTGTATATCCAGGAGATTATCAGGCTACATGGTGTCCCCGTTAGTATTGTGTCGGACAGAGATCCTAGATTCACCTCGAGATTTTGGCATTCATTACAGGAGGCCTTGGGTACCAAACTTAACTTGAGTACAGCTTTTCATCCCCAGTGATGGACGATCGGAGAGATTGATACGTATATTAGAGGACATGCTTCGTGCTTGTGCTATGGATTTCAAGGGCAATTGGGATTCACATCTACCGTTGGCGAGTTTGCATATAATAACAGCTTACCAATCTAGCATTGAGATGGCTCCTTATGAGGCTTTGTATGGGCGTAAGTGTCGTTCACCAATTTGTTGGGACGAAGTTGGAGAAGCTAAATTATGGGGTTCCGAAATGGTACAACAATCGGCCAAGGATGTCAAGTTGATTAGAGAGAGATTGCGTACGGCTCAGAGTAGGCAGAAAAGCTATGCGGATAACCGGAGACGCGATCTTGAGTTCCAAGTTGGAGACTTTGTATTCTTGAAAATATCGCCGCCGTGGTACTAAGAGATTTGGTAAGAAAGGGAAACTTTCACCAAGGTATATTGGCCCGTTCGAAATTCTTGAGAGGGTTGGTTCTTTAGCTTACCGGATTGCATTGCCACCGTCTATTTCGGGTATTCATGATGTGTTTCACGTTTCTATGCTCCGCAAATATATGAAGGATGAATCACATGTTCTTGCCTATGAAGAGATTACCTTTGAACCCGACCTTTCCTATGTTGAGAAGCCGGTGAAGATTCTTGATACCAAAGAACAAACCTTGAGGACTAAGAGGATACCACTAGTGAAAGTTTTGTGGAAGAATCATTTGATGGAAGAAGCCACTTGGGAAACCGAGAGTGAGATGCGAGAGAAGTATCCATACTTGTTTGATTAGATGGTAAGTGAATTTAGGGACTAAATTCCTTTAAGGAGGGAGGATGTGACACCCTAGTTCTCTTAATTGCATAATTTGCATGTTATATATCTTGTTTGCATGAATAGAAATGCCATGTTATTATAATGTATTATAATTTGATAATTTCGCTTGTTTTAGCTTTGTTTACTTGTGTTGCTCATACAAAAATGATTTGGTATGATTTTTAGTAACCAAAATGACTTTGTGCTCATGAGATGCATACGGGTACAAAGCGATCGCCTTGTTTTTGGACGAGCGATCGCTTTGTAGACGAATGTACTATTGAGAAACCGGGTACAAAGCGATCGCTTTGGTCCTTAACAAAGCGATCGCCTTGTAGGCGAATGTCAAAGCGATCGCCTTGCTTCGTGGGAGGGCGATCGCCTGTTACGCCGAAGCTTTATTTTTAATAATTGTTGACTTGTGGACTGTTTGTTTAAGTTGGGACACGTCCCTAAGTGAGAGACCAGCTCACTCATACCTTCCTTACGCCTCAACACCTGGGAATGACCCTCCACTTCACCCACTTCACCCAAAACAACTCTAAGAACAATTGAGAGAGAGTGTGTGTTCTTGGTGAGATCACCGTGTGTTTTCATCTCCTCCATTTCCAACCACTCAAACTTGCATGCAAAGCCATATTTGTGTTCCTTGAGACTAGAGAAACAACTTGGGAGGCTTTGATTCTTCTTTTGTTGGTTTAAATTGTGTGTTTGAGGTAAGTACCCAATCCCTTGTCTTGTATGCTCAATATCAAGTATGCTCCCTTCATGATAGTTTTAGTTTACATGTTTAAGAAGACATGCATCATGTTAAAAACTTGAAATTTCTTAAGTTAAATTTCTGTAAATTTTGGGTTAATGACTCATCATTGATAATTTGGACTTGTGTCAAGTATGAATAATGTTCTAGGATGAACTTGGAATAACTTTTGTTCTTGGACTTGTTATAATTCATCACTTCGAAAATTGATGGACATGTTAGGGTTCACAAGTGTGGAACTTAAATCTTGATGGACTAAAAGTCACGAATGACATATAGTCTAATTGCATATGAATCGAGAACTTAGAAAAGAGCCATGAATTGCACATAGCATTCATTCGCTACTTAGGAATATTTTAGCAATAACTCATCGGAGTTGCGTTAGAGAGTCATCGAACAATACCGACTCTACAAATAAATCCCTACGACGTTTAGAGTTCAATCGAATTGTAAATTTGTTCTTGGGAATTATTGACATGATTGATCTATTGCTCGACTTGTACATTATAGAATAACATGCCTACTTGATCGGACGAGTCGCTCTTGTCGACCTCGCTCCATTACTTGATTTATTACGTGAGTAAACATCTACTTGACTCGGACACGTTCGCTCTTGTCGAACTTGCTCCTTACTTGATTTGTATGACAAGTAAATATCTACTTGACATACCATTAGTCCAGTGGCATTAAGTGAATTGTATCGATGGTCAACGATGCATCATAGTCATGAATCATGAGGTTCATGATGATGATGGGTCGCCATACCATAACTTGCACACACCCTTCACTACCGATCACGGTGGAGAAGAGTACCATGTCGTAACCAAAGGGCGCTTGGAATAATACTAATCGTGGTCGATGTATCTACACGTGCATCCGACAAATACAATCGTTATAACCTTGTCTATTTCAGGGACTACGAAGCGGCACCGGTTCTATAACATATCCTAATCCTATGTGATTTAATTACGCACCTATGTGAAAACAATGTGCATCGCGACATGAGAACTACGTGCTAACATGATCTTGCTTGATACGTGCTATGTATGCCTTGCATTATATCCTGTCATGCATATTGGTTACTTACAAAGTCTTTATGACTTACCCCCTCCCTTTTTTGTTTTAGATCCTAGTCGTCCAGGTCCGTCTTCTCGAGGTTGATCGTCTTCTCGTGCTCGTGATTGTTCACCTAGAGGTGGTAGCGTTGGCTTTTGGTTTCTTCTTTTGCAAGGACGTTGGGTTTAAGCAAGTCATTTAGACTTCGCTTGGGAATGTGTAATCATAGTAACTTGTACTTGTTGTAGACTAAATGAATATTCTACTTATGTCTCTTGTTATTTGCCGGCACTTGTTGGCCGAGCCTTGTTTACATGTATATGGTTCACTTGTTAAGACTTCCGCTGAGCATCCCTTTTGCTCTTGTTTATTGATGTGGTTTTCTCCGGCATGTTTAGCCGTCGAGGTGTTTATATATTAGCATGACTTGTTAGTGTTGGGTTCTTTGTAATTTCGCCGATGACTTGGTTTACTTGTTATTAATTGTTATATCAGGTTTTGAAGTTTTATAAATATTCCGGCTTTGTAATGCCGAGTTTTATTTCGTGTCCAATGTTGCGTCACGTTAGTTGTGATAATCGAGTCCTTGCATGATTGTAGTCCTTATTTGGACGGCTTGACCCGCGTTCCCATCTCGGGGTCGGGGTTGGGTCGTCACATCCTTGCTGCGAGAAAGTGAAGAGTAAATGATGGGAAGAAGACTGTAAGAAATCCACTTCGAGTAAGGATTGAGTAAACTTCTCGTACCAGTTACAAGATGCTTATCGGAGCCCGTACAAAGATTTTTGAAGGCGACAAATGCGCTGCTCCCCCTGTTTAGCAAAACCTTGAGGGAGTTGCATGTAAACTTCTTCAGTTAGGTCGCCATGAAGAAAGGCATTATTAACGTCTAACTGATGAAGTTCCCAATTACGGACCGAGGCAACATCAAGAAGACATCGAACGATTACTAGTTTAGTGACAGGTGCAAAGGTCTCATGAAAATCAACGCCTTCGATTTGAGTGTACCCCTTGGCAACCAACCAAGCCTTGTAACATTCCACAGTGCCATCCGGATTGAATTTTACCTTGTACACCCACTTTGAATCAATGGCACGTTTGTCAGGCAGTAATGAGTGAGGGTCCAAGTTTTATTTGCTTTCAATGCTGTGATCTCTTTGGTCATGGCATCCCGCCAATGAGCGTGTTGTACTGCCTGGGAAAAAGATTTAGGCTCATCGATAGAAGAGATGGCCGCTAAGAAAGCATTGTGAGTTCTAGAAAATTTGAAGTACGAAAGATTATGCGACAGAGGATGTACCGTCGAGTTAGCCGAATGGAGGGGCGGATGCGAAGAGTCCATGTCTGGAACTAAGGAGGGAGGTAAAGTGTAATCATAGCCTGATAGATGCTTAGGCAAATTACGAACACGAGAAGGACACAATGGTTGCAGCTCGGTTATGGGAGGAACGACCTGTTCTTGTAAAGGGACGAAATCCAATGGACCATTAGTTGGTGATATGGGCTCATTGGGAGCTTGATTCGTGTGTTTTGAAGGTGACCCATAAGAAGCAGGCCCACTTGACATATTGGTGGACTGTCCTATCTTGGTTGGATTTGATTCATTAAGCTCGACTTCCATGTCGACGAATATGGGCTGATGTAGATAGGCCATTGTTGGGCTGATTACCATCTGGCTGCTTGCGAACACATGGAGTTGAGTTATGACTAGAAACCGAGTTTTCCTGAACTGGGAACTTAAAAGTAGTAGCAGAACTGTTAATATCAGCAAGCCGAAAAATGTGCTCAAAAAATTTTACATCACGAGAGGAATATATGTTCCACTTTTCTAAATCATAAATCCTGTAGCCCTTTTGTCCGTGTGGATAACCAACAAAGATGCCAGGCCTACTTTGTGGGTCAAATTTATCACGGTGTTTGTTGTTCACATGACCATAGCAAAGAGATCCAAAGCTATGTAAATGATCATAATCTGGTGGCTTTTCTATTAGCACTTCATATGGCGTCTTATTTTGAAGAATAGATAATGGCATGCGATTAATGAGATATGCTGCGGTCAACACACACTCACCCCAAAATCTGACCGGAAGGTTCGCTTGGAATCGTAAAGCTCTAGCAACTTCAAGTAGATGTCTATGCTTGCGTTCATAGCATGTTTAAAGTAATGACTCAATAAATCCAGGTGGTTAAATTCTAGATCGTTGTCAGTACGAAACACCTTGATTTTGACGTTGAACTGAGTTTGAACCCAATTAAAAAATAACAAAAGATAACGTCTAGTTTCGGATTTGTGTTTCATAAGAAATACCCACGTGGCTCGACTGTGATCATCAACTATGGTAAGAAAGTAATGCGAACCAGAATGAGACTGAGTACGATAAACACCCCAAATGTCACAGTGCACCAAATCAAAATTATGCAATGATTTATTAGTATGAACTGGAAACAGCAGTCTAGTCTGCTTAGCCCTACAACAAGCATCACATAAAAAATTCTCTGATAAATCAACCATGGCGGATATACTTGGAATCAATGGAATTTAATTTGGTGGTAAATGCCCTAGGCGATGATGCCATAAGTTTGATGGGTTCTGTCCTTTGGCCAAAAGAACCTTTACCTCCTCCATTGGTTCCAAATAATAAAGACCATTTCGCATCCTACCTATTCCAATCAGCTTCCTCGAGAGCAAGTCCTGTATCACACAAAAATCAGACCAAAAAATTAGAACACAACTATTATCCCGTGTCAATTTACTAATTGAAAGTAAGTTGAAACAAAATTTAGGCACGCCCAAGACTTGGTCAAGTTGTAAATTATGATCGAGAGTAACTCGACCCACAGCCTGGATAGGTATCACGTCCCCATTAGGAATTCGAACTGGGGGAATTGCTGGGTTCATGTGAGTATGGGTCATAGAATCAATGGAGCATGTTCTATGGTTTGTCACCCTGGTATCAATTATCCACGATTCAGCCATACCAGAGAAATTGTTTGATACCGTGTTAGTCGTCGGCCCATTCGTGATTCCAGATTGGCGGCCCAATAAATCAACGAGCTGCTGGATTTATGAGGCTGTAAGGCCTGGTAGTTGAGAGCTTGAAGCAGGGTGTTTGTTGTATCGACAGTAGCTGCAGGAACAGACGAGGCTGCTATATTGAAACGTGAACGTGGCTGATTTATGGCTTTTAATCGAGGCTTTCTCCAGTTGGGGGGGTAACCATTTAATTCAAAGCAGGTTTCCTTTTAGTAGTTATTCCAATTACAGTCGGTACAATGAAGGCGGCCCCCTTGTCGATCAATCTGATCTGTGTGCTGCTCCCGCATTGACGACTTGGCAAGCAATGTTATGGCTTCAACAATGGGCACTCGAGCAGCAGCAACACTTCGCTGCTTTTCATCCTGTGCTGCCAGAGCATATGCTCTTCCGAGACTTGGCAAGGGTTCAATGCTCAAAATTTGTGAGCGGACTGTGGTGTATGCATCGTCCAGACCCATGAGAAAATCGAACACTTTTTCTTCTTCTCGCGTCTCCTCCATCTTATGTCCAGCACCACAGGTACAATTGGGGGTTGGTCTGAGATTGTGCAGTTCACTCCACACACTTTTTAATTTTCCATAGTATGTGGATATGGCAGATTTTTCTTGCTGTAAAAGGGCAATGGAACGCTTTAATTCGTAAACTCTGGGCGCAATTCCTTGAGTGAATCGTTCCTCGAAGTCTGACCATATCTCTGTGGCAGTGATGGCATGAGATGCACCAATTTGTAGTTCCTTATAAATCGCGTTGATGAGCAACGATTTGACGATGGCGTTGCACTGTATCCATGACTGGAAGTGCCCATGATTCACGTCAGGCTTTTGAATCATTCCATCTACGAATCCCTGTTTGTTCTTTGACTGGAGTGCATTCAGGAAATTACTCCTCCATGTAAAATAATTGTCTCTAGTCTCACTCAAGGGCTATGTGACAAACACGGGGCCTGGATGATCTAAAGGGTGAAGGTAATAGGGAGACTTGGTATCGACAGCGCTGCTTTGGGTGTTTGTAGTGTTTGCTGTGGTCTCACCATTCTGGGTTATTGGATCGCCTGCCATGGTGGTTGACAGGGGTTGAGCTTAGCTTTGATACCATAAAGAGAAGTGAAAGAAACAATTGTGATAATTTCATTGATCGAGAATGCTACGTTATATACAATACAGGGGATTGAATTAATCCTACATTAGTGGCTAAAGTTTCTGACTAATTCCTAGGAACAAGCTATCAATACAAGGGGTGTCCATATATACAAAGATCCATGATAGATGCCTAAAATACTTCCAATAGTTTACTTCTAGAGAAAATTACAATGGGAAATCCTTATTGTAAGTGACCATAATGTTTTATGAGTTATTAGAGTTAAATGCAAAATTAATTATAAATTATGTATGTTAAATTATAATGAATCATGGAATTGTTTTCTTGTAGAGAAAATGGCAATGGGAAATCTTTATTGTAAGTGACTATAACGTTTTATGAGTTATTAGAGTTAAATGCAAGATTTATAAATTATGTATGTTCAATTATAATTAATGAAACATGAAATTGTTTTCTTGTAGAGAAAATTACAATGGAAAATCTTTATTATGAGTGACTATAATGTTTTATGAGTTATTAGAGTTGAATGCAATATTTATAAATTATGTTTGTTAATATAATGAATCATGGAATTGTTTTCTTGTAGAGAAAATTAGAATGGGAAATCTTTATTGTGAGTGACTATAATGTTGTTACTTGAGTTAAATGCAAGAATGAGAAACATGTAGGAAATAATAGTTTTAATGAATAATGACATAACCTTTTCATTGATAGGAGTACATATTTATAGGGTTACAATACTTGGGTTACAAGTTAACCTAGAAGAGTTACATATAATAACAAATAGAAGATCTACTAATAGGGAGAATATACCAAGTATAATTACAATTAAATACAAAGATATGAAGGTGATATTATTCTCTTATATGCCCCCGCAAGTTGGATCCCCAGGAGGAGGGGCCAATCTTGAGTAGAAGATGCCGAAAGCGCGTGCGAGGAAACGACTTGGTAAGGGCATTAGCAAGCTGGTCTGTCGAGGAGACGTGAGATATCCGTAAGATGCCATCTTGGACTAGTTGACGAATGAAGTGATAGTCAAAAGTGACATATTTCATGCGAGAGTGAAACACCGAGTTGGAGCAGAGATTCGTAGCGCCAACATTATCACAATATAGGACGGGTTGGCGTGAGGAGGTGATTCCGAGCTCATCGAGGAACGAGGTGACCCAGCGGACCTCTATAGCTGTTGTTGCAACTGCGCGGTACTCAGTTTCAGTTGAGGAGCGAGCGAATGTACACTACTTTTTTGAGCTCCATGAGATGAGGTTACGGCCAAGATACACTATGTATGCACTGGTGGAGGTAAAATCATCCTTGTTACCCGCCCAGTCGACATCGGTGAACGCATAAAGGTCGAGAGGCGACTGTCGATGAAGAAAGATGCCATGATCAATAATGCCACTAAGATAGCGAAGCAGGCGCTTGGTGGCAAGCCAGTGATCCGTGGTAGGCCTATGCATAAACTGAGAAAGCTTGTTAATAACATAGGCAATGTCCGAGCGAGTGAGAGAGAGATACTGAAGACTCCCAACTACCGCTCAAAACACGGTGGGGTCAGTCAGGGCCGTGCACTGAAGAGTGAGAATTGGTGAGGTGGTTAGGGGTGTGACGCCCCGAGTCCCAACTCGGTACGCCAAACTAAAGTAAACAACTAAAGTCCACAGAAGTGAACGAGTTACAAAAGCTCAAGACCAAAACTATGCAGCGAAAAACCACAACTAAATAAAATCTGTGTTTCAAAAACTCGAATAACAAAACCATAGCTAGAAAACCCCCACGGCCAAACATAAGCCGAAAACGATACTACTGAAATCCCAACGTTAAACCTTGATAGTTAAATACAAAAGCCGAAGAAACAACAACATTAAATACCCACGAGCTAACATGCTCAGAAAAATTACAATAATAAACGACTCGACCTCGAGTGTCGGCTCTAAGAGAATACAACAATAAAAAGAGTTACAAAATAATGCTACCCATAAGTAAAGTTTACATAACTTTACATCAACCATCGTTCTCACTGAACTAAGAAACTAAGAAACATAAGTATAAACAGGCTCCGAAAAGTAACTACCCAAAGATCAATCTGCCAGCACCCACAAGTCTCACCGATTTCACTATGTCATTCTTCGATTACAATCTAAAAGAGTCAACACAATAAGGGTGAGTCTACAAGACCCCGTAAGCCACCATAATGTATTGTATGCTATGAGTATGAATGCAACAGTAAACCAAGACTCTACATGTAACTCGTCTAGGTAGCAATGCCAGCTTACCTAACATCTCAACTATAAACCGACAAGTCTAGGTAATGAGTCCAACTTAACAATTAATCGACAAGTTGCTACATGCAATTATATGACATGACATAATGTTTAATAGTAAGAATAACAGGGTGATGACATTTATACCCATACCGAACATGTATAATATCAAAAGTATATAAGTCACATAAAACACATAGCACTTTGATGTTCACATAAGTGCAACTTAAATAAACCACATCATAAAGGATATTATTTCTCTTTCTTCCAACTTCGCGTTGTTCCTGGAATACACGAGAAAACATATATGCCTCGATACCCTATACGTAGTATCGACGTCCCCGATTAATACCATTGGGTTCAATAGATAACCAAAGTCATGCGTATTGTTACAACAGTGGGGCTACATCCCACCTGCAGCCAACAGGTGAGGGGTGTGTGCAAACCGGTACGGCGACCCATAGTGATTACGAAATACATTCGTAAAGACTATACATCGTCCCACCATAATTAACTTTACCAAGAATGTCAGCTGGACTCAATGCAATGCACAAGTAGATATTTACTCATCATTTTCAAAAAATCATCATGTGTTCTTTTGAATCAAATACCAAATCAACTCAATGTGCTTGTAAATACTAATCACACAATCAATCATCAATGTAGGATGACTGTCCTACAGCCAATCATCAAAGTAGGATGATTGTCTTATCTCATACTAGAACAATCGCATCATGTCCGTAATCACTGAACATGTAAACTAAACAAGACAATAGGCGAAGTAGGTCTACTGTACAACTCAACCGTCAAATAGTATCTGTGATAGCTAGATACATACCTAACCCCAACGTAAGGTAAGTCTACTCGCACTTACAACCGTTAATCAACACGAAGCCATTACACTTAACTTAAGATCCTTATAGTATCCTATAATCACTTCATATACTCTATTGAAGAGGCAATTATATATATACCATTAACACTTGTTTATACAAGAGCATAGCTTAACTATTCAACGTAACTTGTAGTCAACTATTGTTTGACTAAGTCAACCAAGGTCAAAGTTCAACTAAGTTATAAACTGTTAGGAATATGCCTGTGAATCAGCTGATATAAATGTATGCATATTCCAACACAGTGATTTGCTTGTTCCCATTACAACGCATATTTCACAAGTGGCTAAAAGGGCTGCGTACCGGTTAGTGTGGCAGCTTGTTGAAACAATGCATAGGTCACTAGACTAGGAAGTCTTTGTACATATCCGAGTCTTTGTCCTACCAGAATGATGATAAACTTTCATATGAATAAGCTCTTCAAATTGCCAGCTGACGTGACCATCGGCAAATGTCTCACTAGCAGACATGTCCTTTAAGCTATGACTGCCTAATAGCCATCTCTACATCAGCAGTTCTACATCGGCAGATTCCCGTATCCGCCAAAGCACCTCATCAGAATAACTGCAGAGAAGCTATCTATTCAAGAGAAACATCGTGACCATCAGCGGTTTCTACATCAGCAGTTCTATAATAGCAGATCTCAGAATCAGCCAAATCCCTCATCAGAACAATTGCCGAAAAACTATAAGATCACGAGAAACATCGGTCGTTACTCAAACGCACTACAAGTCAAAATAGATCCGTTGTAAGATCTGTCTGACAAATCCAAGATACGCATCGATGTCTGCACCTTCACGTTTATCCAATAGACATTTCCTCTTCAGAACAGTGTTCGCGGTCTTCAAAGCTTCATTTTAAAAGGCCAAGCACGGACGCGCACTCCGGTCAAAGCAATGATACGTCCAAATCGGTCGACCGCATCCAGCTAAGCTCGACACGTCCAACTCTGTCCAGCCTGTGTCACGGACCATCTTCAAGACTCAAACCTAACTGAAGGTCTTTGCCCAACAAATCCAAAAATGTACTCTGCTGCATTATGAGATTCAGATCATCAACGGGCTTAAACCTATTCAATACTCCAACGGTCACCTCTTCTTCTCCAGCTATATAAGAAGACTCTTACTCTCATCTCCAGACACGAGCAAGTAGTGTATGCTTATGCTTGAGAAAGGTTGTGGTATTGATCTTCATTTCTTCAATCCAGCACCACTCCTTCAGAGTGAGAAATCACAAGTGTAAGAACAAACACTTTGTGAAAGAGAGAAAAGAAAATCCAAAGGCCGAGAAGCTCGCTGATCAACAACCTTGTTGTTGATTTGAGTCCTTCTTCCTTCGAAGAACTCAGTCTCTTCAGTGGCCTCAACTCCATTATCCAGTAAAGAGACCAAGCATCTTACAGATCGTTGAAGCCAGACCAAGCTTGAAGATGTCCGATGAAGAGCCAGAACTTACATGTCCAGATTGCATTCATATCGGCAGACTTATACTACATTATAAGCTGTGCCGATTGTGCAATAAGTTGTCATCATTGTTGGTCGAGTGCTTAGCACTCAGTTGTTCAAATACTTGCTATTTGAACAACTCCTAATATTCTCTTCTCACATCACTCTAACACTAGCACTTTCCTTCCCTGACCTCCAAGGTTGTTAGGAACTGCTAGGATTAGAGTTCTAATATAAGTCTTCCCGGTATTCCATCTCACTTTCCTTCTACCTCCGGGGAGATTGCTAGGTTAGAGAGTCTAGGTTGATGTACTAAGCATGTTTGCCTTTGAGCAAACCTCTGCTGAATTTTAATATAATATATATGTTTGTTACATTCAGCCTTGATTTCTCTTTCTTGTATAATTTGTCTTATCTTGTGCAATCTGTTTAAGGAAAGCAAATGATGCATCTAATACAGATTTTAGTCAACTGTTAAGCTCTCCTTCATATCAAATCTTTACAGTTACTTTAATCTAAATTGTTAAACTTATGCTGTTTATTCTTCCGCTGCTCAAACTCATTTTCATCAGCTAAGTTTAACAAAAGTCTTCCGTCTGCACATTCTACGTCTGCTGATCAAGGACGTCCGATGTCTCTATCTTCGGCTAAGCAGTCAGAATGAGGAAGATGACCTATCTGTATTAATCATTTCATCTACTCTTCAACTTAAATGTTAAAATTGGATGAAATTTTTAATACATCAAGTATAGGCTATTCACCCCCTCTAGCCTATACACCGAGCAACCTCGGACCTAACAATTGGTATCGAGGTACTCAAACTTTATTCCGGCTTAACAACCCGAGAGTTTAGATCCCGTTGCTCGATTAGATGCATAGTCAAAAGGAGTCTTTTCCAAAATCTTTTATTCACAAAAACCTTTTTGACTGAGAAACCTGGAAGCCTTTTGAAAACCTTCTCCAAATCAAAATAAATTTTGTTTTCAAAAACGTGTGAGAAAGAGTATTGTGATGACTATGTGATCACTATAAGAAAATCTATCATATATCAGAATTACATTGATATCATGAAGAGAAGTACTATAGTGGAGATTGACTTGCTAAGGATTATGCATGCCCTATAAATTTTTTTAAACCTTAGTATATCCTATAGCAGATGTGTTAAACTCATATATGATGGATGAATTACTTAGATTCACTTCTAAAAATTTGCTCTCTTGACACAAGGCTAACGATTGCTTCAATCCAACACCTTCTCGAGAAAACTTTTATAAAAGCTTAGAGCAATTAGAATATGAAGAGTTTCAAAGGAAATTCAAAGGAAATCAAAGTTATGTCATCTCCAAAATCACTGAAATAATAAGTTCGTGGCCTAAGGACATCAATGATGAATTTGTCTTCCTTCAATGAAAAGCCTCAGCCGGGCAAGAATACACTCAAAGAACCTATGCTCAAAATTAGAACTGGTGCTTCAACAACTATGAGCAGACGCGTTCAAAGAGTTTAATGAGGAAGTAACCCCAGCTCCTAATCTCTTAACACTTTGGGTTACACTTATAAGCTGTATTTTGAATGATTATTCATTTGCCATGCTTATTAAGTCTCATTTGTATTATTGGATTTCTAGAGCTATTTTTAGCTCATAAATGTTGCTAATTTTCTCTATGAGTACTTTGGGCAGGAACTCATATGACAGAAAAGGTCAAACATGCAACATCTCTCTCCATCGGCAGATAGCATCATGGCTGCTGATTCATGAAGGACTGCTGATCGCTCATGAGAATTCACTCATGTCCTTTAACTCACTCAAGGTCCAATCCTCACCGCTGGACTTATAACTACTATGCAAAAATCTGCGATAAGTCCAAAGGAGTTGATAAAGACCTTCTCTCATGCATACACAAAACAGTTAGCTATTTGCTTTCCAATGACTGTGCTCATGTCTCGCCGAATTGATATGCTCATACATATTATCGACATAATGCATAATAACTGTCATACCGCACTTTTATTGATATATATGTATTGATTGTATGACTTGTTTTATGCAAATGGTTTTTCAAAAACTAATCGGCATTTTTCTTATCACCGATTTCAAATGTTTTCTAAAAACCATGCGGTTGGCTGAATTTCCATATCTGCCAACCAACACTTCATAAGCTCAGTTTTATGTGCTGACTTATAGGAGTAAAAATCCTTTAATGACCTACTCTCTCAAGTCTATTAAAGGTGGAGGCACACTTTTCGAAGTTTGACTGCTTCGATTAAAGTTAAAGTATTTTCAAAATCTTGGAAAACGACAAAACAGTCATTATCAATCCTTTCCAAGAATCTTGAGAATATCTAGACTTCACAACCTATCCCCAAGGCGTGATCGAAGGACAACTCAACAAGTAATGCTCCATTATTGAGTATCCTTCGCCTAACCTCCGTGAGTATAAGTAGAGCTCCTTCTTCATCCAATCTCTACTATGACAAAACTCACAAACTGCCTATAGATTACACTAGACACAAATCGATGATTCAAAATCTCACAAATGTTACTAAATCCAAGTCCTAAGATTGGATCAAGTCAATTCCTCAACAACGGGGTATGATTTCTTCATATTCATTCAAAGTTGTTTCGATTTTATTTCTGTTACTTCACAAGAACTGATCTAAGTTTCTCTCAAAAATATATTTTCAATATCATTCGTAAACTGTGAAAATCATTTCCAAAATCTTTTTAATACACAGTTTCCAAACATGAGAGAAATTGCATCAAGTCTTGTGTACCAGAAATCATTAATTATGGTTCCACAATCTTGTTGAGAAAACAATTGATAAAGAAATCTTCTTTTGTCTCGTCCGATAATCATAGAAGTTTGCTGTCAAGCATGATTTATATGCTGCAAACCATGATTGTCAGAACACTTAAGAACATTCTTAGTCAATTAGTTTAAAAGGTAAGATAGAAAGCCATCGATTAATGCCAGCAAGAGTGATTTCATTCTCTCTTCTAACTTTTAGCTATCAATCTCATTGATACTCTAAAATGTCTACAGATGAATCACTGGGAAAATCAATTAGCACATACTCATTCCACTTTTGGAAGTCTGCTTGCATACGTGAACTTCACAGAAAAGATCCCAGAAAAGAAATGTCAAATGTTTGGAAAACATTTGATATATTGCCATGTGCAACAAGTCTTCTGGTTATATGTAGGTATGCCGACCATCACCTCAAAGATGGCCGATGCAGATAATTCAGTTCTGCTGAATTAAGTAGCTAATATGGAATTGATGAGGATGACGAACTGCTAACCGCCACCATCCATCCCTGAGTTTATCAAAGGGGATTCATGGTCAAAACAGTACATCCTCAGTGGCCATCACTCTTCGGTGCTTTCATAATGACCCGAAGAAGTGAATTTGTTCTGCCTCCCCCGAGAGTTGGAGGAGATCAAAAAGAACACGGCCATCTTATCATCCAACTCCTTCTAAATCCTTGACTGATGACTCCTCATCTAATGTCTAGGATTAGGACTTCTAGGACACAAACTTGTAACATGTATTTCTTTTCGTAAATTGAATCATTATGTATCTTTCTCATGTATCTCATAGTCGGTCAAAATTCCAGTTGTATTGTTCTTGTAATCACCGATCCTTGCAACATACGTGTAAAACTACTTGGATTATTGAATACAAGTTCTCGCAACTCTTCCTCATGCTTATCTACTTGTCTCGCATTCCTTTGATAGCATGAACTAATGTGTCTTAAGTGTGTTGATCAAACTTACTTATTATTCTATATGATCTCCATTCTCTTCTAATGATCAAAGAATTGTCCTTAATGAAATGATCACACCGCCTAGACACAAACTCGCGATACCCCATCGCAAACCATTCTTGAACAATCGCTATATCGAGTTATGATTTCTTACTACGCTTAACTCTCATCCTTAGACTCCCGATAATTGCCTTTCGAATTTAATTATTTCACAATGATTAAATTCAACACGCCGATACCTAAAGTCACTCAACAATAGGCGATCAGCTTTCATGACCTTCATGTCAACCTATCAAGGAATCTCGCTATTACTCAATCTCTATCTTTCATGCTCAAACGATCAAGATTATTAGTAAATCCTTGAACCAAGGCTGAATCAAAATAAAATCAAAGGCTTTTGAATTCTCCAAAAGGATTTTTAAAATTTCCAAACATCAAAAGCTTACATCTTTCAAGATAGTTCAACAAAGACTTTGTGTTCTTAGTTATGACAACTACTAAATCTTATGTAACTTATGAGATTGTAGTTATAAAGGCATGATTAGTTGTTCCCATTATAATGGCTCAACACTAATTGGTATACGATTGAATTCAAAACACTCGCTACACCTTATCATGTGATTCTTTGTCAAAAGGATGTAGTTAAATATCTCTAGTAACTCGATCTATCCTCAAGATAGCTAGAAACTCAAGAATTCTTAGGAAGACTAATATTTTCAAATATTAAGTTTTTCCTCAGAGTGAAACCGATATAGCCCTGCCGTATATAGGCTACGTCTCACTCTCTTCGAACAAGTCCGGTCCTGATCTCTTTCCTTGCTATAGAATGCCTAGATCTTGAACGAAAGAAGAACGGACATCACTTCGGTACACATTCAATATCTCACTTACTTGATCTATTTAATATTCTTACTAAGCCTTATTAATCTTAAATAGATTGATGTCCATTATAAATAGAGTCTATCAATTGGTATCACTGTTCTTACCTTAGCCGATATTAAACACACCGCCAATAATGGATACAACAATTGGTATCGCAGCTACTTTAGCAAATACCAAATACACCTGCGATAGTATCCACATTCATTGAAAGCTCATCAAAACCCTCAAAATCTCTTTGGGGAGACAATCTCTTAAGACACACTCTAAAAACTCCTACATATGTGTCATGTACAACTATGTCATATGGCTTGGACAAGTAATTTTTGTCCCCAACTCGTCCTTAAACAACCAATGTTGTTCTATTTCAGATTAATTTACTCAAACAATTCGTTTGAAGTAAAATAACAGCTCACATTATCTCTAGAAGAGCCTCTATCATTGTCTTAAAAACTCAGCTGTTGTACCCATTAATACCACAATAAAGGCAATCAAATTAATCTGATTATATATTAATTTTAAACTTCTTGTTTGAAAATAATATGAGTATACATATCTTCTAGACTGCCTATGTATTAGCCATAATTACACTAAGCATGATGACATAATCCCAAATCAGAACATCATTACTATGTCATTAAATGCACTCACTTCTTTAAGCCCCCAAAACGTCCTTTCCCATTCCTCTAATCAAGAAACCTCTTCATCTTCTCAAAAATTCAAAAAGGTGTATAAAATTGGTATCAGTCTCCAACTACAGCACCTAACCTCTGAGTACCTCAAAATTTCTCCACCATTACAGTCATCTGCATCATGTGTTCACCAAATCTGCCTAGTCCTCCTCATCGACCCATTTCCCACACTGAATGGCGTCAACGTATGATGGTTCTTCTTGCTACTCCTCCTCCAATGATTCAACGACCTCGTCGAATCACTCGTCGTGTAAGGAATCGTCTTCGAGACCCCAGAAACGATGTATCCAATTTCATCCCTTGGATTCCCACAAGAGACATTACCACTACTACTGCACCTGCTCCCATCGCCTCAAATGCTCACCTCGAGCAACCCTCATCTCAGGAGGAGCTTCAGCCAGCAAACGCCCATTCTGCGTCAAATCCAGCGGTCAATGTTCCCTCCGATTAAAATCAGCAGACCTTCATCCTCTAACTCTACTTCATTAGGATGACTAGCTAGGTCTCTGTTTTATCAAACTAATTTTCTTTTGCTATATTAATGATAAATATGTAATGTGTTTAGTTTTGTGTACGTCTGTTTATCTACATTTGCCACTTTCTTTTGAGTTAAGTCTTCATAATTTGTCCTGGTGCATACTCGTTCATGCCTACAGTTCACTTTCTTGATGAAATTCAGCATACCTCTTAGGCAGATCTTATATGTCATCTTTAGATGTATATCTCATGCATCCAATAAAAGTCAGCATAAGGCTCAACTATACTTTCCTGTTTTAACCAGATATACATTAAGGAGGAGACTATTTTGAATGCTTTACTACTTAACAGCTTATCCTATTTGCCCCTCCTATTACAAAATAAAACTTGTCTCACTACATTCTTGTAAGACCTCCTTACAAGCAATGGAACACAAATCCTCACCTCGATATCCTATTATTTTTTATGTCTTATACATGAAAATTGTGCATTATAAGTTATCTGCACACTGAGAAAGAAAATAAACCTGATTAATGACTTGCTACATCCCAAGTTTTTTTTTATCATGTCTCAAAGAAACTGCCAATATGACAAGTGACTGTATTTACTCGATACTGTCTATATTCTCTGCAGAATTACATCTAGCTGATCACTTCGGCATTTCTAAAAAGACAGTATTTAACAAGACCAAACCTCCTTCCTTCTACATGTCTCAATTCATACCTTATGAATTACCATAAGTCAGTTCTCTCTCATATTTAGTTTCTAATACTCAATATTTCATTTGATAACTATCAATCTATCTTTAGCTTGTGACCATTAAGGAGGAGAGATTGCAATAAGATTGACATTATACATACAAATTATCATTATACATAAAGAAGGGAAAATTGCAAATAAACAATGAACTATTAAGGAGGAGAGATTATATTAAGGAGGAGAGATTATAGTAAGGAGGAGAGACTGTGTAACTACCCATACAGCGAAATAAAGAGAGATTAAAGATTAAAGGACAACTAGTAAGGAGGAGAGACTGTGTAACTACCCATACAGCGAAATACTATATGACTATTATAGTACGCTGACTATTATAAAACTCTACCTATCCTTCACAAACTTTTAAAATCATCAGATGAAGATGCTTAATCAATTCGATTAAGAACAATATGAACAGTATACTTATACTCTCTACTTCTTGCTTAAGCAACATTCTTCAGATCATCCAATGCAAGAATCACACTCTTAAGGCAATATTATCATTTGCCTAAACAACCATTTCAGTTATTGCTTCGTATTTGTTCTTTCATTTATTGAGTCTGTAAATACTTAGCAATAAGTGACTATACATACGCTATCGCTATCGCTTGTAAGTTCAGCCTAGGGCATGCCTTGATATAAAATGAATACTCATTAATGGCATGTTATTACTAAGGATTGAACAAATGCTTTAAAGAGATGTATGTATAAGTCAATTGTAGTAATGGTCCCAAGCAAATAGGAGGAGGTTGTTAGGAATATGCCCGTGAATCACCGATATAAATGTATGCATATTCCAACACAGTTGATTTGCTTGTTCCCATTACAACGCATGTTTCACAAGTGGCTAAAAGGGTCGCAGGTTAGTGTGGCAGCTTGTTGAAACAATGCATAGGTCACTAGACTAGGAAGTCTTTGTACATATCCGAGTCTTTGTCCTACCGTAATGATGACAAACTTTCATATGAATAAGCTCTTCAAATTGCCACCGACGTGACCATCGGCAAATGTCTCACTAGACATGTCCTTTAGCTATGACGCCTAATAGCCATCTCTACATCGCAGCTCTACATCGGCAGATTCCCGTATCCGCCAAAGCACCTCATCGAACAACCGCAGAAGCTATCTATTCAAGAGGAACATCGTGACCATCGGCGGTTTCTACATCGCAGCTTCTATAATAGCAGATCTCGAATCGGCCAAATCCTCATCGAACAACCGCCGAGAAACTATAAGATCACGAGAAACATCGGTCGTTACTCAAACGCACTACAAGTCAAAATAGATCCGTTGTAAGATCTGTCGACAAATCCAAGATACGCATCGATGTCTGCACCTTCACGTTTATCCAATAGACATTTCCTCTTCGAATGTTCGCGGTCTTCAAAGCTTCATTTTAAAAGGCCAAGCACAGACGCCGCACCTCAAAGCAATGATACGTCCAAATCGCCGACGCATCCAGCTAAGCTCGACACGTCCAACTCGTCCACTGTGTCACGGACCATCTTCAAGACTAAAACCTAACTCAAGGTCTTTGCCCAACAAATCCAAAATGTACTCGCTGCATTATGAGATTCAGATCATCAACGGGCTTAAACCTATTCAATACTCCAACGGTCACCTCTTCTTCTCCAGCTATATAAGAAGACTCTTACTCTCATCTCCAGACACGAGCAAGTAGTGTATGCTTATGCTTGAGAAAGGTTGTGGTATTGATCTTCATTTCTTCAATCCAGCACCACTCCTTCAGAGTGAGAAATCACAAGTGTAAGAACAAACACTTTGTGAAAGAGAGAAAAGAAAATCCAAAGGCTGAGAAGCTCTGCTTGATTAACAACCTTGTTGTTGATTTGAGTCCTTCTTCCTTCGAAGAACTCAGTCTCTTCAGTGGCCTCAACTCCATTATCCAGTAAAGAGACCAAGCATCTTACAGATCGTTGAAGCCATCAAGCTTGAAGATGTCCGATGAAGAGCCGTAACTTACATGTCCAGATTGCATTCATATCAGACTTATACTACATTATAAGTGTGCCGATTGTGCAATAAGTTGTCATCATTGTTGGTCGAGTGCTTAGCACTCAGTTGTTCAAATACTTGCTATTTGAACAACACCTAATATTCTCTTCTCACATCACTCTAACACTTGCACTTTCCTTCCCTGACCTCCAAGGTTGTTAGGAACTGCTAGGATTAGAGTTCTAATATAAGTCTTCCCGGTATTCCATCTCACTTTCCTTCTACCTCCGGGGAGATTGCTAGGTTAGAGAGTCTAGGTTGATGTACTAAGCATGTTTGCCTTTGAGCAAACCTCTGCTGAATTTTAATATAATATATATGTTTGTTACATTCAGCCTTGATTTCTCTTTCTTGTATAATTTGTCTTATCTTGTGCAATCTGTTTAAGGAAAGCAAATGATGCATCTAATACAGATTTTAGTCAACTGTTAAGCTCTCCTTCATATCAAATCTTTACAGTTACTTTAATCTAAATTGTTAAACTTATGCTGTTTATTCTTCCGCTGCTCAAACTCATTTTCATCAGCTAAGTTTAACAAAAGTCTTCCGTCTGCACATTCTACGTCTGCTGATCAAGGACGTCCGATGTCTCTATCTTTGGCTAAGCAGTCAGAATGAGGAAGATGACCTATCTGTATTAATCATTTCATCTACTCTTCAACTTAAATGTTAAAATTGGATGAAATTTTTAATACATCAAGTATAGGCTATTCACCCCCCCCTCTAGCCTATACACTGAGCAACCCTCGGACCTAACATAAACCCATCAATTCGTCATCCCACATGGTAGGGAACTAATGTATGTCATGTAGGGATTAATACTACCCATTACTCAACTTCGTAGAGTCAATTATACCCATTAATAAAATCACCACATTAATCGACGTTTGTTTATTACGTCCTATTCGACTCTACCAGAGTCAGTCACGACTAGTATATAACTCGTATAATTTTTAAATATAAATATACTATCTCATGTCGACTCTGCTAGAGTCATTACCAATATTTAAATTGTCGGGAAAAGCTGTAGTATCATCCCTACAAACTCATATCAATTGCAATGCCCAATATACGAAGTGTCTGCTACTCATAACAATCTCGCAAGTTTATCGCTGGTGCATAAATGACAAAAACCTCAATGATTCGACATACTCAAACTTACGGATAATATAGTGAAGTATGATTAGATTAAAACAAGTCATCGGCGACATTACAGTCGGAACCCAACTAAATAATACACAAGTACACTTCAACTTCAATGAGTTCCTATTACTCAGAAATAATGATTACCAGAACAACTGCAACAACAACAACCACAACAATAATAGCAACAACATCAAACTCTACGAGTCTTTATTATTCGGAGTCTACGAAATCAACAATAATTCATCAATTCTTTCTCAATTCAAAATCCCTACTAAAGCAAGCAACGAAGTATAGCCTAACATCATTTATAGGGACTAATTATATATTTCTCCCAAGAAAATGTCACAAAATCATCGCTAACACATCCTACATGCTTTACTTTTCCAATTCAACTCGTAAAACACACAAAACATTATAGTTACTTACCTTCACTGCAAATCCAATACAAAATCAAGGGGAATTTGGTTGGAAATTTACTCCTCAATGACCTCTACACTGCTACAGAGTCCAATCGTCGATCCTACCCTTGATCTAGGCTCGAATCAAGCTTTCTCTCTCCGAAAATCCATTTTCTCTCACTAAAAATGTGGGTGGAGATGAAGGTCCATGATTCGACAATGGATAATGGAAATTTCTTAGCTAAAAATGATCCTTCTGTTTCCCTCTACGCTACGGCAAATACGGATCGTCATCTGACTTCGGATGCTCAAGATATTGTAATTTTATCTCTCTACTCTCTCTCTCTCTCTCTCTTCTTTCTCTCTCTATAACCAGCTGAGTTTGGGGGAAAATAATGAGGGAAAATGGGTTGGGTTCTCTTATTTAATCCATGGGTAAGTATTTGGTCCAATCTCGGGCTTGTTTGAGCATTTTAAACCACTTAAAAATGTTAAAAACCGAGAAAGAATGAAATCGGGCGAAACAGAGTTCGTGGCTATGCGGGGGCATAATGCGGCCGCATAGGAGCTATGCCAAGGCATAGTGCGGCCGCATAGAAGGCAGAATGTTCACCAATTCTATGCGAGCTAGCCTAGGGCGGCCGCATAGGGCTAAGGCACTAAGTAGTTCTTCCGAAAATGTCTCCGTTGATCCCGAAATGTCTCGAAGTGATCCTAGGTTGATTCTAACATCAAACAAAGGTCAAAACACATCCAAAACTCAACCAAATCATTCCCCAAAGTGGCTTGAAGGATGAACAACACAAATCTCACTCGTACGCGAAGATAAACACACGAAATGACATACGAATCAACTCGACTTACAGTTTAACGACAAGATTGACATGCTTGCCAATCCTAAAGGAGTCTCAACCAAGACAAGGTCAAACAAACATGAGGGTTATACGATGCATACAAATGCTAATCGATGTCGAAAATAATCTCAAATGAATACAGAATCAGAGTACAACTCACCACGAGTTAAATCACGTGTCGAACACGGCTTATAATTTAATACGCCACGCTTAACAAGCATGAAATCTAACATCACAAGGGTTTCAAGGGTGTGATGAAGTGATTATGAGTTAACTAGGAAGGAAGTTGGGTCAGGGTGTTACAAGGGGTATTGCCACTGATCGAGCATCAGTCATACCAGTGCGAGCAAGGAGGTCGGTTATATACCTTCGTTGTAAGAGGAGAATCCCAATAGAACGAGAAACCACTTCCACACCGACGAAGAAATGAAGATCGCCGAGGTCTTTGAGCGAGAACCGATCAGCGAGGACAGCAACGAAGGCTTGTACTTCCTTGGTATTGTTGTCGGTGATGATGATACCATTAACATAGACGAGCGACATAAGGGTGATACCTTTCTTGTTGAAGATAAATGAGGAGGTCTCAGCCACTGGGTTCGTGAAGCGAGCAGCGAGGAGAAACTGGTGAAGTTCATTGTACCATGCTCGAGGAGCCTACTTGAGATCATAGATAGCCTTTCGCAGGTGACACATATGTTGCGGGAGATCAGTGTCGACGAAGCCCTAAGGTTGAGCCATGAAGACTTCCTCAGTGAGGGTTCCCTGTAGTAAGGCATTGTTTACGTCAAGCTGACGAAGATCCTATCCTCTGCTGATCGCAAGAGATAGTATGAGGCGAACTGTGGTGGGCTTGACCACCGGGCTAAATGTCTCATTGTAGTCAACCCCTAGTCGTTGATGAAACTTTGGCGACCAAGCGAGCTTTGTACCTATCAATGGTGCCATCAGCAAATCGTTTAATCCAAAAAATCCATTTGCAACCAATAATGTTAGGAACACCGATGGGAAGTATACAAAGTCCTAAGTACTATTTTTGAGGAGGGCATCATATTCTTTAGACATGGCTGTCATCATCTGCTGTCTTTGATGGCTTAAGTTACACATGTGGGTTTAATGTCGGTGTTTAGATAGGTGGAAAGACAGAGTTTGTTTATGGGTTTGTGGATGTTATTTTGAGAGCGGGTAATAATAGGGGAGGTGTGAGCTGCTGTCTTGGGTATTGGTTGGTGGGGAAGGTCGTTGTCAGGTGGGACAACCTGCAAGGACTTGGCAAGGTCAGAGGTAAAGATGGTGGGCGCTGAGGTTGATTGAGGCGAGATAGCGAGAGGAGTATCAGTAAGGTCACTGTGAGGACCATCTACCAGTAGTGTGTATGAACCCGTCAGGATATCATGAGGTGGTAACCAGGTAGTGTAGGTTGACTCGTCAGGACGGGGAAGACCCAGCTCGACCTTAGACATGGAAAACTCAGACTCGACAAACCGAACATGGTGGGAGACAAAGAGCTTTGAGCTGGTCGGGTCATAACAGAGATAGGCACTCTGGGTGAGGGAGTACCCGAGGAAGACACAGGAGTCGATCGAGGATTGAGCTTTGTGAGTGGTGTATAGTCGCAGCCAGGGGTAGCATAGACATTCAAAAGCTCGGAGATTTAAGTACTTGGGGACAGACCCAAAGAGTTTGTGATAGGGAGAGAGCATCTGGAGAGTGGGAGTGTGAAGTCGATTTATAAGATAGGTGGCTGTAAAGAAGGCATACGACCAGTAGGTAAGTGGGAGAGAAGCCTTGGATAATAAAGATAGACCTATTTTAATAATGTTTCGATGATGGCGTTTAGAGAAGCCATTGTGCTCAGGTGTGTAAGGGGGCGAGGTAAGGTGCGAGATGTCATTAGTGGTGAGGTAGGTGGCGAGGCCAGTTGTTTTGGCAAGGCCGATATATTCACCACCATTGTCCAAGTAGAGGGTGACAATTTTGTGTTTGAAGTGGTTTTCGACTAGGGCTTGAAAGCGAGAAAATATGGATATAACATCAGATTTTCGTTTGAGATGGACCCCTAGACTTTAACATGATATCAGAACAGGCTCTCTACACGAGCAGGCCCAATGGCCCATGTTCTTACATTAAATTTGCTCTTGGTGAACTGCATGTACTCGATGATCAACTGAGAACCTTTTGTAGCCCGCTTGAGTTGATCCTTGATTTGTTTGATATGCCCACGAGTAAGGCGAGCATATGTGTTGGCCAAGATGATCCAAGCATCCTAAGCAGTAGCTGCTTATTAGATAAAGGCGTTAAACAGAAGTTTGTTTTGGTAGATCCAGTGTAGGTAGGCAGGGTTGGGTACTTGGACGGCATTGGCAGTTATGGTGGCTGGCGGACAGGTGAAGGTGCCGTCTACAAACTTGTAGAGATCATAGCCAATGAGCGTGGATTCAACTTGGAGTTTTCAGGCGAGGTAGCTAGTGGGGGTGAGTTTAGTAATGCCATGGTTGGATATGTTGATGAGTTGATAGGTTTTGGTGGAGTCGGTGGGGGTCTTGAATGGTGATTCTGTTGGACGCCATGGATGCCAAGGAGGAGGAGGCGGCGACGTCTGTTGGGATGGAGATGGTGGCTAGGGTTGCGGAAGTTTTGGTGGTTGTAGGGTTTTAGAGTCGGAGCTCTGATACCATGTATGAAAAAATAATTTTAATGAATAATGGCATAACCTTTTCATGATAGGAGTACATATTTATAGTGTTACAATACTTGGTTACAAGTTAACCTAGACGAGTTACATACAATAACAAATAGAAGACCTAATTAATAGGGAGAATATGCCAAGTATAATTACAATTAAATACAAAGATATGGAGGTGATATTATTCTCTTATAAAACCATGTATGAGAAATTGTTGATGTGGTCATGAAATAATCCATATGCCCGTCATATCCCCGTTAATGGCCATAACAGGAAATGTTGGCACTATTTCCTTGCTAGCGGGAATAGTTGGTTGTCTCCATGGTTCTTAGGGTATTGGACTATTGGTGTCTAAGCCCATGTGAGCTTGTTATTAAAAGGGAGTTGTTATTTATTTGCTTCGAGCATGAATTATTGTATGCGCTTCATCTATGGTTGGGGAAATAAGGTGGGTTAGGCCGGAGGTATACCTCAGCCCGGTGTTTCTTTATTATATGTTCACTTCGGTGGTAAATGTTAATACTAGTATACTTGTGATACTTTGACAAAGTGAGTTGTTAATTATCCTTACATAAATCATGGTTATCGGTAATTGTTGCATTCATACTCATAATTCATAACGCATTATAGTTAACTTGTTGGGTCTTGTTGATTTACCCCTTTTCGCATTGTCTTCTTTTTAGATCACGATCGTGCAAGAAATGACGTTGGGTGAGGCCGGAATGTTTGTGGGACTCGCAGGTAGATCTTTTGGGGTAGGTAGTGTTATTAATGTGTTGTAGTAGTTGTGTACGTATGTTGGAGAGGTTTTGTTGTTATGGTTGTAAAGAGTTATGTAAAATCTTCTTTTAGAATATGTTGGTTGTTAAATACTTTCTAGGGCGTTGACCCATTGTTGTTAGTGTTGTATCCCTTATTTTGGGACTGATGTATATATATATATATATATATATATATATGTGGGGTTGCAGTATCCTTCTTTATGAGCAGCTATGTCATGTTGATGTTCATTAGTTTCCGCTTCTATTATTAGCTAATTTGTTTAGTGTTAATGTGACGACCCGAGTCTGAGATTTGATGTTGAACCCCAACTCGGTACGCCAAAACAACATAGCTAACTTAAACGACTAATAAAAGTGAGCTACAAAGCTCAAACCAAAACTATGCAGCGAAATACAAGATAAAATGTGAGTTTCAAAAACTCGAATAACAACTCACAACTAATAAAAACCTCAACGGCTAAATACATGAGCCGGAGAAACAACAACAATAAACACCACGAGCTGTAAACCGAAATTATAAAATACTACAATCGGCACGGCCTCACAAGTCGGCATAAAAATACCAATTTGAAGAATACAAATATTTCTACCCAACACACTAAGTTTACATAACTTAGTTGAACCCATGATCTCACAATACAAGAAATAATATGATAAAACAATATAAATACAACTTGCTAATCTCCAAGTCTCTAGTCTCACTGTGCTGGAACTCATAACTTGCAACTGAGGAAGTTGTTGGGTGTGTCTAAAAGACCCCGTAAGCCACTATAATGTATTGTTTGCTATGAATATGAATGCAATAGTAAACCAAGACTCTACATGTAACTAGTCTAGGTGCAATTGCAACTTAACCATTAATCAACAAGTTGTTACATGCACGTGACTATATGACATGGCATAATGCTCAACAATGGGAATAACATGGTAATAACATTTATACACCATATTAAACATATAATATTATCATCGATAATCAATCCTCGTAACACATAAAGCACCTTGGTTTCACATAAGTGCTCATAAAGAAATCACGTAATAAAGGATATCGTTTCTCTTTATCCATCTTTGTGTTACTCCTGCAATACACAAAATAACCAACGTCTATCAATACTCGTGTGTGATATATCGACATCCCCGAACCTGCCGGGTCTCCCCGAAAACCCATCAGGTCTTAGCCATCAAAGTTACACGTATTGCAACAACAGTGGGGGCTACCTCCCACCTGCAGCCCAGGTGAGGTGTGTAAACTTCGGTATGGCGACTTATAGCGATTACAAAACAAATTCGTAAAGACTATAGGTCGTCCCACCTTGATTAAACAACAAATGCCAACTGGACTCAATGTAACGCACAAGTAGATATTTACTCATCATTCTCAACAAATCATCATATGTTCTATTGAATCACATACCAAATCAACCCAATGTGCTTGTAAATACTAAACACACAATCAATCATCAAAGTAGGATGATTGTCCTATCTCATACTAGAACAATCACAGCATGTCCATAATCATTGAACATATAAACAAAACAAGACAATAGACAAAGTAGGCCTATTGTACAACTCAACCACCAAACAGTGTCTGTGATAGTTAGACACATACATAACCCCAACGTAAGGTAAGTCTACTCGTACTTACAATTATTAATTAATACATAGCCCTTACACTCAACTTAGGATCCTTATAGTATCCTATAATCACTCAATATACTCTATTGAAGAGGCAACTATATACCATTGACACTTGTTTATACAAGAGCATAGCTCAACTATTCCATGTAAATTATAGTCAACCAATGTCAAAGTTCTACTAAGTCATAAACCCATCAATTTGTCATCCCACATGGTACGGAACTAATATATATCATGTAGGGATTAATACTACCCATTACTCAACTCCGTAGAGTCGATTATACTCATTAAAAAAATCCTCACATTATTCGACGTCTATTTATTACGTCCTATTCGACTCCGCCACAGTCAGTCACGACTAGTATATAGCTCGTATAGTTTTTTAAAAAAATATAAATATACTATCTCATGTCGACTCTGCTAGAGTCATTACCCATTTTCGAAACATCGGACGAACCATTGTATTGTCCTTAATTAATACATTAATCGCAATATTTCATATTTGGTATGTTTACCACCCATAAGAATCTCGCAAGTTCATCGCAAGTAACTAATTACAAAAATCCCACGAGTTACTAATACTTAAAATTTATTAATAACAACAACAACCACAACAACAATTACACTTCCATCAAATCTCTAATTATTGGGGACTAACAACAACAATATCAACAATACAACAACATATATTTAGGACTGCGCACCAGTACCATTTAATTCACCAAATATTATACAAAAATCAAAATTTTACCATTCTTTCATATTTACAAACTAGACATCCAGAACTATAATTTACCATTTTGAATCACCTCATTTAGACTTATATTCATCAAGATTCAGTCACTTAAATATGGAACTAGTACCCAGAATTTCCAGCAACAGTTCATTATGCGCAGTGATAATACATAACCTAAACGAGGTAGTTCCCGACCTCTAAAATTTATGAAAATTTACAGGATGCTACAAAACATATGAATGTAAAACATATCCAAAATTCAGCCAATTATCATGGACGGATTTTTCCCATTAAATTCGACAACATGCCTTTAAACTGTGACTCAACTTATTTCAACAATTATGAATTTGGTTTCACATAATCACCAATTCTTTTCCCAATTGATTTTCTAACTTAAATCAACAACCTAGTATAACATAACATTACTTGAAACCACAAATTCCATATTTTCTAAGAAGTTAACACAAGGAGGAACAACTAACAAATCCTACATGTTTTACTCTTCCAATTCAACTCATAAACATACAAAACATTATAGTTACTTACCTCTTGAAGAAAACAACTCAAGAAAACCCAAAAACACCCACATGCAATTAGTGGAGAATTCTCCCTTTGTAAAGAGCTTCACAACAGTATGCTTGGATCGCCGGAATTCCACTCCAAGCTCAAGATATAGCATTTTCTCTCTCTTATTCTCTTTCTACTCTCTCTCTAATCTCCATGGAAGGGAAGGAGGAAATGAGAGCTCTCTTGGGTCTCTTTGTTGGTCTAAAGGAGAAATATTGACTGGTCAATTGGTCTTGGTACATTTTTTAAAGTTCAACCAAGGTTTTAAGTCAAAATGTCAAAGTTAATACATTAGTGAAATGCTTAGAATAAAATTCTGTATTTTTGGGTCAACTTTAAAGATGTGCCTAGGATGATACACAAGTCCAAAAATTACAAATAAAGTGTCTTTGGAAAGCTCTTTGAGTCTACTTTACACAGGATCAAACGGATTGTAAATTCAAATTTCCTAGACAAAACTATGGTCAAATTACTACAAAATATTCAGATGGGCAGAATTTCGAGTTTAAGCATGCATCCATGCTTTTGTGTGTAACTTTTCAAATATCAAAGTAGTTTAAAGCACAACCTCAAATGGGTCACTAAAACTCAATTTAGATATTGAGATAACTTTATTATTAAAATAATATGTGTACTAGGACTTTTATTTAAGTAAGTATACCAAAACATCAACTT
Source organism: Platycodon grandiflorus (assembly GCA_016624345.1). Taxonomy (NCBI): domain Eukaryota; kingdom Viridiplantae; phylum Streptophyta; class Magnoliopsida; order Asterales; family Campanulaceae; genus Platycodon; species Platycodon grandiflorus. Next base: position 30,924,422 of record CM028363.1, read on the forward strand.
TGACTTGGTCAAATAAATTAAAACCACTATTATTTTACTATTTAAAATAATATAAATAAATATAAATTCAAAAAAATATTGTCAAGTCAAATACATCAAAATTAATATTCAAATTCGTTTATATTTTTAATATTAAAATATATAAATTTTTGGGGTCTCACAGTTAATTTGGTTAAATTGCGCACCGACTTGGAGAGCCACTTAGGTGCTCGGGTCGAGGCTTGACACCAATACTTGTTTTAAACCAGAAAAGTCTAGTTTGGTGGATAAATGACGCAATTCTTCCAAAAATGCTCTCGTAACAATCAAAACAATGTTTTAAGCATCGTCTTCCTTGATTTACTCTTGTAAGTCTTGCCTTCCCTTCCATTGCGATTTCTTACCAAAATTCCCATCCATATCACAGTTAATCTTCTGCTCATTTGATTTTGTTTTTAAAATTTGCTCAAGTTGTTGTGACTGAGTTCACTAAAAAATCAAAATCAATGGATTCATTGGAAAATCGTATCATGTTGTTGCTGAAATTCAGAGGAGATGTTGTTGCTAAAATTCAGAGGAGATACCATTGTTTCAAAAGTGTCAGAGAATTTTAGTTTAGCTGATTTGATCGAATCCATTAGAGGTAGATATTGCAATTTTCAATCGAATAATTGTACTTTGAAATACACTGTAGGATCACACAAGAATTTTTGTTTAACCAATGAAGAAGATTTCAAATACATGGTGTCATTGGCCAATATTCCATCAGTTGGCATTATAAGTGTTGATGTTTTTGAAACTGATAATGATTTGACGTGCGGGATGAATAAAGAAGCAAACATGGAGATGATATTGCAGAGAACGCTCGCGATGCAACATTTGTTACAGACAATGCACAAAACTTGAATCACGATGCATCAATTTTGAATTACGATGCATCAATTTTGAATCATAATGCATCAATTTTAAAATCGCAATGCATCAATTTCAAATTGCGATACATTGCAATGAATGGAAATAACAGTTATATTTTAGCATCAGATGGTGGTGGGGTATTATCATCAGAACAAAGTAAATGTAACAATTCTGCAAGTTTTGAAAGTAAAGATGAAAGTGTCTCATGTTATGACACATGTCCTATTCAAACACGAAAGGAACTTTTAAATGCTGGTTGGGGATCTCTTATTACTGGTGTTGGTTAAACCTTTAAAGGTGAAATGGAAGACTTTCGTATGCAGCTTATAAAGTATTTATTCAAGATTGGATTTGATTTTATTTTCATTAAGAACAACAAGAATAGGATTAGCGTTGTATATGCAAACAAATTCAGTGATGATTGTAGTTAGTTCATCAAGGCATCTGCAGGTGTTGATGAATCAGTATACATATACAAGTGCAACCTTTCACACAGTCGTCATCTGACTATGATTGACGATAACACAAAAAGGATGCATTGTGGTATAATTGCCCACATGATTCTTAAAAATGTTAGCAGTCGACCAAGTTATTCCCCGATTGATGTAATTGATTACATGAGAACCAATTATGGCATGGGGATATCATATAGTAAGGCATGGAGGAGCGTCGAGAAGGCTCGCAAGAATATTTTTGGTTGTTATGAAGAATCTTTTCAGGAGTTGCAGTGTTACGTTAAAGCATTACATAAGAGTAATCTGGGTAGCTTTGCTTTCTTGGAATCAGACGATGTTACAAGTCATTTCAGTAGGTTGTTCACTTCATTTTGGGCATGCGTAAATGGTATCAAGTATTTTCATCCTATATTGTTCATAGATGGCACCTTTATGAAATCTCGATTTAAGGGCACCCTTTTTTCTACCATGGCCAAGGGTGGAAATCAAGGTACGTCCAAATTTTTTTTCATTTTTTCTTTTGTTTCAACATTGTTTGATTAGTATCATATTGTCTCCATGTTTATGTGCTGTTGTAGTTGCATTTAATAAGACAATAGGTAAAACATATAATCAGGCCACTGTACTTTGGGGAAGGTTACAATTCGGCCACTAATTGTTTGAAAATGTTATTTGGGTCACTGTACTTCAGTTATCTTGCAAGCGAGCCTACCAGCACATTAATTTTAAATAAAATTCTTATTTTACCCCTGTCTTCATTAAGGGAGATGAGAACGAAAACGGGGGTAAAATAGGGATTTTATTTAAAATTAATGTTCTGGTGGGCTTACTTGCAAGATAACTGAAGTACAGTGTCCCAAATAATATTTTCAAACAATCAGTGGCCGAATTGCATCCTTCCCCAAAGTATAGTGGCCCGATTGTGTGTTTTGCCCAATACATTCAATATAATATGATGCATCGAAAATAAAATTCATGCATCGCGATTAAATTAAGTAGTACTTTTAGTACAATTCTATGCATCGCAATTGAATTGTCGATTAAATATCATTTATATGCAGGTCTATTCTCGTTTGCATTCGCGGCCATAAGTTTTGAAAATCGGGATAATCGGACTTGGTTTCTTAAAGAAGCATCGATGGGGACGTGTTGTTTGTATTGAATTGAAATGCTGGGTTAATGGAAGCAATACCCAATGTGTTTGAGAGTTCGAAGCATTTCTTCTGCTTGGTGCACCTGTATCGAAACTTGAAAGATATGTTTGCTGGTAAACGTTATTCTAACTCGTTCGCACCAGTTTGTGTTCAAGACTTAAGGATTGCACGTATGCCCCCAACATTAGACTGTTTAATGAGAAACTTGAGATATTCAAAAAGGAAGGGGGACATGTTGCTTATGATTTATTGGTCAACCTTCCAAATGATAAGTGGGCTATTGCGCATTGCCATGAGAACAGGTATGCTGAACTAACATCAAATGTCGCTGAATCATTCAACAATTGGATTTTAAAGGCTCGTGTTCTTCCCATCACTTACATGGTCGACTGTATAAGATCGAAAATCATGAAATGGTTTAGAGAGAGACTTAGCAATGGAACGAGATGGAACAAATTATTATGTGCGAAGATAGATAAAAAGTGGACTAAATATGCAAATGTTGGGATCACGTAGCAGATTCGTATGGGACCTAACTCCATATACGAGGTTCTATCTGATCGAAGCATTCATGTTGATTTGAGGAATCACACATGTTCATGCTATTAGTGGTAGATTCAAGGTTTATCGTGTTGCCATACAGCTATTATTATTGTGAGATCCAAAAAAAATATTGAGGATATGGTTGATAATTACTTCCTAACAAGTAATTACATCAAGTGTCACGAGGAAAACTTAATGCCAATTGTAACTACTGAAAGGTACGAGCTACATAAATCTTGTAAAGGTGAGACCATTTTACCACCTATAACAAAGAGATTACCTAGACGGGTCCAAGAAGATGAGGATCCCATCAAATGATGAATCAACAAGCAAAAGGAAAAGGACATGTAGCAAATGTCACAAACTTTGTAACTACAACTCCAGGTCATGCAGAGAGGCAAAGGCAATATAAGGTTGATTTTTTCTATTTCAATTTTTGAAGTTCCCCCCAATAAAGCTTACTGAACAGCGAGTATTATGCAACTTGTGTTTTCCCATTTACATGTTTTTGAGTTTATAGACACCCAGTCATCAATCACATTCATGCATTGCAATTTATCAAACATGCATTGCAAGTACTGAAAGACTGTTTAAACACACTTATTGTCCAACTATTGTGCATCGGGAAATATATTGATGCATCGCGACCTTCCAACATCTCACAATTGCGAGTAAAATTAATAATGTGGTGCATCGGGATTAATGCATCGCAATTGTTTTATAATGCATCGCGACTTTCCAATATGTCAAAAGTCAGAGGAATTACACAAGGTTATCTAACACACATCCATAAAACTATTGTCAAAATCACGTTGAATGTAAACATTCCCCCATAATTTGAAAAAGTACCTAGACATGTCTTAAAAACATAGAAAGAAAACATTACGAAAATTGTTTCCCTATTATCCGTTATGCTATTACAAAACACCACAAATTGTCTAATTGTACTGTTCTCAAACACTTTCCTCGTCATTTTTGCCCTGTAACGTGTACACTGAAGAACGCTCACAATCGTAGGTAGTTTAACCCCTCAGAGCAATTTTTCCATCAACATGCAAACTATCACGCCATAATCTTTGGTGCCAATTTCTTGTTGCAGTGACATTTCACATGTTTTGATGGGGCAGACAACCTCTCTTTGGCTTAATCCTTGGTATCGCTCTAATGGAGATTTATTGACCAATGCTTTCATCTTTTCTTCAACATATGATGCCTGTAAAGAAAATTATTCAAAAACAATTATCACTTGATTATTTGTTGTACTTTTAATAAACAGTTGTACATTGCTCACTAGTGCTTTGGCACGTTCCAAGTGCCAATCTTCTCTTTCTTATTGATGGAAGAGTTGTATAGTACCCACGAACTATCGTTTTCATAGAAAACTAGCAGTGTCCAATGCCTGCAATTACGAGTCGACATGTCCCCCTTCCCGAGTGTGTTGATGGGGAAAATTAAGAGATCATATATGATCGCCTCCTTCAGTTTTTCATCAATATGCATGGTTGCCATGTCCTTGAAAAGGCCGCAAGCCTTGCCACGAATACCTAAATAACGTATACATATTAAGTTTACAACAATCAATTAAGAAACTTACATAGTTAATAGTTAGGATAATATTTTGCCAACAAGAGGAATCAAAAATCACTCCAAATTTGTCTTTTTTTTGTTTTCAAGATTTCTTTTTCCAGAAGCAACGACCACACATCGATGTGCTGTAAACAAGAAAAACAAGTTATGCCTGACAAGAACAAAGTAACATAAAATAAAATTCATGCATCGCATTTAATAAAACAATACTTTCTACACAATATGATGCATAAAAAAAAAAATTCATGCGTCGCGATTTAATAAAATAGTACTTTTTGCACAATTTTATGCATCGCGGTGCATACTTTGATGCATCGCGATAATTGGATGCATCACGATATATAATTTTGATGCATCTCAGTTGCAATGTAGATGCTTAACTAGTAGAATACATACACTGTTCTTGAGCATATTGTCATGCCACAAAAGTTTGAGATCAAACACACAAACAATTGGTTGAATCTCCCCTCCCTTATAAACAATTGTCCTGCAAAAATTGAGGACCATATTAGTAATACAGCACAAAACCCATATTAATGTTAATATAACCATAATACAAATAATGTGATATTTTGAAATTCAACAATATTAAATTGACTTACCGGTCTTCCTCATTTTGTGTATAAAGTTTTTCTAGTTTTGTTTTGGAGTCGACAACCATTCAGCAACAACTTTCTTTTATTCATCAAAATAAGTGGGGGGAGTTTCTTCTTCTTCCTCTCATTCATCTTCTCCTTAGGCTCTGTTGCCTCATTTGTTTTGGTACACGTTTCATCCCAATTTTTTCTCTTCCGGTCTTTCTCTTTTGTATTATTTTTAACCATTGAAGAAGGAGTCATGCCCCTTTAATTTGGTCTATACCTCAACATTTGCATTCTTTACAGCCTCCAATTCCTTTTCGTTTGGTCCACCATCTTTCGACACGTTCGTATTCGTGTCCACATCACCGACTCTTTCTTCCTCAGTCATTCTCTTTTCAGATGCATTTAATTCCAGTGCTTGTTGCCTCTCAGCCCTCAACAGTTCATTTTCTTCAGCCATTGTTAATAGCTTCTTTTTCAGATCTTCAATCTCAGCCATAGCTTCAGTTAGGCTCACAGTTTGTTGCTCTTATGCCTGTGAGGAGGAGCATTGCAGAAGCATGCCTATCTCAGATCTCAAGCTGTCTATTTCCTTAATCTTATCTTCAATATCCTTATCCTTGCCAGCTAACTCAGATCTTAGGCTCTCAATTTCGTTATCCATGGCTTCAATCATAGATAATTCTTCATCCATAATAGACCTGAGTCCCTTCATTATCCTTTGTTGATCATTCAACTCATCTCTTGTATTGTTTTCATTTTCTGGAATTCTATCCACGTCAAGTAGATTCATGTTATCTGTGTTAAGGGCATCCACAGCAGCCTCACATAGAAGTTCCATCGCACTCTTTCCTACACCTCCAAGTAGTGCCTTTTCATTTTTGTTCTTTTATGAACATTATCAAACTTCTGCCAAACCATAAAAAATAAATAGTGTATAACGTTAGAGAAGATGCATCGGAAATAAATTCCATGCATCACATTTAATAAGGCAATACATTCAATACAATACGATGCATCAGAAATAAAACTCATGCATCGCGATTAAATTAAACAGTACTTTAGTTCAATTCTATGCATTACAACGCATACTTTGATGCATCACAATTGTAATGTTGTTATTTCTAATAAAATACTAATGTGTCATTACATCCACTCACCTGATTGTTCATGACCCTAGCAAAATTTGATTCATCTAATACGCTGAACAGTGCCACAGATCCCATTTGACAGACCTTGGGATAAAAGTTTCATGAATCGGTTGCACAATGTTACTTTGCTCGCACAACCAATATTGCATACAGAATTTCAACATAGTTAATATGATCAAATCAACATGCATTGTACATAGAAATTGCATATAATAATATCAAATTAACTTAGCGGCAACACCAGCACGCATCTCTTTGCATAATCATTCATTGTACTTTCCAAGCTTTCCAACAACAAATCAACTACATGTTTTGACTAATTGTATTTTGATATGGTGTTCAAATTAGACACAAGAGCTGTGTATGCCCACAGACATGTTTTAATCTTATCACAAATCAACTTTGGCTTCAATCTTATGTCTTTGGAATCTTTTGACATCTTCTCCAGGAAGCACCTGTGGAGGAAATCTAAGTTATCGAATTTGTAAAAAGAGATATTGATTTCCTCCTCTCCATCGTTGATGCCAAATATTAGCTTCGCATCACTTGCCTTAATCTTTAACTTTTTCCTTCCAAACAGGAAACACCTTTGTCCCTTGACGTAACACCTGACAATACTTCTTATGATGGAATCGTCCTTCTTACAACTTTCGCGTTTGGCATGATTGCCAACTATGTTGTCTATGAGGTACCAAAAAGGTGTTTTCTTCTGTTGTTAATTGGCCACCCCCGAATTCTAAATTCCTAATCTGGTCTATTAGCAGCTGCATACGGCATCTGTATACTATCTCGCTATCTTGTCTACTTGTTTCAGCTACATAACACATATATTGCAGTTACAGTCGCACAATTGAAAAGTGGCAATACAAAAGTAAATCACGATGCATATGCCATTTAAGGCGATGCAACAATTTTGACTCATAATGCATCAATTTTGAATCGCGATGCATTCAGTTTGAAGCTCGATGCATAAATTTTGAATTGCGTCATTTTTTATTTTGATATGCATAACATATATATTATGTTTATAGTCACATAATTAAAGAATGGAAATACAAAAGTAAATCACGATGCATAGGATATTTAACGCGATGCAACAATTTTGACTCATAATATATCAATTTGAATTGCGATGCATCAGTTTTGCATCTCGATTTATAAAATTTCAATTGCGAAGCATCAATTTCAAAATTGCAAGCAAATCGCATCCATAACACAATTTTCAAATAATGCATATGAAAAATGCATTTCTATGCAAGTTTATCCATATTTTACTCCATTTTTGAAGTTGTAAACAAAAAAAATTCAAACTGTAAAATGTATTTAAAGTAGTACAGAAGAAATACATACCGGCATTTCTTCAACTTTGTTTTCTGGTTGTTTTCGTTGTTTTGTTCTTCTGGTTGAAGTTGATTTTTTTACCTTTAGCCATGCTTGTGTGTTGTACAGTGGCGAAGATATTTTTCTTACTCTGTCAGTGTGACACCCTAGTTCTCTTAATTGCATTATTTGCATGTTATATGTATTGTTAGCATGAAATAAATGCCATGATTAGTATAATGAATGGTAATTGGGTAACTACTGCTTGTTTTAGCTTTGTTTACTTGTGTTGTTCATACAAAAATGATTTGGTATGATTTTTAGTAACCAAAATGACTTTGTACTCAGTGAGGTGCATACTGGGTACAAAGCGATCGCCTTATTTTTGGACAGAGCGATCGCTTTGTAGGCAGAATGTACTATTGAGAAACTGGGTACAAAGCGATCGCTTTGGTCCTTAACAAAGCGATCGCTTTGTAGGCAGAATGTCAAAGCGATCGCCTTGTTTCGTGGGAGGCGACGCCTGTTGCGCCGAAACTTTATTTTAATAATTGTTGACTTGTGGACTGTTTGTTTAAGTTGGGACACGTCCCTAAGTGAGAGACCAGCTCACTCATACCTCCTTACCGCCTCAACACTGGGAATGACCCTCCATTTCACCCACTTCACCCAAAACAATTCTAAGAACAATTGAGAGAGAGTGTGTGTTCTTGGTGAGATCACCGTGTGTTCTCATCTCCTCCATTTCCAGCCACTCAAACTTGCATGCAAAGCCAGATTTTTGTTGTTTGAGACTAGTGAAACAACTTGGGAGGCTTTGATTCTCCTTTTGATGGTTTGATTTGTGTGTTTGAGGTAAGTACCCAATCCCTTGTCTTGTATGCTCAATATCAAGTATGCTCCCTTCATGATAGTTTTAGTTTACATGTTTAAGAAGACATGCATCATGTTAAAAACTTGAAATTTCTTAAGTTAATTTTCTGTGAATTTTGGGTTAATGACTCATAATTGAGAATTTGGACTTGTGTCGTGTATGAATAATGTTCTAGGATGAACTTGGGATAACTTTTGTTCTTGGACTTGTTATAATTCATCACTTCAAAAATTGATGGACATGTTAGGGTTCACAAGTTTGGAACTTAAATCTTGATGGACTAAAAGTCATGAATGACATATAGTCTAATTGCATATGAATCGAGAACATAGAGAAGAGCCATGAATTGCACATAGCATTCATTCGCTAGTTAGGAGTATTTTAGCAATAACTCATCGGAGTTGCTTTAGAGAGTCATTGAACAATACCGACTCTACAAATAAATCCCTACGACGTTTAGAGTTTAATTGAATTGTAAATTAGTTCTTGGGAATTTTTGACATGATTGATCTATTGCTTGACTTGTACATAGTAGAATAACATGCCTACTTGATCGGACGAGTCGCTCTTGTCGACCTCGCTCCATTACTTGGTTTATTACGTGAGTAAACATCTACTTGACTCGGACGAGTTCGCTCTTGTCGAACTTGCTCCTTACTTGATTTGTATGACAAGTAAATACCTACTTGACATACCATTAGTCCAGCTGGCATTACGTGAATTGTCTCGATGGTTAACGATGCATCATAGTCATGAATCATGAGGTTCATGATGATGATGGGTCGCCACACCATAACTTGCACACACCCTTCACTACCGATCACAAGGAGAAGAGTACCATGTCGTAACCAAAGGGCGCTTGGAATAATACTAATCGTGGTCGATGTATCATACACGTGCATCCGACAAATACAATCGTGATAACCTTGTCTATTTCAGGGACTACGAAGCGGCACCGGTTCTATAACATATCCTAATCCTATGTGATTTAATTACGCACTTATGTGAAACCACCGTGCATCGCGACATGAGAACTACGTGATAACATGATCTTGCTTGATACGTGCTATGTATGCCTTGCATTATATCCTGTCATGCATATTGGTTACTTACAAAGTCTTTATGACTTACCCCCTCCCTTTTACTGTTTTAGATCCTAGTCGTCCAGGTCCATCTTCTCGAGGTTGATCGTCTTCTCGTGCTCGTGATCGTTCGCCTAGAGGTGGTAGCGTTGGCTTTTGGTTTCTTCTTTTGCAAGGACGTTGGGTTTAAGCAAGTCACTTAGACTTCGCTTGGGAATGTGTAATCCTAGTAACTTGAAATTGTTGTAGCCTATATATGAAGTACTACTTATGTCTCTTGTCTTTTGCCGGCACTTGTTGGCCGAGCCTTGTTTACATGTATATGGTTCGCTTGTTAAGACTTCCGCTGAGCATCCCTTTAGCTCTTATTTATTGATATGGTTTCTCCGGCATGTTTAGCCGTCGAGGTGTTTATATATTAGCATGACTTGTTAGTGTTGGGTTCCGGCTGTAATTTCGCCGATGACTTGGTTTACTTGTTATTAATTGTCATATCAGGTTTTAAAGTTTTAAATTGTTCTGGCTTTTTAGTGCCGAGTTTTACTACGTGTCCAATGTTGCGTCACGTCATTTTTTTATAATTGAGTCCTTGCATGATTGTAGTCCTTATTTGGACGGTACGACCCGCGTTCCCATCTCGGGGTCGGGGTTGGGTCGTCACAGTTGGTATCAGAGCTTTATAGGTTAGCTATCGGCCAGGATAGGTTCCATGGCCTAGTTGGGTTAGTTCTTGTGTGATGTTCTAACGTCGAGTGATTTCTTATAGGTGTATCATGGTGCGACCTAGACCAGGGGCTAGTAGCAGTGGAGCTGGTATTGGTCGAGGTAGAGGCAGGCCTAGGAGGGTTCCTGCTGAACCAGAGGCTAGAGCTCCGGATGAACCTGAAGTCGAGGTACCCCCACCTCAGAATCAGGGTGACGAGAATGCCCGTATGGCGGGCTTGTTTCGTAGAATGATGACTGTTATGACCGAGTTGGCACAAGAGGGTCAAGCGGGAGGTGTACAACCTCCACCACCACCACCAGAACCAGAACCAGAGGCGAGAGTTTCACCACCTCGTAACGAGGCACCGCCAGAACCTAGAGCTAGAAATAATGCTACCTTGGAGAGGTTCTTGAAGATGAAACCTCCATCTTTCGAGGGAGAGTCAGACGCTAGTAAAGCGGAGTTGTGGCTAGAGGACTTGGAGAAAATCTTTGCAGCTCTAGACTGCACGGAGGAAGAGAAAGTTGTCTTAGCTGTGTATAAGCTGAGAGGGGCAGCGAATCATTGGTGGAGAGTGTTGTTGGCGAGCTGGGATCTTAACCGGGTTCCAAAGATTTGGTCTAATTTCGAGAGGGAGTTCAAGGCTTCCTATGTACCTTTGGTGGTGAGGAGAAAGAGGGAGAAAGAGTTCCAGGATCTAGAACAGGGTTCTATGACAGTGGCTCAGTATTCAGCCAAGTTCACCGAACTCTCGTTATTGTGCACATCTTGTACCCGATGAGCCCATGAGGGTGCTCAAGTTTGTTAAGGGTCTGAAGACCGAGTATAGAAGGCAGCTCTTGTCATTGCAGTTGACAGACTATAGGGGCGCAGTTGATCGTGCCTATGAGATCGAGAGGGATATAGAGGAGCACAGTGAAGCTCGTGCGATCCTCGCATCGCAGTCATCTCAACAGCCATCCTGTGACCTCGCAGCATTCGGAAGGGGCCGGCGGGTAATCGGTCCGGTCATCGTGGCAACCGCCGTAACGGTGGTCGCCTAGGCAAGCATCGGATGGACAGCCTAGGCGTACTTCCGATGGTCGTGATAATCGTGCTCCGTCTTCGCAGGGGCAGCAAGGCCAGCGGAGTGAGCCTGTTGAGTGTTCCTTTTGTCACAAACTGGGGCATTCGTACAATGAGTGTAGGGGCAGACTTGGGCAGTGTTTGGGTTGTGGAGATACAAATCACCGAGTGAAAGATTGTCCCAAGTTTAAGCTACTCACCGTGGGTTCGGTTCAATCGGGCACCAAGAGGGATAGTGATGGGCGTCCTAAGGCCCAAGCTCGTGTTTTGCGCCGGATCGCGTGGTGTTCCGAGTCGACCTCTTGTTGGAGGTATTCTCTCGCCTTCGGCCATAGGGCTCGAGTTCTTATAGATCCGGGTCTTCTCATTCCTATGTTGCATCGCATTTCATTGAGCATTTGTGCGTGTTACCTTCTCGCTGCCTTATGTGCTTGAAGTGTCTACACCGTTGGGTGATCAATTGTTGGCGTCGAAGTTTATAAGGCTTGTGATGTGCTTGTATGTGATCGGGTCTTGCATGCGGATCTAGTAGTTTTGCCTATTCGGGATTTTGATTTGATCTTGGGTATGGATTGGTTGTGTACTTATCATGCTCTAGTTGATTGTCGTCGTAAAAGGGTTACTTTTGCCATGCCCGGTATTCCGGAGTTTGTGTTTACGGGTGATCATGCCATGAATAGTATACATATCATTTCTGCTTTGCGGGCTAGGAAACTTCTATCTCAGGGGTGTACGGGGTATATTGCTTGTGTGCTTGATACTAGCATGTCTACTGTTAATATAGAAGATGTACCGGTAGTTAATGAATTTCCGGATGTCTTTTCAAATGATTATGCATTACCTCCCGACCGAGAGTTAGAGTTTTGCATTGAGCTATTGCCGGGAACTTCACCAATTTCTAGAGCACCTTATAGAATGGCCCCAGCTGAGTTGAGAGAGTTGAAAGACCAATTGCAGGAACTTCTCGATAAGGAGTTCATTAAACCGAGTGTGTCTCCGTGGGGTGCACCGGTTTTGTTTGTGAAGAAGAAGGATGGTAGTTTGCGGTTGTGCATTGACTATCGTCAATTGAACCAGGTTACTATCAAGAATAGGTACCCTTTACCTCACATTGATGATCTCTTCGATCAACTTCAGGGATCCGTGGTATATTCCAAGCTAGACTTGAGGAGTGGTTATCACCAGTTGAGAGTTCGGGCACGTTATGGTCACTATGAGTTTGTGGTGATGCCGTTTGGGTTGACAAACGCGCCTGCAGTTTTCATGGACTTGATGAATCGGGTGTTTCATGATTATTTGGATTGCTTTGTTGTGGTTTTTATCGATGATATTTTAGTGTACTCAAAGTCACGAGAGGAACATGCTAACCATTTGAGAGTGGTTCTTTCCCTATTGCGAGAAAAGAAACTTTTTGCGAAATTTAGCAAGTGTGCATTTTGGCTTGAACAAGTATCTTTTCTTGGGCACGTTGTTTCTAGTGAGGGTATTGCGGTGGATCCTTCTAAGGTGGAGGCTATTACTAAATGGAAGACTCCTAGAACGGTAACCGAAGTTCGTAGTTTCTTGGGCTTGGCGGGTTACTACCGTAGGTTCATTGAGGGATTTTCCAAGATTGCTACTCCCATGACTAATTTGACTCGTAAAAGTCTACTTTCATTTGGAGTGATAAGTGCGAGGCCGTTTCAAGAGTTGAAGAAAAGATTGACCACACTCTGTTTTAGCATTGCCTAGTGGATGTGATAACTTTGTGATATATAGTGACGCTTCATTAGAGGGCTTGGGTTGCGTGCTTATGCAAAACGGGAAGGTGATTGCCTATGCTTCAAGAAGTTGTCACCATATGAAGAATTACCCAACTCACGACCTTGAGTTGGCGGCAATTGTTTTCGCGCTTCACAAGTGGAAACATTACCTTTATGGAGCGAAGTTTGAGGTGTATACAGATCATAAGAGTTTGAAGTACCTCTTCTCGCAGAAGGAGTTGAATATGAGACAGAGGCGTTGGATGGAGAAGCTTAAGGATCACAATTTTACTATTCTATACCATCCGGGAAAAGCGAATGTTGTTGCGGATGCCTTGAGTAGGAAGGCTTATATGTCTTGTATGATGATGAGGGAATGGAAGATGCTAGAGGATGTCCGGGAATGGAGTCCGATTGTAAGTGGGCGTAGTGTTCTATTTGCTAATGTCCGTGCTACGCCAGTTTTATTTGGGTTGATTAAGGAGGCTCAAGTTACCGATCCTGAATTGAAGAAAATTATTGATAGATTGGGAGAGAATGCTACACCAGGGTTTGCGATGAACAGCGATGGGATCTTGACATTTCAGAATAGGGTTTATGTTCCTTCTTCCGATGAAGTGAAACGTATGGTCCTTGATGAGGCTCACAAAGCCAAGTATACGATACATCCGGGTAGTACTAAGATGTACCGTGACTTGAAGAGACAGTTTTGGTGGAACGGTATGAAGAGGGAGATAGCTGAATATGTTTCTAGATGTTTGACATGTCGCGGGTCAAGGCGGAACACCGAGACCCGCCGGTCTACTTCACCACTTGAGATTCCGGAGTGGAAATGGGAACACATCACGATGGATTTTGTCACGGGGTTGCCGCGTACTCGTAGAGGCTTCGACGCTGTTTGGGTTATTGTTGATAGGTTGACGAAGTCGTCCCATTTTATTCCTATTGCGATGACTTACAGGAGTCAGTTGGCGGCATTGTATATTCAGGAGATTATCAGGCTACATGGTGTCCCCGTTAGTATTGTGTCGGATAGAGATCCTAGATTCACCTCGAGATTTTGGCATTCATTACAGGAGGCCTTGGGTACCAAACTTAACTTGAGTACAGCTTTCCATCCCGCCGATGGACAATGGAGAGATTGATACGTATATTAGAGGACATGCTTCGTGCTTGTGCCGTGGATTTCAAGGGCGTTGGGATTCACATCTACCGTTGCGAGTTTGCATATAATAACAGTTACCAATCTAGCATTGAGATGGCTCCTTATGAGGCTTTGTACGGGCGTAAGTGTCGTTCACCAATTTGTTGGGACGAAGTTGGAGAAGCTAAGTTATGGGGTTCCGAAATGGTACAACAATCGGCCGAGGGTGTCAAGTTGATTAGAGAAAGATTGCGTACGGCTCAAAGTAGACAGAAAAGCTACGCGGATAACCGGAGACGCGATCTTGAGTTTCAAGTTGGTGATTTTGTGTTCTTGAAAATATCGCCGCGCCGTGGTACTAAGAGATTTGGTAAGAAAGGAAAACTTTCACCAAGGTATATTGGACCGTTCGAAATTCTTGAGAGGGTTGGTTCTTTAGCTTACCGGATTGCATTGCCACCGTCTATTTCGGGTATTCATGATGTGTTTCACGTTTCTATGCTCCGCAAATATATGAAGGATGAATCACATGTTCTTGCCTATGAAGAGATTACCTTTGAACCCGATCTTTCCTATGTTGAGAAGCCGGTGAAGATTCTTGATACCAAAGAACAAATCTTGAGGACTAAGAGGATACCACTAGTGAAAGTTTTGTGGAAGAATCATTTGATGGAAGAAGCCACTTGGGAAACTCAGAGTGAGATGCGTGAGAAGTATCCATACCTGTTTAATTAGATGGTGAGTGAATTTAGGGACTAAATTCCTTTAAGGAGGGGAGGATGTGACACCCTAGTTCTCTTAATTGCATTATTTGCATGTTATATGTATTGTTAGCATGAAATAAATGCCATGATTAGTATAATGAATGGTAATTGGGTAACTACTGCTTGTTTTAGCTTTGTTTACTTGTGTTGTTCATACAAAAATGATTTGGTATGATTTTTAGTAACCAAAATGACTTTGTACTCAGTGAGGTGCATACTGGGTACAAAGCGATCGCCTTGTTTTTGGACGAGCGATCGCTTTGTAGGCGAATGCACTATTGAGAAACCGGGTACAAAGCGATCGCTGGTCCTAACAAAGCGATCGCTTTGTAGGCGTAATGTCAAAGCGATCGACTTGTTTCGTGGGAGGGCGATCGCCCTGTTGCGCTGAAACTTTATTTTAATAATTGTTGACTTGTGGACTGTTTGTTTAAGTTGGGACACGTCCCTAAGTGAGAGACCAGCTCACTCATACCTCCCTTACTGCCTCAACACCTGGGAATGACCCTCCATTTCACCCACTTCACCCAAAACAATTCTAAGAACAATTGAGAGAGAGACTGTGTGTGTTCTTGGTGAGATCACTGTGTGTTCTCATCTCCTCCATTTCCAGCCACTCAAACTTGCATGCAAAGCCAGATTTTTGTTGTTTGAGACTAGTGAAACAACTTGGGAGGCTTTGATTCTCCTTTTGATGGTTTGATTTGTGTGTTTGAGGTAAGTACCCAATCCCTTGTCTTGTATGCTCAATATCAAGTATGCTCCCTTCATGATAGTTTTAGTTTACATGTTTAAGAAGACATGCATCATGTTAAAAACTTGAAATTTCTTAAGTTAATTTTCTGTGAATTTTGGGTTAATGACTCATAATTGAGAATTTGGACTTGTGTCGTGTATGAATAATGTTCTAGGATGAACTTGGGATAACTTTTGTTCTTGGACTTGTTATAATTCATCACTTCAAAAATTGATGGACATGTTAGGGTTCACAAGTTTGGAACTTAAATCTTGATGGACTAAAAGTCATGAATGACATATAGTCTAATTGCATATGAATCGAGAACATAGAGAAGAGCCATGAATTGCACATAGCATTCATTCGCTAGTTAGGAGTATTTTAGCAATAACTCATCGGAGTTGCTTTAGAGAGTCATTGAACAATACCGACTCTACAAATAAATCCCTACGACGTTTAGAGTTCAATTGAATTGTAAATTAGTTCTTGGGAATTTTTGACATGATTGATCTATTGCTTGACTTGTACATAGTAGAATAACATGCCTACTTGATCGGACGAGTCGCTCTTGTCGACCTCGCTCCATTACTTGGTTTATTACGTGAGTAAACATCTACTTGACTCGGACGAGTTCGCTCTTGTCGAACTTGCTCCTTACTTGATTTGTATGACAAGTAAATACCTACTTGACATACCATTAGTCCAGCTGGCATTACGTGAATTGTCTCGATGGTTAACGATGCATCATAGTCATGAATCATGCGGTTCATGATGATGATGGGTCGCCACACCATAACTTGCACACACCCTTCACTACTGATCACAGTGGAGAAGAGTACCATGTCGTAACCAAAGGGCGCTTGGAATAATACTAATCGTGGTCGATGTATCATACACGTGCATCCGACAAATACAATCGTGATAACCTTGTCTATTTCAGGGACTACAAAGCGGCACCGGTTCTATAACATATCCTAATCCTATGTGATTTAATTACGCACTTATGTGAAACCACCGTGCATCGCGACATGAGAACTACGTGCTAACATGATCTTGCTTGATACGTGCTATGTATGCCTTGCATTATATCCTGTCATGCATATTGGTTACTTACAAAGTCTTTATGACTTACCCCCTCCCTTTTACTGTTTTAGATCCTAGTCGTCCAGGTCCATCTTCTCGAGGTTGATCGTCTTCTCGTGCTCGTGATCGTTCGCCTAGAGGTGGTAGCGTTGGCTTTTGGTTTCTTCTTTTGCAAGGACGTTGGGTTTAAGCAAGTCACTTAGACTTCACTTGGGAATGTGTAATCCTAGTAACTTGAAATTGTTGTAGCCTATATATGAAGTACTACTTATGTCTCTTGTCTTTTGCCGGCACTTGTTGGCCGAGCCATGTTTACATGTATATGGTTCGCTTGTTAAGACTTCCGCTGAGCATCCCTTTAGCTCTTATTTATTGATATGGTTTCTCCGGCATGTTTAGCCGTCGAGGTGTTTATATATTAGCATGACTTGTTAGTGTTGGGTTCCGGCTGTAATTTCGCCGATGACTTGGTTTACTTGTTATTAATTGTCATATCAGGTTTTAAAGTTTTAAATTGTTTCGGCTTTTTAGTGCCGAGTTTTACTACGTGTCCAATGTTGCGTCACGTCATTTTTTTATAATTGAGTCCTTGCATGATTGTAGTCCTTATTTGGACGGCACGACCCGCGTTCCCATCTCGGGGTCGGGGTTGGGTCGTCACAGTCAGTACAATGTTTTCACTGTTGCAGCGTTGTTGCTACAAAAACGCTGGAGTATGCTTGCAGAAAATTGGCAGAAGATGCTTGTGGAGAAATCGTCAGAGGTTTTAGGATTTGTTTGAAGTTAAAAGGTTGTGTTTTTTTAAGTGTTTGTGTTTAAACTGTGAATTAGGTAGGGTTTTTTGGAGAGTGAAAATAGGAAACCGTCAATCATAAGGTTTATGGAAGCTGATGCAACGCGTGTTAGTTAGAAGGATGGGCATAGACGGCATTTTACAAAAAAATGTCTTTTTCAGTTTAAAACAAGTATAGGGGTCTAAACTGGTTAAAAATCTATGAAAGGGGATCGGCCTGAAGTTCGCCCATCAAACTATACTTACACATTGGAGGTCGCTGTCTCTATTTATGGGGACAAAAATTGTTGGATAGATCCCGACATGGCAACTAGGGCCATCCCTGTGTTATCCGGGGCCTATGCAAAATTTTTAACTCGTGCCACTTAACTCTTTCCATTCATATTAGAAAGCAATTGAATGGAAAAATCTTATTAAATGGAGTGGGTAATGGATTATATATATATATATATATATATATATATATATAAATGGAATATGAAATGTGTAATGGGCTAAATGAAATGGGTAAATAAATTGCTTATCTTTAGGTGACCAAAAATAAAATATATATGGATGTATATAATACCACTGGATCAATACATTTTGATGGAACGTAGGCCTGGGCTAGTGAGTCTCCCCACAATGACAAGCCTGATGAACGGAGGTGCACGTGCTTGTGTGTGAGAGAGAGAGAGAGAGAGAAGGCATGTTGAATAGAGTTGAATAAGAAGTCAGAATATACGTTAAAAGAAGAAGAAGAAGAAGAAGAAGAAGAAGAAGAAGAAGAAGAAGAAGAAGAAGAAGAAGAAAAGAAGAAGAAGAAGAAGAGGAAGATATATGTCAAAAAAAATGATGTCTTGAATTGAAAGTTGTGGATGAAGTTTGATATTGCAACCTCATTAAAGTAGGTTCTTCGGTGTTTTTTACTAGAAATGTTTCTCGTGTGCAAAAGAAACGATATGTATTTTTTTGTTTTTTGTTTCTAGAATGGGCCTAAAATAAAGAAAAGTTATGGATGAATTATGTCGGTCATTTTTTCAACATTTGTAATTGCTCCAGTCCACTATACTTTTTTTAAAACCGAAAAAAGACTTTTTGAGCAAAGATACAACAATACCCTTAATGAAACCAAAACACGGGCGCATCAGGCATCGCAAGACATCGGGATACAAATTTGAGATGTAACAATTGTTGCATCGGGATGTAACAATTGGGCATCGGGATGCAGTGTCACTTTCTCAGATTAATTTGTGCATCGGGATGCAAGAATCGTGCATCGGGATGCAATTTGAGATGCAACAATTGGACATCGGGATACAGTGCGACTTTCTCAGATTAATTTGGGCATCGGGATTCAGTTTGAGATGCAAAAATTGGGCATGTAATGCAATAATTGGGCATCTGGATGCAGTGCCACTTTCTCAGATTAATTTGGGCATCGGAATGCAAGAATTGTACATCGGGATTCAATTTGAGATGCAACAATTGGGCATCGGGATGCACAAATCTCTGCATCGCGATTAACAAGTACAAGTTTGGGGGAGATTCTAGAAACCGCGAGGATCACATCAATGAGTTAATTAGTAAGATGAATTAGAGTTACAACACATGCTGAAGTCTCCATTAACATCACCATGATTCTGAGATTGTTATTTAGCAGTGGCTTTAATACCATTAAAGATTGACTTCCACAATTTCGGGAGTATTGTGACAGCGAGCTGCATCTATCGTTATAAAGTTGTTATCCAATTGAGATGCATGGTTTAGCAAACTGCCCCGAGCCATTTTGCCGAGTACAATTTAATATCATTACAGAGATGAAGTGTTTTAGATCGAGTTTTCAACGAATGTCATAGGATTTACAGGAAAACATAATTGTTTTGGTTTAGATGAAAGAGACGGGGCCATTTTAGAAAGAAAATTATCAAGTGCCTTTTAGCGATTAAGAAAATAAAGGGTGGATTGGAGAGAATAAAAACTTTCCAAAGTAGACCGGCCAGCAATTTTTCAAAAACTTATTGCTTTATTTGAAAATAGAAATGGTTATCAAACACATTTTGTTTCCTTTTGGCAAAACACACAATCGGGCCACTGTACTTTGGGGAAGGTTGCAATTTGGCCACTGATTGTTTAAAAATATTATTTGGGCCACTATACTTTAGTTATCTTACAAACGAGCCCATTTTTTGGACGAACATTAGTTTAGCCGTTAAAATAACATAAAATACCAAATTTACCCCTGTCTCAATCTTCATCTTTCTCAATTAAGAAAAAACAAACCCTAACCCTAAAATTGCAATGAAGAAGTTCATGTGTCTATGACTTGCAAAAATTTGAATTATTCTTGGGGAATCTTTCATCTTTTCGTTTGTTCCTAAGATCTAAACAACTTCTGGGTTTGGTAAGATTTTTAAAGCTGTAAAACTAACAACGCCTAGGGGAGGAGATCTGAGTTTGGTAAGATTTTTAAAGCACTGTTAAAGAATTAGGGTTCTCTTAATCGATCTCTGTTCAAGATTGGAAAATGGATATTTGAATTAAGGTTCTTTCATTGTAAACATACCCCAAAATCCAATTTTGCAGCACTGAAACCCTTTATAAGTCATCTTCGTTGGTAACTTCTGGGGCCCTAAAAAAACCCTAATCTCATCCATCTCACACAGGGCAGCACGGTCGTCGCGATTACTATTTTAATCAGGTCGCACTCGTCGAATCCTCTAAACTCCGGCAAAACTAGGGCGACAGTTTGATTGTTAACGGAGGAAGAAACGATGTCATACGATGACGTAGAGATCAAAGACATGGAGTGGAACGGCGAGCTATAAGCTTATATGTGTCCTTGCCCTTGCAGAGACCTGTTTCAAATCACAGAGGAAGAGCTCAAAATTGGCGAAAAGATAGCTCCGTGCCCTAGTTTCTCTTTCTACATAATCGTCATATACAACATGGAGGACTTCGCCGGAGATTCCAATCAAAATTCGAAGAAGAACATTGAACCTGCGAAGCAACAGCCGGTAGCAGATGTAGTAGATGTTATTGATCATTTATTTTTAATCATAAGCCAAATTTTGATTGGCTTGTTTCGGTTTCCCCCTAGAATCACTTGTTAGTTTTAGGCTTTAAAGATCTTACCAAACCCAGAAGTTGTTTAACGGGGAAGATGAAAATGGAGATAGGGATAAAATTGGTATTTTATGTTGTTTTAACAGCTGAACTAACGTCCGTCCAAAAGATGGGCTCGTTTGCAAGATAACTAAAGTACAGTGGCCCAAATAACATTTTCAAACAATCAGTGACCGAATTGTAACCTTTCCCAAAGTACAGTAGTCCGATTGTGTGTTTTGACTTTCCTTTTTTGATTGATAATTAGGAACAAAAAGGTGTGAAGAATAATGGAGCTTCATAAATGCTTAAAGATCAAAACACCTGTTAATCTCAACAACATGACTTAAAACCCGTTCTTGATTAAACTTGGGTAATGTTCTCTTTTCAAAATTTAGAGACTTCAATTTTTTTTTGGTTTTTTCACTTTTCTTTCTCTTTAGCCCCCATCAACTTTTCTCTTCCTTTTATTTTTTTCAATCATTACATAACGAAAATTCAAAACCAAAAGAAAAATTATATAACAACCAAATTCATTTACAAATATGATTTATAACTAGCTGTAAATCAAATTTGTAAACAAATTTTGTTCCATTAGCATTATTCAACACAAAAAACAACTTCAAAATCACCGTGCCAAACATTCCCAAAAAACTTTGACGGCGAGGGAAAGGTGTTCTTGATCTGAATGGATAATGAAATTTATTCAAAACCAAGGGGTGTAAATGTAATTTCTCGACATAGAAAAATGGCTCCACAGTTCAAAAATTTCAAATTGGAACGACCAAGCAAACGGTCTTCTGCAACCTTTTTGAATCCAACACCCCCCCCCCTTCCCCTCCACCCATTAAACAAATCCCCTCTCTCACTTTTGTATTCCGTTTCGATCTCTCTCTCTCTCTTTCACACACACACACACTCTCACACTCTACTCAATCACTAGATTTGTCTCAACAGATTAACCCTTCAACCCTAAAAGAGGGTTTAAGTAAAGGCTTCACTTGATTGAATTAGGGTTTCATTTCCATTTGATTGATTATTCTTTCCCCAAAGAAGAAGAAGAAGAAGAATGCCCTTCATTTCGGAGACAGCCAGTGCCGTTAAGGGCAGATTCGGGTTCCACGAACATAGCTCCGTGGACTCAATGCCGTCAGTCAGGAGCTCTCCCGATCTCCTCTTCAAGTCAGCAATTAAAGAAAATGCTAGTAATTTCCGTTCGTCTTCGTCGGCTGTTCGGAGTGTCCTCCGAGACAGGGGCGAAGACCACGGAATGACGAACCAGACGGTATTCGAGTTTCGAGACGATCCTTCCTTTTGGAAAGACCACAATGTTCAGGTAACTCTTCCTTTCTTACTGTATTTAACAGAATTTTGGAAGAAGAGCTAAAGCTTTAACTTTTAGGTCTTGATTTTGACTAGAGTAGTATGAATATTTTGAATGCTTGATTGAGCTTATTGTTTTCTCTAATATGCTTAGCCAATAAATTAGGGTTGAATTCCAAGATTTACAATTAAATGGAGGCTTGACTAGTATGGAATCTGTACTAATTGCTTATGACTACTTCCTTCCCTGAATGAATATCACTTTTGATTTACTCCCTTCGTCCCAAAAATATAGTCGTATTTGACAAATTTGGTCGATTAATGTCGTACTCTTGTTTCTCTTTAAGTAATTTAAAATGCACTAAAGTTATATATACACGTATGATGAATTCATGTTCTCTAAATGAAATAATTTTTTTATTTGGAAGTATGAATAATTGAAGCTTGAACATTATAAATACGACTATCTTTTTGGGACAACAAAATGGAAAGTTTGACATGCTCCTATAATGTGGTACATATTGAGGGATGGATTTACTAGAATGTTTACCGTAAAAACTAGTAATGTCATTACTAGAATTGTTGAGCTTTCTGCAGCATCTTTGTGCAAGCTTTTGCTGCTGGTTCAGTCTTACTAGAATGTAGAAAATTACTTTAGATGTTCTCTTATCTTTTTAGAGGTTTGGTATTTATTCATTATTAGAGATACTAATTCTTCTTGCTAAATTTGATACTTTAAAATGTAGGTTATTATTAGAATACGTCCTCTGAGTAGCTCTGAGATATCTGTGCAAGGATCTAGTAAATGTGTTAGGCAAGAAAGCAGTCAAACAATTACTTGGACTGGACCTCCAGAATCACGATTCACTTTTGATCATGTTGCTGATGAGCATGTTACCCAGGTACCATTCCAGCTACTTGTACATTCACTTTTTACTTCATTATATTTTGCTTCATCATATAACGATCTTCACTTTGTTAACTTACCAGGAGATGTTATTTAAAGTGGCTGGGTTGCCAATGGTGGAAAACTGCATGGGAGGCTACAATAGTTGCATGTTTGCCTATGGCCAGGTGAGTTTGCCTACCACTAGGTTCATATACCTGGTTCTCTTGACGGATAAAAAGCTTCATTTATGGTTAATTTAAGGGAGGAGAGACTGAAGTAGAAAACTTCCTTTTTTCAATGGTAGAGGTTTAAATATGGATTGTGAAATCAGATTTATCATATATTATTTAACTAATTTCTAGATATTTGGACTATATAGTGGTACAGTATTGTTAATTTTGGTTGCATTATTTTGTTCATAATTACATTTGTTTATTTGCAGACTGGTAGTGGAAAGACTCACACAATGCTTGGAGACATTGATGGAGGCACTCGAAGACATAGTGTCAATTCTGGAATGACACCTAGAGTCTTCGAGCACTTGTTTTCACGGATTCAAAAGGTAAACATTCTATATTCCTCGTGTATTTGCTTGTTGTATAAATCTCAAAATTTTCTAACCCAACCTTTATGGATTAAATGTGAGGCGTTTCAGGATAGGGAGGCACGAAGGGATGAGAAGTTAAGATTTACTTGCAAATGTTCTTTTCTGGAGATATACAATGAGCTAATTCTAGACCTGTTGGATCCATCATCTATCAATTTACAGGTATGATGAAGTAGTTCATGTCCTTACTCTTGATTGGAGGAAGAAGATGCCTGTCTGTTATATTTTCTTCTAATTCTTCTCTATAATAAAAGTGACTAGAAAAAAAATTTGGTTTGTATAGATAAGAGAAGACACCAAGAAAGGTGTATATGTGGATAATCTCACTGAGGTAGAAGTTACAAGTGCTCGAGATGTGATCCAACAACTTGTTCAGGTTTGTGATAACTTCTACTTGATTCGTTTTTCTAAGTTCTTAATATTATTAGGTATTTAACTAAACTTTCTAGTTTGTCAGCTCGTAAGCACTCCCTGCAATTAGCTTTTCATACGTGGTCACTGGTCAGTGATCTTATTGTAGTGTTGGCTACTTTTGCTAACCCAAATTATTAGTGAGTGAAAATGTCATCAAAGTTTACGTATTGCAGTTAAAGTTAAGAATTTCAAATCCTTGCACAAGATTTTGTATCCTATACTTGAATCGTCATTCCCTCGCATTCTCAAACCTGCCATTTTGAGAAAATGGAAGAAAAGCCCAAAGATTAGGTTCCAAACTTTGTGACAAAGATATGGGGTAAATTTGCATCTTACGTGTGTTCCTGGTATTTAGAAAACGAAAGCGAAAAGTAGCAAGTTGATCATACGAAAGTTCTGTAGCTAGTATTTTATCACAATCCCAACTTTTCTCTCTGATGTCTGTGATGTGATGGTAGTCTAAGTTCTAACCTTATCTTATATTTATTTTTCTCGGGGAGTACTGTATGCTAGCAGAATGTAATGGGATGGAAGGTAGATCTCGAGGGAGCATTTTTTGTACACATGGACACACGCACACACACACACACATGCATCTCTTTATGTATTTGTCATCCTAATTCCCCATTTTGCGTCATGATTTCTATTCAGTATTGCTAAACATCAAAGATTTGATATTGTTGGCTACATGCTACTTATGTTAACCTTAATTATTAGTGAGTGAAAATGTCATCAAAATTTTCATATCGAAGTTAAAGTTAAGAATTTCAAATCTTAGGCAAGACTCTGTATCTAAGCTTGAACCTTCTCTCACATTCTCAAAGCTGCCATATCCATCCAAACAGAGAAAATGGAGGAAAAGCCCAAAGGTTGGGTTCAAACTTTGAGAGAATAGATATATGAATGGGGTAGATACTAGAAATTCACATCTTATGTGTTTTCCCGGTATTTGCAAAATGAAAGCGAAAAGTAGCAAGTTGATCAAACAAAACAAATTCTGGAGCTATTATTTATCAATCCTAACCTTTCTCTCTGATGTCTGTGATCTTATAATCAAACATTTTCTTATGTTTATTTGTCTCTGGGAGTACTTTATGCTATCTCATGTAATGGATGGAGGGTAGATCTTGAGGGAGCACTTTTTGTACACATGGATAGACAGAGACACATGCATCTCTTTATGTATTTGTCATCCTATATCCCCATTTTGCATCATGATTTCTATTCAGTATCGCTAAACATCAAATATGTTCCAGGGCGCAGCAAACAGAAAGGTAGCTGCCACTAATATGAACCGTGCAAGCAGTCGTTCACATAGTGTTTTTACATGCATCATAGAAAGTAAAGTGAGTAACTATTTGTTTCTTTGAATATAATTTGAATCAAGTCCTTCTGTCTTTTTGCTATATAAAATATCTTGCTTTAACTCTAACTAAATGCTAATGTTTAGTGGGAGTCCCAAGGTGTAACTCATCATCGGTTTTCTCGGCTTAATCTTGTGGATTTAGCAGGGTCTGAAAGGTAGAATGAAAATTTGCTTGAGAAGGTATTAAAAGGATTGACCTATGACTTAAACACGCTTCTAATAATGTTTATCTTTAAATTGCAGGCAGAAGAGCTCTGGTGCTGAAGGTGAACGTCTAAAGGAAGCTACCAACATAAATAAATCACTTTCAACATTGGGGTTTGCAATTTAACTTTCTACTCTCAGCGTTTCTATTTGATGACTACATTTTCCTCAATTAACATAAACTTTCAGGGTTGCAATATAATTGGTGGTTTTTAAAAAATGGTATACTGGTTTGGCATATGCAGGCTTGTGATCATGAACCTTGTAAATGTATCAAATGGGAAATCACTCCATGTTCCTTATCGAGACTCAAAGCTCACATTTTTGCTTCAGGTACAATGAGCAGTTTTCACTGGTAGGAGAGTTTATATATCAATTTCATGTTCAACGGATTATGAACAATGATGCCTGAAATAAAAAATCTAACGATTATCACTGTCAAATTACGCAAGCAGTTCCAAAAATTGGTTAAGTTGTCAACCTTGGGGCGTTGCAATGGCTAATGTGTTTGAGACAGAAATTAACCACATAATCCTTGTACTAGTGTGTTGGGTAATTGTACCATTCAACCATCTAATGAGTTTTATTGCTATTTTCTGTCCATGTATTTTGCGAGTATAGCATGACTATCAACTGGTTTCTGAAGCATTCTTTATGTGATTTTTTGTTTTGAAATTTTAATTGAACTTCAAGAATCTGTTCACATTTGTTTTAAATTTTCTTTTCCTTTATGTTCATTTGTTGTTGTTATTATTAATGGTACTACTATTATCGTTTGGGAGAGGCTATTTCCATTACAATAATTACTTATCCACTACACTCTTTAATTACTACCTTAATTTAGCTTATGTTAGAACACAAATACCCTTAAATAGTCACTCACTATAATAGTACAACATACTTTCCAAATTACTTTTACTTCACTACTCTTTCAATTAAAAGGGAGCTATTTTTTTCTTTTCATGTTTTTATGTCACCTAGTCTTTTTGAGGATAATTTATTATTTTTTAATAATCAAATATGCTTGTTCGTAGCTTAGCTATATATATTTTCTAATAATCTTTTTTTCTTGAATGTTATTGATATTTTATCAAGTGACCTTTCAACACTATCTTTTAACTCTTTTTATTTTTCAGTATATCCAATGAACAATGTATTTTCATTTTCCTTTTCCTACTAGCTTGAAGAATCATATTCAGTTGTTTATGCTAATTAAAAAAAAACATAATTGCTTTGTATACAAGAAGTGAAGAAAATATTTTTAAAACATGAAATTTTATAACGAAATTAAAAAGTAAGATTAATTAAGATTTCTATTTTTGTTAAATCTTATTTTTGTGACATCAATAATAAAATATATGCTAGTTTTAATTTATGTAATACATGACAAGAATTAAGGAAGAGGGTATTTTTGTCTTTATAAGCTTAACTTTAGATGAATGTAGTGGATAAGTAATTATTGTAGTGGAAATAGACTCTCCCTTATCGTTATTATAATTATTATCATTATAAGATCACCTATTATCATATTTTTGAAGTGTGTGTAAACCATTTTGTATTCTGGTTGTTAGCAGTTCTGCGAGTTGCATATTCGAGAGAGTATTTTTGTAATTTATGGATTCTTTTGCCCCTTTCTTTTCGAAAATATATACAATATTTTGGAATTTTGCATCCCATTACAGTTACTATGGGAGAAAAGGTTGTTCATACTACATTCGTCCTCGAACAAATGCTATTGTTTTAATTTCTTTTGTCTCTATATAAGCATCACTTTTGTTTCAAACTTATTTAAAAAACTTTCTTGACTGCGTACTTTCATCAGAGCATTAAACTTTGAGAGGAAGTTAATAGTTGGGTCAAGATATACATATAAAGTTCAATTTTTTATATTTTGACTCTCTTTTACAAAACTGATTGCTTGGACTTTTTTTTTTTTTTTTCCCCGTATTTATCTACTTTTGGTAGCCCTTCGTTGTGCAGGAGCCAGGAAGTTTGAACTTGTATATCTTGAGAACTTGAGATCAGGTACATTGCATTATATGGTTCATTGATCTTCTTCTTCATCGCTCATTTCAGGATTCTCTCGGAGGAAACTCAAAAACTACTATAATTGCAAACATCAGTCCATCTAGCTGGTCAGCATTCTTCTATTTACTTTTTAGCAGTAAGATATAGGGTGACAGAATCATGTCTATGGTTACGTGATGTACTTGATTTTCTCCCATGTATATCAACTATTATAAGCTCATTTTTTTAAATCATGTCTATGGTGTTACGTGACTAGTATTCATGGTGGCATAATTTTTGTAAATTGAAGAGTTTCACTTACTTTATTGATTCCTTTCATAAGTGTGTATATAAAAAACAACTATTTCGCATTGCAGCTGTTCATTGGAGACTTTAAGCACCTTGAAGTTTGCTCAACGTGCTAAATTCATCAAGAACCACGTAAGTAATTTATTTTATCTTTTTCATGCGAATATTTATTACTACCTCCATCTCAATTGGAGAAGTACAATTTAACTTTTTTGGTCACTTTAATCACTTCTCAGATGGATATATAACATATTTTATTTAGTTAGAGAAAATAAAGCTATAATCTTTGGAAATTACACTAAAAATACTAAAATTCACGGGTTTTATGAATTTTGAAAAAACAATTAAATCATGACAAATATTGATCTGAAAGTTGGTCAAATGACCCAAAAAATCAAAGTGTACCTCTTTAAATGGGACAAGGATTATTATTTTTGATCAATGAAAAAGTTTCTTCTTTACAAGCATCATAGATACGTTTCTCTAGGGTTATCATATAAAAAGAAATTTCTAATGCAGAAATTCAAAAAGAAATATCCCAATCATATAATGAGATTCAGCATTTACCTTGAATTGATTAAATCGTGCCACTTCTATGTGTATGTAATTGCAAGATTTGTTGCTAACTGAGGACTGCCGTAAATTTTCCTCCTTAGGCTACCGTGAATGAGGACGCTTCTGGAGACGTTCTTGCCATGAGGATGCAGATTCAAGAACTGAAGGTTTTTACTGCTTTTCAACCTTTTCCTTTGCTGCTACCATTGTAGTAGTGTCTTTTAGATGTCTTTGCCTTAAGTGTGTCGGGGTTTTTCCTAATTTTTATTAACAAAGTGTTTATCTGTAAGGTTAAAATGAGATCTACCACTGTTAATTTTTTTTGGAGCCAAGTAACAAAGATTGTACCATAGCAAGAAGGCACATCAATTACTGGATGTGTTTTATGGTTATATGCTCAACATATTCTGCTCTGCACTGCATAATCATTAGTGACTACACTATTGAACCATCAGTCTGAAATAGGAACCCTGATTGAATTTTATCCATGTGGTACATGCCTTCCATGGGAATCATCTTTTTTGACTACTAAGGTGATGAAGCTGAATAAAAGTACAACTTTCTGCAGGATTTGATTATTACATCAGATAGTTCTGTAGTTTGCAAATCATTGCTGGTTCGTGCTTTATTATCATTAGTAACGTTGTACTCTCATCTTAACATTGGGTGCTGAAGATCAAGCAAAAGTACAATTTTGCAATGATTTGGTTTATACTTCAGATGGCACCGTAGTAGATTTGTAGCTCATATGTAACCTGACTCTACCAAGTATGCAACAATTTTGTCAATCATCTATGGCAGACTTGTGAGCTGTCTAGTAAAGTTAATGCAGTTCATAGGTGGTTCAGTAATTATTTTTTCTTATTTTTATTCTTTTTTGGCTTAAATTGCTATTTGATCACCCTAGTTTGGCAGAAAATGCATTGAGCTACACCACCACCACCCCTCAAACGCTTCTCTCCTCAAAGCCACCACCATCTTGGGAAACATTTAAATCATAACCCAGAGTGCTTGAAGAAGGGGTTTGCAAATTGAGATTAAGAATAATCAAGTTTCTTTTGACAATTTGACCAGAAAATGTCTAGATCTAGATTCGTCGGTGCAGCAGAGCTCATAGTATTTAGCCCGAAGGTGTTTGGGGAGTTGAGAATCTATTATACAATCATTCACAATAATTTTGAAGTTCCTAAATTCAACATAGGAATCTGATAAATTAGATAATCCATAATTGTCCATGTCTTCTGAGGTAATGACTTCCCTACCATTCTCAGATTCATCTGTCACAGGGAGACTGGAAATTGCAGCCATCATATCCTTCTCCAAAATAGGAGGAATGTCTTGGGAAAGAGGCATTTGGTGATTTTCATTTGGCTTTTGACATCTTCTGTAGGGGGTGAAAAGAATTTTCTTGTATTCTTTTAGTAGAAACAGCAAATAATGTTTACTCAAATCGATGGTGGGTCTGTTTGGCAAATGGGATTTGCAGTGTGGTTGAGATTGATTAAAGTAAAATCGAAAAAGACATTATATGGATTGGATTAAGTGGGTTTGAAAAGCTAGAACTCCAGCTCAATCTCATAAGGAGTCAGAGTCCCATGGCACTGAAGGCATGCTCTCTTTTCTTCCCCGCATCCTATTTTCAGAGGGAAAAGAAAGGGACCAATCAAGCATATGGAGGAAGCAACAGATTCACCAAAGAGCTGCTACAGAAGAGAAACCTCACACACATAGCTTTGTTACCTCCAGATTGAAATTGATGGCGAGTGGTGATGGCATTGGCGATGGCGGTGGTCGAGGTGGGTGGAGGGATTACAATTAGATTGAGGTTGAAGATGAAAGGAAAAATTACAGGGCATTTTTGTCTTTTCACAGATCTCCATCCAACTTCACTAATGGAAGTCAAGCCCAGTGAGCTTATTGACTCAAAATGGGAAGTATTGTGATGAAATTGAGAAAAAAAATAGTAGGGTTAGCTTAATGCATTTTCTGCCTAAGTAGGGTGACTAATTAGCGATTTAAGCTTTTTTTTGTTATTTACTGGATTTGAGTATGAATTCTTAAGAAAGATTGTTGTAGTTAATCATATACATATAAAACATTGCGTGCATGATCAAAACAAAGTGTAATTGTCTCATAACATTAATGTTTGTTAGATAGTTGATTGGTTGCAGAAAACAATTAAAAGTTATTTTCTGCAACAATTTAACAAACCGCATAAATGGTTGTCTAGAATGGTACCTTACCAGCATGTGAAAATATTTTTCTTAAAGGATGTTATAACAGATACTCACAGAAGTCCATCCCCGGGGTTCTTGTACTGTTCCTTTTCATGTTTTTAATAAAACATTGCACAGAGCTGCCTTCCTTATTTATTATTATTATTATTTTACATAAAAGATAAAAATTGCAGTTCTTTTGAGCACCCTAGATTCCTAAAGGAGTATTACAGTGTATAACCGTCATATGTCATAACATTAGGGTTTGTTAGATCTTCAGTTATTTGGTTAGTGAAGTGAAGTAAAAGAAATTTTTGGTGACGATTGAACCAGTACTTCAAATAGCTGTGTTTTAAATTGTACTTTGCCTTCAAACGGAAATATCTTTCAAAAAGGATCATGTCTCTTAACATTTTGTCACTTATCTATGGAAAATCTTGTGAGCAATCTATTGAAGTAATACATGTTAATAAAAATGGTTCGAAAACCATTTTATAGTTCTATCACTTGCATTTGTTTGCTCTCCTTTTTACTCTTTGCTGTATTTCAATTTTGATTGAGGATGCATACGCAAGTAGATAGATCATACAAACTTCTACAATATTACTTGATGATCGAAACAAAGTGTGATGTTTGAGCCTTTTGGCATCAGGATTTGTTTGATAATTATTTCAGAAGCTAGTATTTATCTTTCAACTAAAAATTGTCAGTTGTCATATAACTCGTTGCCTGTTCGGAAATGTTTGTTTCTTGTCCAGAAAGAAGTATCTCGGCTGCAGAACTTGGCGAATGGGGGAGCTCAAACTTTTGACTGTGATGCTTGGACATCTTTTCCAGGATCCCCGGGATCCTTCAAGTGGGAAGGGCTTCATGGATCATTCAGTAGTCCGCTGACATCTAGTAAAAGGATGTCTCAGGTGCATACCATTCTCTATGACATTAAGAAAAACAATGATTACCTGCTATTATTAAAAAAACTTGTCTCCACTTTCAGAAGAAAGAGTATGAAGTAGCCCTTGTTAGCGCCTTCAGGAGGGAAAAAGACAAAGACATCGCCTTGCAGGCATTGACTGCGGAAAGCCAGGCTGCTATGCAGTTGGTATGTTAGGAGATACATTTGATATTTCATCTACTTTAGATTTTATAAAAGCATTTTTTATTACCCGTGAATAATGTATTATTTATGCAAAATAGGTAAAAGTTCATTCCTCTATGCTAGAAACAATTGTGGTGTCTTTTCTCTTAATAAGTTAATAGACGTGATGTATGAAGAATGTCAGATTGAAATGCATGCTTGATTTGTTTTCCCTTTTAAAAGAAGAGATGGTTTTGTGATGAATTGGGTATCGCATTAATCAGTTCACATGTGGTGGATCAGGCCAAGCAAAGGGAAGCTGAGATCCAGGGTTTAAAAATGAGATTGAGGTTCCGAGAAGCTGCAATAAAGAGGCTTGAAGCAGTTGCCTCTGGAAAGATCTCTGCTGAGACACACTTGTTGAAAGAAAGGGAAGAACATTTGAAGGAAATAGACGTCCTATGCACTCAAGTTGATCGGAACCAAGAAGTAACAAGATTTGCCATGGAAAATTTGCGACTAAAAGAAGAGATCAGAAGGCATGTCCACGTAATTTCAAAAGTTTTTCTCTTTATAATTAGTTAATTACTCATTTAGAAATTATTCTTCCTAATTATTTAAGGGGGTAACTTTACTCTCTTTACTGGTTCATCCTCGGAAATGCAGATTGAAGTCATTTTTTGAGGAAGGTGAACGGGAAAGGATGAATGAACATATCACAGTATTACAGAATAAGGTGCAGTAGCATTTGACCAATAATTTATGAATTATTTTCTTCACTCCTGTGTCACACTCACACACGTGCATATATCTATCATATTCATGGATGTTTCTTGAATGAATGTTCTTGTATAATATGCAGTTGCTTGAAGCACTTGATTGGAAACTTATGCACGAATCAGATCACTCAGTTGTTCAGGTTCCTCTCATGACATAATATTTGAAGGTCAATCATATATTTCTTTAGTGTATATCATGCTAATACAGTTTGCTATTGTTTTATGCTACAGAAAAATAATTTTGAGCTGGCTATGGATGCGCAAGGCGATGGGGATTTATTGGTTTCTAGTAAGGTAAATCTTTTTCACTTGTAAAGTTATCTTAGATCCTGAGTGTTTTTGTCTATTATGCTCTGCGAATTAAGCTCTACAGGGAGTCACATTACGCCAAGCTGTTTCCGATCATTTTATTCGTACTGGTTTAGGCCAGCCTGTGGCGTCATGCTAACGTGATTGATCCCCTTGTTTGTCAGCATTTGTTTAGCTAGTTTATGCTCCCGCATCTGCAATTAAAGTCAATTTTCTTTTCATTAGCTGTAGATTCCGACTATCAATATGTACTACTTACACATGCATAATTTGGTAACAGGAACCAGCTTCTCCTTGGTGTAAACAGAAATCACAAGTTGAGCTCCCTTCTCTAACAACTGATTGCATGCCTAATGTTGGTTTGAGCGATCAGATAGAGCTTCAAACGATGGTTGATGCAATTGCAGCTGCAAGTCAAAGAGAAGCAGAATCTCATGAAACAGCAATTATCTTGGCCAAAGAAAATGATGATCTCAGAATGAAGCTTAAAGAGTTAATTGAGGATAACAATAGACTGATCGAACTTTATGAGCAGGCAGTTGCAGAGAGGCATAATGAGAAAATCAGAGGAGCTGAGAATGCTCAACATAACACTCAAGATCACATTAGCCAATCGACCGAGTTATCTCAAGAGAAGGAGCTGGAAATGAAAACGGAAGTCGAGAATTTAGAGCACCAACTTATGGAAATGCATGAAGAGAATGAGAAACTACTGGGTTTGTATGAGAAAGCAATGCTAGAGAGGGATGAATTTAAAAGATTGGTTTCTTCAAGCGGACAGAAAAAGAATTCAGATGGAGAATTTGATTGCGCAGAGGAGAAGCTTGTGGAAGTCGATGCAGGGGAATGTCACAAGTTTGATGAAGCTCCTATTTCTGAGGATGTAATCCTTGAGGAGGATACTGCTCTCTTTAGATCACATATTCACGCTGAAGGGGGAGAGGATACACAATTACAGAACTCTACTGTATCTTGTGAAGCAAAAGAGTTACTCGAGGAAACTGATTTGATTGAAGTACAAGTGCAGGATGAATACAGTCCATGTTCTAGTCCACGAACAAGTGATTATCTAGACTTAGAAGAACCCTCTAGCGCTACTGAAGCAAAGAATAATTTTATAAAGAGTGTTATTTTTGAATCCAATGTGCAGGATGGAAATATAGCGCAGTTGGACAATATGGCTGCGGAAAACATGGCCAAAGATCTAAATTTGGTCAGACTTAAGCTGGACAAAGCCCAAGAAATGCTTTTGAGTTCTTCCCAGACTGTCGCTTTATTTGGTTCACTTGAGAGGGCAAATATTGAGATCGATAAGCTGTCAAGAGAAATTGAAGCATTAGATGATAGTGCTCGGGTGAAGCGGCAGGAGTATGAATCATCCAAGCTCCTTTCTTCTGAGTTGCATGAAAGAAGAAGCCTGTTAGAAAAGAAGTTGATGGCTATCAAATACTCTATATCGAGCTTTTCTTCATCAATTGGTTACTTTGAGCAGCGGGAAGTTCAAGCGAGGGCAAGGACAAATGCTTCATCCACTCACTTGAGCCAAAAGCAAGAGATATTGGCTCGTCTTCAAGCTAGTAAGTCTGAAATTGAGGATGCTCAGAGGAAGATGAAAGTTTCTGAAGTGGAATTAAAGAATTATATCACAGACTTGAAACTGAAAGTTGAGGAAGAGAACAGAAGACGTGAGAACGATAAAGTACTCCTTGCCATTGACAATGTTGACAAAACAGAGATTCAGTCCTTTCCTAGGAACTGGAAAGCTACCGACTTGCTCAAGTCTGAGGAAGAGAGAACGAAGCTACAAGCTGAAATCAAGCAGGCTCAAGAGAAGCTGGGGAATACGAGAAAAGACATTGAGAATTTGAGCCGGCAGTTGGAGAGGGTGGAGAGTGAGACACAAGTAGCTCAAATGGAAGTCGAGAATGCATTGAAGTCTGTGGAGGAGATGGAGCACAAGCTTCAATGCATCACCCAAGAGAGGGAGGCACTAGTGGAAATGGAAGAAAGAGGAAAGAGTGAATTTGAAAACTTGCTGCTCGAATACCACCAATGTATGTTTGAAGCAGAGTTGAAGGTGGAAGAGACGACGATTTTGGAAGAAGAACTACGAGTAGAATTCAATAGAGTAGAAAAGCTGCAAATAGAAAAGGCAAATGCCATGAAGAAGAGTCAGCTACTGGACGTGACAATGGACGACGGATCGTGCTTTGTATCCAAGAAGGTAGAGGAAGAGCTCCAAAATGTACGACTATCATTCCTGGAGTTGAAGTCATTGCTTGGAGATGATGGCTCAAATTACACTTAAAAAGAGTCTTGTAAATGTCCTTTGATTCACGTAATTCCCTGGTAAATCAAGCTCTGGTTTACATGCCATTCTCATGGTTGTCATTCAATAACTAGTGAGCTCTGCCAAAGCTCCATTCTTTTTCAATTAGAAGTTGTCTTAAAGTGTGCATTGAGTCGTATATGTTGAGCAATTTTTGCCTATTTAAATTAGATTGGAAAGCTTCTTCCGGGCTGACTCACACTCGCTAATAGAACAAACACCCAAAATTTTACTCTAAAAGGAATAAGTAATTAGTTGGAAGGATAGCGTACTAATGCCTAATTTACAGATTGATTAGTGTACTTTACTTTTGACAAATAAGATGGTGCACTTTTGTTTTCGTTTTCAATCGGGAAAATAAATGGATGCCGTTAATGAAAACTTAATAAAATGTTTCAAGAACCTCCCCTCAAGTTTAAAACACTCTAAAACTAGAGTTTAGCGTTTATAATTCAGAGGGTCTAGGTTTTAGGGTTAGGGATTAAAGGATTAAGGTTTTGGTGTTTATGGTGTAGGGTTTAAGGTTTAGGGTTATATTTGATTTGTTTGAATAATTTTTTTTTTTAGAATATTGAAACAATCCGTTATATTTTTAGTAATATTTTTAGTAATGGCATTCTGTAATGAATAATTAATATATGAACTGTAGCACAATGTACAATATACTGACACAATGATAGTATACGGTTACTGTAATAAAAATAGTATACGGTCACTGTAACAACACTATTTTTAAACAGTAAGATGAATATTATTACTATTCATAAATAGTATTATCACTATTTATAAATAGTGTTCTTGTTAGAAATTTTGCCTGTAAGTAAGCTATCCGGTGATTTAGAAAAGACACACCAAGATTAGCCATTCTCTCTACTTCTGTATTAATTCTTTCACAATTGTGGTTCTACAACTACTATTTTATAACATGTTATCAGCACGAACGCTCTAAACTTTCCTGAGCATTTTCAAAAGGTAAGAATTTTGCAGATATGTTTTTTTTATGGTACGCTATTGGTTTATTTTAATATCGTATATCACCATGATTATAAAAGGAATGACTGTGCTTCCATCTATAATATTTTGGTTAGATGACGAAACGAAATTTTATTATTTTACGCAATTTATATATATATATATATATATATATATATATATATATATGGTTGATGCTTGAGTGGAAAAAACCCCAAGCTATAAACTGAATATATATTATTATGAACAGTTATGCTTTCTATTTGCTATCGATAACATTACCACTTATTCTCAAACACCCACACGAAAGGTTTACCTAGTAATGTGACGTGAATATAATATATGTACATAATATTAATGCATAACCTATAATATACTGTAAAAGTGTCTTTCATAGTCTTGACTTAAAGCTTCTTACTTGTAACTGCTTGTACATGCACGACTAATTAATGAGATGCAAATTTTCCTTAACCAACGGTACACTACTACCTTACTAGATAGAAAAATGATTAAGGAATAATAAATGATCCTTGACTTGAAGATAAATTGTAGACAGTTCAGTAGAGCCATAAACTTGCTGTTTATTTTGTACCAAAAATAAAAACTCTTACATTTTATTTTCTCTCTCCTCCAACGGCTAGTTAACGGCCATATATTTTTTTTACTCTATAAATACAACCGCATTTCATTCAACAATTTACCCATATTCTTTCACCATCATACAAATTCCAAATCCTTATATCTTCTTCTTCAAAATGTTTAACACATTCTTGGTGTTTACTATCATACTAGTCATCGTGTACACCATAT
Organism: Platycodon grandiflorus; assembly: GCA_016624345.1. Lineage (NCBI taxonomy): Eukaryota > Viridiplantae > Streptophyta > Magnoliopsida > Asterales > Campanulaceae > Platycodon > Platycodon grandiflorus. Next base: position 30,961,344 of record CM028363.1, read on the forward strand.
TAGTTTTTAGTGATGATTATGCTCCAAATGATTTTTAACTTTTTATTCTGGGTCTTTGTATTATTTATCCTATGTTAGCAATATCAATTGCTTTCAACATGTAATAATTATTGTGCATATTTGCCTCTTTTTAATGTTCTTAAAAAAATAAATCTTTTATGTTTCTTAAATGTCGAAATATTAACAATATGCATGTATGTTTTGTTTTAGTCTTTCACCATGACAAATCTAGTCAAGCTCGAATTTGAGGCACTCGACATCACTAAAAAAAATTATATGTCCTGGGTTCTAGATGTAGAAATTCATCTAGATGCAAATGGTCTGAGAGATACTATTAAAAAAGATAATAATGCATCTGCTCAAAATAAAGCAAAGGCAATGATTTTTCTTCGTCATCATATTGATGAGAGCTTGAAAACTAAATATCTCACGGTAAAAGATCCATTTGTCATTTGGAAAAAATTACAAGAAATGTATGATAACCTGAAGTTGGTTGTACTTCCAAAGGCTCACTACGTATGGATGCATCTGCGTCTTCAAGATTTTAAGTCCATAAGTGAATATAAGATGTTTAAGATTACATCTCAATTAAAATTATGTGGCGAAGAAGTCACTAATGAAGATATGTTGGAAAAAACATTTTCTATTTTTCATGCTTCGAGTTTACTCCTTTAATAACAATATCGAGAAAAGGGTTTCAAGAAATATTCGACTTGATTTCGTGCCTTCTTGTGGCCGAACAGAATAATGAATTATTGATGAAAAATCATGAATCTCGACCTACTGGCTCTGCCGCATTCCCTGAAGTGAATGTAACATCATCAGATCATAACCATGGACGTAACCATGGATATGGTCGAGGTCGAGGTTGTGGCTGTAATCGTGGTTGCGGTCGTGGTCGTGGACAAGGAATGGGAAGAAGGTTCCAACCCTATAATAATAAGATCGATAACGAGGAGAAACGAGGAAAAGGTGGCGGCACTAGTACAAATAAATATCAAAGGATGATATCTGTTACCAATGTGGAATGAAAGGACATTGGTCAAGAACTTGCTGTACGCCAAAACATTTTGTTAATCTTTATCAGGAATCACAAAAGGCCAAAGGGAAAAATGTTGAAACAAATTTCATCACGAGAGATTCTGATGATATCACTTATGGACTAAATGATATGAATTACATGGATATGACCGATATGATGATGAATTCTAAAGATGAAAACGACATCCAGGAGAAATAGTACCCAATAAAGTGACTCTTTGTGTTTCCTGATTAGTATCCCATTTCTTAGGCACTAATATTATGTGTTTTCTTTTTCTTATATATGTAATGGCATATTGATATAATATTATTCAGAAATTTTAATTTATATATATTCCATGTTATATCTTAATAATATTTTACATCTATTTATTCATTTTCCCCTCTTATCTGAATAGATTATAAATATGTTTCAATCCAAAATTCGAGAAGGTGATTTGGCGGACAGCGCTACAACACATACCATACTTAAGGATAAGAAATATTTTTCTCATCTGAAAATTGACAAAGCGAACGTCAATAATATATGCGGTAGGGCAAAGATAATTGAGGGAACTGGAAAAACAATTTTCATAATGCTTGGAGGCACAAGATTCACGATAAGTAATGCATTGTTCTCTCCTAAATCCCAAAGAAACTTGTTAAGTTTCAAAGACATTCGTTTGAATGGATATCATATTGAAGCTATGAATAAGGAAGATAATGAATATCTTTGCATTACCTCAATCACTTCCGGAAGCAAGTGTGTGTTGGAAAAATTACTTGCTTTATCATCTGGATTGTATTGTACAAATATAAGAATGTTTGAATCATATGCTACTGTAAATCCAAACTTTACAGAAACATTTAAAGTTTGGCATGATCAGTTAGGGCATCCTGGCTCAATAATGATGCGAAGAATTATTGAGAATTCTAGTGGTCATCCATTGAAAAATCAAAAGATTTTTCAATCTCATGAACTCTCTTGTGATGCTTGTTCTCAAGAAAAATTGATAATAAGACCATCACCAATCAAAGTTGGTACTGAATCACCAACATTTTTGGAACGAATTCATGGTGATATATGTGGACCTATTCATCCACCATGTGGACCATTTCAGTACTTTATGATGCTAATTCATGCTTCTAGCAGATGGTCACATGTATGTCTATTATCAACTCGCAATGTGGCATTTGCCAGATTTCTTGCGCTAATAGTCAAATTGAGAGCACAATTCCCAGATTACATGATCAAGAAAGTTAGACTTGATAATGTTGGTGAATTTACTTCTCAAGCATTTGATGATTATTGTAAGGCAGTGGGCATTAATGTTGAACATCCAGTAGCTCATGTTCATACACAGAATGGTTTGGCTGAGTCATTAATTAAATGTCTCAAACTTATCGCGAGACCATTGATAATGAGAACAAAGCTTCCTATTTTTGTATGGGGACAATTTTGCATGCTGCTGCACTGATTCGCCTTAGGCCAAGTGCATATCACAAGTACTCCCCCATTACAGCTAGCATTCGGGTGAGAACCAGATCTGTCCCATCTTAGAGTTTTTGGGTCGGCTGTATATGTACCCATTGCTCCACAACAACGCATAAAAATGGGATCACAAAGGAGATTGGGAATATATGTTGGGTATAAATCACCTTCGATAATCAAGTATCTTGAACCAAAAACAGGTGACATTTTACGGCCCGTTTTGCCGATTGTCAATTTGACGAAGGTAAATTCTCACCTTTGGGGGAAGAAAGGAAACAAGTGGGAAAGGATATCAAATGGTGTACATCCTCATTATTACACCTTGATCCTCCCACGAAGAAACGTGAACTGGAAGTTCAAAAGATCATACATTTGCATAATATAGCAAATCAATTACCAGATGCATTTACAGACAGAAAAAGAGTGACGAAGTCACATATAGCTGCTGTAAATGCTCCTGCTCGAATCGAAATTCCGAAAGGGCTACCCAATAATGAAATGTCAAATGAGTCCAAAATTCCCAAAATTCACCTGAAGCGTGGACGACCAATTGGTTCTAAGGATAAAAATCGTCGAAAGAGAAAAGAAATAATCTCTCTATTTTTCTACAAGGCATGCCGTAACCGGGACATCGAAATTGGTTTAAAACCCTAATTTCCTACCTCTCGGTGGATTGATCGCTTCACAAAACAAGTACTCCCATGGCTATCGGTGTGTTCCAAGCACCGACTACTAATTTGTTCGGTCCGAAATGTAAGGTAGCTCTCGCGGATCCAAACATTTCTCAAATCATTTAATCAGTAGCTAGTTAATTAAAAGTATTAAGCCCACAAATTAATAACCTAGCATGCTTGTATACTAAATAGAGAGAGAGCGACTAAATTAAAACACTACAACGACATAGAAAAATAATTGCTTTCCATAAATCATTAAGCATATTGCCAGATCCACAACTACAAAATCATTCAACCCTAGAAAATATCTAAACTGGAAGAATTTAGCTGACAAAGATGCGAGCAATGCCGAGATCCGGGGTTGAAATTACTTGTAGAAGGTTCGTTGGCCCTTGATTTGAAGCTCCAAACCTTCGAAGGAGATCAATCTTCAATGGTGGAAGGAGAGCATTTTGGGGGAAAGGGGCTGCTGCCCCTCAAAAGGGCTCACGGCCCGTATGGAGCTTCTGGAAAAAATTGGGGAAGATTGGAGATATTAGGAAAGTTTAGAGTATCAAAGAAGCCAGGGAAAAATGGGAAATAATTGAAGATTTGGGGCTAAAAAGGGAAGGAAAAGAGAGCTGGGCATGGGTAAAACCGGCTGGAGCTCATGGGTCAGGCTGTGAGAGGAGGAATGGGTGCGGGCTAGAGATGGAGTGGGTAAGAGTGGGGCTGATGGGTGATCCAAGGTTGGCTGATGGGTTGGAATGGGAGAGGGAAAGGGGCTGGAAAGGGGCCGAATCCAGGCGGGGCTCCAACAAAGGAACTCGCGGGTTGTAGGCTAGGCGGAGCGGGCGCGACACGTGGCAGCTCCATAGGCTGCCACCGCATTAATGAAGACTTCGCCTATTTGGTCCGGTGCCCCTTGTCTTCTGATATTGGCTCCCAAAACCCAATCCTCCCAGGTTTCTCAATTTGGTCCTCCGTTAGCTCTGTTAGCCCACCGTTAGCACATTTTGCCTTGGCTGACTTCATAGACTTTGATAGAATAATTTGTAGCTCAACTCTAAAGCCCAAAATTGCCTCGAACATCATGCTAAAATCCTTGAAAGCTCTTAAATACCTTGGAAACCTACAATGAAGCACAAATATATAAATAATAATATTTTCAAGCATATTTAACTCTAAAATAGCACAAAATAAAAGGAAATAAAGGGAAATATTCGTGAAAATCTTGAGCTCATCACACCCTCAAACTTATGCTTTGATCGTCCCGAGCAAAGAAATAAAATAATTAAAACGAGCTCAAGGACTTAACAGTGAAACACGGCGCCCGCTCAAGATCACATGCACATTACCATAAAAAAAATCAAATTCAAGATTATAAACATGCATAATTGAGGTATGTTGTGATTTTAATGATAGCTCTCTTTTTCCTCAAACAATTTACCCACACTACAAAACAAATGCACATCAATAAAATAGCTTAGCTCTAGCAAGGATTGAACGGTCAATGAGATATCAAAAAATGAGCAATCAAACCGAAAAGAGTTTATGTTTCACAAAGCAAGGACTCGCATGACATGACAATATCAATATGACTTTAAAAGCATGTAATGTTGGCCAAGGTTTGGGCTACAAATGAAGAATAGGATAACAAGTCAAGAGAGCAAAGAATTTGAAGTCTTCACACAATAACTTGCTGCATGAAAGCACAACTCTTCAAATAACCACAAACTCACTTCAACAACCCCTTAAACTTTAAACACTGGGTTGAAGAAAGTGCTCACTACCACCATAATTAAGCTCCACCCTTATGTCTCCTTGAGTAATTGAAGAACAATGGCATAATATTTTTTTTCTTTTCTTTTCTTGCCTCCCTTGACATTTCTTTTCTTTTGATTTTCTTTGCTTTTCAAGGGGACTCTTTTACCGCCATTCAACACTTTTCAAACACCAATATCATCAACAATAAAGCACAATACATCCATGAAGCAACACTTCCCAACAAGAATTCATAAATAAAACATTTCATTCCAAATCATGCTTCTCTTGAAGGGTACTGGCAAAAGTGTATAAGCTCATGGGATAGGATGATGTGGGTACATGAAAATGAAGTCGAATGGGGGTCATTGTGTGCTCTAGGAACACGCCATTCTATAAATAAGCTCAAAAGGGGACACTAGGGATTAATGTGAAATGGGTAGGATAATATGGCTCAAACAATCCAAAGATGGCCTATATCATGCTCATGTCATGCATACAAGTCCAAACCAAGCTACTTTAATTATCAATTTTGAAGATCATCTCACAGTCATCAAAACTCACAATATGATACTCATCCGACATGCACTATCAAAGCTAGAGCATAGCATAACAATTCAACTCAAAATTCAAACATGGACATTATTAATCATGAATGAGGTGAAGCTAGCATAAAAAGCACAAACATATCCTCAACTATGCATATAATAAACTCAAGAAAGAATCCAAGAAAATAATGCACATATAACTCTAACAAGCGTCCAAATTTCAAAGCATTAAAAATGGGGAATTTCAAACTCAAGACTTTCAGAATTTTCAAAGTTAAACAATCCATACCCAACCCCCAAACTTAAAGTAAACGGAGAAGGGAAAGAAAGAATACTCCCTCAAGGTTGATTTCTTAAGAAGTCCGGGCACGAGAGTAAGCCTACTCCAAAGAATTTCCTCAAGCAACCTCGACTTTGAATGGGCTCAACCCCTGTATCAAATCAAACTCAAAAGAAAAATGTATGAAAGCAATTATGGAAATAAATACAAAAAAAAAAAAATCTTTTTGTGTGGGGATACTATATACACCTCCCTACAAACCTACAAACTCGGGAAGGCTTCGAAAAGCGACACAAGCATATAAATACAAAAGCAAATAAACTAACTAAAAAAAATGCTCAAATTACAATTAGCTTTGCTTAGTATCGATATTAGCATATAGGAGTGAAAATTAAATCATTCCCGGCAACAGAGCCAAAAACTTAATGTGCAAATTAATGCAACTAGGGCAAGATTACCCTGTCGTACCAAGTAATAAAGTGTACATAAGTACGAGTATCGATCCCACATAGAATGTTTTAATTTTCACTCCTACTAAGTACCGAAATTGGGTTAACTAATTATATTTGAGCGAAAAGAAATTGAGAATAAAAACTAAAAAAAAAAATAAAAGAAAGCAATTAATATTTACAAATGTCACAAAATGGTTTGGCAACAACAAATCAAGATAAAAGATAGGATTTAAGGAATACAATATTTTCTAGTTTAGCTCGTGTCTAATTTGATCTTCTCTCTACTCTCCGTTTACTCAAGTCTTGGTAGTCGGGCGCACGTTAATGATATTCACTACTGGCTCTCGCATCTTATAGCAAGTCTAGCTATCAATTCCTACTACGGGCTCTCGCATCTTATAGCAAGGAAAGAATAGACGCGTTATCGATCAAGCACCCCATAACTATCTAAGAACGCTCGTATCTCTTGATCAAACCATAGACAATTATTGTGTTATCCGAAATTAATAGGACGGGCTCTCGCATCTTACCCTATAATTCTAGAAATCATCTAACGGGTCATGACTCCCCATTAAAAGCATTAAGATTATACAATAAATACTAAGAATATGGGTAATAGTGGGTAGAGAAATAATCTCTCTATTTTTCTATAAGGCATGCCGATAACCGGGATATCGAAAGTGGTTAAAAACCCTAATTTCCTACTTCTCGGTGGATTGATCGCTTTACAAAACAAGTTTTCCCATGGCTATCGATGTGTTCCAAGCACCGACTACTCATTTGTTCAGTCCGAAATCCTAGGTAGCTCTCGCGGATCCAAACATTTCTCAAATTATTTAATTAGTAGCTAATTAATTAAAAGTATTAAGCATATAAATTAATAACCTAGCATGCTTGTATACTAAATAGAGAGAGAGAGAGAGAGAGAGAGAGAGAGAGAGAGACTAAATTAAAACACTACAACGACATAGAAAAATAATTGCTTTCCATAAATCATTAAGCACATTGCCAAATCCACAACTACAAAATCATTCAACCTTAGAAAATATCTAAAATATAAACTGGAAGAATTTAACGGACAAAGCCGCGAGCAATGCCGAGATCCAGGGTTGAAATTACTTGTAGAAGCTTCGTTGGCCTTTGATTTGAAGCTCCAAACCTTCGAAGGAGATCAATCTTCAATGGTAGAAGGAGAGCATTTTGGGGGAAAGAGGATGCTGCCCCTCAAAAGGGGCTCACAGCCCGTATGGAGCTTTTGGAAAAAATTGGGGAAGATCGGAGATATTAGGAAAGTTTAGAGTATCAAAGAAGCCAGGGCAAAATGGGAAATAATTGAAGATTTGGGGCTAAAAAGGGAAGGAAAAGAGAGCTGGGCATGGGTAAAACCGGCCGGAGCTCGCGGGTCAGGCTGTGAGAGGAGGAATGGGCGCGGGCTGGAGATGGAGTGGGTGAGAGTGGGGTTGATGGGTGATCTAAGGTTGGCTGATGGGCTGGAATGGGAGAGGGAAACGGGCTGGAAAGGGGCCGAATCCAGGCGGGGCTCCAACAAGGGAACTCGCGGGTTGCAGGCTGGGCGGAGCGGGCGCAACACGTGGCAGCTCCATAGGCTGCCACCACATTAATGAAGACTTCGCCTATTTGGTCCGGTGCCCCTTGTCTTCTGATATTGGTTCCCAAAACCCAATCTTCCCAGGTTTCTCAGTTTGGTCCTCCGTTAGCTCTGTTAGCCAACCGTTAGCACATTTTGCCTTGGCTTTGACAAACTTTGATAGAATAATTTGTAACTCAACTTTAAAGCCCAAAATTGCCTCGAACTTTATGCTAAAATCCTTGAAAGCTCGTAAATACTTTGGAAACCTACAATGAAGCACAAATATACAAATAATAATATTTTCAAGCATATTTAACTTTAAAATAGCACAAAATAAAAGGAAATAAAGGAAAAAATTCTTGGAAATCTTGAGCTCATCAGGTTTACAAATAGAACACTTGCATAGTGGAATATTTGTACATCAGTCCAATTATACAAAAGGGTCTTGAAACGTTTAATATGGACAAGGCAAATTCCCTTACTAGCCCTATAGTTAACAGATCACTGAATGTTGAAAATGATCCGTTCCGTCCTTGTGATGATAACAAAGAAATACTTGGTCCTGAAGTACCACTTGAGTGTGATTGGAGCTCTTATGTATTTTGCTAACTGTACCCGACCAGATATAGCATTTGCTACTAATCTATTGGCAAGATACAGCTCATCCCCTACGCGAAGACATTGGAATGAGATTAAACACGTATTTCGTTATCTCCAAGGAACAATCGTTATGAGATTATTTTATCACAGCAATTCAAAGCATGAAATAATTGGATTTGCAGATGCAGGTTATTTATCGGATCCCCATAAGACGAGATCACAGACCGGCTATATGTTCACGATGGGTGGTGGTACAACAATATCTTGGTGTTCTCAAAAGCAAACATTAGTTATTACATCTTTAAATCATGCTGAGATGATTGCACTTTATGAAGCGACTAGAGAATGTGTATGGATTAGATCAATGACTCAACACATTCAAGACCCGACAGTGATATTTGAAAATAATGTCGCATGTATTGCTCAGACCAAAGAAGGATACATCAAGAGCGACAGGACCAAACATATTCTCCTAAAGTTCTTCTCGTACACTCAAGAACTTGAAAAGAACAAAGAAATTAATATTCAGTATGTTCGATCAAGCAATAATGCAGAAGATTTATTTACGAAGGCACTCCCTACTGCAACCTTTAGAATGCATGTTCGTAATATTGGGATGCGGAACCTACGAGATTTACAAAAATGATTATCCTTGTCAACTCGAGGGGGAGCACATATGGCTGTACTCTTTTTCCCTTATCATGGTTTTTTTTCCACAATGTTTTTCCTGGTAAGGTTTTTAACGAGGCAGCTTATGCTCATGATTTGGACTTAAGTTATACACTCTTTTTTCCTTTTGTCTGATTTTTCCCTACTAGATTTTTTGACTTAAAGTTTTTAACGAGACAAACTTATCCAACTTACAGTGCTACGCCCAAGAGAGAGTGTTATGAATAATTAATGTATGGATTGTAGCACAATGTAACAATACACTGTAGTACACGGTCACTGTAACAATACTATTCTTAAACAGTAAGATGAATAGTATTACTATTTATAAATAGTACTGTCACTATTTATGAATCGTGTTCTTGTCCAAAATTTTGCCTATAAATAAGTTGTTCGGTGATTCAGAAAAGACACACCGAGATTAGCCATTCTCTCTCCAATTCTCTCTACCTACGTATTAATTCTTTCAAAATTGTGGTTCTACAACTACTATTTTATAACACATTCAATTTTTTTTATTTGTTGAGAACTAAGTATGCTAGTCTGTAAATTTTTTGAAAGTGCCTTACTCTTCCAAGTCGTACTCGTACCCCAATGACCGCGGCTAACTTGCCAAATGGCAGCAGGAGCATACACTAAAAGGAAACTAAACCCAAAGCAATTGTCTAGTTATCCTTGAAAAGAGATCAGTGAAGACTAGACTAGCAAAAACGGGCGAACCGATATCTACATGAAAGAATCACTCACAAATTAAGGCACTTGCATTAAACCCCTATTCTATTCTAAAATAAGTATTCCCTTTCCTATTTTCGACAGTTCCAAAATAGCTGTTCCATTCTCATTTTTAGAAATTTTTAAGTAAATTGTCTATAATACCCTTATTGATTGTGAGATAAAAAAAATGTGGTATCTATTGATTTGACACCACTAAAGGGTACTTTGAGGACATTAAAAGAAAATTACATAAAATCAACCATTTTCTAAAGACCGGTGTAAAGTCACGAGGATACTTGTTTCGGAACGAAAGGAGTAATGATTGATATTCTATCATCAAAATCAGTATGATATGATAATTGCACTTAAAGAAAGTCAAAGCAGCAAATACTTTACTTATTAAGATCTTTACACAACCAACATCAAACATCCCCTGTAACTAACATCAACATACTTAATCCAGTTGGAGCTCCATGGTTGGGTACTTAGGTCCATGATGCAGGCAGGACAGAGTTACAGTGGAAGGTTAGATCAGTATTATATGACACTATGAGACAGATAGTTTCTCGAGCCAAAGCCACTATCAAGGTATGCTGAGACATGTTACAAGGACTCGGGTGTGGGTGGTCTAGACGTCGGATCCGGGTAAACCATGAATTACACGATAGGCTGACTCGGCTCAAAAAGATTCAAAAATAGGATGCGGGTACTTGGACACGGCTAATAGCTTTATATTTTATACTCCATCTTCCATAATATATTATGGATATGATATAGGAATGTCCAACACAGGAATGGCGAGTGAAATGAAGAGTCGTTGTTAGCATCTTGATGCTGAGCTTCATAGCTAGGTGAGTCCTTTTACCAATACTAACAGGCAGGTAATCCAATTAGAAGACAGGATCATAATCATACACGGCATCTTCAGGTAAAAGTAGATGCAGACATGCAGGAGGGTAACATAAACGAGTTCACACATATATGACCTCAAAGGTAATCTGTCTAGAGCAGCGACGGCTGTATTTAACTGGAGTTGATCCTATACCAAACATATTTGACCTCAAAGGTAATCTGTCTAGAGCAGCAGCAGCTGTGTAACTGGAGTTAATCCTATACCAATAATCCCCCGCTCTTCTCCTCCCCTATTCTTTAACGGGAACCCGTTAGATGAGTGATTTATTGTTTAAGGCTAAGAAGTATTAACATTGGCCAGAACGCTGAATTTGCTAAACCAACCAAAATATTCCAGACAACTATCTCTTAACTATAAGACCAAAAATGAAGTTTTAGAGGGAAACAGGCAAATGACCAAAGATTTGCCATCCAGTAAACTCAAACATTGATAATAGTACTGATACAAAATCTTTAATATGTCATTCTATGAAAATCAAACACTAACGAAGTCGCTTATGAAAAATAAGGAAAAACATAATACAATACCTATAAATCAAGCAGAAAAATGAGATTGATCATGATGTATATCAGTTTCTTCAGGGTTAAGGATGAGATGTATTACATTAGCAAATGGGAAAACTGAATTAGCACTTTCTAAACCTTACGAGACAGTGTTCTCTGCTTTGTAGCATGTTGCACAACTTTTTCTTCCACTGGGAGGCCCTTGCGTCGTCTCACACCATCAATGAGTTTCCGTGCTGTATTGTGTAGTACACTAGAACCATCTCCAAACTCTTCCTTCTCCTCTTCTGTCTTCGGTACAAAGAAAGGATCCTCAGGAAGGGCTTCCCAATGACTAAGAACAAGCAGAGCGCTTGATGCTCCAGAAGTCCATCTCCTCAGCTCATCTGCAAAACCAAAACTCTCAGCAACTGGAACATAGGCATGTACCGTGAACAACGGAGATCCTTCCTGCATTTCTTCCTTCAATACTCGGGCCCGCCTACGTGCAAGCACCGCATACATAGGCCCCAAGTACTCTGTTGGGGTATTCAACTCACAAAAATACATAGCTTCCACAATCCGCGGGTTCTTCTGAAGTACAGCCGCTTTGCAAGCATCCTTGACAGCAGTCATAACCTGTCCAGAAAATATGCCATAGTGGTCTGCTGCTTGTTGATAACTGGCTTCAGACTCATTAGATTGCCCAACAGGAGGAGAAATGAAAGCCTCAACAACAAATGCCAAACCCCACATAGGTTCATCACACAAAGGTCCAGCTGCTGTAGCTAATTGAAAGCCAGATAATACACTACTCTGGAGACTCTCCGCTTCTTTAAACAAGGCTTGAGTTTCCGTAGATGATTCCTCTGTTGCTGTTGCTGCTTCACCATTGCTGCACACATCTACCAAACCCAATCTCGCAGAAGCATAAGGAGAACCCCGGATAAGAACGGAAGAATCGGTTTCCTTTGCAAATGATTCTGGAGTGAGAAGGATGTTAGGGCCAACCTGTCCAGGCCCTAATGACCAGATCTTCTTGAGAATCTTTTGCCACTGTATTTTATACTTCTCAACTCGCTCCTGGTCTGTTTCTGAGCTCCCATGTGCGTTATCATTCTCTACAGCATCCAATATTTTTTTCCTCAGTAACCCTATTGGAATGTCTTCCAAAATGCTAGCGCTCTGAGCTTCCAAGCTTGTAAAAATCTGACCTGGTTTACCTCCTATAATATCCCCAAGCAAACCCGAATTTTCATCAAGCACCTTAGTAAGGGCAGTTGGAAGTTTTATAACTTGCACACGTACAACACACCTTCCATTTGGGGTTGTTTTCACAGTGAAGTCAGAATTCCCACTTAACAACTTTGAATTATCCACATTCGGCACCTCACATTCAATGGTCTCTCTGAAAGATACAAGAGGTGGTGAAATTTCCAAGCTTACTTTTGCAAATCTCTCCTTCAAATCGTTAATGCACCTCTCGAGATGAACCTCACCAGCAGCAGCAAGCACATGCTCCCCTCTAGCAGAAACACTGACCTCTACAAACGGGTCTGCACGATTCAATAGCCTCAAGCCTTTCATAAGAGCAACCATATCAGCTGGATCAGAAGGCTCTATTGCAACCTTTAGAGTGGGTGAAACCTGGAACACCATACTTGAAAAAGGCCAACAGTTTTTGGTCGAAGAAAGAGTGGCACTTTTCAATATATGCTGCCCAAGGCCTCTGATAGCAACAACATTTCCTGCCTTAGCAGCCGCAACTGGTCGTAAGCCTTGACCCATCATTAGATACAAAGAATGCAATTCAGCTTCCTGCATATGCTTTTGCATTGAGTCTCCCTTTAATGGATCGTATAATGCTGAAAGCACGAAAATCTTCTGTCCTGCACGAAGAACCCCACTAAATATCCTCGCAAATGCAAGGAAACACTCATCAGACTCCCCACTTCCACCATCTTCTGTAGAATTTATTAAAAGCTCCCCATGAAGGCCCCTCTGAGGTAGCATTTTCGATGGAACAGCAAACATCTTGGATACAAAAGTAACACATGGCGATTCAGGACTGGTATCACAAGCCTCAACAGATTTTCTCACTCGCTCTGCCTCAGCCAGCACATCAGAGCTACTGGTATTGTCCAAAATTTCTCTCTTTGGAAGCAGGCGTGAGACACGAAAGGATTGCGCAGAAATTGGGTTGGGCATATACTTCACCACCATTGACAGTATAGCATCTGACAACGGAAGCCACCGGCTCATTACAGATTGAAGCACAGCTTTTGGGTCCTTATTCTGAAGTTCACGAGGAGGTATAGACAAATTAAACGACTTAACCACTTTCTCAAGTACCCCTCTGTCCCCATCTGTTTCCAGAGCTGCCTGGTAAACCTGCCAAAGTGGCTCAAGCACAAACTGCACAAACATAGGCCGGGCCTTACTTCCCGTAGTCAGTCCCTTCTTACCAACAATCATCTTAGTCTTCGGAATGAAGTACCGTGGACCCCACAAAGCCTTCTGTAAAGTGGCAGAACTGGCCCCAAGCTTAGAAGCATAAAATTCAGCAAACTCACTAATACCAAAGCCCCAACCATCCAGCGCACAGACAAAGACAACGTTACCCTTCTGAGGCTGAAATGTATCTTCTTCATCATCCTCTACAAACTCATGATTCTCATCGTCCACATCACCAACTGGACCCGCAAGAATAGAATCAACATCAGATAAATACTTCTCAGACTTGTACGCACTAACTATCCCATTAACCTCGTGAACAATCCTTTGCAACCGAGTATACGCCTCCAAAGGAGTCAACTTCAATTCACAAATCAACCTATCAATCTTATTCAGAACCAAGCAAGGTGTAAGCTTCTCAATCCAAGCTTGACGCAAAACGGCGTGGGTCTGAATATGAACACCCTCAACAGCATCAACCAAAACCAAAGCCCCATCACTCAAACGAGCAGCAGTCGAGACCTCACTACAGAAATCCATGTGACCAGGAGAGTCTATAAGGTTAACATAATTGTCTTTGTATTGAAGAGCAATAGAGGAGCTCTTCATTGTAATCGCCCGCCTCTGCTCTTCGTCTAAATAGTCCATAAACCGAAGCCAACCCGCTTGCTTGGGGTGGAGCACACCACCACCATAGGAGGCAATGAGGTGATCAGCAAGAGTAGTCTTGCCATGATCAACATGAGCAAGAATGCATATATTTCGAATCTTTTCGCAATCGAAATCACCCATTATTTCTTTTTCTTTCAAAAGGGTATACGTGTATAATAAAAAGGGATTGAAAAGGTAATGATACAAAAAATTAAATATACCCTAACTGTAAATTAATTGGAATGAAAGAAACAAAAACCCTAGAAAGTAAAGTGTATAGGATTGAATAAGGTAGTGGGGTTTTGATGTGTTGAATGGACTGAATGTCTGTTGGGTTCTTTCCTGTGAAGGATTGGGGAAACCCTAGATACGATGTCCACTTTGCAGCTAATTTTATTTCCTGCAATACTAATAAACATGACTAATTGTTGAGAGAGCTCTAGTGTGTGTGTGTTTGTAAGTGTGTGTGAAAGAGAGAGAGAGAGAGAGAGAGAGTACCGTATTACTACAAAAGCTTGTCTGTATGTCGGTTTGCTTGTGAGGGAGATGGAAAGGAGACGGCAGAATTGTGTGTTACGTGAACTGGGAAATCTGTTGGGGACGTTAGGGCGGTCCAGATGTTAAACGGGCTGACATGGGGTTTCGGGTTAGTTTTAAGGCGAACTTCGGCCGAATTTCTTTGACGAATTTTCACTGAGTTTAGAACCTATACTTATTTCGAATCGAAAAATGACATTTTTTTTTGTAAAATGTTATTTATATCTTTAAAAAATACGAAATAGGTATTCAATGCATCACATTCACAAGTTTTAATTTGCATCACAAATCAAAATACGTATTGCGATGCATAGTATTGTATAAAAGTATAGTTTTATAGCATTGCGATATATGAATTTTACTTTCGATGCATCATATTGTATTATATTAATCGACATTTTAATTGTGATGCATCAAAATATATGTATCGCGATGCATAGTATTGTACTAAAAAAAAATACTATTTTATAGCATCTCAATTCCAAAATCGATGCATCGCAAAGAGGCGCCACGCCTCTTAATATGGGCACCACGACCCTTTTAGGCAGCCAAAATTGGGAAAAAAATTATGCATCGCATCGCATAAATTAATGAATGACGATTCAAAGTTGATGCATCGCGATGCAAGTTTGTGCATCGTCTATAATAAATGTTGCATCAACTGTGTTCTCTGCAATATCATCTCCATGTTTGTCTTCTTTATTCATCTCGTACACCAAAACATTATCAGTTTAAAAAATATCAACAATTATAATGCAAACTGATAAAATATTGACAATGACACCATATTTTTGAGATCTTCTTCATTAGTTACGGTATATTTCAAAGTACAATTTTCGGATTGAAAAATGCAATATTTACCTTTAATGAATTCGATCAAATCATATAAACAAAACAAAAATTCTCTGAAACTTTCAAAACAATAGTATCTCCTTTGAATTTGATTCTCCAGTAAATCCATTGGTTTCGATTTTGAAGTGAATTCGATCACAGCAACTTGAAAAAAATTTTAAAATGAAATCAAAATAGCAGAAGACTGACTGTAATATGGAAGAAAATTTTGGTAATAAATCACAATGGAAGAGAAGGCACGATTTTACAAGAGTAAATCAAAGAAGACGATGCTTAAAAACATGCCTTAGATTATTACGGGTAGTTTTGGGACAATTGGTCAATTTATCCACTAAACTGCACTTTACCGGTTGGAAACAATTATCTAGATTTAAAGTGGTTGAAAATCATACAAAAGTTACCAACCCACAATTGTTCCTAGTTTTAACTGCGGCCCAAACGGATAGTGGGCTAAACGAAATCAATTTTTTCGGGACACTAGTTTTGCAAATATTCAGGAAAAGGGGCAGTTATTGTTATTAAAACACCCAACAGGGTCAAATAATGTTTAATTTTATTTTACATGGTTGCTCAACGCAATTCAATACTCATTTTAAAAGAAAAAAGTAAGGTGAATTACGGGTCGGTCCCTTTTTAAATATTTGTAATCGCTCCAGTCCAGTCATCTTTTTTTAAAATCAGAAAAAGGTATTTTTTGGGTAAAAAGACGATTATGCCATTAATGAAAGAAAAACACGCGCGCATCAGTAACTCAAGGCATTGCGATTAGTAATCCAAGGCATTGCGTGAGTTAATCATCGTAATGAGTAACCAAGACATCGCGATGAGTAACAAAGGCATCGCGATGAGCAACCAAGACATCACGATGAGCAACCAAGGCATCTTGATGAGTAACCAAGGCATCGCGATGAGCAACCAAGGCATTGCGATGCGCAACCAAGGCACCGTTTGAATTACAACTGTTGGAGGGGACTTGATTTTCCAAGACATCGCGATGAGCAACACAGGCACCGCGATGAGCAACCAAGGCATCGCGATGAGCAACCAAGGCATCGCAATGAGCAACATAGGCATCGCAATAAGTAACCAAGGCATCGTGATGAGCAAACCAAGGCATCGCGATGAGCAATCAAGGCGCCGTTTGAATTTCAACATACTGCGATTGGTGAATTAAAACTCAAATCATTGATTAAAGTCCCAAAATCAGTCCAAAAACATCCCACTCTGTTTTTGGACAGCACACTGTCAAGCTCGATTTGAATATCGAAAATAGTTTTTTTTTTTGGTAGAAAAATTGTGCACAAATATAGTATTAAGTTAGGATAACAATATGAGATTGATTTTAAATAAATTTGAAGCTTAAAACATAGATTAATGTGGTCAAAACAGCCCAAGAACAAGGAAAAACAAGATGAACTCAGAAAATTTAAATTTGATCAAATTGTGATCAAATTCATGTTCTAGACATGAAAATTGATCCCAAAACATGAGGAAAGACTATATTAACAACATGAAATCGTTTACAAGTTTTCAGTTTCTTTGATGTAACTAAATGTTTTTTATGTTTGTGTGTGTGTTTTTAACGAATCTCTAAAATAAAAGAGTGTTCATGTTGCATATGGACATTTTAGGAAGAAAATTATCAAAATGTCTTTTTTCGGTTAAAAAAAAAGGGTGGACTTTAGGGGTTAAACATTTTTGAAAAGGGGACCGGCCAGCAATTTACCGAAAAAAGTACTCCCTCCGTCCCTTAATTATTATCTTGTTTGACCTGGCACACGGATTAAGAAAAAATAATTGACTTGATAATTAATATTGGTATAATGTGTAATTTCCTTTAATGCCCATGTGTATGTGGTTCATAATTAAAGTAGGGAAAAAAGTAAGGGTAAAATGGTAAAAGTGATCTCCTAAAAAGGAAAGTTTTCAAACAAGACAATTATTCTGGGACGGACAAAAAGGAAAGGAAGACAATAATTTAGGGACGGATGGAGTAATATGTTAGCATATTTGTTTATCTTTTGGTTTTTTGCAAAACAAAAAATATTATCTGATCACACAAAAAAGGTTGTAGGTGACCACGTCTGATTCACGTGTGTAGTCTAGTAGGATTTCGGCTTGCGTTGCAGGGATTGCCCTTGAAGCGTAAGTAGCTTTGAACCTGTGATCAACAAAGAACACTGTAAGGGGAGCTGGGTTGTCCCATCGATAACCCTCAAGCGTGAGAATTACCAATACTTCAGAGGAGGAGAATTAGCAATATTTCAGAGGAAATGTAAAGCTAAGAGAATATGTTGTAAGCAAGTAATTTGCCTGTACCGTCTGATACCTGTGAGGGTGCTTATTTATAAGGAGATGAGCCATAATCCTAGAAGGTATCGGAATGGGAGAGATATGATCAATTCCCATGTCTTTCGGATTACGTTTCCTTGTATGCTTAGGACTGATGTATATAGAGTTGCAGCAGGACTCTTCCCAAGCGAGAGATAATTCCGTAAAGGACTCTATTTTGCCAAGCTGGGAGGGGTCACATCGAGGTTGGCCTGGTAGGTATCGAGGTCGGCCTGGAATGTATCCAGGTCGCCCGACGCTGATGTGGTCAGCCTGGGATGCCTCTAGGTCGCACTGTGGGTCCCTGTGGTCAGTGCATTGGGAGAGTATACTGGTGAAGCGAGCGACTTGTCGTGGTATGACTACCAGGTCGTCATATGTCCAGCTGGCGCTTTTGATGCTGTGTCTGCCACCTTGGCATATGTCTAACTGGAGCCTAGAAAGTCGCGATGTCTGCCACGTGTCCAGCTGAAGGCTGAGGTCGTTCAGTAGCCCCCTACTTCTCAAGGAGAGGATTTATCCTCGAGGTGTGAAGTAAATATGCGTTATGTCGAGCTGACTGGTTCCACGCGAGGTCGCGTGGTTTTAGCTCGACTTTGTACTTTCCTTGGGAATCGTGCGCATTTAATGGACGCAGAGTTCGTGGCTTATCAGACCGCGCGTCTTTTCAATTTTTGAATTTTTGGCGGTTGACATTTTTGCTTCAAAATGGCGTCGTGTCAGGATCCGCGTGTTTTTATGTTGGTTGACCCGGTCACTCCGGGTCCCCTATATAAGCGAGGTTCCCACTGTTCATGTTCATTTATCAGAAACTTCCCTTTTCTCCGACGATCAGGCGATTTCCGGCGAACTTCCCCCGTTTCCAAAAGTCAAGATTTCAAGCCTTCTCTTCGTGTTTCTTTACTTTTCCAGGACTTTATGTTAGTTTCCTTTGAACCTTTGCTCCATTTCTATCTATTCTGTGATCTATCCCGCTATTTGCCCGTTTTCTCTCCGTCTTCTGGTGACTGGCCGGATTCTGGGTAGGGTTCCGGCGAGTCAATTTTTAAGGTTCCGGCAAGAGTTGTCCACCCCGTAGCTTTCGTCCAGGTCAGTCTGCTTAGGTCTATCTGTCCAGGTTGTAGTGTCCTCCCTCCATAACCATTCTCTCTGCGAGCTCTTCCTCCTCGTGTTCCCTTTCTGTGAACATGAGGATCAAACGCGCCAATGAGGGCCCCATGTTTTCTAGGCCGCAAAAAGGGAATGCCATTTACAAGACTGAGGATAGTGACTGGAAAGTTGTCCTGCCGAACGAAGCAAAGGATTTGTTGACCTCGTGGGGTGCCAACCTGGATGGCCTGGTCGTCCCTGCCGACGATCCCTACAAGGTCGAAGATATTCCCTTCGGGACCTCGATGAGGATCACTAAGAAGTACGATGTCGCCATGTCGGGGCTTTTGTACTTGTATTTTGACGAGAGTCGGGTGGCTAGTAAGGTTGCAGGGACTTCAAGGGTGGCTACCTCAGCATCATCCACTTCGTACCTGGATGCTAGTCACGTACTGCGGGCTCCCCAGAGCAAAAGAGGAAGCCTAAGTCTGACGCTGACGCTGGTGGTGCCGTGAAGTGTGCCTTTCAGGATTGGCGGAATAGGATGACCATCGCCGACCTGAATAGCTGGCAATCGAAGTATCCATGTAACTTTGACGATTATCGTGGACATGTTCCTGACCTCGAGCTAGGCCTTGCCGATCTGCGGGATTCAAGGGGTCGAGTTGGCTTTTACTTGAGCTTCTTTGAGCTGGGCCTTCGATTTCCCTTGGACCCTTTTATTTGTGAGTTTCTGGACGTCACTTCAACTATTCCTCTCGATCTTACTTGGAATACTATACGAATTCTCATCTGTTTTGCCGCGAGTATGCATATTCTGGGTTTTGAGCCGACCTTGACCCTGTTCTGCCATTATTTCCACCTCGACCATAATAACAACCGCCTCCAAGCTAAAAGCCAAAATTACCGAGTTAAGCTATTTTTTGACCCCCCTGGGAAGGTTTCGGGCTGGGCTGACAAGGTCATTATGGTCGAGAGCCGACTTGGGTGGAATTTTACTGTTCCAACTGAAGAGCCTTTCACTTTGATTCACCATGCCGAGCTCGATGAAAATGATAGGTCGGCCAAACAGGCCTTGGAATCCCCCTTGGGTGTACGGGGCAACTCTCAGGTCAGGTGCTATGACTGGAAGAGTATAACCCAGGATGAGAACCTGCTGGTCATCGTCGGGCTGTCTCCTTTGAAGGTTAATGGTTTTGAGTCGATGTGCACCTTTCCACCCTTTGAGAGTTTCCCTGGGTGGTTACTTCATAAGGATCTTGTGCTCAATCAACATTGCCCGAACTGCTAAAGAGATCCAGAGAGGGGTTGCTTCCATAAATAAAACCTTTTTTAAAATGTAATTACTTCGAACTTCTCCTTTTTATACATGCATATGCTTTACAAGTGTCTGATCCCTTTGTTCTTGGCAGTGATGGAGGATGTAGATGCTATGAGGAGAAGCTCGAGTAGGCGGGCTCAGGCCAAGTTGGACAGGTCTGAGCAGTTGGGTCGAGCTCGTGTTGCCGCGACATTGGCCGGGACCGCTGAGGTGCTCCCCACCATAATATTGCCCACAGACAAGGGTAAGGAGAAGGTGTCGAGCTCGAGGGCTTCTGCAAAGCACTCCCAGTCCACATCGGCCACTACTCCGGCCAAAAAGTTGAGGATCGAGGAGCCTGAAAAGGTCATTGTTCTCGCGGAGCCTGTTAAGGTCGTCCTTTCTGAGCCTATTGAGCCCGCTGATCCTAATATTGCTAGGCGAGCTTCTCCCGTTGGGAGTGTACATAGTGTGACCAGTCCTTCCACCGAGGTGCAATCTGTTCTGAGCTCAACTACTCCCCTTCGAACTGGTCCCGTGTTGAGTCTGGGTACCTTGTCCCTTGAGTTGGGAAAGAAGGTCGTCCTCGACATTGCTGATGAGGGGGTGCGTGAGTCTTTTGATGACTGCTCGCCTTTTCGCCTGACTGGCATCTTGGGGGTCGACCTCACTCACATAGGTTGTTCTTCACTTGATCCCTCTTGCTTGTTTTCATAGCCTTCTTTTTTTTGACTTGTTTTTCTTTGGCAGCTCGTTGCTGCCATCAAGTCCTACGTGAACAGGCTTGCTCAAGCTCATAAAGATAGGCGAGAGTATGTCGAGCACATTGCCACGCTTGAGAAGGAGAAGAGGGAGAGCGTCAGTAGGGCCGAGCTTGAGGGGGCCCTTGCTCGTGTTGCCGAGCTTGAAGCTTCTGTTGCCAAGGCTCAGAGTGATGTAGAGTTGAGCCAAAATTTGGCTGCAAGCAAGGTTGAGGAGGCAAAACGTGTTGCCGAGCAGGTCGGTCGAGTGACCGAGGAGGTTAACCAGCTGAAGGAGGAACTTGCTGCGGTTTTTGTTGAGCGGGCTAAGCTCCGAGCTGATCTGAAGTCCGCCCAGGGTGATGCCCTGACTGCTCAGGGAGAGCTTACAAAGTCAAGGTTGAGCTTCGAGGGCAAGATCGGCAATCTGGAGAAACTGCTGGCCGACGCGAGGAAAGCGGTGAGCCCGGGCATTGCTGTCACAGAGTTTAGGAAGAGCACGTGTTATATGGATGGGATTCTTTCATATTATGACAAGGTCAAGGCTCAGATCTTGCGTGTGGCGGGAGCATGCGAAACTCCTCTTCGAGAGTTGATTAGGTGGGGGAGTGCCGAGCTTAAGGGTGACCTGACTCGTCGGGGGCACGAGCTCGTGTCGTATCAGCCCGAAGATCTCGAGCTGATTGAGAGAAAAGATAATGAAACAGGTCGTGAACCCTGGATCCCTCCACCTCCTTTTGATAATAATGTCCCATATTTGCTTGATGCCTTAACTGATGGCGATGAGGTTGATTTTGATGGGGATTTCAAGCTAGAAGAATTCGAAGGGGCCAAGTCGAACTAGGATGAGCATGCTCGTTCTGTTCATGAGGCTGAGAGACGTGCTAACCCCTAGTCCCCGCTGTGTCGGGTTGGATCTGGCCTGACGTGCCTTGTAACCAAACAATACTATTTATATTTTTGGCCCTTTCGGGCTTGTAAACAATTTTGATTTGTATATATAAGCATGAGTTTGTTCATTCATGTTTGCTTATTTTATTTAATGTTTTTTCACAAGTATTTTCTGTTCTTGTGATCTTCTTCAACGTGGTGAAGAGTAGGTCGTAAGTTGACCTTGACGTGGTCAAGGTGCCTTTTACTTACGATCTTCTTCAACGTGGTGAAGAGTAGGTCGTAAGTTGACCTCGACATGGTCGAGGTGTCTTTTACTTACGATCTTCTTCAACGTGGTGAAGAGTAGGTCGTAAGTTGACCTCGACATGGTCGAGGTGTCTTTTACTTACAATCTTCTTCAACGTAGTGAAGAGTAGGTCGTAAGTTGACCTCGACGTGATGAGGTGCCTTTTACTTACGATCTTCTTCAACGTGGTGAAGAGTAGGTCGTAAGTTGACCTCGACGTGGTTGAGGTGCCTTTTACTTACGATCTTCTTCAACGTGGTGAAGAGTAGGTCGTAAGTTGAGTAACTTGAGGAAAGTAAATGTGGAGTAGACGTAAGATAGGAGAAATTCTTCTTTTATTGATAACTTCTGAAGATGTATTATATTAGTGATAGTATCTCTTCAAGTGATCAGCCTGCCAAGGGTTCTTTAGTGGAGTGCCATCCTGCTCAGCTAGTCGGTATGTCCTTTCTCTGACTATGCCTGTCACCTTAAATGGTCCTTCCCAGTTTGGAGATAGCTTATTTCTTTCGACGCTTCTACCTGTCACCTCGATCTTCCTGAGTACCCAGTCTCCGATGTTGAAGGACCTTGTTCTAACTCATTTGTCATGGTGAGCCTTGGCGAGCTGTTTGTAATTGATCATCCCGAGTCTTGCCTCTAACCTTCTTTCCTCTAAGTAGTCGAGGTCTAGCTCCCGAGTTGTTATGTTGTCCAGCTCGTCGAAATGGGCAACCCTTAAGGTTGGTAGAGCCATCTCTACTGGTGCCATTGCCTCTGATCCGTATGCTAGTGTGAAGGGTGTCTCCCCTGTTGAGCCTCTGACCGAGGTGCGAATCCCCCATAGTACGATAGGTAGCTCGTCGAGCCACTTTCCTTTCTTTTCATCCAGATTTCTTTTTAAGGCATGGAGGATTTTCTTGTTCCCTACTTCGGCCTGACCGTTTCCTTGCGGGTGAGCAACTGAGGATTTCCAATGCTTGATATTCATCCGCTCGCATCTCTCCGTAAATTTGGTGGAGAACTAGGTGCAATGGTCGGACACAATGGCTCGAGGTAGGCCAAATCGGCACCAAATGTAATCATGTATGAAGCTGATTGCCTTCTCCTCGGTTATGGTGGCCAATGATTTTGCTTCTACCCATTTTGTGAAATAATCTGCTGCCACTATTAAGAACTCGCAGCCTCCTTTGGCCTTTGGGAAGGGCCCTGTGAGGTCGATCCCCCACATGTCAAATGGCTGAGCTACAGATAACTAGTGTTTGAGGAACTGACGGCAGTCTTGGGATATTAGCAAATCTCTGGTGTCGAACTTTTGCACGTAGGTCTCCGCATCTTTTCGCAAGGTCGGCCAGTAGTAACCATGGAAGATAATTCTGTCTGCTAGAGATATCGCACCTGGATGGCCCTCGCATACTCCTTTATGGACCTCAGCGAGGAGTTCTTCCACTGTCTCTGATCGAACACATCTGAGCAAAGGCTTGGTGAATGATCTTTTGTATAGTACTCCAGCAATCACTGTGTAGCGAGCTGTTCTTTTCCTTAATAGCTGGGCCAAGTCTTTTTCATCAGGCAGTCTTCCTTTCTCAATATAATCTTGTATTTCATCTATCCAGCATCTTTCAGCGGAGTTGATGGGCATGGCTTCCTCCCTGTTCACTGATGGTGTCTCGAGGGTTTCTGACCATACATCTGGAAGGAGGTCGCTGATTTTGGATGATCCAATCTTGGATAGGTGATTAGCTCGCATGTTCTCTGTCCTGTCTACCTGCTTCAGTTCCCAGTAATCAAATTTTTCTAACAGGCGCTTTGCAAGCTCGCAGTATTTTGACAATGTGGGGTGATTAGCCCCATACTCCCCCCAAACTTGCTTCACGACGAGCTGGGAGTCGTTGAAAATGACGACCTGGCTGGCCATAAGCTCCAATACGAGCTCTAGCCCTGCTATCAGAGCTTCGTATACTGCCTGGTTGTTGGATGCTTGGAACTTGAACCTTAGTGCCTTGCTGATTTCTCCCCCCTCTGGTGGGTATAGGGACAAGCCTGCACCGCTTCCCGCCTTACTGGATGAGCCGTCAACATAGAGGGTCCAACGGTGAGGTGGCCGAGGACGTGACGAGCTGGCCGTTTTTATTTGTTTGGGCAGGCTGGGGGGGTTTGTCGAAGAGCTCG
The DNA here is from genome assembly GCA_016624345.1 of Platycodon grandiflorus. NCBI lineage: Eukaryota > Viridiplantae > Streptophyta > Magnoliopsida > Asterales > Campanulaceae > Platycodon > Platycodon grandiflorus. Next base: position 30,985,807 of record CM028363.1, read on the forward strand.
GCTCGGCCAGCGTGGTGGCCGAGCTTTGATCTTTTTTGACAAATGAGGTTTCAGCAATGAAGTCCGCAAGTACTTGGGCTTTTACTGCTTTGCCTTGCTCATATGTGATGTCGTATCCTGAGAGCTCGACTGACCATTTTAACATTCTTCCAGCTACATCCAATTTGTGAAGAATTTGCCTAAGTGGGAGGTCGGTGTATACCGTTAGGGCATGAGCCTGGAAGTACTGAGTCAGCTTTCGTGCTGCCATTATCAAGGTCAGTACTACTTTTTCCTCGTTCAGGTATCTTGTCTCTACGTTCGTGAGTGCGTGGGAGACGTAGTATATTGGTTTTTGGACCGCGTCTCTTTCACTGAGTAGGACTGTGATGACAACTGTGTCTGAGGCGGCGAGGTAGACGAAGAGGTGCTCTCCTGGTGCCGGGCTTGTTAGCAGTGGCAGGCTGCCCAGATAAGTTTTCAGCTCGACAAAGGCTTTGTCACATTCTTCATTCCAGGCGAACCTCTTGCTTCCCCTCAGTGTTTTGAAGAATGGGAGGCTCTTTTCTGCCGACTTCGCTATAAATCTCCCCAGTGCTGTGATCCTTCCATTCAGCCGCTGCACCTCTCTGATCGAGCTGGGAGTTTTCATGTCGACCAAGGCTTAGATTTTTTCTGGGTTGGCCTCTATACCTCACTCATTCACCATGTATCCCAGATATTCGCCTGCCTTCACTCCGAAAGCGCATTTTGCCAGATTGAGATTCATCTTGTTTTTCCTGAGATTTGAGAAGGTTTCTTTCAGGTCGTCGACGTGGTTGGCTTGCCTTGTTTTGATGACCATGTCGTCGATGTAGGCCTCTACGTTTCTTCCCAGCTGGTCTCCAAAGACCTTGTTTACCATACGTTGATAAATAGCCCCTGCGTTTTTGAGTCCGAAGGGCATCATTTTGTAGCAGTAGATGACTCCCGCTGCTCGGAAGGCTGTCAACTTCTGGTAGGCCAGCCACATGCATATCTGATGGTACCCCGAGTATGCGTTGATGAAGCTGAGTATCTTGTGGCCTGCAATTGCATCGATAAGCTGATCTATCCTCAGCAGTGGGTACCAGTCTTTGGGGCAAGCTTTGTTCAGTTCGGTGAAGTCGACGCACATTCTCCACTTTTCACTTGTCTTTTTGACCATTTCCACATTCGCGATCCAGGTCGGATAGAAGACTTCCTCAATGATGTTTACTTTGAATAGCTTGTCAACTTCTTCCTTGATCACTACTTGTTTTTCGGGGGAGAATATTCTAGGTCGTTGTTGGACAGGGGTTATGGTTAGGTCAGCATTTAGTTTGTGTATGATGACCTCTTCACTGATTCCTTCCATGTCCTCTGTCCTCCATGCAAATATGTCTTTATTCTCCCGGAGGAATGCGATTATTGCTTCCCTTTCATCTTTGTCAATTTCCAGCCCGACCTTAATTTTTTGCTCTAGGGAATCGAGATTGATGATCACCTCGTCAAGGTTTTCATGGGGTTGGATTTCTTGCTGATCCCTTGGATCTAGGCTTTCCACTGTGACAACTTTGCTAGGTTTCCTCGTTTTAGCCTGGTTGGCGACCGGGTGTGAGTCAGCCTGCTCGATGTCCGAGGTGGGCACGTCGAACAGGTCTTCGTCCTGGCTTTTGTCGAGTTGCGAGGTTGAGAAACCTTTTTGCTCGAGCGTTTGGGTGATTGCTATGCTCAGTCGTCAGAGGCGCTTATCTCGGTGCCCACCTTTGATTATTATCGACTTCAGCCATTTGTCGTGGTAGTCTATGTGGTGGACCTCTTCGTGGGCCAGAGTCACCTTCCTTTTCCCCTTGAGTCGAGCTTCCTCGGCCTTTTAGGGGGTATTTGATTTTCTGGTAAGCCGGAGAAATCACATTCTCGAACTTTGTCTGGGTTGGAAGTCCCAGGATGGCGTTGTACGGGGAAGGAATGTCAAGGACCAAGAAAGTTATGAGCTCAGTGCGGGAATTGTCCTTGACGCCGAGGACCACGTTTAGGTCAACTATTCCCTTGACGGTGACTTTGTGGCCGATGAAGCCTTCCAACTTGATTCCACTCGGGGTCAGATACGAGCTTCCCAGTCCTATTGCCTGGAAGCATTTGTAAAAGAGGATGTCCTTCCCTGCTCCCGTGTCAATTAGTACTCTATTCACCCTTCCTCTGCCAATTTTGGCCTCGATGGTCAGAGCATGCCCCCTGGCAGCGGGATTGGCGGCCAGCTCGCTGGGTAGGAATGTTATTCCCTTGTCTCCCCAAACCTGAGGCGGGCTGACAGTGCGGTTGAGGCTATTTATCGTTGTCTTCAACTTTGTGATGCTCGACCATTCTTCTGTAATCGTATTGACCAGGACCTCGTCCTCGTCAGCATTTGTCCTCGGGGCCTCCCTTGGCCTTTCTCTTTTTTCCCCACCTCTCTGTTCGTACCTTCTAAGTTCCCCCTTGTCGATCAGCTTCTGAATTTCTTTCTTTAGCTGAATGCAATCCTCGGTGGTGTGCTCGATGCCATTGTGGTAGGCGCACCTTTTGTTGGGGTTGCAAGGATAAGGTGTCTCTCTCTGAGGTGGAGGTCGGTCGATCCTATTTTCCTGCAGAAGCACATTCATAATCTGCTCCCTGGTCGTGTTTAAGGGGGTATAAAATTCCTCTTTTTTGGCCCATTTGTTCTTCCCCTTTCCTTTTCCATTTCTACTGCCATTTCCTTCTTTTTTCTGGTCCCCGGACTTGTCCTCGTTCTTCTATTTCTGAGCCCCCGAAGATTTTTGGTCCTCTTTTTCTTGATCTGCCAAGGTTTTCTCGACGTCCCCAATATTTTGTGTGGCAGTGTACATCTCTGCACTAGTAGTGGGTGGTCGCATGCCAATCTCAGATAGGAGCTTGGCAGATCGGCATCCGGCTTGGAAGAAGGCCATTATAGTTTTGTCGGGGACGTTCAATAATTTTTCCGCAACACGCTTGAATCTGTCCAGGTAGCTCTCCAGGGATTCTCCAGCTCGCTGCTTAATCCCGCAGAGATCAGATTTCTTCTTGGGGAGGTTGTCCGCTGATGAGTATTTCTTGAGAAATGCCTTTTTCAAGTCGTACCAGTCTCTGATAGAGCCTTCTTCCAACTTTTCAAACCAGTTGAGGACGACCTCCTCAAACGTGCTGACAAACACTACACATCACAGATCCAGATCTCTGGTGCATACTCCCATCTTTGCCTCGAAGCTCGATACGTGGCTTCGGGCATTCGTGTTTCCTACATAGCTTTTCAGAGATGGCAGCTTCAGGCGATGATTTGGAGGAGTATCCCTGATTCTTCTGCAGAAGGCTGCTGTCACGTTCCCTGATAGCTTTCCCTCTTTTGAGGGCTTCCAATCTCTCCTTCATTTGGTGCAATACCTCGTCCTCCAGGTCCTTGCTCCTGTTCCTCTTTTTAGGTCGGCGGTCGAGGTCGTCGATCTTGGAGTATTTACGTGACGACGCGTTGCTGCTGGAGGTGCTATGCTGGATTAACTTACGTTTCGACCTATAGCTGCAGGCTTCTTCTAGCCTTCGTGGTTGCTCCTCGTCGCGTTCGATTCGGGAGGATCTGTAAGACTTGGCTGGACTGGGATCTCGAGCTCTGGTTCCCATCCTAGAGTATACGCTGCCCCTAGGTCGCTCTCTGTCTGGGGTTCCCAAGCGATCTTTGGCGCTTGGCCTTTGGTTTTCTTCCACCCTCTACCCAAGTCGATTCTTAGCACTCACCCTAGGGGCGTCAGCCCTGGACCCCCCGTGGTTACTGTCCGCCCGCAGACCCCTGGCCTCCTTCTTGCCAGGTCAACCATCGTGGTGGTCGGCTAGGTGAGGATTGGAGCTCGGGATTGGTAGCTGAGTTGCTTGGGCGGCTAGTTTTCGAGATAGCTCGTACTCGTGTATCTCGAGTTCTCTCTGTTTCTTCAAGAAAGCTTTCTCCTTCCTTATGTGCTCCAGCTCAGCAAGATCAATTTCTTGTTGTGTGAGAGGCAGCCTATCTCCTATCATGACGAGGTTGTCTCTGTCTCCAGAGTCCCCATTGTTTGAGGAGGTTGGGCTCGCTGTCTGTCCGTCCTGGTTCGACCTGGTCGGTCCCTTAGCGGGCTGGGTCGGCCGTTTACCCATCGCCTTTTTCCTCATTGTCCGAGCTAGTTTTTGGCTCGGGTGTTTTGATGAAAAGGGAGGCCTGATGAGGGCACTGTTGGTGACTCCTTCTCAGTTTGTTCAAGAGGATGGCCGACGGGCGGAGGGGCTGTAGACATGGCCGAGGTCGTTGTTGGAGCTGCCTGCTTGGAGACTTTCTTGGAGGTTGTCATAATTGATCACAGAAAAACTTCTAGATCCCGGCAACGGAACCAAACTGATCACACAAAAAAGGTTGTAGGTGACCGCGTCTGATTCACGTGTGTAGTCTAGTAGGATTCCGGCTTGCGTTGCAGGGATTGCCCTTGAAGCGTAAGTAGCTTTGAACCTATGATCAACAAAGAACACCGTAAGGGGGGCTGGGTTGTCCCAGCGATAACCCTAAGGCGTGGGAATTAGCAATACTTCAGATGAGATGTAAAGCTAAGAGAATATGTTGTAAACAAGTAATTTGCATGTACCGTCTGATACCTGTGAGGGTGCTTATTTATAAGGAGATGAGCCATAATCCTAGAAGGTATCGAAATGGGAGAGATATGATCAATTCACATGTCTTTCGTATTACGTTTCCTTATATGCTTAGGACTGATGTATATAGAGTTGCAGCAGGACTCTTCCCAAGTGAGAGATGATTTCGTAAAGGACTCTGTTTTGCCAAGCTGTGAGGGGTCACATCGAGGTCGGCTTGGTAGGTATCCAGGTCGCTCGATGTTAATGTAATCGAGGTCGGCCTGGAATGTATCCAGGTCACCCGACGCTGATGTGGTCGGCCTGGGATGCCTTCAGGTCGCACTGTGGGTCCCTGTGGTCAGCGCGCTGGGAGAGTATACTGGTGAAGTGAGCGACCTATCGTGGTATGACTACCAGGTCGTCATATGTCCAGCTGGTGCTTCTGATGCTGTGTCTGCCACCTTGGCATATGTCCAGTGGAGCCTAGGAAGTCGCGATGTCTACCACGTGTCCAGCTGAAGGCTGAGGTCGTTCATTATCTATTTCTAATAACGAAGTGTAGTTGATCCCATATTATTAAAAAATTAGAAACTTTTGATATTGCATGTGTACATTGTAAATTATTAAAACACGAGCATTGTAAGACGCTTATAATTATATAACCAAAAAAGAATAGCGAATCACTATTAGTGCTTCAAATTAATTTCTGCTACGTCACTACATATTTACTTATTGTTTGTATCAAATATTTCAAATATTACAATTCTACTGAGAAGTACTGAGCTAAAATTTAGAATGCTAATGATGATTATTCTAAAAAATATACTATGAAAATATTTTGAAATGGTGAATCGATAAACCACCATAACTTATTCACAAATACACAAAAAGACTTGTAGCACATGGATAAGTGTGTTTGATTTTGGATTAGAAGGTTGTTGGTTCATTTCTCATGGTGGTTATGTTACGTATGTCCTAAATCTTTTATGCCCAAATTAATATTATGCGAGCCGACAGGTTAAACGGTCCAAGCCAAAAATTGTGATTTTAAACGGACCAAAAATATTGAACTGTAGCCCTTTTTTCCCGGTTTTAATGTGCTATCCCCATAGGTCATGGTTCTTTTAACATCTCTAGTTGGAGGGGGGACTATGAATCTATCAGGTGGGCCATATCACGATGATAGAAGCGCCCCCCCCCAACAACAAAAAAAAGGGGGCTAAATAGGAAACTTGTTTTTGTGACTTATGAAGTTAGGCTCGTGATCGGTTGAAGCTTTGACGTGAGGAAATTGACTTCGATCATAGTGAATGGTTGAAGCTATGATGCAAGCAAATTGACTTCGATCACAACTTTGATAAGTGTCTGAGTGCCCCCTAATGAATTGATACTACTACAGTATCAATTTATTACTCACTGAACAAGATCCTCAAAGCCCTCAAATGTGTTAACAATGAAAATGTTGTATCATTCTTAGTATCTTATGGGTTTAGAACGATACTTTTGTGGTTTATCTTTTATCATTACGAGTAGTCAGTATTAATGTAGGTCCCGATTTATCCAAGAAGAGAGCTCAGCAATATGCTAGAGGAGGGGGGGGAGGGTGAATAGCCTATTTACGAAACTTAAAATTTCTTGCAGAAACTTAAAGTTAGACTGACTCTTAATTGATCTAAAAAGACATACTGACTCATCAGTATAAGGGAAGCATAGACGTTGATCAGTTAATGAGTCACTCAGCTGATAGGATCAACTGACAGTTGGCAAGCTGAGGGGATCAGATCATTGGCAAGCTTTCAGCTGACTCAGAGTGTATGCATACTGAATGAACAATATGGGCAACAAAAGTTCAAGTATCAATTGATACATCAGTCAGCGGATGATGTCATCAGTCGACTGATAATTGAGTGACTATCGAGATGTAAAACACGTTAACGGGATTAAGTCACTCAATGCTTGCAGATGCTTCTAAGATAGTTAGACATGAAATAGTAAAGCATGTAAGTTCAGTTCACAAGTAAGAGTAATTTACTTAAAGAAATGAAGTAGGCAATGATGTTTAAAGCAATGAAACACTGGATTGAATTCAGCAATTGACTGAAGAACAATTACTGCATAAAATATTTCATATAACAAAATTCAGTCAAGTTATACATGTTTAGCTACTCTTGCCTAAGTACATATTACAAAAAGTAAATTAATCTAATAAATGCCAACTTACAGGCAGTCTATTCCTAAAGGGTTTCAAATGGAGATATAGATGATTATTTTCTCCATTTGCTATTTCACTTGCCATCTTCTCCAATACCTTCATCTAGAGGTGTGATCATCAATTTTTATGATGATCAGCAGACACAACAAGTGAGATGAGTTAGAATATTAAAAGCAATGTTCAAACTAAAAGGTTTGAACATCTCTTTGGGGATATCCCAACTCATATGAGGTTCTGAGATCAAACTCACACCGGTCATTACAAATGTGACGACCCCGACCCGGATCTCTATACGAGATCCCAAGGTCGAGTCGCCAAAACACACAACAACACAACAGATAAAGAGCACGTGGTGTAACCACCCATGCTTACTACGAAATATCACTTAAAATAAAACCTGAAGAAATAAAAACAAGTCTTCGGCGTCACTACAGCCGGAATCCAACCACTACACCACAAGTCTAAGACTTGGAAAAATAAACAACTATAACGACAACAACATCGGCCACAACATGCCGGAATGAAAACATAAACCACTAGCTACAACATGCTCAGGAAAGAAACTGAAACAGTAATAGTTTATACACACAAGCACGACATATACATGTCGGCTACCCAAAAGAATAAGTCATGTTTACAAAACGCCAAGTACTACCCAAGTAAAGTTGATATAACTTTACATAACCAACGTCCTTACCAAAAGAAATACTATGTAACCCAAAGGACAACCTTCAGATTAATCCCAAGCTATCCGTCCTCACCGCGAACCGCTAGGCTGGCTCGGATCTAAGGAAAAACAATAAACAATAAACGGGGTGAGTCGAAACTCAATAAGTTACTAAATGCAACTACATGACATGGCTAATGCTCAAGCTGAAATCATAACATGGCATTAACATTTATGTACCACAACAAGACATGTAACATCATCACTGATATACAAATTATTCAACTCACATAGCACCTTGATTAACACATAAGTGCTTGTAAATAAATCACGTTACAAAGGATATTATTTCTCTTTCTGCTTCAACGTTTACTCCTGGAATACGTGAAAACAACAAAACGTGGACCGATACTCTTGTGGGATGTATCAGGATTCCATCGACTACACCAGTCGAAAACTAGCAAGTCAAAGTCGGGCGTATTGCTGCAACAATGGGGCTACATCTCAACTGTGGCCAACAGAAGAGGGTGTGTGATAACCGATACGGCAACATATAGCGATTACAAACATTGATTTGTAATGACCATAGGTCGTCCCACCATAACGTTAGTACGACGACGCCAGCTGGACTTACACAACACATAAGCAGGCATTCTTACTCTACTCATGAAAATAACCGTCAAGTTCAAAAGTAGTGAACTTAACAAATAACATGTAGTTTATATTATTCTACAACATGTAACCATCATTCATAAAATTCAAGGACTTTAAAACACAACATTAGAGCTAATTCTCAAGTCTCTAATTTAACAGTATCAATTATCCGGAGGGCCAAAATCCTTATCAAACGAACTCTAACTTTCGTAGGACTTAAACAGAGTATTCATTAGGTGATACTCTAACAAAAAATCCAATTCTTAGGGTCTTTACAACACCTCTAAAAATCTGGGTATATTTGTTATATGCAAAAATTTCCCAATTAAGTTTCTAACTTGTTCTTGAGTCAAATTCCATGATTGTGGATTCAATATCAACATACAACATTATCCAAGCTCATCACTCAACACATAAACATGTTATACACTTCATCATATCATTCAAACATGAAATCATCAAGAAATCAAGACATGCATGAACAATATATCACAAGTATGCAGCAAATTACTAAACATACATAAGGGGGTTAGTAACTTACCTTCAAAGTAGACAATCAAGCCACCAAATTCACAAACAAAGTCTCTAAGATTGCTCCCCTAGCCAGCCACAACACATGCAAGGTCTTGGATCAAAATTTGGATGGTTGGATGAGGAGATGTGCTCTACACACACTAATCTCACACTAGTCTCCCACACAAGCTCTTTAAACTCCCATGGAGGAAGGTATGAGAAAGTGAGGTGTATTATGGTTTCTCACAAGGTGGAGAGTATCTAAGGCTGGTCAATAATAGTCAAAGTCAAGTTTAAATCTCAGCCATAGGATGAAAAATAAAGGGTCATACAACTTAAAATTTAGTCAAACAAAATAGCAGAGTATGACCTTATGCGGTCGCACTATGCGGACATATAACTTCTATGCGAGCTCCCTACGCGGCCTCATAGATTCCAGTAACATTATGATTCTAAGAGAGCTAGCATCATACAGACGCATAGCTCTTATGTGAGCGCCTTGTGCGGCCGCATAGAATCCAAAAAGTTGGGGTTTTGGGCAAGCTCGCACAATGCGGCTGCATAGGGGCTGGTTCAAGTCAAAAAGACTTCTAAACAGAACAAAGTGATCCTAAAATGTACCCAAGTCACCCTAAGGTGATACCAACCTCAATTCAAGATTGAAACACATCCAAAACTCATTCTAAACAACATGCAACAAGATCGAAAGTAATCACCCTACATTCATGAATGATCACAAGAACTTATATTAAGCTAAAGCATTAACATGTCTACCATACTAGTACTATTAGATGTACAAGAACTAAGGCATGACCATATTGAACATGTTACCCAAGCAATTAGACACATATGATAACATAGATGACACACAACAAGGCAAGCATCTAAAGCATAACAAATTCAGGGTATTACAACAAAGTTTAGTAAGAATTTGTGTGTGAGTGAGATTTGGAGTTAAAACCTAGACTCTAGACTATATGCTTTCAGATTTGATCTCTTGAGCCATTTTCTTCCTTCTCTCTCTTTCTTCTCTTCATATACTTGGTGTGTGAAATCTTTATCCTTCAGACTTTTGAGAGGCTGATGGAGATGAGCTTCAAGGGAAATCGGTAGATGACTGATTTGGCTAGCTTGAATAGACTCTAACTTCACAAGTGCATTATTCTTTTACACCACTAAGTTTCTATTTTTTGTTATCACAGTATCCCCACATACCTACCACTCTATTTGTTTGAGAAGATGTATGTGGTATATATAGGAAGAGAGACATGGCTAGCCGTTGAGAGGTGTTTGAATTCAACCATTGAAATTTGTCTTATAGTGGTTGAACTTCAACGTCTTAAAGGTTGTGTCCGGATTTTGTGGCTTTTGAAGATGACAGTAAAATCTTCTTTGGAGAAGACTTTCATGTGTCTGAAAAGCTTTGAGGTATTTGTCACATCATAGAGTACTTTATAGCAGGGGCCATGTGAGGAACAATACTTGAGATTAAGTTTGTGCAAGAGATATATTTTTAGAGAACCTAAAAATATATTTCTTTTGATTGATGGGACTTGATTGCTGATGTGAGTTCTGAGACATCGTTTTGGTCATCAGCTGCTAAGGGTCAGTAGAGCGTTGTCTTGGATCTTCAGTTGGTGACGCGGCTTCTTAAATCCTTTAGCTTTGTTTAGTCGGCTGATGCTTGGAGTCCTAAAGAGATCAGTAGTTATCTTGAGTCTTTGGTAGTCACTCTATTTATTTGTCCTGTCATAGTGAGTCGAGATGGTCTAAGGCCAAATAACTGAGTATGTAACACACAGGGTACTAATCAAATCTAAACAAATTATCTTAACCTAGACAAGTTATGATTTATAGTTACAAGAAAATCTTAAGTGAATAGGGAATATTCATTTGGAGATATTTGTAATAAGTGAATAGGTGAATATTCTCAACAATTAATACTACTAATACTCAAAATCGAATTGGGTCGAACCCAATCATGGGCGTTCAGTTATATCACCCGAATTCTAACATCTCCCCTCTCGCCCATGGCGGGCGATTTATTAATTAGATAATCTCAACATTGTTCCTTGCTAATGAGTCTGTCATACTAACAAATGTATGGTGCGATCGCTGAGCCCACCTGCAATTGGGAGCACTATACCAAGCTAGTTAAGGCTAGCACAGAGACATCAAATCCTAAGAAAATAAAGGACTCACATGCCCCAAACTTACTTAATTTTGCCTTGAGTATCTTGTATGTGTGTAATCAGTGAGGCTTTTCAAAGACTATAAGTTTAGAAAGCTATGATTTGTGCAATAACTATGTGGGTTGGTGTGATCTAACACTAGACAAAGAGAACTAAGAGCGAGTGAATGTTTGTTTTATAGAGAGATCTGGAGTGAGTGCTTGAGCTCTTCAATAAATTTTGACCAACCTTCTTCAATGCTTCTAAGTGCAGCCCTATATATACTAAGGGTCTTTAAGCCGTTTAAAGAAGATGTTGATTCAACTACTTTGATCTAAATTTGAATGCACTACATACATATAACTGTTGGAGTTGAATCTTATTGGATGAGATTTCTAGACAATCTTCAACACGAGTCGGTGAACTGCTACAAATTAACTGCATGGGTGGTTTACTCGAAATGGCGTAGACAGCCTTTGTTGGAAAGATGTCCTTTCTGAAATGTTAGTTAAACGGGAAAAATACTTTTTGCAAACCCATGTGAAGACACATGCAAAGCTTTTCAAAATCAAACATCCACACATAGGATAAGGCTAGAAAATCCCTTGAAAATCTTCTTATCTAGTCCATGTAGGATCAAGAGATAGCATAATTCGGGACCTCTTTATCAGCTGGTTTTGTTGGAAAACGCATATGCAAACTTTGCTTCGAAGCACAAGTCTGCTAATGGAAACCTGTTATAAAGATACATAACTAGTTATGCCAAGTCATAAAAGATTTGCCTTTGCTGATGTAGCATGCATGCTACTTACAAGGTTGCTAATAGACAATAATTTAAGACTAAGTAATGAGTACAAGAAAATCTAAGTTACATGAATATTCCTAACAATAGCTTAGGTAGGTAGAAGACTCGGGAAGAAAATAAATAAATGTTCGAACTGACAGGTCTTGGTTAAAGAATTATAGTAATATAGCTCAGATAGTTGAAGACCCGAGAAGAAACCAAATCACATATCGACCAAGACCAATTGATGAGCTCGTAATTGTATATATTTTTCCCCATATTTTGTCCCCAATTTATATGAATTTCATATTTATATTGCCCTAGGAATCACTATAATGTGATTTTATTTTGTTTCAGGTCAATGGGCATGAATTCAAGCTTTGAAGGATTAATTCATAGCAAATTGGGAAGATTTAAGGCAATTCATGAAGTCTTGGAAAGTTTGAAGCCATTTAATCAAGGTCCGTTAGCCCTCTGTTAGAGATTTGCAAAGCAAAGGACTAAACTGAAAGAGAAAAGAGGCTAACGGAAGCTAACGGAGGTTGACTTGGGACTAAATCGCAAGACCTGGGAGGATAGGGACTGCGCCTCGCTTTTTGAAGAACTCAGGGGCACCGGAGCAACAATCAAAAGCCAAGGGGCACCGCTACAAGGAGCTCAAAGTTGCTCCTCAATGCGCTGTCCAGCCAAGAAGCTGCCACGCGTCCAAGCCCAGCTTCAGCGACCCGCGAGTTCTGAAGATGGAGCTCCAGATCCGCTCCAGATCCGGCCCTGTCTTTTCCGCCCTATTTTCCTCTCATTCTGGCCCGTTTGCCAATGGATGGTCCGCGGTCATTCCTTGATGGGCTGCCCTGTGGATCAGCCAAACCCAAGACCCATTTCCTCCTCTTTTTCAGCCGAGTCCCTGTGGTTTTTAAATGTAAAAAACTTAGTCAAATGTCCTTTTTGCCCTTCCTTAGCTTGTGGAGTACTCTAAATTGTGGGAGATCATTCTCAAAAGAGGGAAGATATCAGTTTGGAAAAGGAGGACGCACCAGAACAGAAAAAAGAGAAGAAAAACAACAGCTCACTTTTGGGGTTTTCTTCATCTTTTCATTAGATTTTCATTAGATTTTGTCAAGGAGTGCCAAGGGATTCTCACTAAAATTTCCATTGAAGTATTGTATCTTATACTCTTTAATTTTAATATCATTATGCAATATTTTCTTGGAATATTTGTGTGTGATTTCTCTTGCATTATGAGCTAAATATTTATGGTTAGGATTGTGATGAATCTCTAATTTTGAAGCATGCTCTAATATTTTTCCCTCTCTCAAAATAACTATAATTTATGCTAGGGTTACTATTTTGTGCACTTAATGCTTCTAATTACTTGATCAATAATTAGATGATTTTGGGAGTGTTTTGGATCCGCGAGAGCTACCTTTACATTCCGGACCTAGCAATTTAGTTGTTGGTGTTTCGTAGCATAGAAATATAGCACAAAACCCGATAGCCATTTTTGAGGACTTGTGTTTATTGCAATTTTCACACTCTATCTATAAGATGCGAGAGCCCGTAGGTAGGTGTGGAGATTAGGGTCGCTATAAGATGCAAGAGCCCGTAGTGACTAAAATTGTGTCCTCGGTTACCCTTAATAAATTGTAGAAATTGAGAGAGAGTGGATTAATTGAGCATGTGGATAAATGGAGTGAAATTACAATCCTAGCCTTATCACCCTTGATAATTTAAATCTGTTAATTGCGTGTGTTTGGTAATCAATATTTCTTACTCACTCTTAATTGCTTAAAATTAGTTTACTTCTCTGTTAAAAAAATATTCGATTGTTTAGATAAAGTCATTAAATCCACAATTTAGATAAAGTCACTCTTAATTGCAACGGGTACTCTTGCCCGTTGCACTTTTCGCCCGTCAAGTTTTTGGCGCCGTTGCCAGGGACAATTTAGTTTATTTTCCTGATATTAATACCAAGGATTTGTGGCTTTAATTTAGACGCATTTAATTTTATTGTTCATCTAAAATCTTGGTTGGAGTTGCTTTGTAAAATTCTTTTGCAGGTTTATGCGCAGGACTCGAAGTCAAGGTTCAGTTCCATTCAATCTTGACCCAGAAATCGAGCGCACATTTCGAATTCGAAGAAGGCAAGCAATGGCTAATCAAGGAAATGAGGAAGCGGCCCAAAGAACATTAAGGGAATTTGCGGCGCCATCAATGGAAGGTTTTCAAGACAGTATACGGAGACCGACTGTTGATGCAAATAATTTTGAACTCAAGCCCGCTCTTATTCAAATGGTGATGGCAAAGCAGTTTATGGGTTTGCCGAATGAAAATGCAAGTTCACATCTCAAGAATTTTCTCCAAATTTGTGACACATTCAAGTATAATGGGGTATCTCCGGATGCAATTCGTCTCCGACTATTTCCATTTAGTTTGGGGGAAGTTGCAAGTGATTGGTTATCATCTTTGCCGGCACAGTCCATGACTACTTGGGATGCGGTGGCTCAAAAGTTTCTTGAAAAATATTTTCCGCCCAGCAAAACGAACAAAATGAGGAATGACATCACTGGTTTTACACAATGGAGTGGGGAATCTTTTTATGAAGCTTGGATGCGGTACAAGGATCTACTCCGACAGTGCCCTCATCATGGACTTCCCAAATGGATGATTGTGCAAACATTTTACAATGGGGTTGAGCCTACCATCCGTTGCACCATCGATGCGGCGGCAAGTGGAGCTTTGATGGGAAAACTAGTTGATGCCGCTTATGAATTGTTGGAAGAAATGGCGAGCAACAATTATCAGTGGGGTGGTGAAAGACACACACTCAAGAAAGCAGAGTCAGAAATGGATAGGTTTCAAAAGCTGGAGGCTCAAGTGGCAATGTTAACAAAAAGATTGGAAGGATCCACTATCCAACCCGTACAAAGGTGTGAGCTTTGCCAAGGTAACCATGCTTCGGATGTTTGTGCTTTAAATTCTGAATCAGTCCAATTTATTTCCAATTATAATAGAAATAATAATCCATATTCGAGCACGTACAATCCCGGTTGGAGAAACCACCCAAATTTTTCTTGGAGTATTAACAATGCAGGTACATCTCAACAACAAAGCTTCCCGAATCAAAACCGAATGAATGCACCACCACCGGGCTTCCAACACCCACAAGCCCAAGTGAACAACAATCCTTCTCCCGATGATATCATGTCTCTTTTCAAGCAACAACAAGCTCACATGGAAAGTATGATGACAAAGAATTTTGAGCAAATGACGAAGAGTATTGTATTAGCACTTTCTTCTAGGCCTCAAGGGAGTTTGCCGAGTGATACTGAGCCGAATCCAAAGGGTAAGGAGCGTTGTATGGCAGTCACTACTCGAAGTGGAAAAAGCTCTGGGGTTGACATTGAGAATTGTGAAGCTGAAATTCAAGAAAATTGTGAAGATGGAAAGGTAGACAATGAGCAGCATGTCCCACCGACTCCCCCTAATGTTGCACCACCTCCTGCTGATGTTCGAAAGATCTTTCCACCTCCACCTTTCCCTCAAAGGCTCCAAAAGAAATCTGATGATCAGCAGTTTACAAAATTTCTTGAGATTTTCAAGTTCCAGCGAATCAATCTTCCTCTTCTCGATGCTCTACAGGAAATGCCAAAGTATGCAAAATTTTTAAAAGATCTTGTCACAAAGAAGAGGAGATTGGAGGACCATAAAACTATTGCTTTGACGGAGGAATGTAGTTCGATGCTCAGTCACAAGCTTCCTCCAAAATTAAAGGATCCGGAGAAATTTACTATTCCTTGCACCATTGGTGAGCTTCATGTGGGTAAAGCTCTTTGTGATCTTGGTTCGAGTATCAATCTTATATCGCGGTCCATTTTTCAAAAGTTGGGGCTCGGTGAGCCTATGCCTACATCAGTGATACTTCAACTTGCGGATCGCTCTATGGTTCGACCAAGGGGTGTGGTAGAAAATGTCTTGGTGAAGGTTGATAAGTTTATTCTTCCGGCAGATTTCATTGTGCTAGACATGGAGGAGGATAGGGAAGTACCGATTATTCTTGGGCGACCATTCCTTACCACTGGGCAGACTAATATTGATGTTGCAAAGGGTGAATTGACAATGAAGGTTCATGATCAAACCATCACCTTCAACATGAATGATGGAATGAAATATCCGTTCGAGGAAGGAGAATGTTCAAGGGTTGATATTATCCATGATTGTGTGGAAGAGGTATTTCGGGAAAACTATCCAAGGGATCCGGTTGAGCAAATTCTTGTGAATGAAAATTTTGGCGAAACCGAAGAGGTAATGGAAGCAAAAGCTCAATTTGATTGTCAATGGGGTGAAGTGATTCCGAGATCAAAATGGAAACCACTAGAGTTAACAAGGGATCCTTCAAGTTCTATGAAGCCTTCATGTGTCGAGCCACCAACTCTAGAACTCAAGCCACTTCCTAAACATCTCAAGTACGTATTTTTAGGAGATTCTAACACTTTACCTGTTATTATCTCTTCTTCTCTTAATGATGTGCAGGAAGAAAAATTATTGCGAGTTCTTAGGGAGCACAAGAAAGCAATTGGTTGGACATTGGCGGATATTAAAGGCATAAGCCCCTCTCTTTGCACTCATAAAATTTATCTTGAAGAAGAATACAAGCCATCAGTTGAAGCACAAAGGAGACTTCATCCACCTATGAAAGAGGTTGTTAAGAAAGAGATCATCAAGTGGCTCGATGCAGACATCATTTATCCTATCTCCGATAGCAATTGGGTGAGCCCAATTCAATGTGTTCCGAAGAAGGGGGCATGACCGTGGTGACTAATGATGATAATGAGCTCATTCCTACAAGAATAGTGGTGGGTTGGCGTGTTTGCATTGATTACCGAAAGCTCAACAAGGCCACTCGCAAAGATCATTTTCCTCTCCCTTTCATCGACCAAATGATTGATCGGTTGGCATGCCACGAGTTCTATTGTTTTCTTGATGGGTTCTCTGGTTATCATCAAATTGAAATTGCTCCCGATGATCAAGAGAAAACTACATTCACGTGTCCGTATGGTACTTTTGCTTTTAGACGGATGCCTTTTCGGGTTGTGTAATGCACCCGCTACATTTCAAAGGTGTATGATGTCTATCTTCTCGGATATGGTGGAGTAGCAAATTGAGGTATTCATGGATGATTTTTCGGTATTCGGGGATAGCTTCGACGCATGCTTGCATAATCTTTCTCGAGTTCTTCAAAGGTGCAAGAAAACAAATCTTGTGTTGAATTGGGAAAAGTGTCATTTCATGGTAACCGAGGGTGTGGTTCTAGGCCACAAAATTTCTTCAAGTGGGATTGAGGTTGATCGAGCCAAGATTGATGTGATTGAGAAATTGCCTCCTCCAACAAATGTGAAAGGTGTTCGAAGTTTCTTAGGCCATGGGTTTCTACCGGCGATTTATAAAGATTTCTCCAAGATTACTAAGCCTTTATGTAATCTTTTGGAGAAGGATGTGCCCTTTCTCTTTGATAGTGATTGCTTGTTGGCCTTTGAAAAATTAAAGAAGGCTCTTGTTACCGCTCCCATTGTTGTCACTCCGGATTGGGAGAAGCCTTTTGAGCTCATGTGTGATGCTAGTGATTATGCCATTGGGGCCGTGCTTGGTCAACGAAGGAACAAAATTTTCCATGCAATCTACTATGCAAGCAAGACCTTAAATGAAGCTCAAGTTAATTATGCCACCACTGAAAAAGAATTTCTTGCTATAGTGTTTGCCTTCGACAAGTTCCGTTCTTATCTTCTTGGAACCAAGACGGTAGTCTACACCGATCATAGTGCCATCAAAGTCATTTTTGCAAAGAAGGATGCAAAGTCGAGATTGATTAGATGGGTTCTTCTTCTTCAAGAATTTGATGTGGAGATAAAGGATCGAAAAGGGGTAGAGAATCAAGTTGCCGACCACTTGTCAAGATTGGAGCAAGATGAAATTACAAAGGATCACGGTATGATCAAGGAATCTTTTCCGGACGAGCATCTTTTCTCTATTTCTTTCAAGAAAGTTCCTTGGTACGCCGACTTTGTGAATTATATCGTGAGCAATGTATTGCCGCCGGATTTGTCTTATTCCCAAAGAAAGAAATTTCTTCAAGATGTTAAATTTTATTATTGGGATGAGCCCTTCTTGTTCAAGAAAGGGAGAGATCAAATTTTGCGAAGATGTGTGCCTAAAGAGGAGCAAGAGTCTATCTTACTCCATTGTCATTCTTCTTCTTATGGAGGACACTTTGGGGGTTTCAAGACGGCAACAAAAGTGCTTCAAAGTGGGTTCTTTTGGCCTTCACTCTTTAAGGATGCTCATGAGTTTGTGGTTCGTTGCGATCGTTGCCAAAGGACGGGAAATATTTCGAAGTTTTATGAGATGCCTCTCCACGGTATTCTAGAGGTAGAAATTTTTGATGTGTGGGGTATTGATTTCATGGGTCCTTTTATATCTTCTTTTGGCAACCTCTACATTCTTCTTGCGGTGGATTATGTTTTGTTTATCTTTAAGTTTGGGGGTGGGGTTGAGTTTTTGCAAAACTCTTTTGCCTTGAATATTTTTGAAAAATTTAGACTTTTTGGTCCATGCTTGTTGCTTTGTAGTTGCAATTCTAGGGTTGATTATATGATAGCCTAGAATATTGTTGGGATTCTCATGTTAATTTATCTCAAGCATGCTTCTCAAGTTCATGGTGCATGTAAGTCTTGATTTTCTTTGAGTGCTATCTAGCGAAGGCTTATGCTATTCATAAAGAGCTTGGTAGAGTGAATGTTGAGTGAAGGATTATTTGAATGCCATGTTTGACTATCTTTAAAGCGAAGCATGATCATTGTAGCAATTTTGATATGATTTAGGCCATCTTTGGATCGATTGAGCCTTTCTTTCCTACCCATTTATCATGAATCCCTAGTGTCTCATTTGAGCCTTATTCAAAGAATGGCGTGTGCCTAGAGCACACATCGACCCCCATTCGACTTCAATTCTATCACCCGCATCGACTTATCCCGTGAACCTAAACACTTTTATCCAACCCTTTGAGAGAGCATGAATTGGAATGAATTGTCACATTATATCTTGGAGGGTGTGTTTTGTTCATGGAAGTGCTTGTTCTTAATCTTCTCGGTGCCAAAGTGTGAGAAAATTGTTGTTGAGGTGGTGATTAAAAAGTCTCGAAAAGTTTCTTCGAATAAAAAAAGGGGGGCTATTTGAAAAAGGTCAAAAAGGCCGTTTTTTCTTCATCATTATCAAATTGGAGAAAATCAAAGGGAGTTTCTAATTTTTGGGGTAGTTGAGATGCTTCTTTTTATTGAAAATTTTGGTTGTTGAAGCAAGTTGTGTGGTTCTAAGAAGAATGAGCCTATTTTTGAGGCAAGTGTTGGTTTGAAGACTCCTATTTTATGCTCTCTTGCTTTGTTATATCCTATCTCTTCTTTGTTAGCCCCAACTTTGGCCCAATATTACAAACTTGAAAAAGTCCTAATGATCATGTTGCTACTTATGGTTGTGTTAGCAAATTCCTTTTGAAAGCATGGTTTAAAATTTCCTTGTGTGAGATTCATATATATTTATTGCCTTGCTCGCCTTGATTGCATAATCTCAGCTAGACTAAGTACTTGGAGATTTGTTAGCTTTGCCTTCATTCTTGGGTTGTGAATGGGATGATTTATTAGCTTGAGAATCTTGGTGGGTTCTTGCTATCATATTTTCAACCCCAAGAGGAGTTCTATAATGTAATGAGCATGATGTTTTAAGCAAGTTTTCTTTCCCGAGCTCATGTTTCTTGTTATATCTACTCTTTGCTCGAGGACGACCAAAGTCTAAGTTTGGGGGTGTTGATGAGCTCGTAATTGTATATATTTTTCCCCATGTTTTGTCCCCAATTTATATGAATTTCATATTTATATTGCCCTAGGAATCGCTATAATGTGATTTTATTTTGTTTCAGGTCAATGGGCATGAATTCAAGCTTTGAAGGATTAATTCATAGCAAATTGGGAAGATTTAAGGCAATTCATGAAGTCTTGGAAAGTTTGAAGCCATTTAATCAAGGTCCGTTAGCCCTCCGTTAGAGATTTGCAAAGCAAAGGACTAAACTGAAAGAGAAAAGAGGCTAACGAAAGCTAACGGAGGTTGACTTGGGACTAAATCGCAAGACACGGGAGGATAGGGATGCGCCGCTTTTGAAGAACTCAGGGGCACCGGAGCAACAATCAAAAGCCAAGGGGCACCGCTGCAAGGAGCTCAAAGTTGCTCCTCAATGCGCTGTCCAGCTAAGAAGCTGCCACGCGTCCAAGCCCAGCTCCAGCGACCCGCGAGTTCTGAAGATGGAGCTCCAGATCCGGCCCTGTCTTTTCCGCCCTATTTTCCTCTCATTCTGGCCCGTTTGCCAATGGATGGTCCGCGGTCATTCCTTGATGGGCTGCCCTGTGGATCAGCCAAACCCAAGACCCATTTCCTCCTCTTTTTCAGCCGAGTCCCTGTGGTTTTTAAATGTAAAAAACTTAGTCAAATGTCCTTTTTGCCCTTCCTTAGCTTGTGGAGTACTCTAAATTGTGGGAGATCATTCTCAAAAGAGGGAAGATATCAGTTTGGAAAAGGAGGACGTACCAGAACAGAAAAAAGAGAAGAAAAACAGCAGCTCACTTTTGGGGTTTTCATTAGATTTTCATTAGATTTTGTCAAGGAGTGCCAAGGGATTCTCACTAAAATTTTCATTGAAGTATTGTATCTTATACTCTTTAATTTTAATATCATTATGCAATATTTTCTTGGAATATTTGTGTGTGATTTCTCTTGCATTATGAGCTAAATATTTATGGTTAGGATTGTGATGAATCTCTAATTTTGAAGCATGCTCTAATATTTTTCCCTCTCTCAAAATAACTATAATTTATGCTAGGGTTACTATTTTGTGCACTTAATGCTTCTAATTACTTGATCAATAATTAGATGATTTTGAGATTGTTTTGGATCCGCGAGAGCTACCTTTACATTCCGGACCTAGCAATTTAGTTGTTGGTGTTTCGTAGCATAGAAATATAGCACAAAACCCGATAGCCATTTTTGAGGACTTGTGTTTATTGCAATTTTCACACTTTATCTATAAGATGCGAGAGCCCGTAGGTAGGTGTGGAGATTAGGGTCGTTATAAGATGCGAGAGCCCGTAGTGACTAAAATTGTGTCCTCGGTTACCCTTAATAAATTGTAGAAATTGAGAGAGAGTGGATTAATTGAGCATGTGGATAAATGGAGTGAAATTACAATCCTAGCCTTATCACCCTTGATAATTTAAATCTGTTAATTGCGTGTGTTTGGTAATCAATATTTCTTACTCACTCTTAATTGCTTAAAATTAGTTTACTTCTCTGTTAAAAAAATATTCGATTGTTTAGATAAAGTCATTAAATTCACAATTTTAGTACTTAGGAAAATATACGCCGAAATTGTCTCTGTGGGATCGATACTTGTGCTCACGCACTGTATTACTTGTGGACGACCGGGTACTCTTGCCCGTTGCACTTTTCGCCCATCACCAATTAAGGCAACATCTCCTCTCTAACCCATAAATTCTGCAACGAGATTAGGTAGGCAACATCAAAAGCTACAACGAAGACAACAAGTAGAACAACTTTCAATGAGACCAAGTTAGAAATTGGGATCAAGATATCTACATCATCTCGTTGGACGCCACAACATGGGCCTCCTACATCGAGCTTATAATAAGTTCTTTCTTTTGTCAACTCATTTTTAAATTAAAAAAATATGTAAAAGACCTTTTAACTTTTAACTTAATATTCCCCGTTCCTAAAAAAGAGTTCAGTATTCTTTTTTTGGACCATTTCAGGAAAAAATATCTATTATTTTATCATTGTTTCGGCTACTACTTTATGGGTCACACTTTTACATGAGCATTATTAAAAAGTAAACATCATCCTAATATTTATAATAGAGTTAATTAGTTTTTGTTAATCTGTGTCCGAGTCAATCAGAAAGTTATTTAAGGAACGGGGAGGGTAGTAAGGTTAGACGCATAAATGGTTCGGTTTGAGACAAAATATGAGCTAAATTGCAAGTGATCCGTTCGTAAAATATCAAATCAAATTAAACCGTTTAAAATCTCAAACCAAACTAAATCAAACCTCGAAGATTCGGCTCAATTTTGCAGTTCGGTCTCATGGTTTAATCTCGTGGTATGGTCTCGTAGTAAAAATCGTAACGAATGATATAATTCCACTAATGATGATGAGATCTAAATGCGATTCAATGGACTGGCTTGATAGGTTAAACTGCGAATCGAACCAAACTGCCCAATTTTTTAGAAACTCAAACTGAACTGAATTAGAGAAGTCACGAAACCAAACCAAACCACACTACTCAATTCGGCTCGGTTCTGCGGTTTGGATTGACACTCTAGGTAAGGTATTGGTATGAAAATGCAATTAGGCGATTTTCAATAGGATATCGACGTAAGAGCAACCACAACAATACCTCCCTATATCACACTCTAAAAACATTATTTTCCGTTCAAGTTTTACTTTTTCAACACTCTAAAAATAAATTCACTTCAACAAGCACTCTCTATATAACTCTCTAAAAATTAAATATCTCTCATCTCAACTAACAAACCATTATATTTTTTCTCTTTTATTTATATTTTTCCACCACAATTAAAATAAAATATTTTAAATTTTATATACTATGAAAAATATAT
Organism: Platycodon grandiflorus; assembly: GCA_016624345.1. NCBI lineage: Eukaryota > Viridiplantae > Streptophyta > Magnoliopsida > Asterales > Campanulaceae > Platycodon > Platycodon grandiflorus. The sequence goes on from CM028363.1 coordinate 31,008,149, forward strand.
TGTACTCTCTCCGTCCCTAAATTATTGTCTTGTTTGACTTGGTACACGGATTAACAAAAAATAATTGACTTAATTATTAATATTGGTATAATGTGTAGTTTCTTTTAATGTCCATGTGTATATAGCGCATAATTAAAATAGAGAGAAAAGTAAGAGTAAAATGATAAAAATAATCTCCTAAAAAAAAGTTTTAAACAAGACAATTATTTAGGAATGAACAAAAAAATAATAATAATAATTTAGGGACGGAGAGAGTATATTTTAATAATTTTTATTCTAAAATATTAAACAAAAGTATATTATGCTCAAATAAAGTGAAAAAATGTAGAGAATTTGAGTCACTATTTATGTGAAAACTCCCTCTATATTTAGATGATGATTTAATTAATTTTAGAGATAGAGCGTGAACTAAAAAATCACTAAAGGATCTAGGTAAGGTATTGGTATGAAAATGCAATTAGGCGATTTTCAATAGGATATCGACGTAAGTTGAATGGGAATGCATATTCTTCCCCTTCGGGAGACTACTTTTCATACTAGGCGTCCAAGTCCAACCTATATAGACCAAAAATTGGTATAAATAATTTACTTGCTATTGCTCTGTTAGTCTTTTCAAAATAACTACTCGAATCAAATCAAACCCCACAACCCCTTGCAAAAGACCTAACAAATCGAAAATTCTACAAATTGTATCAACCCGTCACTCATTTGATTCCTCCAATTCCTTAATTTCTCCTCCAATTTGAAGAACGACAGCAAAAACTTGTTAATTCTTCAACGTTAAATTGTCCAACTTCGGTTTCGATTTGTCGAAAAAATGTTTCCAGGAATGATGGATCCTGAGATGATCAGACTCGCTCAGGAACAGATGAGTCGTATGTCACCTGCGGAGCTAACGAGGATCCAGCAACAGGTCTGAATTTTGATAATTTTGAATTTTCTTTTTGGTTGTTGTTGAGAGAACCCTTTGCTGATTTGAATTTCTTTTCAGTGATTTTGAGAAGACCCAGCATGTAATTTCAATGTGATTTATATATTAAGGCACAAGGTTCAATCTTTTGGTTGTTAGGTTCTGGAAAGAAGTTATAGTAATTGTTTATTAAATTTCCGAGTTTCGGGTTAGTACTGGTTTGGGAAGAAAAAGTTTAAACCTAACTTGATGATTGATTCGATGACACCGACACCTAGCTTAATTATTAAGCCAAAAGTTGTTACTCAGAGAAAATAGCCTAAAGTTAGGATTTAGGAATAATACAGTTCATCCTAAGCTGTTATGAAATTAGATATTCGGGTAATTTTAGAAGTATAAAATTTGAAGTTATTGAATTCAAACTATGTACACCTTTGAAAATGGTGAACCGGGTAAAACATCAAGAACATTGAAAATAGGGCTCAATGTAACACTATTGCCTTAATTGCATCTCAATCCCCAAACCACTTAGATTGTCAGATGTGTAGTTGTTTATAATTGGATAAGCAATTGCTATTTTTCTAGCCTTAAGTAGGTTTTTGTCAACCTAACGTGGTTTATTAGCTTTCATTTTGTTGTGTAGGTCTATTTGATTGAATACAGTTTTCTACGAGTCGGTTTTTTAAAGAATAAATAATTTTTTTGATGGATACTTATACCTGTTTTACTTGGGGTTCTTTTTGCAATATTTTTCCTTTTCCCTATTTTCTTAATTGCTACGCTTTTTGATGTAATTATGATGCAATATCATTAGGCATTTTATTGTCCTTTTTTTGATGAAGGAAGGAATTTTAGTTGTCCTTTTACCTGTTTCGTCGTTCTGCCTGGATCATGTTGAACTGGACTGTCCTCGTCATTTACTTTTGTGATCTTTTATTGATATTGTAGATGATGTCTAATCCTGAGTTGATGAGAATGGCTTCAGAAAGCATGCAAAATATGAGGCCCGAAGACTTGAGGCATGCTGCAGAACAGTTAAAGTCAACTCGCCCAGATGAGATGGCTGAGATCGGTGAGAAGATGGCCAATGCCACACCTGAAGAGATAGCTTCAATGCGTTCCCGAGTAGATGCTCAAATAAGTTATGAAATAAATGCAGCTCAGATGCTGAAGAAAAAGGTAATATATCTGCTAACACGTCATGGCTACTAAAAATATTTTCTTTTCTTGAATGCCAAATTTCCCTAACTCAAAACCTAATATGAAAAAGGGATGGCCCATTGCCTGGAGCAGCTGCATCTTGTTAACAACTTAATTCATGTAGTCTTATCTTCAAGTGCAGAGGCTATTTCCAGAGTTTTAACTTGTGATCTCCGCTACTGTTTTACATGAACTTGGTACAAGTGTTGGGTGAGGAAATGTGTCTATTTTCAGATTCATCTGATTATTCCGGTTAGATGACACGGGGACAAGGCAAAATTTCCATGTCATTAAATGCTTTTTATTTATTTGTTAGCCTAGGCCCTAGGTAAACTGTTTCTTCTGTAATACAATACTTAAAATGCAATATAAATGATTATTTCATCTCATTGGATAGGCTTCTGAGAAGTGTACTAATACATATTCCATTTCTTGTCCAAGGGTCTTGTGTTTTGCGCAGCCATTTGATGTGTGTTAAGTGTCCTTGTTACAAGCTTAAGGTCCTGATGGAGCAACCTTATTGATACGTCAAGGCTCATCTCTCTGTATATCTTAAAACCCATGTTAGCAAATAATTCATAGTGTCTTAAAAGTTAAAACCCATGTACACAAATTATTTCTCATAGTGGGTATGGAATAACTGGTGCTTTGGTCCTTCAATTTTATTATATATGTATATTTATTTATTTATTTCTTTTTAGGGATATGAAGAGAACTAAAGTTTCTTTGCCCCTTAGCTTTTTCTTGTTATGTCTTGATTTTATAGGCCGATTTTGGTTTCTGCCCTTTGTGTAACTACCTCTTTGAAGGTTGTAAAGCTTGTTCTTTTAAATATCTTTATCATTCTTTGACTAATATTTGGAAGGAAATCTTCCCCTCTTTAGTCTCCTGTGGAATTGACTTGTTTGGGTGGGAAAGAAGTGGCGTGAGGGGAGGGTTTCCATGATCCGATGGTTTCTAATATCTGTACATAACAGATTAATTGGTTATTACTTTTTGTGTCAGTATGTGGTGTGCAAGTGTGAGTCAATGAGTGAGTGAGTGAGGGACGGTTCCTACGGATTTTGAGTTCATATCTGCATGGACACCTCGTCGCAAATTCAAAACCAAGGCATGGATGCATAAATGGAAAGACTGCATAAATCCTATCACTTGCATAAATTCAACTGATAAAAATTCCTGGCATTAGGGGTCCCCTAGTTTTGGATCCCAACATACTACCTCATTGGTGTTAGGACCTTAGGGACCTGCAAGTCATAGATACCCTGGAAATCCTGTGGGTCTGCTAAATTACGTGGATTCTGAAGTGTTTTGGTCTAGTTGATGTCATCTGTCAATGAATGGCACATTCCATTTCAGAGGACCTCTTCTAGGCGATATACATAAAATACCTAATTACATGGTTATAACATGAATTTCTTAACTTTTCGTAATTATGGTCCATTTATCATCAATAAAGAAGTTCACCTCTACGTTGTTCCTTTGGGAGGAGAAGGGAAGTGGGAGGTGGGGGGAGGGAGGGATTTAATCCAGCTTAGTGTGCTTGATGATCTTGCTTAAAGTGATTATATAACAAGTGCCAGTTCAAGTGGCACAGTCACTTCAAGAATTTAGTTCAGGTTTTGTTCCTAGAATGGGAATACAGTGGTCCACGTCAACTTAACTTACTTTTAGTAAAACTCAAGACTACATACCAGGCTTGATATGAGATTGAAAGCTGAAATGCCTTTTTCTTTCATTCTTCACTTCGTGATGTTGGGTTTCTCATCATGGTTATAGAGATAGAAAGGTTGTTTCATGATATGGGTGTGCCGCTGAATCTCATGATCATTTGTTTGTCCTCTGTGGGGGTGCCCGCTCCTGTGGAATCACTTGTTTGGGGTGGGTGGGAAAGAGTTGGTTTGTCTGGGTTCTATTTCTACATTCCTTCGCATACAGTTTAGAGGATTTGGCAGGGGTAAGGATGCTAGTTTTGTTATGACAATGTGGAATATTTGCGATCCTTTTGTGTGTTTGGACTGAGCGGAATGATAGGATTTTCAGGGATCAGTCGTTGCCTTGGCCTCTTCTTTGGGATACAATTGTTTATACGGCGTCTTTATAGGCTTCGGTAAGGGGTGCTTTTCAAGGATTGCATATCTCGGTAATCCAGTGAGATTGGGAGGCTTTCATTTCCTAGTTTTCTTCTTGCTTTAGTTCTTAGCTCTAGTTGTTTGTTTTACTCGATGAAATTCTTGTCCATCTTTGTGTATCCTTGGATATTTTAATAAAATCTTCTTTTCTTATAAAAAAAAAAAAACGAAACAAAAGCTAGAAGGTGATGATAGTGATGACAGCAAGGAAGGATGATACAGGGCTGGTAATTTTGAGGGTTAAGTGATTTTCCCATATGGAGCTATAGAGTAATATGTTCCTGATGATTAGATGGTCACTGTGTTTGGTTTGTGGTGTCACGATTTTCCCTGTTGCTGTAGGGTTTGCATCACTTATGTATTACAACAGCAGAACTTGTTCGACTTATTGATTTTGATAAGTAGACACTGTGATCCGAAGGTTGCATCAAGAAAACCCAATTCATCCCAAGGTTGCATCAAAAGAACACCCAGTTCATCCCAGGATACAAATGCATGAAATTCTGTGGAATAGCTACCTTACTTGTTTTGTGCTGTTAGAGGTATAGTCAATATCTCGGGATTATAGTAATTAAAAGGACTAAGTTTGTGTCCTAGTTTATTGACGTAAGCGCAAGAACAAGATATCATGACTCACCTCTTACCTATTTTATTTATTTTCCTTTTTGGATTCTTATGCATTTAAATCAAGACTTAGGAATATTTGCGATTGTTTAGCCAAAAGGAACAGAAGAGTTGCTGGGGAGATGACTTCCAAACTTGATACTTTTATATTTTGTGATCCAAGCTTTTTATGTTTTATGGTTTAAAGTTGGGCAGTTTAATGGTAGGGTATAATAGCTACTAGGGTTTTAGGTCATCTCTTATTATAGATAGATCTTAAGGCAGTTCTGTAAGGGGCTTTTGATGATTATGTAAGTGTACCTTTGGCTTGCAAGTTTCATCTAGCATTTTAATTACTGGTACCCTGTTTTGAGAGAAGCGGGTGTGCGGTGTGCTCCAGTTCTGTTTCATCTTTTTCTCAAAGAGGGTTTTGGGGAGGTGGTGACACCATATTGCTGTGGCAGTGTGGGGTCTTTGCTGTCCTTTGGTGCATCTGGACTGAAAGGAATTCGAGAATTTCAAAGTTTCAGTCTTTGTCTAGACTAATTTTATGAGATGGAGCAGCTCTTTTTGGCTTCTCTTTGGAAGTCGGCAAGAGGTGCTTCCGTGGCCTTTATCGGAGATTCAAATGGTTTGGAGCCTGCTGATTTTCTAGTCTTCTTGCTTTTAGCTGTTTCTCATGATGGACTTCTCATTCGTCTTCTTGTATTTTGTCCCTTTTTAATCTAATATATATCTTTTTCTATCCAAAGAAAAGAAAAAAAGAGAGAAATTTATTAGCACTCTTCGGTACTTTTGTCCCTTTGGTGTCAAGGTAATAGCTAGGAATAGTCATCGACTTCTGGGAAAGGCTAGAAGAAGGGGACCTATTGTGGTATAGGCAATGAATTACAGACGTTTGATCATTACGCATATAATCATAATCATTTTATGGTGAGAAGCAAATAACCACCCATTTAAATAATAAAAAAACATTTCCATCCAATCAAAGGCAAGGGCTATAGTTGTCCACCCAAACTTCATATCCCATTTTTTTTAGTCACTGTTTTTGTTTTGTCTGAATTAAGTTAATATAAGTTTTGCTCAATCAGTCCCATTTCTGGTTGATATTTCTAAAGATCTTTTGTTTGATTATTTTGAATAAGAGATTTGTGGATTACGTATGGAGGGTGATTGATTACATCCCATGTAGCCTTTGTACTCTCATTCGTAGAACTTGAACGTTAATGATAAAGAAGAGAACTTAGAACTGTCGGCAATATGTGTTTATATGTTACAGAAAGAGTTCATATGCGATGGGTGATGAACCTTCCTGAGATGAAATTGTGAGAACATTGTTAGGAATTTAAAGTTAGAGCATTCAGTTGTCATCCTTAAATATGGTTTATCCAAGATTCTTAGAACTTGAGGAATTTAAAGCTAGAATGATGTGTGTGATACTATTTCCCTCTTATCTTTTTAGGTTTATCAAGCAATAAACTTCTACGACTAACTCTTTGAACTTGACTTGATGTTGTATTGACTGGGCGTCTCTCTGTGTATATCTATGTACCATATTGGTTTATTGCATCTCAATGCGCATGATAGCTATTATATCGCGAAGCTATATAATTTTAAAGTAGGCTATACTTTTTTACTTTTTGTTTTGGTATCAAATAAGAAAATAAAAAATGAGTAATAACTTCAGCTCTAATTTAAGGCTTTGTTAACGTGTTCTTTTTGAAATAAGCTTCTGATGTACATCTAGTCTAGTTTTCTTCTCTTTCTGTCTTACCTAAAAGTTTCTTTTTCCCCTTGCAATGATGTTGTTTCATGCCTGTGATTAAGAAATCTTCTGGGAAGATAACAACTTTTGGTAGTTATTGACTGAAGTGGCAAAGTTGGTACCATATTCGTAAGTGTTCATTTATGTTGTGGCAGGGAAATGAGCTTCACAGCCAGGGAAGGTTTGAGGAAGCCTTGCAAAAATATTTGCTGGTAAGTGTTGCAGTTGCAGCTGTTTCTTTTTATTCTTTATGTTTTCTGTATGTTACATATATGGGTTCTATTGTAGGTGTACTTAAACTTCTGCAATGTTCAGATCTCATTTTTCATCCCTTTTCTTTCTGGTTAATTAGGCAAAGAAAAACGTGAAAGGCATTCCAGCATCAAAAGGCAGAACTATACTCATGGCTTGCTCGCTTAATTTAATGTCATGTTACCTAAAAACAAGGCAGTATGATGAGTGCATAAGAGAAGGTACAGAGGTACGGGCACTTGGTATTTTTTTGAATGCATGTTATATTTAATATTCTTCATCTTGATTTCTAAACAATCATCTTAAATTAGAGCTTGCAGCAGACAGATTCTTTTTAGATAATTGAAGAAAAAATAATATGGTCTTTTTCGATAAAAAAATAATGATAATCTTATAACTTTTGGAGGAAGAGAAGAGAGCAATAGTCTTTTCTTTCTTTTCTTTATCCCCATTTCTCGATATCTCAGGTATGGATGGTCCTTTACCTTTTAATTAATTCTCTCTCTGAATTAAGATTATTTGCATTTATGAGGATGAATTAAAAAAAGCAGTTACATAATTGGATCTCTTCAGGTCTTGGCATATGATGCAAATAACATCAAAGCCCTTTACAGGCGGGGCCAAGCCTACAGAGAATCTGGAAAACTAGAAGTGAGTGATAGTTTCCATTGTGACTTTTAATCATGGTTTCAGTATAATGTTACTTATGGTTATTACTTTATGCATCCATCTCCAAAGCTGCTTCTGTTATCTGATGGACTTCATAAAACATGTTAGGATGCAGTGTCCGACTTGACTAAAGCACTTGAAGTTTCTCCTGATGATGAAACAATTGCAGATGTCTTGAGGTAAGGATTGTATTGCTGATTGTAACTTAGCAGTTCTTATTCTGATGCTACACTTGTATTTCATTAATGAATTTCATACAATCTTCGGTCTGAGAAATATGTCAAATTTCGGATTGTTATGATTTGACAAATCATGGAGAATCTCTTGTGCCTTGTGTTTTAAACAGTTCAAGCATCCATAGTTTTATGTTCAGTGCTGACACTCATCATGCTGTTTTTATCCTTGCTTGTATGCCTCAGCCTAGTTGGAAAAGCATTTCAAGCCTGTGTACTTTTGGATCAGGCTAAAGCTTTTATAATTCTTCTGTGCTCAATATGATTGGGCCCCTGGTTTTTTAGGAATCCAGATTGATTATCCATTCATTGTTTGGTTGTTCATTATTGCTTGAATCTTATTTTTATTTTTCTTTTGCAATGCACTTTAATTAGCAAAGTTAAAATGTCAGCCATGACATCAAATTTATACCTTGAGGATATGTTTGACATGTTGTGATGCTGCTTATTTTTGATACAGGGAGGTGAAGGAAAAATTAACTGAACAAGGTGGTCTGCGTGCACAGAGAGGTATGTTGTTTGTTCTTGCGATTATAATTTTAGAAGGTAGACAGCTTCCGCCCTAACATCTTGCAATTCTTTTTTGTATTTCAATAGGATTGGTAATTGAAGAAATAACTGATGAAGATCAGACTCCATCGCCTGAAAAGCATGAAAATACATCTATAAAGTTTTCTGCGCCAGAACCACAAGAAACCAGTCAGCGGTTCAAGAGTCAACAAGATAGCACCAGTGGGATTCCAACAACCAATTTGGAGTATCTGCAGGCTCTAAAAGATGACCCAGAAGCTATCAGGTTCCTTGGCTTCTATCGAAATGATTGAAATTTCACTTGCTCATGATAGTAATTTTTTTCTCGTATAGCTATAAGTAGGCCCTTATTAATTACTCCCTCCGTTTCACGCAAAGAGTTCACTTTCCTTTTTTAGAAGTCAACATGTGACTAAATCAAATCAAAATTTTACACACTTTACTTATATTTTAGGATATAAAATTTTATTAATTAAAAACTATCTTAAAAATACTATGGATTACAACTTTCATAACTTTGTAAAAACCACTAAATTTATGTTAATTATTGGTCAAACTTTAATTAAGTTGACAAAAAAGGGGTCAAAAGTGGACTCTTTGCTTGAAATGGAGGGAGTATTTTTATTTATTTTACTTTATTAGGTTAGTTAACTGGGTTAGCATACTTTAAAGTTTGTGGTTTAATTGTTCCTTTGGTTTCTGATTTTGAATGGCATTATACTTCATAGTAGGGATTATCCTGGAAAAATGGAAATAATGTGATAAACTGCATTTGCTATGTTCCTTAAGTGACCAAAAAGTCGGATTGAGTTACACAATTGACCATGAAAAATATTCAAAAGTTGCTCCTCACTCAGACACACACACACACACACACACATGTTTCCTGCTCCATACTATTGCTGCAACTACCATACTCGTGTGTCACCTTTGCACCATCGCCTCCATGATGAAGGAGCAAGTAGGATAGAGTTATGCAGTATTTGGTCTCTGACTGATGGTGATATGAATGTGATACTTTATTACGTAGTAACTAGAACTTGGACTTTTGTTTGCATAGACTAGATAAATGTCTGATTAAGGTGATGTAAATGTGCATAATTGTGCTAGGTTTCTCCTTTTCTTTTTCCTGATGTTTTTGGTGGTAGAGGGAAATGAAGGTGGGCATGCACCATATACACATTTGTACATGTGTTAGCTTTTATGAAACCACATTGACTGGATAGAACATTGATTGACTGAGAAAACTGTTTCTTATCACCAAAAAAGGTGAGAGAGGAGTGATCATATGTTGCTGATAGTATTTTGATGCAATGTACTTTGTTTTTGCACAATTTTCTTTGGATGCATTTGGCTCAAGGACTTTAGGGTTTTCTTTTAAGGTTTTGGACTTCCTCTCTCATTGGTCCCTCAGTCTTTCTCTCCATCTCTTAATTACTTTTTCTTCGATCATTATAAAAGTTAAAAGAGGATTCTGAAACCCAAAAGAACCCTGAAGCCAAATGTGCCTTTATTTCTGTTCCCTAGTCCTCTTTTCCTTTGTATAGTTGTCTCTAGTTCTGTTCAGTTTTTACATATTGCAATTAAATGGGTCAACTGATCCGACCAATTTTTGTTTTTGTATTGGTTAGATCCTTCCAGAACTTCCTTTCTCATTCTGATCCAGAAACTTTGGCTTCTCTGGGTGCTGGAAAACCAGAAGGGATATCTTCTGATATGATGAAGACAGCTTCAAATATGATCAGCAAGATGTCACCTGATGAACTTCAAAGAATGCTCCAGATGGCTACCTCATTCCAGGGGGAAAACCCTTTGTTGAGGGGGGGCTCTTCAGATTCTAGTTTCAACAGCTTCAGTCCTGGGTCTGTTCGACCAGATGTGACACCTGACATGCTGAAAACAGCAACTGATATGATGAGTAAAATGCCTGCGGAAGAGCTTCAGAAAATGTTTGCAATGGCATCATCTTTGAATGGGAAAGCTTCTGCATCAGCAGCGGCTCTGTCACCTTCAAATGGATTAAGATCTGATAATGGCTCAGAAGCTCGAGAAAGTCGTGAAAGTTTTACAGCTAATGGAGGTGAGAGTAGTTCTTCTCAAGGGTTTTTGAATTCGAGAAGTGCTCCTCAATCAAGCTTCCCAAGCTCAAGTTCTAATTTGCAAGAACAAATGAGAAACCAAATGAAAGATCCAGCTATGCGGCAGGTATTTACATGCTCAAGTATAAGCCATCAGGCTAATTTCCCACTTTTATGTATTGTAGTTACCTTCCTATCCTTTTTCTTACATTTCCAAGGGGCTGAATTTTGTTATATATATATATATATATATATATATATATATATACACCAAAGGAACCAGAATAAATTCCCATGAGCTACTTGATAGAGTTTGTCTTAAAGTCGTGGAACGTGAGTAAACTAGATCTTTCATACCCACTTCTTTTGGACCATAAAGAGCTTTCAAGGGTCTGCATTTTGACTGTGTGTATATAATATCTACAAAAGGAACCAAAATAAATTCCTATGAGCTACTTGAATAGAGATGTGTGTCTTAAGTCGCGGCTTGTGAGTTAACTAGATCTTTCATACTCACTTTTTTGAATCATAAAGAGCTTAATTGAGGGACATTTCTTCTGTAAGTGGTTTTGGGGGTGGGAATAGGGTCCTCTAGGCAATTCGTTAACCATGAAGGCAACCTTCTACTCTTGTCATCTACAAGATTTGAGAGACTCATTTCATATGGAAGTTGGAGAAGGCAAATGACATATTGTTTCTATTGCTGGATAAGATCTGTGGGAACATACTATGTTGTGTTCAGATGCCGCCTGGCCTACTCTACCCTTTTTGGAGGTCACGATGGTTTTTATTAGTCATTTTCTTCTTTTGGTGGTCTGGGCAGGGTCGAAAAGTCTCTAATGCAGCCGTTCACATATTGTCATAGCCCGTGGATGGATACCATACCACGTTAATCTTTAGGGTTTATTGGCTTTTCTTCAGTAGAAGACCAAATGATTAGAAAATGAACAGGTCAAATAAGTGATTGGCTTCTGGTTAGATAAGAATGTACATACCTGAACTGCCACCATCATTATTCCCAACAACCCAATCACCTTAATACCAAATTAATTTATCTTCTCTAAATCTACAGCATTTCCTCACTACTCGCAGTAGTGGCATATCAAGCACACACACACACACAAAGAGAGATAGATTAGTGGAAGCTCTACGGCCAAAATATACATGTTTCCTATTAAACTCATTAGACGAATATCCATAAGTCTATTCCGCTTAGAACTGTAGCTTATATTATATGTATAGAATCATGGACACACTATTTGGGGAGACGTTTCTGGAATTTGAGTTCTAATCGAAGTCCTGGGACTCAGCTAACATAGATCTGGACAACTATCCTTGTGCACATGATGATGGAAATAGTAAAGAATGGAGGTGAGAGGTGAGTGTTTGTGTGTTGGGGGGTGTTTAGGTGTTGTGTACTAACCTCTGTAGTGCTAATCAGAAGTTCTTATGTTGAAGAGCAGAAAGGAGATTAAGAATCGTCCTTCTTTTTAATTGAGAAAGAAGATTGCATTAATAGGAAAAATATACAACTGTGGATAAGACATCCGCCATTATAGAGAAGAGGCAAAAGAATAGGCTCGAACTAACAACCAACACTGTCTGCCAATTTCATGCCAGGTTAGTCAAGGACAAACACTTCTAAAGCCTTGGCCCAAAGAGAGACCAAAAAAGACCACATGCTCCGTAGCAAGTTAAAAGTTTGCTACTTGCCATCAAAGATTCTCAAGTTCCTTTTCAATCTAGATACACCAAAAGATAGCGAAAATAGAATTCCAAAGTACTCTCACCTCTTTCTATTTACCAAAACCTTTCCATTTTTGAACCAACAAGTCCTCTACTGAATGAGGTCAACCCAAGACTCATTGCAAACTGCAAACAAACAGCCCCACGAACGCTAAGCTATATTACACTGAACAAAGAGGTGTGAATGCATTTTACCGTCTTGCATACAAAGAACTCTTATATCTGGACTCAACGTTTGTCTTTGCCTGCAATCATTAGTATTGAGCTTACCGTGAATCAGAGACCAAATTAACGCCTAACTTGAGCCTTTCAGAAAAATCAGTGAGAGGGAACGACTGGGGAGTATTAGAGCGACAGAAAAGACCATGAACAGACCAACCATATAAAGACCTGAGGGGCTAGGGATAAGATTCCTAATGCATCTATCTGAAAGGATTCCTAAGAGAGGAATAAGAGCTAGAAGTTTATCAACTTCTCTCATTAGGATTTCTGAATAAATGGAAATCCCAAGCAAGATTATCACCAGTAGAGCATGTGAAGCTAGCTATAGGGGCTCCATAAGGATAACCAAAAAATATGATGAAACACAGAAGCAAGAGATCTACTGCCAACCCAAGCATCCTTCTAGAAGCGAGTGCACCGACCATTACGGGCTCTATATGAAATATGAGGGAAGCAAGAATCAGATTAAGACCGTTTTGGCTTATACAGATATTGCACATGTTAAATTTGACAGATTGCATGGCTTGGTAGGTAGCAGGTTACTATTCCATGAAGTTGTAGAACTTGATGCAAATATGATCTACCATGGTGACGGTGGTGGTTAAAGAGAGTGAATAGAGGTGGAAGATGATAGAGACACTGTTGTGGCTATTGAAGGAACTGATGAGTAATATTCAATTACAATTTGGGGATACTTAATTACAATTTAAGTTAATAAGGACAAAATTGTTGAATAAGTTGAGGGCAACTTAGGAATATCAACTATAATCTGACCAAAAATCAATTCTTATACTGTTTAGGTTCCAATTATTTTTTTTGACTTGCCTATTTCCCAGTTATTATATTTTGACTTGACTAACAGACAGTAAATCCTAGTTTTTAATTGTGACATCTGATTTTTGAGTTCTTGAAACTTGGCAGATGTTCTCATCGATGATGAAAAATATGAGCCCTGACATGATGGCAAACATGAGTGAACAATTTGGATTTAAGCTTTCTCGGGAGGATGCAGAAAAAGCTCAACAAGCCATGTCATCTTTGTCCCCAGAGAGCCTGGATACAATGGTACGTTCTTACGTAATGCATAAATTCATACAAATGGATGCCTGTTTTCATGGTGATACTATGCCATTGTTAACTCTTGTAAGGTGAAGGGTCTTTATACTTATCAAAAAAAAAGTGAAGGGTCTTTATAGAAAAAATGAAATCATTTGAAATATTGATGCATTACTTGTACATTCATTTGATGGTGGGACCTGTCTTTTTACATTATAATGATGTATTGAATGATTTAGTCTATGCTTAGATAGGTTAGTTCGGAGATGGGACTGGATTTCCATTTATTTGAGACTTATCTTCCAACTGCAACACTTTTTATTTGGGTCGAGTATCCTTATAAAATAATGGAATTTTACATTTGTCTTCGATGATTTGGCTGATTCTTGTGTGGTTATGGGATTTTGTATTTTGTATCACACAAGAAGTATTCTGCCAGTGCATGTAGACTTCTCCTCATCCTTTTGCTCTAGGGTCTCATTTTACTCCGTATTTTCTTGCAAATAGAGATTTTTGAGCTGGCAGAATAACTTTGACAGATACGGATATAAAATGTGCTCACCGTTAAAACTTACATTCTGATCTCTGCATTGCCCCTGATAGTGTTTGCTTCTTGACTATGCAGCATCGCTGTGTCCAGTGTACCATAGGCTGTTGTCATTATGCTTTGCATCTCTTAACTGAGGAGAACCATGAGGCATGAGCCACCATGTTTTTTGTCCCTTCTTTCAGAGGACTTAGAAGCGACACAATTTCTGATTTTATTTATTCACTAGTGCAGTACTTCGTTTTATTAGGGATGATGGATTTTTTTATTATTTACTCCCTCTGTTCCTACATAATCGTCCTGTTTGAATGACACATAGATTAAGAAAAATTAATTGACTCTATTATAAATATTGGTATAATATGCAGTTTACTTTTAAGCCCTTATACATATGGCCATAATTAAAGTAAGGAGAAAAAGTAAGGGTAAAGTAGTAAAAGTGTTTTCCTAAAAAGGAAAGTTTAGAAAAAAGACAATTTTTTGGGAAAGGACAAAAAAGAGGACAATTATTTTGGGACAGAGGGAGTATTATATATATATATATATATATATATATATGCTTATTTCTTTTTCTGTTTGTATTATTGTGCTAATTATTATTTGAATATTGCTCAGTCTAAATGTAAGTCAACAATTGTTCTTTAGAACCTGACTCTGTTTTCTGATAAATATTTATTCCATGTCATGCCGTTACAGATGAAGTGGGCAGATCGGATTCAACGAGGAGTGGAAGGTGCAAGGAGTACAAAAAATTGGCTATTGGGAAGACAAGGTATGGTCTTGGCAGTATGTATGCTCATTTTGGCAGTCTTTCTTCATTGGTTGGGCTACATTGGCCGCTAGAGTGAATAATTACGCAGATCGCTAAGACACTAAGACAGAGATAGTCGTTGAAACCTAAGTTACCCCTCGGACACATGGATCAATATTGAATGCAGGTGATCACTCAATGCTTAAAAACGTGGAAAGCGGGGGAGTTGTGTTTAGTAGGTGAAAGTTGACGAACCCAGAATTCTTTTTGTATCTTAGCATTGCTCATAACAAACTTTGAGTTCTTTTTGTATCCTAGTAATGCTCGTAATGAATTTCTTGACGTGCCGGGCTTAGATGCTCCGTGTGTGGAGACCAGAATGTACCATTTGAAAGATCGTTCAATCTGATTGGTGACGATGACAGTACAACCATCAATGTCTGCAAACACGCCCCCTTAAAATCGAAGGAACCTTTCAAATGTCAAAGAATGATCCAATGAAACATTAACGAAAGCAAACTTTCTGCGCTTTGCACCATATAGGTAGAGGTTATGTAAGATTTGGTTCAGGCAATTTCGAGCCTTACTTGAGAGGTTATGGCATTGATTACGATCTATTTTCATTTTTGCCACGTCCCAATGGAGAAACTAAGGTTAATTGTACCATTAGTTCCTTGACTTTGTACTTTTTCACGGTAATAGTCCTTAAAGTTAAAAATTATAGCGCGATTAGTCCTTTTGATGGATGCCGTTAGAAAAATTTTGTTAAGTGCCAAATGTATTCCTCACGTGCATTTGAGTAAGGGCTAAAATGGAATTCACGAACCTCTCGCTTTATCATCTCACAAAACAGCCATGACATCAAAATTCAGAAATCGAATTAGCAGCTAGAATTGCACCATCCTTGAAAATAAAAGCCAAAGTCGGAACCTCAAACAACAACAGAGCTTGATGCAAATCCATCGAAACAAACCTCACTACTCCCACCATATAGCAGGGGAGTCGATTCAAGTCCACTAAAATCAATTTTCATCATTGTTGATTTAGCCTAATTAACAACAAATTTCACTTAACATTAAACCTAACATAAAAATTGCATCTCTCAATTGAAGATTCATAATTCTAACAAGCATTAAGTACAGAATAAATTAAAAGTAAAACTAAATTTGATAGAAATTAAAGAGTAAAATTAAATTGGTGCACTCTAAAATCAAACTTGGAGAGAGAGTTGGAGGGAGAAAGAGGGGAATTTGACTCATTGATTTTGGTTTTGAGTTTAGTTGAC
This sequence comes from Platycodon grandiflorus, assembly GCA_016624345.1. NCBI lineage: Eukaryota > Viridiplantae > Streptophyta > Magnoliopsida > Asterales > Campanulaceae > Platycodon > Platycodon grandiflorus. Next base: position 31,024,129 of record CM028363.1, read on the forward strand.
GAAAGAAGGGAGCTTGTGGTCGTGATTGGACTGAAATTAGGGATCTGATATGGGTCAAAATGACTTGGATTAGAATTCCATTATGTTGAGGTGCCGACAATGGTGGTGATGGTGGTGAAGTTGAAAGTGGCCTGGCAAAATTTGTGTAATGGGTTTTTTATTTTTCTGGGTTTGAAAACCCGTGGTAGTACAGATCTAGAAGAGAAGATAGAGAGGTTGAAGATGAAGCTAGTAAAGAGGGGCATGTGAAATTCCATTTTAACCCTTAGCTAAATTCACGTGCGAGGCACATGGGGTACTTAACGAAATTTTTCTAACGGCATCCATCAAAAAGACTAACTGCGTGACAATTCTAAACTTTAAGGACTATTAAGATGTGAATTTTCTTAAGGGACTAATTGTAGAAAAGTCTAAAGTCAAGGGACTAATGGTGCGATTAACCCGAGAAACTATCTGATGAACATTTGACAACAAAAAGGAAAGTAATGCAACCCCTAGAGGCAACTTGATCACTTATGGTCCTAAAGAATTCTATGATAAGTTTTATCTCTTCAAGAGTCCAATCTTACAAGGGATGGGTAATGTTTTCTATCATGGAGGGGGTTTTCAATTACGAGAAAGAATGCAAAGAAACCAAGGAAAGATATGCCGCCACTATCACTACCAAGATCAATAAACAACAGGAATTTGCAAGTGAAGAAGGGAATTTTGTTAAGACATTAAATCTAGATCAGGTAAAATCAAGCCTTGCAAGCAATACATATAAGAATCCTGGGGTACACCTCTCACAAACCAATTGGTTTTGAGATGGACCCTAGATTTTCATATGGTATTTAAGGAGATTTTCTACATGTGCAGGCCAGTGGCCCACGTTATTCCTCCGCTCAATCGAACCAATGAATCCACATTGTAAGCCTCAAACCCGACTATATGTGATTCCAATGAACCCATGTTGTAAGTCTCATGTCTGGCTATATATGAGGGTGTATTTGGACATTAAACTTTGGTAAAATGAAGTCTTGCAATACACATATAAGGGATCTTGGGGCCAAACCTCTCACAAGCTAGTTTTGAGATTGGGCTCCAAACTACAAGAAATTCCTTCCATGGGAGCTTCACCCTAGCTAATAGAAAGTGGTGTGCCGATCGCCAACTCAAGGAAAGTCGAGAATGATCTAAAGATTGTATGCTTGAGAGTCTTTACAATAGACAACATCCGTAATGTTCAGGTCCCAAACAACACTAATGAATAGAGTGAAGGACCCAAGATCATATCAAGGGGCTTCATTGATGTGATCCTAGGGTCTAAGAATTGTGTTCTTTAGGATTCCTTTTTCCTTTCAAGTTTTGGAGACTACTTTTTAATTTGGCACATGTTTATTAGTCTTTCCTAGTAATTTAGGATTCTTATTTTTAGTTAATCTTTAATGCTTTCCTAGTCTTATTTGTTTTAGAATTCTTATTCCTAGTTGTTTTAGGTTTCATAATTCTAGGCCTATATAAAGGCGCCTACTTTCACGTAATAGTTAGACTAAGACAGATTTTTGATTAATAAAACTTTGATGAGTTTTCTCCCTTGTGTGAATTTCGATTTTGTTAGACATATCGAACTTGTGATTAAAAGTTTGTGGATTGTTTGTTCTTGGTTCTTAACTCGACTATAGTTCAGAGTCTCGAACTTATACTAAGGTTCTCAATTCCATTTGTGAGTTAGGGGTTGAGGTTGCTCAATTCCGTTTGTCACCAAATAATCCTTGGACGTTTTCTGTGAGCTTGATTTTACGTGGTTCCAAGTTTCATAATTACTTATGGGTCTCGTTTGGATCACATCAGTTGGTATCAGAGCATGGCTATTTGATAACAATCTATCTATCATTTACTTATTTGTTTCTTATTTCCTTCAATTCTTATCTTCAATCCGGGGTCATCAATCCTAGTTTGTTCTTTTGTTATTGCAATTTTGTTCTTCTTCTTGCCTATTTTCTTTCAAACCCTAAGATCCTTCTAGGGTTATAAATTCATCAAAAAAAAACATTATTTACGTGTCAATCCATTTCAAATACGGTGCCTCGTGCAAGACAAAGTTTGTGTTATGATAATTAATAAAGGTTGTCTTGTAAATATTGCTAGTACTTTAGTGGAAAAATTGAGGTTGCCAGTTTTCCATCACCCCAAACCTTATAAAGTGTTCAGGACCAATTATGGTGGTGGCGTAGAAGTGATTACACAAGTTCTAGTTTCATTTAGTATCAGTCGGTTTGTCGATATTGTTCTTTGTGTGTGATGCCAATGCATGATGTGCATTTATTATTAGGGAAACCTTGGAAGAATGATCGACAGGCTAAATATGATGCCTACTCTTGTACCGTTGACGCAAAAGCAAGCCTTTGAAGATCTCATACAATTCCAACAAAGGGAGAAAGAGTGGTAGAAAGAGAAAAGCCGAGTAGAGAGAGAACGGAAAGAAAAGAGAGAAAAAGGGAGGAGGAGAAGAGAAAAAAAAGTGAGAAAGAGAGGAGAGAAAAGGAGGAAGAGATAGAAAAGATTAAAAAGAGAGGATAAAGAGACAAAGAATTGAGAGAGAAAAGATAGAGTGAGAAAGAATTGAGAGAGAGGAGAGAGAAAAAGAAATTGAGAGAGAAGATTAAAGAGAGAAATTTGAGAAAGAGAAAGTTGAGAGGAGCATTGTGAGAAAGAGGAAGAGGAGATGAGTTCAAGACAATTCGAGAAGAATTGAAGTTGTTGCATGTATACGAAGACTCGTTCGACTTCGAAGTTCCAAATAATTTTGTATCTTGGTTAATCAAGCGGCTTTTCAACAATCACTTTTTCTCAACTCAATGGGTGGATTGGATGGACCTATTCTCAAGAGCAGATCATCAAGTTGCACATATAGATTCGAGGACGAATCCTTTTCAAGAGGAGGGAATGATCTGACCCTAGGGTACAATAAATATGTTCTACAAGTGTAAGGGTTCAAGTGCCATATTTGTAAACCTTGGGGTGAGTTTGGTCGCAACAAAAGGGCCAAAAGACACAAAAACCCAAGTTCTAGCACACATGGGCTCAAAAATGGGATTTTGGAAATTTACCTTATTTTGAGTTTTGTGACTTTATTACTTCGTTTTTCTTTAGGATTCCTTTTTCCTTTCAAGTTTTGGAGACTACTTTTTAGTTTGGCTCATGTTTATTAGTCTTTCCTAGTTATTTAGGATTCTTATTTTTAGTTAGTCTTTAATGCATTCCTAGTCTTATTTGTTTTAGGATTCTTATTCCTAGTTGTTTTAGGTTTCATAATTCTAGGCCTATATAAAGGCGTCTACTTTCATGTAATAGTTAGACTACGAAAGATTTTTTATTAATAAAACTTTGGTGAGTTTTCTCTTTTGTGTGAATTTTGGTTTTGCTAGACATATCAAACTTGTGAGCAAAAGTTTGTGGGTCATTTGTTCTTGGTTCTTAACTCGACTATAGTTAAGGGTCTCGAATTTATACCAAGGTTCTTAATTCCGTTTGTGCTAGGGGTTGAGGTTGCTCAATTTCGTTTGTCACCAAATAATCTTTGGACGTTTTCCGCGAGCTTCTTGATTTCTACGTGGTTTCAAGTTTCATAACTTGTGGGTCTCGTTTGGATCACATCATTCACCCTGGGATCAACTAAATCACGTTAATCAGAAGCTTGACAACCTTTGTAAGTTACTAGAGGACCATTTGAAGGAGATCAACACTAAGCCGTAGGCAAGGTCACCAAGTACCCTCCTCGCTCAAAAGCTTACAGAAGAATCCTTAAGACTCTAGTTTGATTGTTCATGTTCGAAAATTTCATGAGCCGTCCTTTGCTAAGCAAATGCACGCTACAGACCAAAGAATGCCCTTTTCGTACACCAGTAGTCCCTGAACGTAACACCATTTTCTTAAGGGTCGTTAAGTGAGCATGTACATTTATCAACAAAAAAGAACTCAAAATTATCAGACTTGAAAGTTTTGAAACATACTTAAAGCGGGCATAAAAAGACTTACAATATGAGCTGTTACGCTCAATAGTTCATTCTCCTTTACAAATCTCCCATATTGTAGCCATCTTCATTGCAAAAATTCACTGCATCTCGTTGGTGTGCGAAAAAGGGCATTATTTGGTGTGGCATGAATTTGCTTAGTATGACAACTCATGGACTTTTCCAAAGCTCAGGGACTAATAGTGCATTTAACCCAAAAAAATTACACAAGCACCCCATTAAACATCAATTTTGATGGAGATGATTGAAGATCCTAGTTGATATGTATCAGATAATGTAGTAATTGAAATTTTATGTATTTTCAGATTTTAAAAAGGTATCAAGGGAAATATGAGTAATAGAACAATATTGTTGATGCATTTGTGTTCTCAATTTTTCTCTGCAGATGCAAATATAAAGTGATCCGTTATAAATATATTTTACATGTTCTGCAGATAGATATGTCATAAAAAAAATGCTTTTTACCACTTTGGTTGCTGGAAGAATCACAATACCAAATGTATCTTGGATTTCCAACATACTCTGCAATTTCTTCGATGTGAAAGATGAGTAATGCATGGATGTTACCATTGTACTAGGTTGTTTTTTTGTCCATGTTCCTCCTATAAGCTTTTATGCTTGCCACAGAGGATAAGAACCGAACCTTCGAGCTGGTGCAGGAACGTTGGTTCCAGAAAGCCTTGTACAACAACGTGAATTACCTCCCGTTTGACTTTGTACTTCGTCAATACATCACACGTTCATGGTCCGACAACATCAAAAACTCGACTCTAGATCCTCTGTATCACTTTATTTGTCCCTCCCTGTACCGACTAGCTAATTAAAATATATGGCCCATGGACCCATGTTCTGATTTAAATTGGTGGTACATGGAGGAGCACAGAGAGTGGTACAGAGGATCTGAGTCCAAAAACTGACCGTTCTTTCAAGTCTAGGCTTTCAGTGCTCGTCAATGGACCCATAACTCTAGCTATACGATGTGCAAACAAAGCAGAACCCGCTTTAGCTCATCTAACTTTACTGTCACTATTGTGGGTAGAGCTCGTGTGTACTCTTAACTATTTCAATAGCAAGCTTAGGAGCTTCCGCTCGCTCTTCTTTATCACCCGAACTAGATTTTCCATTGGACGACTTTGATTTCACCTTTTGAACGTCTTCCTTTCCCTCATGCCAGCCGTAGGAAGCAAGTAAAGTTTCCCTGAAAACCCTCTAGGGAGTTACTGATATAGTCATTAGATGTTAGTTGGTTCGTCTAGCTAGTTCTCGATCATCTCTCAACTTCATGCTTTGTACACATGTGGGAGCTCCTCCTGCGTAGGTGTTATCTCCTGTGTGCGTGAGAGAGAGCCGAACATTTTGGAGACAATTATACAGGGATAAGATCCTCTATTCCAAAAAGATTTTTTATCTCCTATTCCAACCGTCGGATCTTCACCACATGTGCATGAGAATATACATCATTAATTACTCCTTGATTTTCGATGCACATATGGTGAAAATCCAATGGTTGAAATAGGAGATAGAACATTTTTTTAGTATAGAGGACCCTATTTCCAAAATTGGTTTTTACAAAATGATTTACTAGATGCATTTAGTGCAGAAGAAAAAGTAGTTCCAAACAAAGACGCCAAATTTATTTATTTTACCGAAAAAAATTATTTATTTTTACCCTATTTCCAGTCACTTTCCTTAAATATTTAGACATTAAAATAATAACTTAGAAAGATTGCACAGAAATAACTCCAATTTTTGGCAAAATAAAAATGAAAATCTCCAAAAAAAAGCTAAATAAATTAAAATATTCCAATTTAACTACTAATAATCAAATGCATGCTAGCTAGTGGTAACTTTTGATCTTATAACATGCACTTATATTTGTTGGAATTTGATCATCTTCTATTTTCAAAACACTAAATATCAAAAATAAAAGGCATTATCAAAAGCAAAAATAAACACAAAACTAAAATTAAAATTAGAAATTAAATATAAATCAATAAAACCAAAAGACAACAAATCGAAATTAAAATGAAAATTCAAAACCAAAAGCAGTATAAAAATTGATTTTTAATCAAAAATCAAATGCAATATGAGAACTAAAAGTAAAAGTAAAGCGAAAAACCAACCACAAAAACAAAAGTAACAACAAAGCGTAAATCAAATTAACTCATCATCTAAACAAAAAGCAAATACGTACCAAAAGCCAACAACCAAACCTATCCCAAGAAACCAAAGGAAAAATTAAAAATCAATACTAGAAAAAACTTGCTTTGAATTAGAGCCCGTTTGTTCGTGCGTTTTGATTTTTGATTACGGTCTACATGCACACGGGCTTTAAAGGAAACTACACATTATACAAATATTAAGGCAAAATACATAATCGGGCCACTGTACTTTGGGAAAGGTTGCAATTCGGCCACTGATTGTTTAAAAATGTTATTTGGGCCACTGTACTTCAGTTATCTTGCAAGCGAGCCCACCAGCACGTTAATTTTAAATCAAATCCCTATTTTACCCCTATCTTCATTAAGGGAGATGAGGACGAAGACAGAGGTAAAATAGGGATTTCATTTAAAATTAACGTTCTGGTGGGCTCACTTGCAAGATAACTGAAGTACAGTGACCCAAATAACATTTTCAAACAATCAATGGTCGAATTGCAACCTTTCCCAAAGTATAGTGGGCCGATTGTGTGTTTTGTCAAATATTAATAATCAAGTCAATTATTTTTCCTTAATCCGTGTGTCGTGTCAAACATGACAATAATTTTATGAACAACATACATGGGTCATTACACTAAAAATGAGTCCAAATCTGATCTGAACTCATTATATGTACACTCAATATAGTTCATGCCCATCTGAATGGCTCTCAGTGTAAGATTTTTCGGACATCGAGTGCTCTTGGTGTTTGTTGTTTACTCCTCTCAGGGGGAGATGTCGAGTCTTGGAAGGAAAATCATGTCCAATAAGGCTTTTGTAGATGTTTAGAGCCTCAGTCATCATGCTGGGATGGTTTAAAGTATTTTTGCAGGGAGCAGTACAGTAGTTCCCTGCAAACTAAAGGATATTGAGTTTAGTAAATCCCTCAAGCATCAAATTGAAGGCTAAAAACTCAATGATCTCTGTTCTTGATCTCCTTTGCCACCCAACTAAAAGAACTTCATAAAGGCAATTAAACACACAATCGTGCAGAAAAGAAATACTTTTCCAAATGGGCAAAACACATGAAGGCAATTAAACACAATCGTGCAGAAAAGAACTTCATAAAGGCAATTAAACACATGAACAACCAAGAAATACTTTTCCAAATGGGCAAAAGACACAATCGGCCAATGTACTTTAGACAAGGTTGCAATTCGGCGACTGATTGTTTGAAAATATTAATTAGGTCATTGTACTTTAGTTATTATGCAAGCGAACTCATTTTTTGGACCAACGTTATTTCAACCATTTAATTAACCTAAAATGACTATTTTACCCTTGTCTTTATCATCGTCTTCCCTAATTAAGAATCCTACAGAACACTAAATTTAGAAGAAAAAAAAAACCCAACAAAATGTTGGATGGAAATGCATCCAAGCTTAAATTTGTATGTTTGTTTTTACTCAATGGACGCTCGTTCATCCTTTTGTATCCTTTGCTCTTTAAACTAATCTTATGTTCTTATAAAAATTAAAAAAAAAATTTTAAAAAGTGATCCATGGCTCTCCATGTTTCTCATTTAGTTGTCTATACAATAGAGGTTTATATTAGTTAAAATTTTGTGCTATTTAGCACTATTGTCGTTTCTGTGTTCATGAATTAATTTCACGATTGAACATAATTTGTTCAATTGATTCATTTTTTCCCCACTTTAGGTCTATCAAAAAAACATTCGTGTCATCTCCCTCAGCTTCAAGGTAACAAATACTTAGCTTCTCTCATGGACCACGCAGACCAAGGCTGTGAAATCGTTGCACTTACCCCACCAATCGAAAAACCCAACTCAAAGGAGTAACCATTGAGCCACCCACTTACTGTCAGCCAGCCCTGTCATGGCAAATTCTAGCAACGACCTAACGCAAATAAATGCCCAACAACCATTCAATTGCGACATTCTTTTTACCAATTGATGTGAACCCTAGATCGAATCCAAAGAATACCAACCTTGATGACGAATTGGATGTGAAAAACAACGAAATTGAACAAAGGATAAGGATTTTCCATCAACCCTTGTAAGTCAAGACATATTTGTTAAATTTAACAATGTTTAGAAAGCCTTTATATAGGCTACGATACTTAGCAAAACCCTAAAATATTAAGGAATCTAAAATACCAAAGAAAAACCTTAAAAATAATAAGAAAAAACTGGTATAAAGACGATTTCCCAAAGTGGCCCAAAACAAACAGGCTTGGCGCGACACCAGCTAGTTTTGTGACTTTGCACAAAATTCCCACAAGCTTCAGCCTTTAGACACAAGATTCTTGCTTGGGCCGAGTGCAAATAGTGCTAAGGCACTGTTCTAAGTTCCCAAAATTGTCATTTTGACCCCTTGTAAGCTTTGAAACTCTGTCAATCGTTAATCCAACTCGGTAAGTGCTTGCTTGGGTCCAAGGGCTTTAAAAATGCACATAAATTAACTTCTTCTCTTGGGTCTTGATGTCCACAATAGAGATCTTGGATTGTATTTCAGCTGCGAGAGTCATCAATGCTTCACGAATCTTCTTGGATCGTCCTTGAGCAAATGGGACACCATTAATTAATCTTCAATGGATCTCTTGAGTTGGGCCTCGATCCTTGACTTGGTCCATAATCCGCATCATTATTTCCCTATTTTTTTTTCAGAAGAGGCCTACTTAGAATCCTTCCCTTTGTCTTCCCCACTTTTTTATTTCCTTTATTTTTCTTTAAGCTCCTTTCTTGACCTCTCCGTTCTCCCGAATCTCTATGCTCATTGAAATATGTTCGACTTGTTGGGGGGGCTTATCTCAAACTTAGTCTTGAGGGCCCTAGGGGCCAAAACTTTTTTAAAACACATTATGACCTAATAATACACAGAATGTCGTGGGTTACACCGGGAGTAAATACGGATATCTGGGCTTTGATTCAACCTGCCAAGACAAGAGAACACACTAGGGTGAATGCAGGGACCTACCCTACAAAGGCACTCCGACGTGAGAGTAAGTGTCCAACTCTAATCATAAATTGGCGAGTGTATTTGCTGGTATATGTGTGCGTACCTTAGCTTGGAATTGATCCAAGGGTTTTATAAGATCAACATTAACTGCTCATCATGATGGAATAGTGGTAGTCATAATCGCTGCGTAGTGCACATAAATACAGGTATAATGGGCATAACTGTCGGGCACGTCCAGGCCGCGACGTTCTGCCATGTGGCCATGTCTCATAACTACCCGGGGAGTGGACAGGAGGCATAGCCTGCTCGCTGCATCCTGGGCCCCTCGGGCGGATTATGCTCGCAGGTTCCTTGGAGGGCTTCCAAGGCTGTTCGGTGAGGTGCTTCTGCTAGCACTGTGGTGGGCCTTGACCCATGCTGTGATTTGGGCTTGGGCCTAGGGCCGCTTCTCTGGGCCTGGCTCTTCAGTGGCCCCCGTTTTCGCTCGTAGAGTATTCATGCTCGTGGTAGGAAGCATTGCTCGTGATCTCACCTTGATCGTAGTTTCGTCGATCACTTTACTCGTGGTCGCTGTCCTATACTTATTTCACCAGGAAGTGCTGAGAAGGGGAAGTGCAGGGGTCAAGGAGGGACAGATGTCCATGTCGCTTGGGTACCGTGCCTGACAGAGGGAGCTGCATCTTTTTGAGGCGTAATAATGGCTAAAAACGTAGGCCTGTGGGCTAGGGGGTAGGCTTGTGGCCCACAGGCATGATGGCCTAGCTGACGTAACCCCTAGGCCTATAAATACTTTGCATCCTCTTCCCTTCCCCCTTACAGATTTCAAACTCTTCAAACACTCCCAAGCCAAAAACTTCCTCTGAAACTTCATTCTTCCCAGAATCACCACCGTTGCCCGTTTGTTAATTACAACGTCCTCCCTGCTGCTGTGTATTGATTCGACGTCACCCAACTCCTTCGACGCTTTCTTCTGCAGTCAGACTCGCCCTTTTCGCACACAACCATGTCTTGCAGTAAGTCTTCTTGCTCAAATCTGGCTTGTCTTTACTTTTTGTTACTTTTTGTCTGTCTTTTAGGCAAAGTTTTACCTTTAATCGTAGTCTGGGTCGAGAAATATATGGGTTATCCCTGGTCGAATAAACCCCCCTTTTCAGTTATCTTTAGATCTAAGGTTTTTCTGCCCCCTTTCAGCGATACTCCCTGAATAGTAACCCCTTTTGATTCCTCGATCCCTGTAGGTTCTGACTCCCTTTTAGGCTACGAGGCGAGGCCACTGATTCTGAGGCCACCAACTCCGTAGAGGCTTGTGAGTACGACCGTGGTCAGGTAGCCAGCAGTGGCTCAAGCCCGATAGCCACTTCTTGCTCCACCAGCGGGGATCCTCGGATGATGAACTCCTTATCACCAAGGTGGTGTCCAAAGTTTACGCCCTACCCAGGATGAAAAGGTAGAACGAGCTTATCTAGGCCCGCCCAGACCAGGTCAACCACTGCTCGCCCAGCTTGTGGTAGTTACCAAGCTCCTCCTCGAGCAGCCTCCCCTGACCATTGGAAGACCTTCAATTCTGGTGATAAGGTCCAAAGGTAGTTTACCTCCTTGGGGATTAATGCCAACGACTACCGTGTGTCCGTGATGGATCATGAGGTCAATTTTTCTGACTACGGAAAGTAGGAGAAGATGGTGTTCTTTTATGATTTTTTCAAAGTCGGGATGCGCCTTCCCCTCGACCCCTTTATCGTCGAATTCCTGACTCTGGCTCAGGCTGTCCCTTGCGATTTGATGCTCAACACGGTCAGGATCTTGGTGTCCTTTATTGTCACCTGTCGGCTACTCGGCTATGAGCCTTGCTTGTTGCTGTTAAGAAAACTTTATCAATTCTCTACCAACAAGAGCTCGAGCGAAATCTCTGATCGCAGAATGCCAGGTGCACTGAAGTTGTTCTCTCCCTTCCCGAATAAGACCAACAAGTGGGACTACAAACCATTGTTGGTCGAGTTTCGGGTGAGTTGGCCATTTCCTCCTCCTTTCGAGCAGATCAAGGTGCCTACGTATAACAGGGATACCTTTACTTCCGGCGAGAGCCGGTTGATGAATGCGCTGAAAGATGCCCTCGATGCTCGGGACCGCGACCAGGAGTGGTATTTTGATTGGAAACCAGCCACTTGTCAGAGAGGATCCTTTTTAAGGTTGGCCGGGGTGTTAAGGACGGAAGTGGAGGGCGTCGTGCCTCATGTTACCATGGTCGAAGAGCGACCTCACCCCCGGGGGCCGTCATTAAGGTGGTGGCTTCCCTAGTGAATGCAGAGCCTATAGGGACTTGGGCACCAGCTGCATAGCCCCATTCGACCCCTTGGGTTAATTTCTTCACCTACTCCTTTTACTTTTCACTCCACTATTCACTCTTAACTGTTTTTCCTTTTGTCTTGTAGGGATGATAAATATTGACGCTCTGGAGAAGTCCAGGGCTTCTCGAAAGAATGCCGCCGCCAACCATCAAAGCGAGCTAAGTAGGCTTGCGTCTGCTCATCTGCCCAAGGTTGCCTCCAGTGAGCAGTAAGGGAGGAGTTCCGTCGCGGCTAAGGATAAGGGCAAGACAACCAGTCAGCCACCGACTGGCCCGCTTGCTCGTATCGACAAATCCTCCCAAGGGGAGAAGGCTGCCTGTTCTAACCGAGCCGCCTCCCCAACGGACGCCTTCACACTGTCCAGACAAAAAAGAAGTGTTGGCGGCGCCGACCAGCTTGACCGCTCGGTGCGCCCTCGGGGCCACGATGCTGGAGGTAGCCAAGGTCGCTCTGTTTCCACCTTCTCGGTTCCCCATCAGCCCTAGTGGAGGCAAGAGGGCTTTACAATACCCGTCAATCGCACCGGCTGTGAGAAGCTGATGAACGAGCTAGCCGATGTGCCCAGGATCGTCGACATCGACTTGAGCGCAAGGGGGCACCCTTCGGCCATGGTTGGCCAGGGCATCCTGAAGAGGATCTTGCACTCTGGAGTTTACAAGGAGTGTAATGATTTTACGAGTGTCATGCTTGGTGATGGAGGCATGGCGTTCTGCGAGGTATCTCCATTTTCCCTTCTTCATCCAACGATTTAAAATCCTAAAATACCCTTCTGCTAACTATCATTCTTTTCTGCAGCTCGCGACCAAGTACTTCACTATAGCCAGTCGGGCATCAGATGGGGCCAAGGTTCCAGCCTCCCTGGGAGAAGACCTGAAGACCGCCAACCTGCTCCTCGAAGAAAAAGAAGTTGAGCTTCAAGCGAAGGACAAGGAGGTGCTTGACCGAACTGGCAACATCTCCAAGCTAGAATGTGAGAAACTGACCCTCGTGCGCAAACTTGACTCAGCCATGGTCAACGAGGAGTCACTTTACTCCCGTATCGAGCAGCTAGAGAGGCAGGTGAAGTAGGCTGAGGTTGAGAAGACCGTGCTAAAGAATGAGGTCGAGTGTCTGAAGTCCCAGAGTACCCAGATAAGCGACCTCTAGAGAGAAGAAATTATACAAAATTATCTGGGCTCTTAGGAGTATACCCGGGGAGTACGCCCGAATTATGTGCAAGGGCTACACCCTTCGGATAATGGCAGGTAGCGGCCATCCTGGCCTTTCGGTTGAGGTACTAGCTGAGTGGGGGGCTGCTGAGCACTATGGATTTGAGGCTCACCGTGGTCATTCTTGGGTGCCCTATACTGTCGACGACTTGGAGCTTATCAAGGAAAGTGACATGGATCAAGGCTCGGAGGTATGGTCTCCCCCAGCTACCCTAGATGTCAATGTTAAGAGCGTGATGGACGCGTTTAAAGAGAAGCAGTGGGTTGAGGCTGCCCAAAGTCCCGGGGAGGAATCTACTGAGGCTGGCCCTGACGAGGCCCTTGATACTAGTGCACGCGATCCCCCACCAACTGCTAAAAATTAGCCATCTAGGTTGAGCTCGCTGTGCCGAGCATATTTTTCTCCCGGCCTGTGAACCTATATTTTTGCTTTCACTTTCCCATTGTACTTTTTTATCTTTAATGTAAAGAGAACTTGTGTAATTTCCTGCTTTTCGAACATGATGATCGACAACCCGAGTTGAATATTAAACATTAAAATTAACCAAGTCATGAGCTCGACCTGCGAGTAGTCGCACGACCTCAGGCATTAATTACCCTAAAATTAACTAAGTCATGAGCTCACGCAAGCAGTCAAACAACCTCGAACGCTAATTAAAGGATCAACTCGACCTGGGAGCATAATGTCAAACCCTGAAATTAACTAAGTCATGAGCTCGTCCTGCGAGCAGTCAAACGACCTCGAACGCTAGTTAAAGGATCCGCTCAACCTGGGAGCATAACATCAAACCTTAAGATTAAACTAATTCATGAGCTCGGCCTGCGAGCAGTCAATAAACTTAAAAATTTAATCAAGGCATCTAGCCCGTCATGCGAACATCCCACTGACCAAAGGGGTTAATTAAAGATCAGCTCGGCCAGCGGGCTCCACATTCACCTTGAGCTTGGACAACTAGTACTGCCTTAGAACCTTCGATTTTTATTAATTCTAAATTTTCCCATTACATATGAAAAACCAAAAGGACCTATCCACTAATTATAGTACTTTTTGAGGTGATCGCATGCCACAAATGCTTCAATGATATTCCATCCCATGCTCGCAGCCTGTAAGTTCCTTCCTTGACTACCTGAGTCACTTGGTAAGGCCCCTCCCAGTTTGGTGACAGATTTTCCCTATTTGTTCGTTGTCATGTCGCTCTACCTTCCTTAGGACCTAATCACCAACTTGGAATGACCGCTTATGCACCCTTTTGTCATGATGGACCTTAACCCGCTACTTGTAATTAACCATTCTCTTCTTTGCCTCCACCCATTTTCCTCGAGCAAATCCAAGTCAACTTGGCGAGCTGAGATGTTTTCCTGCTCGTCATAGTGCGCTACTCGCAAACTAGGCAGGGCCATTTCTACCGGAGCCATAGCCTCCGACCCATAGGTTAAAGCAAACGGTGTTTCTCCAGTCAGCCCCCTGACCGTCGTTCTGACTGCCCATAATGCCGATTATAGCTCATCTAGCCATCTTCCTGCTCGTCCCTCTAAATTTCTCTTGAGAGCATGCAACACCTGCTTATTCGCGGCCTCGGCTTGCCCATTTCTCTAAGGATATGCCACCGAAGACTTCTAATGCTTAATATGTAGGTTCGCACAGGACTCAGTGAACCGATCAGAAAACTGCGTGCCGTGATCAGAGACAATGGCCCGAGGGACTCCAAAATGACACCATATGTAATCATGCATGAAATTGATGGCGTTCTCCTCGGTAATGTTCGCCAAAGGCTTTGCCTCTACCCACTTAGTGAAGTAGTCAATGACTACAATTGCATATTTGCAGTTTCCTCTCGCCCTTAGGAATGGCTCGATCAATTCTATTCCCCACATCTCAAAAGGCCAAGATACGACCACCGGTCTGCTCGATCGACGGCAACCGTGGGATGTCCACAAACTGCTGACACTCATCACATTTCTTTATATAAGCATCCACATCCTTCCCAACGTCATCCAATAGTATTTAAGAATCAGGACCTTGTCGGCCAACGTCTTCGCCCCTAGGCCTTCTGGGCACCCTCGTCCTTGTCCGGTAGAGAAAACCAGACGATTGTGAACCCTCCTTACTCGCGAGGGCTCTGGGCCCACCAGCTCCCTTCCTCTCGCATCCTTGTCAGCCTCCCTTCGGGCTCGCACAGTCTCCGTACTGCCTAGGTTAATAATCTCCTCCGGCCTCACACCGTGATTACCCTGGAAACGTGCAGACACCTCGCTCCGAGCTCCCACCAATTGCTTGGTAGGGACGAGCTGAGTCTCTACTGGCATTAGAGTCTGTCCCAAAGCGAGCAGCTGCTGGTTAAGGGTATACATCTGGCTAAGAT
Organism: Platycodon grandiflorus; assembly: GCA_016624345.1. Classification (NCBI taxonomy): domain Eukaryota; kingdom Viridiplantae; phylum Streptophyta; class Magnoliopsida; order Asterales; family Campanulaceae; genus Platycodon; species Platycodon grandiflorus. Next base: position 31,039,177 of record CM028363.1, read on the forward strand.
ACAAAGCTTGGTTAACTAGAGCAGCTGAGCGAGCAGCTTCCGTGAGCTGAGTGATGTCCGGAGTGTTTGCTTGCGTCTTCTTGGCATTGGGCTTGTCACGAAGCTCCATCCTCTGACCAGCTTGATTGTTGGCGTTGGGGGTTTGTCCTCTTGTGTCGATGCCGAAAAGGTAACCCACATCAAGCAGGACTGCGTCACACGAGCATTATGGCCCTGAGTTAGAGGTAGTAAAGCTGAGCCCCCTACCGATGGTTGGCTCTGACCGCCAGCAGCCCCCATAGCGCGCGGGGCTCTCAACTACCATCTCCTTCCTATTTCCAGTCATTTATCGAATATAAATAGAATAAACTTTCCTGGCAACGGAACCAATCTGAAGATACACAGAATGTCGTGGGTTACACGGGAGTAAATACGATATCTGGGCTTTAATTTGATTCAACCTGCCAAGACAAGAGAAGACACTAGGGTGAATGCAGGGGCATACCCTGCAAAGGCACTCCGGCGTGAGAGTAAGTGTCCAACTCTAATCACAAACTGGCAGAGTGAATTTGCTGGTATATGTGTGTGTACCTTAGCTTGGAATTAATCCAACGTTTTTATAGGATTAGCATTAACTGCTCATCTTTGTGGAAATAATTAATGGTGGTAATAACCGCTACGTAGTGGGCATAAATATTGGCGTAGTGGGCGTAATTGTTGGGCACGTCCAGGCCGCGACATTCTGCTATGTAGCCATGTCTCATAACTACCTAGGGAGTGGACGGGGAGGCCTAGCCTGCTCGCTGCATCCTAGCCCCCGCTGGCAGATTATGCTCTCAGGTTCCTTGGAGGGCTTCCAAGGCTGCTCGGTGAGGTGCTTCTGCTCACACTGTGGTGGGCCTTGACCATGCTGTGATTTAGGCTTGGGCCCAGGGTTGCTTTTTTGGGCTTGACTCTTCATGACCACTTTTTTAGAGAGATTGTTTATTTGATTGAGCACTTTTATAAACCTCGTCAAACAGCTACCTCACTGATTTCATGGTTCTTTGTTTGACGTTATACAAATCTGCTCAATATTTGGGTAACGCACCAGTCATGATAAGCTTTGCTTATGTTCTTATGTTTGACTATCCTTTAATTGAATCCTGAGGAAGATTCCTAAACTAAGTCAAAGCCTTCCCTTGTAGTGTGCTTGTAAAGGCCTTACATATCAAAGCCTCGTCATTGGTGAACAGCCCCACCTGTACCTCAAATGCTATGATGTGATTTGGCACTAGTCTTCCCTATGTACTTCTCAAATGCTGGAAATTTCAATGTAAGATTTAGGGGAGTTTCTTTGATCCAGTCCTTGAATAGATCAAACTTGTTGGTTGATAAAATTGGCCCTACCTATTTGGCCTCTAAAAGCATTCTCTCCAGCTCAGGCTCCCTAAGTCTTATATTTCCAAAACTACTACTCGTAAAGTTTTAGATTTTTTTCTACTCGGGGGATCTAGAATTCCATCCTTCTACCCTTCTTATTTGAGACCGGGATCACCCAGCTCTAACACATGACCTGATGTGCTTGAGACAGAGAGCCACATTGATTACAAGGGAATAATTCTTTTGCATCACTTTTCTATCTCTTCTTCTTTTAGACCCCTCTCCTTTAACCTTCATACGACCATCACGTCTTAAAATATTTAGGGTAAGACATGAATGCACATATATAGTTTGAGGTCTGGCCTCTACTAGCAACTTGTTGTTGTGCTAGAATTTCCTTTGGGCGTTGCTCAACTCAAACTCGTTATTTTTTCTAATGGCGATCATGATTAACTTGATTTTATCAAGATTAGCGTCATGTTCCACTGATAAGCTGGAGGAAGAGCATTAACGACCAATGGAAGTATATGAATGATCAGAGGTTGTAGCAACATTAGTACATGTTCGGTAGGGAGAAATTGCTACTTGATTAAATACATTTGGTCATGATAATTGACCTGATTGAGAAGTGCATCATTCTTTACCTCCCATATCCCTTTGTAAGGGCACTTGGATGGTGTACTCGAGGTGGTTGCTCGTAGTGCCTATCACGAACTTGTGAATTGGCCAGTTTTCCCGGGCCTTGGTTCGTTGCTTTGTTCTAATGATTCCTTAAGTTATGATGGTTCCTTGCTCGAACATTATTTAATGGTTCCCCCTTGGCATATACAATCCGTACTCCGCACTGAGGCTGCAATGACAACTGCCACTGTTTGCAACCTGGGGGTTAGCCCATGCTTCTGACTAGAGAAGGGTGGTTAAGCGGCACGCCTTGCTATTGGCTTTTGGTTGCATCGCTTGGTTAGGTGCTAGACCCATGTTTATCAAAAGTGGGTTAGTAGCATTGCCTACTCCAACCGTATTCTCATTCATCTGAGCCATTATATTTGTTGTTAAGGTAGTTTAAAGTAAAAAGTTCTTGACAATGGAACCAAACTAATCACACCAAAATAATCAGTCACGCTTTCCTTGGAGTTGAAGAGTTGGATATCTAGCTTGTAATACCTACAAAAAGAAAAAAAAGAGAGGATAAGTTGGTAAGGGGTGTTCCCTACTTAAACACTTCAGTGTATGAGTTAGTAAAACTTGTATGTTGACGATTTGACAGCAGTTCAGTAAGGTAAATTGTGTGTACATGTATTATCTCCAATGGAAGTATTTATAGCTAAGCAAGTAATCACTTGGTGTTGGCAGCCTAAAGTGATGGCACTTGGTGGCTTTGCACAATTACAAGTTGCGCATTGACATTTAAATGTGAATTTGGTATAATTTTGGTTTGGAAACATATTGGGGGATTCAAATTTGAAAAATCTATAAATGAATGAAGGTGGTTATGGTGGAAGTCCGAATGATTGTGGATGTGGTGAGGCGTATATAGACATGCCCAAACGGTTCGAACCGCCGGTTCCAAAAACCGCCAGACAACAAACCGTAACCGAACCGAAAAATCACGGTTACGGTTCGGTTCGAAGCTAAGCGGTTCCGGTTCTGCCCAAACCGTAATTTTTAATTATTTTTTAAATATTTTCTTATAATTTTTTTAAAAAAAGATTTCTTCTTAAAACTTTGTACAAAGCATTTTTTGAATTTTTGAAACTTTGTAAACTTTTTATTTTTGAAATTATAGAGTAAACAAGGCAATTTCAAAATAAAAAATTTAAATTTTGGCGATTTTTCACGGTTTGGAACCGGCGGTTCCGGTTCCCGGTTCCAAACCGGCGGTTCACGGTTTTGAGAAATTGGAAACCGAAACCGAACCGTGTAACCGGCGGTTCCGGTTCAGGGACGGTTCCGGTTCCTCACGGTTCCGGTTTATGCGGTTTTTTGGGCGGTTCGGTTCCGGTTCGAACCGCCGGTTCCGAACCGTTTTGGCATGTCTAGGCGTATATGGTTGGGAGCTGACATTATGGAGAGGAGAAAGAAAGTAAAAAAAAAAAGACAAGAAAAATTCTTTTGAAGGGTACAATAGTCATTTTAAACTTGTATTGATAATAAAATAAACAGCAAAATAGTCAATTTTGCCATTGTACTTTTACCAATCTTTACATTTTGCCATTGTACTATTTTTGAGACAAAATTGTCATTGTAGTTTGAAAGGGAGTTGCAATTTCGCCATTATCACTAACTGTCATCCAATTTCTAACATAATTATTTTCAATCGCCTCCCCTAAGGTTTTTCAAAATGTTGAGAGATCCTTAATAATAATTGGTGTTAGAAAATAGATGGTATTTTGGTTCTTAAATTAGTTTGTTTCTTGAGAGGGTTAAAAAAAAGATTTTTTATGAACAAAAAAGAAACTGAGAAAGAAAAAATGAAATATAAACATATAATAAAAACAAGAAGGGGAAGATATATCGTCTAAATAGAAAAATAAGAGAGAAATATTTAAGTCAATTACTCAATATATTTTGTCTTAAATATAGTAATCTAAGGAATCTACCCCAAGGCCCATAGCCTAGTCTGCTTACTTTACAAGTCAGTTCCCCGTCGGCAATACTCATTTATTAAATATAATTAATTTTTATAAAGAGAATTGACTAGAAAACTGTAAACTTATTTTGTATTAATATTCCTTCAAAATCCTTTTTAATTAGACTTATATAAGAGTACAAGAAAAATAAAAGTTTTAATTTAATATTTAATAATCAAAATGAAAATTATGCCATGTTAAAATTCTTTTTTATGACTAACTATCTTTTTTAAGAGAATTAATTTTTAACAATATTTAATTTTTAATTTAATAATTTATATCAATATTACTTTAAAGTAAAAGCGGCTCAAAAGTTTCCGTTTAAAAATTGACATCTGTCAATAACTTTAACTCACTCCACCTAATTTCGAACTCATTTATCGTTAAGGATAATCCAACTTATTTATAAAATTTTAGGGGAGGTAATTGAAAATTTGTAATTAATTTCGTTAAGAATTGGATGACAGTTAGGGATAATGACAAAATTGCAACAATTTCTGAAAATACAATGTCAATTTCGCTCCAAAAATAGTATAGTGACAAAATTTAAAATTTGTTCAAAATACAGTGACAAAATTGATCATTTTTCCTAAAATAAACGAAAGTGTACTCCGGAACTAGTTAGTCGAACAAATATTGAATTAAATGAACCCGAAGATAAAAAAAAGAATTATTGAAATAGAGAAATAAAATCCTATGTTATATTTATTCTATTATTGGTGAAAAAATGGACAAAGTTAAGTAAAATTTAAAAATAATTCAATGGATAGCCTGAGTAGCTTGATCACCTCTAAGTTGTTGTTGTATTTACTTAGCGTAATGTTATGTATTTGAATTTCACCAGATACAAAAATACAAATTTTATTGGGCTAACTGTAGGTTCAATAAAATCCCATGTTTTATTTATTCTAGGGAGAAGGTACATCCGGGCCATCAAACTTTTCGCAAAATTGCAGTCCGGCCACTAAAACTTTAAAATTACATTTTGGGCCACAATACTTAAGTTCTAAAGGTTGAAGTTATGGTGACCGAATTGTAACTTTGTGGATAGTTGAGCTGTCCAAATATGAGTTTTTTGAGCACGGATGCGTCATAACTTAAGTACAATGGCAAAAATGTAGTTTTAAAATTTCGTAGCCGAACTGTAATTTTGTAAAAAATTCGATGGCCCGAATATACTTTCTCCCTCTATTCTATCAGTGGTGGAAGAATGGACAAAGTTAAGTAAAATCAACAAATAAGTAAAATAAAAAATAACTCAATGGATTGGTTAAGCAGTTGAACTACTTTTGAGTTCTTATGAAAAAAACTATTTATTTAGTAGGATGTCTTTTTATTTTAGAGCTTATTTGTTGCAGCATTTTTAAAATACAATTTTTTAAAACATAATTTTGAAGCCTGTTCAGTGCAACATTGACAAAACACGCTTTTTCAAAATGTAGTTTTTTTCTTATAAACGTCTTTAGGATACTATTTCAAAATGTAGTTTTTTTCATTAACATCATTTTAGAACGCTCGTTTTGGGAAAAAAAATTAAAATTTTTAGCGTTTTAAAACACAGGCACGTTTAAAAAATTGCTGGCGCGTTTAGTTTTTTTTACCTAAGGATTGAAACGCAAAATTTGAAAATAATTTTTATTTTATTTTGGTCAAAACATACAACCAAATAGTTTCTGTAGTATTAAGTGGATTTATGCGAGGCACGTGTTGAGACCGCGAGAGCTATATGGTCTCTTCTTACAATGACTCCGCGGGCTCAGTCGTCGTCACTCCCCCTCTTCACCGGCACCATAATAATAAAGTAAAAAAGGAAAAAAAAATAAAGGAAAAACAAAGCACAACAAAAGCCAAAAAGCCAAAGTCCACAACACACACACAATCATCATCTTCATCAGAACGCGTTGCTGCAGCTCTAGGGTTTCCTCAAACCTCTGTCAGTCTGCCCTTCCACTCAATCAATCTCCTCTCCATCGGATCATCGGTTTGATCACTCTGATTAACTTAATTATAAACTTATTTCGGGTAATTTTTTCTCCAATTTTCTTCATTTCTTATTAGTGTGTGTGTATATATATATATATATATATATATATATATATATATATCTGTATATGCTTAAGTCCACAGATACGCTTACCTCGAGATTACTTCAATTTGTTTTATGCTCGAGTGTGTGTTTTTAAAATAATTATGTATCTGTATATGTTTATCTCGCTCAAATGTATTGATTGTTTGGCCATAATGCTGTATTTTTCTCCCTTTTTTTTCACAATTTTGAAAAATGATTTTTCTAGAGTTTTGCTTGTCGTTGTTTTAATTCTGTGAATTCTTTGTGAAATTGTTTGTTCCTGGTTTGAATGAGGCATATACATACTTGATACTCCCTTGGTTACCTTCAAGGAGTCCTGGTTTGACTTGGCTTTTGTTTGTTGACTTGGCAATTTCGGATGGAGACTCCATATGAATTTATTTGCTTTCTCAAAAAAAAAAATTGTGCGTGTGTGGTTGTGTAGTTTAAAAGCATTTTGTTGACTATAAGATCCGGAAAATGGTTGAATTGGACTTTTGACTCTTTATATCTTTGAGGGAAGTAGAGGGAGTTACTTGTAAAAGATGATTTTTATTTTATTTTTGTTTTTGATTGCATTTGGAGAGTCCCTTTTTTATTTTCTGGATAGTCGTTTTTCTGGAATTTGCTACTACAGATATTCTAACTCTAACCCTCATTTTTCAAAATTAGGTTAACAATGACAGATTCTGTTTTAATGATCATTCTCAATGGCAATGTGTATTTTCCTTAAAATATTTGATTTTTAGAAAACGGAATCTTCAAATGTGATGGAGGGTGTGTACGTGTTTAAACACTTGTACTTTTTGCATTTGAACTTCAGTTTATTTACTCTCTTCTTATTTTTATACATCAAGTTCGTTCTTTTCCTCCCCCTCTCATAAACTAGCAACTGTAATTGAATATCTGTTGGCTTTTGGCTTGGGAAGGTGGATTCTTTGCATTTTAGGTATAGTCATCTTCTCTCGGTGCATCTATAGATGTTTAACTTTTTTCTCATTCTCCTAGTAGGCCTCAGTGTATTGGGTGTGACATTTGTAAGCTCTTTTTTTGTTTGTTTGTAGTTGTCACTCATCTGATAATTAGCGTTGTTGCTTTGCGTTCATCTTTACCCATTTTGCACATTTGATGTAAGTGAGAAATTTTTGGAGCTTTGGTGTAATTCCTATTCAATTGGGCGTGGTTGCATTTCAAAGGATTTAACTTCGACGCATGGAAGAGGGCACCAAGTCTGAGAGCCATTTGACGTCTGCCGCAGCTTTTGTGGAAGGTGGAATTCAGGATGCCTGTGATGATGCTTGCAGCATATGCCTTGAAGCATTCTGTGACAGTGAACCTTCAACTGTATGTACTTGAGTTTTGAGATTTTGTGTTGGACTTGCCTTTGATATATCATTTCCTGAAAGCATGCAAATCTTTCCTCATGCAGGTTACTGGTTGCAAGCACGAATTTCACCTTCAGTGCATTCTTGAATGGTAATCTTACTTGCTTCGACTAAGAAACTGCTTTTCGGTTACATTTGAAAAAGAAGAAAAATTAAACACGTAGACGTGAGACTGGGAACAGACTACAAGAAAGAATAGAGGATGGGCATTTGTATGTATCTTATGGTCTTGTCCTATGTGTCACTGAGTTTGCTTCTCTTTTAGGTTTCCATGGCTTCTTGTTTGCAGTCAGTAGTCATTTCTTTTTTAAATTATGTAAATACCAAGGGAGATACCAACTTTTAACGATTAGGAAATAGCTACACGAAAGTTATGAGTGCTCAAAGATGCTCTCTAGTTTGATATCATAAATTTGCAATTTAGACAGCGCGACTACACTGGTTGGAATTGTGAAAGATGAATGTTCTCAGTATCTCTGAATTCTTGAACGATTGTGACTAGTAGCTGTACTTGGAATTGTATGTCTATCTCTTGTTATCATGGATTCTATCCATTCTGAATGGATAGTTTTCAAAGAAAAATTTTTTCAAAATTACTTTTAACACCTGGATGCAGCTCTCTCCTCTCCACCCTCACAACTGAATGTGCTGATCTTTAAATTCATGTTGAACCACTTGAACCGGTTACTTACTGAAGAATGTGAGCATCCCTGAAGGGTGTGATGTGTGCGGGGTAAAGTGTTTGGTGTGACACGTCTATATCAAAGAACATTAAAGAGTAAATGTTGGGGTGGAAGTCAAGACTAGGTAAAGAGAAAGAGGGCAAAGGTTGAGTACTTGCTAGCTCTTAAGTCTCAAGGTAGAAACTTGGTCCAGATAATAACGATTAACTGTAAAATGAGGTTTTTGGCCTCCATTTATAATGAGCATGGGATGACACAAGGAATATTTCAAGATTCCCTTCTTGGTGTCATCGTCCTATTAACCATTCAATAATCATATGACACGTGTCTCGTAAGCGGGGACCACAATCAGCTCTTTCTCTCTTCGGTAATCAAGTCATAAGGGGTCGCATGTGCATGATAACACACACGTACAACGGTTGAGACTTTCTTTTGACTCTAGCTGCCAAACTAATAACCCTTAAGGTTCCCATAAACCTCAAGGTTCCCATAAACCTCAAGGTTCCCAAATCAATAACCCTCAAGGTTCCCATAAACCTTAAGGTTCCCAAATCAATAACCCTCAAGGTTCCCATAAACCTCAAGGTTTCCAAACCAATAACCCTCAAGGTTTCCATAAACTGGCTCGACCTCTTGGGGGTTCAGGGATCCTAGGCTCGCCATTACACATAGAGTAGATCATCTGGTAGTGCCTTAAGTCGGGTCATCCCTGAAGAATGTAAGTGTTAGTGGTAAATTATTTTCCTTTACTTGATGCGTAGAGTTAATTCCTTGGAACCTAATGTTCGGGGATCCGGGCTTTGGAGCGAGCCAGATCTCATAGGGTCAGGCAAGAGTGTTTAGACCTTTGGGCCAGCTTGCTCGTGGAGACTATTAACAAAGTCGGGGTGCGGCCGTTGAGATTTGGGTGTCGTTACCCTTGGGCTAAAGCACTCAAACTCCGCCCCCCTTTGGGCTATCTCCCAGAGTCTAGTACGTTCTCGTATGATAAGTCTTAGTTCGGGGAAGACTAACAATCATTGCGACCTGAAGTGATGTGGTACAACCCCTACTACACTTGCAATTACCATTCCTATTTTTGGCAACAACTTTTTGAAAAGAAGGAAGCCTTTGACCACTACGCTCCTTAAACTTCTTTCAAGCTCTTACACTAGGGGGCTTTTTGAGGATATGCTTTTATTTACTGATTTAGTTTTCTTTCCTTCTAAATTAATCACAATAGGTTTGGGTAGACCAAAAGTTATTTCTAGTTATGAAAATGGTTTGAGAAAGTGAGATGATAGGCGAAGAAGGCACTACATTGCTAAACTTCTTTATATTTTTATGAAGATGAATCCCAAGCCCTAAGCCGCCTTGGGAGATGTGGTGCACAGGAACATCTCTCTTGTAAGTGGCTTTAGCGTTTTCCCCGGGAACCATAGTCTATCTGATACACGCATATAATGATTAAGAGCAAATTTGGCATGCATCAAAATGGTGGGACACTAACATCCGCGGTTATCGGTAGGAGTTAAATCATGCATTAAAGCCCCTCTTAAAGCTTATGGAAGTTTATTCATCAATGCTATCTTTTGTTCCTTCTTCATATTCAATTAAGCGTAGGTATTGGTGCTCGTGTGCGGTTATGGGAAGATAAAACCAGGTGGGTGATACTTCGTTACGGTCTACTTTCTCTAGTTTGTATCACTCGGTTTACTTTGCTCCAATAGCCGAATTCTATTCTAGGGATGAGAATGATCTCTTCCTTGGGTTTTCCGTTTCATTTGTTATCTTAGTGGTGGTGATGCGATTCTGAGTTTGCTCAATACCGATGTTCATATACATGTGTTCAAAGATTATATGGCAAAGGGTCGTGCATGGAAATTCAAGCGAGGTTTGTTCGTGATATTCGTGATTACTCAATGTATTAAGATGCAAAGGAAGCCTTTGAAACGCATGAACGATGAATTATGAACTCAAGGGACTTATATAAACATGATCCAAAGTTTGCAAACAAGTTTGGAGGCTTAGAGGATGTTCCTAGAGACTTTGAGGGCCTATTTGTCAATTTTAAAAAGTTTAAACACATCAAGAAGACCCTTGGACAGAAACTGTGGCGCTAAGTTTGGAGTCTTAGCACTAAGGCGCTAAGTAGGCGCTATGGCAGTTTTTCAAATTTTCGATTTTGTGCGGATTTTGACTTATTTTTGATATTTTAAGTTTTAATTACTTTCCTTTTATTAGTATTCCATTCCACCTCCTAGGTATTTTAGGGTTTAGTAGAGTTTGATTTTGGACTATATAAGGTCGTTCTATGTATTCCAAACAAGAGACAACTTTGAGATTAAATTCAATTGAGAGAATTCTTCAATTTTTTTTGTTCTTTGCGAACTATTCAAACTTATCAGGATTGTCTTGTGGCGTTCACCCCTTTTCAACTTATCAATTGAGATTCCATATCAATTGTGGCGTTAATCCTTATACCAAGGTTTATGGTCGTCTCAATTATCGGGATGCGGTTGTATATGCCAAGGTTCGTAGTTGGATTGATTTATTCAACTTTCTTGATTTTAGTTTCCGTTCCGTATGAAATCGTGATTCGTCGAGAATCCTTGGTGAAGATTAGGTGGAGAGACCATAAAGGTTACGAGTATTCTTGCTATTCTGTCTTGACTGCAGTTATCTTTTTGCTCAGAATCCCGGTAAAATGTCGATCCTTCTTATCATATGATTCGGTCTTCCTACTCTCCTAATATGGAGTTGTTTCCTCTTTCTTCCTTAGTTTGGAAAGCACGGGTGCTTTTTTAAATTAGGGCTTTTACTTGGTCCTGGTCCTTAACAAGCTTAATACGAATGACATGGTGCAGATGTGCAGACCTTACAAGATGATTTTTCCGGATTGGTGCGTGATGTGTAGAACCTCCTCTGAATCACATGATCACTTATTTTTACATTGTGAAGGTGCTTGGTATCTTTGGTACATGGTATAGGCTTTTTGGAGTGGTTGGTGAGGTTTGGGGTTGCCTTGGTTCTTTCTCGTCCCAATGGGACTAAATTTCGTGGATTTTGGAAAAATGGAGATAAGAATTTGATGTGGCAACGTGGGGTGTGGTGCAAGTGGACCGAGAGGAATGCAATGAACTTTAAGAGTTAGAGATTTTCAAGGTCCGTCTTATGGGATCAACTGGTCAATCTGGCTTCTCTTTGGGTGTTGGCGAGAGGCTTCTTTCGTGGAGTTCCCGTCTCTATTATCCAGAGAGATTGGAATGCTTTACTTTTCTAGTCTTTGTATTTGGATGCTTCTCTTGATGGATTTCTCATTGATCGTCTTGTAATTTTCTTCTTATTCTAATATACTATTCTTATCCAATAATAAAATAAAATAAGATCTTATAGTGTGTGTGTGTGTGTGAGAGAGAGAGAGAGAGAGAGAGAGAGAGCTCTCTCTCTCTCTCTCTCACACACACACACACACTATAAGATCTTATTTTATTTTATTATTGGATAAGAATAGAGTGAGAGAGAAGCTATAGGATGATGTTGCCGGATATTACCGCTTGTCCAGATTTCGATCTCCATCCAGATCTCGATAGTTGGGGCTTTTCATTTTTGGTTGGCCATTGTGAAGGATTGTGGTTTTTGGGGGTTTTGGCCGCAAAGGCGATTTTTGGCTGCAGTTGTTAATTAGTGGACCATGAATCAGTATGCTTGTTGCTTTCGTTGGTGGGTGTATGCTGCAACGTGTCGGAGAAGCTTAATAGTGCTTGAGAAGTGTTAAGGGGTAGGTGTTACCGCATTCATTCCATGTCCACTAGTGGGTTTTTCTCTTATAGTTGATGGATGGTGATCTGGCATTGCTTTGTTATAGGTGCTGGTATAAATGAATAGCTTGTAACGAAGTGACATTTATGTTCGATGTTGATAAAAGCTTTAGTGTTGAAGCATCTCGTTTTGTTTTGGATTTGGTATTGTTCTCGGGGGTACTTTTTGCATATGGTGTTTCCATTGGATACTTTTCTAATTGGTTTGCTTATTGTGCTCCCTTTTCTCCGGCATCTTTTGCCTCCTTGCTTGTGTGCATGTTATGTGGATTTCACCTCTGTGTATTAAGTTTGGTCTCATTGTGGCGTGTTCTCGACATCGTCCCTTGGCCTTGATATCCCTTGGTTGCAAAAACCTCGCCTTGAGTTCTCCATCTTCGACTCTTGGACATTGGAAGTCGAGCTGTCCACCATTTCTATAGCACTTCCTTGTCTTTTTTTGCAAAAAATGTCTTAACTTTCCCCTTCAGATCTTGTTTGATTCCTCAATTCTTTATTGTTGATTTAGGTGCATCTAATATCCCTTGGTTGTGAAAAACTTGTCCTCGAGTTATCCATTGTCGCCTCGTAGACCTTGGAAGTCAAGCTGTTTGCTATATATAGAAAGTTCTGAACTTTCACTTTCAGATTTCGTTCTATTCCTCCTACTATTTGCCAAGTTGATGGCCTTCCAGTCCCACAATCCATTGCTGCAAAAGATTTTTTTGAAGCTTATTCAAGAATTTGGTGAGCATGTTCTTTGCTGAATCTTCCACGAGAAATGGAATCCTAATCTAGTTGGGGCTTCAGTGAAAATTGTTGCTAAATAGCTGCACCTTTTGAATTCAAGTCCTTTAGAAGCAAAACATGATCGTAGCTCGAATAGACTCTGGGTGAACTTCTCAACAGTAAGCCCTTTTAATTGGTGTTAAATGGTAGTGTTTTTTTAGTTCTTGATGTTAAATGGTAGCCTTTTTTTATTTCTTGATGTTAAATGGTAGTGTTTTTTCATTACCGATTGAAATAGTGTCGGTTTTTGTGTTATTATCATTATTAGTATCTATGTTATTTAAAGTGTCCTTCTTGTGTGTTTCGGTTTTTTTTTGGGGAAACTTCCTCATCAGCCTGTTGAAATCATGTCGTGTCATATGGAATCGTGATTGTGTCAGTGTTCGTGTGAGTGCTTGTTAAATTGGTATATTCCGAGGCAGGTCAAGGTCACTGTCAATGAATTACTTAAGCAGGTGGATTTAGTTTATAGTATAGTTATTTACGTGTATACAAAAATCAAGTCATTTAGTTTCATTTGACTCTAATCATGTAGGTGCCAGCGAAGCTCCCAGTGCCCCATGTGTTGGCAAGACATCAGCTTGAAAGATCCGAGCAGGTTATGTTCCTTCGTCTCCATCCATCATTTTGACGTCCGTAGTTTTTCCTAAGTATACTCACTTCAATTTAATATGAACTGTGTTGGCAGTCAGGAATTGCTTGACGCGATAGAGAGGGAGAGGACTATTAGGAATACTCCTTCTAGGAATACTACGATATTTCATCATCCTACCTTGGGGGAGTTTGAATTACAGCATGTATGCTTCTTTTTCTACTTTTCTTCAACATGTTACTTGAACAAATGGTAATATTGACTTCTTTAATACTTGCCATGTTCGCATTGTCGTTCCCTCATCTGATGCAGTTACCAGTTAGTGCAACCGACGCCGAACTTGAAGAGCGTATTATTCAGCACTTAGCTGCTGCTGCTGCAATGGGAAGGGCCCGGCATATTGCTAGGAGAGAAGGTCAGAGAAGTCGAGCATCAGCTCAAGGCCGCCCACAATTTTTGGTGTTCTCCACACACCCTAATGCCCCAGCTTCTTCTTTTCCAAGAAGGGAGGGTGAATCTTCTCCTGCAGTCACAGCAGGTGGACCAACCTCTCTGACAACTGCAGGAGAAGAATCTTCTGCGCCGGTTACATCTTCCCCTTCTGTCCAAGTTTCTCAAGTTTCTTCCTCGACATCTGTATCAAGTGTTTTCCCTGCAAATCCAAATGGATCGTCCCCAATCAACAGGTACCTACTGTTCATCTGCTTTGCTAGCTCTTTGATATGCAAATTTTGATTTTGTTTAAAGCATGTACGTTCCTTTATCCTGGATCTTAACTCTGCTCCTCCATCTGGATGCTTATTGTATTGATTTTTATGTTATAGGAGGTCTCCTAATCAATCTTCTCCAAGTGGCCATGATACAGCAGGACCATCTGAACTCCAATCATTTTCAGAATCTCTAAAATCTCGAATTAATTCTATGTCAATGAGGTATAACTGATTTGATGAACTCATAATATGTTTCTGGCGGATCCTTTATTTATTGCTTTTTTGTATTTTATTATGTTAAAAGATACAAAGAATCAATAACAAAGAGCACAAAGGGTTGGAAGGAGAGATTGTTTTCCCGCAACACTTCTGTGGCAGATCTAGGTCCAGAAAGGAGAAATGTTAATGCAGGCGTCGCTACGGTGTCAAGTATGATGGATCGTCTTGAAACCAGAGAAAATTCTAGAAACAGCTCTTCTTCTGTACCGAATACATTGGAGGATGAGGCACATCCAGATCAAGCGAGTGAACTTATTGCAGAACACGTGGTCAGCAATTCTATAAGCGCAAACAATATACAAGCTTCGAGCACTGCTCCTTCTGCTTCAGATTAAGCGCTTTAGCTACCTGTTCAACTCAAACCGTCCACTCTTTAGGTGATTTTCCCTCGACTTATTATCTCGTTCAATAAGTGCACACAGTTCTTTTAACTAGAATTAATTAGCTTTTGACAGAAGCTTATTTCATGTGCTTGTGTCGGTTCTTTCACAGTTTTTGGTTTCTTTACCATTTGTATTAATAGTGACATGTTTCATTACCTAGCATGTTGAAAGCTAATTAGACATGTGATTTAACACTAATAATACTATACAATCATTGACCTAATAGTGCTATAATTAATGTGTTTGGTGTACATACTGGAAAAATAATGGAAATAGCTACTGTCAGCTCATGGGATTCTTTGTTGCCTTCATCTGTCAACTGTGTATTTGATCTGTTTTTAGCTTCTTTAGTCTTTCTCTTAATTGATCTATGATTTACGTGATTAGCTGGGTATATATGTCGGTATAATTCGTGCGACTCTTAAGAGTGACCACTGTGACCCTTCTAGCAGAGTCATGTTCATTTTAGTAGATCCTAGTGCGTGACAGGTTACAACCACATTATATGTACATTCATGTAACTTAGTAAACACATGTACATCTGTGTTAATCTATACACGCGTCTGTATGGTATATATGTATATATATCCTCTACATGTCATCTTGTTTAGATTTGTATGGTAATCTGAAATGATGAAGCTCCCAAAGTTTCCTGGACAAAATTTGGCGGAACGCAAAAGCCATTTTAGTCGGGGACATTCTCCAACACAAACCTTCTAGCGGCTACTTTCCCGCTTGAACTGCACACTATTTGATGTGATCCAACGAGACCCTCAAGTTATTGAAACTTGGAACCCACGTTGAGAAGACAAACTCGCGGAAAAAGAATGCCCAAGGACTTGGAGATCAATCTCTTGAAGACCTCAACCCTAACCCTCAATGGAATTAAAAACCTCGGTATAAAGATTCAAGACCCTTAACTATGTTGAGTTAAGAACCAAAAATATAGATTTTCCACAGACTAATCCAAGTTAGCAATGTTCTAACCAAACGTGTATAACACACAAGAGAGTAAACTCACAACTTGTATTGAAGAATGACACCATTTTAATCTGAAAAAAGGGCACCTATTTATAGGCTTAGCTAAACAAATCTAATTAATCCTAGGAAAGTATTTGGAATCCTAAAAAAATCCAATTATTGTTATAAAATAGCAGTTATAGAACCACAGTCACAGAGAAAGAATGATACAAAGGTAGAGAGAATTGGAATAGAGAATGGCTGATCTCGGTGTATCATATTCCAATTGCCAGACAGCCTATTTATAGGCAAAATTCTCAACAAAAACACTATTATGAATAGTGACAGTACTATTCATAAATAGTATCACTATTCATGAATAGTAAAACTTACTATCACATTTTACCGTGAATCCGTCTAAAGGTCGCACAAATCGGCGGCAACTGTTATAGTGATGGTGTACTACCATTGTACTATAGTGTATTGTTATATTGTGCTACAGTCCACATATTAATTATTCATAACACTCCCCCTTGGACGTAGCACTGTAAGTTGGATAAGTTTGCCTCGTTAAAAACCTTAAGCCAAAAAACTCAGTAGGGAAAAATCGGACAAAAGGGAAAAAGAGTGCATAACTTAAATCTAAAACATGAGCGTAGGCTGCCTCGTTAAAAACCTTACCAGGAAAAACCCTGTGAGAAAAAAAAACCATGATAAGGGAAAAAAAGTACAGCCATACGAGCTCCCCCTCGAGTTAACAAGGATGATCATTTCTGCAAATCTCGTAGGTTCCGCATCCCAATATTACGAACATGCATTCTGAAGGTTGTAGTAGGGAGTGCCTTCGTAAATAGATCTGCTGCATTGTCACTAGATCGAACATACTGAATATTAATATCCTTGTTCTTTTCAAGTTCTTGAGTGTACGAGAAGAACTTTGGGGGAATATGTTTGGTCCTGTCACTCTTAATGTATCCTTCCTTCATCTGAGCAATACATGCAGCATTATCTTCAAGTATCACTGTCGGGTCTTTATTGACTGGTAGTCCACTGGCTTCTTGAATGTGTTGAGTCATGGATCTAAGCCATACACATTCTCTACTCGTTTCATGAAGTGCAATCACCTCAGCATGATTTGAAGATGTAGCAATTAGTGTTTGCTTTTGAGAACGCCAAGATATTGCTGTACCGCCCATCGTGAACACATAGCCAGTCTATGATCTAGCCTTCAGGGGATCAGATAAATAACCTGCATCTGCAAACCCAATTATTTCTTTCTTTGAATTGCTGGAATAAAACAATCCCAGATCAATTGTTCCTTGGAGATAACGAAATACGTGTTTAATCCCATTCCAATGTCTTCGCGTAGGGGATGAGCTGTATCTTGCCAATAGATTAGTAGCAAATGCTATATCTGGTCGGGTACAATTAGCAAATACATAAGAGCTCCAATCGCACTCAAGTATGGTACTTCAGGACCAAGTATTTCTTCGTTATCATCACAAGGACGGAATGGATCCTTTTCAACATTCAGTGATCGGTTAACCATGGGGCTAGTAAGGGGATTTGCCTTGTCCATATTAAAACGTTTCAAGACCCTTTTTGTATAATTGGACTGATGCACAATATTTCACTTTGCAAGTGTTCTATTTGTAAGCCAAGACAATACTTGGTCTGCCCAAGATCCTTCATTTCGAATTCTCCCTTCAGGTATGTAACAGCTTCTTGAATCTCCTTTGGAGTTCCAATAATATTCAGATCATCAACATAGACAGCGATAATTACAAATCCAACTGTCGTTTTCTTGATGAAAACGCATGGACATAATTGATTGTTCACATATCCGTTTTTTAATAAATGCTCACTCAAGCAATTATACCACATGCGCCCAGATTGCTTTAGCCTATACAATGATCTTTGCAATTTAATTGCACATAATTCTTTAGGCATTGAGCTCGTTGCTTCAGGCAACTTGATTCCTTCAGGGATTCTCATGTAAATATCGGCATCCAATGACCCGTATAAATATGCTATTACTACATCCATGAGACGCATCTCTAAATTTTTCGAAACTGATAAACTGATCAGGTATCTGAACGTAGTAGCATCCATAACAGGAGAATATGTTTCTTCATAATCAATTCCAGGTCTTTGGGAGAAACCTTGTGCAATAAGGCGAGCTTTGTATCTTACAATCTCATTATTCTCATTTCGCTTTCGAACAAAAACCCATTTGTATCCAATAGGTTTACAGTTTCAGGTGTGACAACAATAGGTCCAAATACCTTTCGTTTGTTAAGAGAATTTAATTCAGTATGTATGGCATCTTTCCATTTGATCCAGTCGTGCCTCTTTTGACACTCAGATACCGATTTCGGTTCTGGATCCTCATTCTCGTTATTAATATCTTGTGATACTGAATATGAGAATATATCATTGATCTCCCCAATTTCATCTCGATTCCATATTTTTTCATTATTCATGTAATTAATGGAAATCTCATGGTTATCATTAGGGATTTCTTGGCTTTCTTGTTCGTGTGATTCTTCTGGAATACACTCATTTGATTTGGGCTTTTCAATCACCTTCCTCTTCCGAGGATTCTTATCCTTGGAACCAATTAGTCGTCCACGCTTGAGGCGAATTTTGGACTCATTTGTCATTTCATTGTTGGGTAGCCCTTTGGAATTTCAATTGAGGGAGCATTTACAAGCAGCCTATATGTGACCTCGTCACTCTTTTTGTGTCTCAAATGCATCTGTAATTGATTTGCTATATTCTCGCAAATGTATGATCTTTTGAACTTCCAGTTCACGTTGCTTTGTGGGAGGATCAAGGTGTAATAATGATGATGTACACCATTCGATATCCTTCACCATTTGTTTCCCTTCTTCCCCCAAATGTGGGAATTTACCTTCATCGAATTGACAATCAGCAAAACGGGCCGTAAAAATGTCACCTGTTTTTGGCTCAAGATATTTGATTATCGAAGGTGATTCATACCCAACATATAT
The DNA here is from genome assembly GCA_016624345.1 of Platycodon grandiflorus. Taxonomy (NCBI): domain Eukaryota; kingdom Viridiplantae; phylum Streptophyta; class Magnoliopsida; order Asterales; family Campanulaceae; genus Platycodon; species Platycodon grandiflorus. The sequence goes on from CM028363.1 coordinate 31,057,790, forward strand.
TCCCAGTCTCTTTTGTGGTCCCATTTTTGTACGTTGTGGTGGAGCAATGGGTACATATACAGCAGACCCAAAAACTCTAAGATGAGACAGATCCGGTTCTCGCCCGAATGCTAGTTGTAATGGGGAGTACTTGTGATATGCACTTGGCCTAAGGCAAATCAGTGCAGCAGCATGCAAAATTGCATGTCCCCATATAGAAATAGGAAGCTTTGTTCTCATTGTCAATGGTCTCGCGATAAGTTGGAGACGTTTAATTAATGATTCAGCCAAACCATTCTGTGTATGAACATGAGCTACTGGATGTTCAACATCAATGCCCACTGCCATACAATAATCATTAAATGCTTGAGAAGTAAATTCACCAGCATTATCAAGTCTAACTCTCTTATCATATAATCTAGGAATTGTGCTCTCAACTTGATTATTTGTGCAAGAAATCTGGCAAACGCCACATTGCGAGTTGATAATAGACATACGTGTGACCATCTGCTAGATGCATCAATTAAGACCATAAAATATTGAAATGGTCCACATGGTGGATGAATAGGTCCACATATATCACCATGAATTCGTTCCAAAAATGTTGGTGATTCGGTACCAACTTTGCTTGGTGATGGTCTTATTATCAATTTTCCTTGAGAACAAGCATCACAAGAGAGTTCATGAGATTGAAAAATCTTTTGGTTTTTCAATGGATGACCACTAGAATTCTCAATGATTCTTCGCATCATTATTGAGCCAGGATGCCCCAACCGATCATGCCAAACTTTGAACGTTTCTGTAAACTTCAGGTCTACAGTAACATATGACTCAAATATTCTTATATGTGTACAGTACAATCCAGATGATAAAGCAGGTAATTTTTCTAACACACACTTGCTTCCGGAAGTGTTTGAGGTAATGCAAAGATATTCGTTATCTTCTTCATTCATAATTTCAATATGATATCCATTCAGACGAATGTCTTTGAAACTTAACAAGTTTCTTTGGGATTTAGGAGAGAACAATGCATTACTTATCGTGAATCTTGTGCCTCCAGGCATTATGAAAATTGTTTTTCCAGATCGTTCAATTATCTTTGCACTACCGCATATAGTATTGACGTTTGCTTCGTCAATATTCAGATGAGAAAAATATTTCTTATCTTTAAGTATAGTATGTGTTGTAGCGCTGTCCGCAAGACATAAGTCACCTTCTCGGATTTTGGATTGAAACATATTTATGGTCTATTTCTAAGGGAGAGAAAGAAAATGAATAAATAGCTGCAAAATACTAACATAAAATATATATAAACTAAGAATACAAAATGATATTATATCAATGAACCATTACACATGGGGAAAACAAAAACATATAACACTCGTATATAAGAAAATGCCACACAAATTCAGAAACCACATATGATTAATTATGAAAATCTATTTCTCTTGGTAGTCATTTTCTTCTTTAGAATTCACCATCATATCAGCCACATCCATGTAATTCATATCATCCAGTCCATAAGTGATATCATCAGAATCATTCGTGATGAAATTTGTTTCAACATTTTTCCCTTTGGCCTTTTGTGATTCCTGATAAAGATTAACAAAATGCTTTGGCGTACGACAAGTTCTCGACCAATGTTCTTTCATACCACATTGGTAACAAATATCATCCTTTTGATATTTATTCGTACTAGTGCCGCCCTCACCTTTTCCTTGTTTCTCCCCATTATCGATCTTATTATTATAGGGTTGGAATCTTCTTCCCATTCCTTGTCCACGACCACGACCGCGACCACGGCCACGGCCACGACCTCTACTATATCCATGGTTACGTCCATGGTTATGGTCTGATGATGTTGCATTCACTTCAGGGAATGCAGTAGAGCCAGTAGGTCGTGATTCATGGTTTTTCATCAATAATTCATTATTCTGTTCGGCCACAAGAAGGCACGAAATCAAGTCAGAATATTTTTTGAAACCCTTTTCTTGATATTGTTGTTGGAGGAGTAAACTCGAGGCATGAAAGGTGGAGAAAGTTTTTTCAAGCATATCTTCATCAGTAATATTTTCACCACATAATTTTAACTGAGAAGTGATTTTAAACATTGCAGAGTTATAATCACTTATGGATTTAAAATCTTGTAGCCTCAAATGCATCCATGCATAACGAGCTTTTGGAAGTACAACCAACTTCAGGTGGTCGTACCTTTCTTGCAAACTCTTCTAAAGGACTAACGGATCTTTCACCGTGAGGTATTCAGTTTTTAAGCTTTCATCTAAATGGCGGCGGATGAAAATCATGGCTTTGGCCTTATTTTGTATAGTTGCGTTATTATCTTCTTGGATAGTGTCTCCCAGACCATTTGCATCTAGATGAATTTCGGCATGTAGGACTCACGACATATAATTTTTTCCAGAGATGTGGAGTGCTTCAAATTCGAGCTTGATTAGGTTTGTTATGGTGAAAGACTAAAACAAAACATACATGGATATTGTTAATATTTTGGCATTCAAGAAACATAAAAGTCTTATTATTTCAAAGATATTAAAGAAAGTAAACATACACGATAATTATTACATGTTGAAAGCTATTGCTATTGCTAACATATAATAAATAATACAAAGACCGAGAAAGAAAAGCCAAAAATCATTTGGAGCATAATCAGCACTAAAAACTAATATGGTGCACGCGACAACCAGTATGATAATGAATGCCAAGAGTGGGTTAAACATTTTGAAGAAGATGAAGATATAAGGATTGAGAATTCGTATGAAGATGAAAATATGGGTAAATTATTGAATGAAATGTGGTTGTATTTATAGGGTAAAAATAAAATATGGCCGTTAACTAGCCGTTATGTAGCCGTTGGAGGAGGGAGAAAATAAAATGTAAAAGTTTTTATTTTTGGTACAAAACAAACGGCAAGTTTATATCCCTACTCATGAACTGTTTACAATTTATCATTAAGTCAATGATCATTTATTGTTCCTTGTCATTTTTCAACCTAGTACGGTAGTAGTCTACTGTTGGTTAAGAAAAATTTGCATCTCATTAATTAGTCGTGCATGTACAAACAGTCACAAGTAAGGAAATTTTAAGTCAAGACAATGAAAGACACTTTTACGGTACATTATAGGTTCATGAATTAATATTATGTACATATATTATATTCATGCCACATTACTCGGTAAATCTTTTGTGCGGGTGTTTGATAATAAGTGGTAATGTTATTCATAGCAAACAGAAAGCATGACTATTCATAATAATATATATTCAGTTTGTAGCTTGGGGTTATTTCCGCTCAAGCATCAACCAATATATATAGATTGCGTAAAATAATAAAATTTCATTTCGTCCTCTCACCAAAATATTATAGATGGAGGCATAGCCATTCCTTTTTATAATCATGGTGATATACGATATTAAAATAAATTAGTAACATATCTGTAGAAATTCTTACCTTTTGGAAATGCTTAGAAAAGTTTAGAGCGTTCGTGCTGATAACGTGTTATAAAATAGCAGTTATAGAACCACAGTCACAGAGAAAGAATGATACAAAGGTAGAGAGAATTGGAATAGAGAATGGCTGATATCGGTGTATCATATTCCAATCGCCAGCCTATTTATAGGCAAAATGTCACTATTTATAATAGTGTTTTTGTTGAGAATTTTGCCTATAAATAGGCTGTCTGGCGATTGGAATATGATACACCGAAATTCCTAATGATAACCATAAGATTTCCATTAATTACATGAATAATGGAAAAATATGGAATCGAGATGAAATTGGGGAGATCAATGATATATTCTCATATTCAGTATCACAAGATATTAATAACGAGAATGAGGATCCAGAACCGAAATCGGTATCTGAGTGTCAAAAGAGGCACGACTGGATCAAATGGAAAGATGACATACATACTGAATTAAATTCGCTTAACAAACGAAAGGTATTTGGACCTATTGTTGTCACACCTGAAGCTGTGAAACCTATTGGATACAAATGGGTTTTTGTTCGAAAGCGAAATGAGAATAATGAGATTGTAAGATACAAAGCTCGCCTTGTTGCACAAGGTTTCTCCCAAAGACCTGGAATTGATTATGAAGAAACATATTCTCCTGTTATGGATGCTATTACGTTCAGATACCTGATGAGTTTATCAATTTCGAAAAATCTAGAGATGCGTCTCATGAATGTAGTAATAGCATATTTATACGGGTCATTGGATGCCGATATTTACATGAGAATCCCTGAAGGAATCAAGTTGCCTGAAGCAACGAGCTCAATGCCTAAAGAATTATGTGCAATTAAATTGTAAAGATCAATGTATGGGCTAAAGCAATCTGGGTGCATGTGGTATAATTGCTTGAGTGAATCCGGGCTAAAGAATTATGTGCAATTAAATTGCAAAGATCATTGTATGGGCTAAAGCAATCTGGGCGCATGTGGTATAATTGCGAGGAGGGTTGCATTAATTATTCATGAATAGTATCACTATTCATGAATAGTAAAACTTATTATCACATTTTACCGTGAATCCGTCTAAAGGTCGCACAAATCGGTGGCAATTGTTACAGTGATGGTGTACTACCATTGTACTATAGTGTATTGTTATATTGTGCTACAGTCCACATATTAATTATTCATAACAATTATGAGTTATTCTAGGAAAGCAATTAAACTATTTAGGAAAAGGAATCCTAATTAACTAGGAAATACAAAAGTAAACTTCAAGTCTAGAAAGGAAACAAGGAACCAAGTTTTTTGGACTCTTCCAATGTGAACGCAAGCTAGCTAGGAGCGGGAGCAATGTGAATGCAAGGTAAGCTGTCCCTTGGTCTTCTAGAAACTCTTATTGGGCTCTTGATGGGCTTAATCAATTTCAGCACTTTGGGCTTATGAATTGTAATGATAGAGGACCATCAAGGGCTTACCAACATGGATCCATCAAGCCAAGTCAATCAAGACCCATTGCAATTCAAGAGTGGACCAATCACAAGGGAAAGGGCCAAAAAGATGAATCAAGCCTTTTTCAAGTCTTGTTTGCAAAATACAAGTTCAAAGTCCAAGCATGGGAGGAATTTGGATAGCCCAAAGTGCGGAAATTGATTAAGCCCATCAAGAGCCCAATAAGGGTTTCTAGAAGACCAAGGGACGACTTAGCTTGCAATCACATTGCTGCCGCCCCTAGTTAGCTTGCGTTCACATTGGGAGAGTCCAAAAAACGTGGTTCCTTGTTTCCTTTCTAGACTTGGAGTTTACTTTTGTATTTCCTAGTTAATTAGGATTTCTTTTCCTAAATAGTTTAATTGCTTTCCTAGAATAACTCGTAATTGGATTCTGTTAGGATTCTAAATACTTTTCTAGGATTAATTGGATTTGTTTAGCTAAGCCTATAACTAGGGGCCCTTTTTTCAGATTGTAATATAGCGTTATTCTTCAATACAAGCCGTGAGTTTACTCTCGTGTGTTATACACGATTGGTTAGAACATTGCAAACTTGGATTTGTTTGTGGAAAATCTATATTCTTGGTTCTTAACTCAACATAGTTAGGGTCTTGAATCTTTATACCGAGGTTCTTAATTCCATTGAGGGCTAGAGGTTGAGGTCTTCAACAGATTGTTCTCCAAGTCCTTGGGGTTTCTTTTTCCGCGAGTTTGTCTTCTCAACGTGGGTTCTTAGTTCCAATAACTTGAGGGTCTCATTGGTTCCCCTCACTATTGAAATTGCTCATCTTTGAATGTTAGTAGTGATAGTAATTTATTACGCGGAAAAATGAAGAAACAGGGTGGAAAGACAATTGAAACACTCGACTTGGAATTCGGTTGTCGAAAGATTTGAACACCGGTTGGCAGGGTGGAAAAAACAGTTTCTTTCCAAGGGGGGTCGATTAACTTTGGTCAAGAGTGCTCTCCCTAGCTTGCACACTTGTTTTATGTCGCTAATTATAATCCCAGCTTCTGTGGCAGACAGATTGGAGAAGTTGGAGAGTGACTTCTTTGGGAAGGAGCATCTAGGGAGCGAAACTGGGATATTGTGCAATCCAATTTGATTGATGGAGGATTAGGCCTAAAGAATCTTAGGAAGTTTAATGTAGCTTGGTTAGGCAAGTGGCTTTGGAGATTCATGGTAGAGAAATATGCCCTTTGAAGGAAAACGTTGGTGGAGGTGGTATGGGGTAGGGGATCACTTGTGGTTTCCACAGTATCTATGTCCTACCGAGTGGGTGTTTGGAAAGGGATTTGGGAAGGTTGGAACTTATTTAAGCTCAATGTTTGGTTTGAGGTAGGGAATGACGATCAAGTCTATTTTTGGAAAGATAAGTGGTGTGGTGAAATGGAACTGTCAAGAGAATTTCCTGCTCTCTTTTATACTGCAGCAGATAAGGATTTGTTGGTGAGCGCTGTTATGCATTATCAGGATGGTAGAGTCGCTTGGAATCCCATTTTCAGGAGAAATTTTCCAGACTGGGAGCTGGAATCTGTTGTTGCATTTTTAGAGGAGCTTTATTCGCATAAATTTTTTGTTGATAGAAAAGATAAGAGTTCTTTGGAAGGGGACTCAAGGTGGAAATTTTCAGTTAAATCTTATTATCATGTTCTGACAAATAGGAACACGGCTGTTTTTCCTTGGAAAAGGCGTCTGGAAATCAAGAGCCCCCAAGAGCTGCTGTTTTAGCCTGGAAGCAACTAATGGAGCTATGCTTACTGGGGATAACTCGGGATTCGTAAAAAGAACAAAGTAAACTGGTGCTACATGTGCAAGAGAGAAAGTGAGAGTGTGAATCATTTATTGCTGCATTGTCCGGTGGCTTGACAATTGTGGAGTGTCTTGTTCTCTTTGCTCCATCTATCGTTGGTTATGCCCGGCTCAGTTAGGGAACTCTTCTTGCTCAGTTGGTCTCTGTATAGGCGAAGGAGGAAAATTTGGGATGCTGCTCCTCTGGGTTATTTTTTGGACAATTTGGAACAAAAGGAATCATAGGCTTTTGAGGATTAAGGAATGACTATACATAGGCTAAAGATGACCCTGCTTCACACTTGGTTTTTTTGGTGCACGGAGTGGGTGTCGTCTCTGCATAATTCTCTTGTAGTGTTTTTAGACAGTTTTTCTGTGGGTTAGGCCTTTCGGGTGAGTATATTTCAAGTGTACACAGGATGCGCTACTTGTTAATTATAATATCCCTTTACTTAATAAAAAATAGAAAACACTCAAGGATAGGTTATCGCTCACCAATCTAAGGTTCCACCTAACAGGTGAGGACAAAACCAAGAAGAGATCTTTCTTCTCATTAAGCCAAAGGCTCAATTATCACTCAACTTCACTCTGAATCTTTTACAATCACAGACTCAATTGTTTATACAGAAATCTCAAACATCTGTTTCCTCCCTGGATCGGATTGGTGACACCTTACTCCCCTAGAGAACAATGCAAAGAACGAGGAAAGAAATTGGAAACATGAATCTTTGACCAAATACCTAAGAGCATTAGGAAGGCCAAAGGGGGCTTAACATGTATGTAAGGAGGAATACAAATCTAATCTAACATGCATCTACGTAAGCCAAACTATTCGTGAGCCGAAATGGTCAAATCTGCTGGAACATCTGTTTGCAAACGGCCTTGACCACCTTAAAGAAATTGCAAATTTTTCACTCTTGGAAGCTCCAAGATTTACTGCTTGTCTTATTAGAAAGTAGACTCAGACATCTTCCCAACCACAGATGGGACACATGCTGGAGCTTCCTGTGTAATTACTGGTTTGCCCCAGTGTTGACCTAAAATTCAGGTCTGGTGATTTCTGGATGGCAACCATCGTTCTATTTTTGTTTTTACTTGCTTTTAAAAGTAGGAAACCTGCACTTGCAATGAAACCACGTGGAAAAACTTGCGAGAACCACATGAAGCCAGTTGTGTAGTAACCCACTTCTTGCTCCAACAACTGATACAACCAAGACCGTACACTCAATATATGTCGAGTCCTTTTGAATGATACACTTGTAATTTGATATAATGGAGAGAATCATGTCGAGAACCTTGGATCACCCTCAAATTTTTATATCGAGCAAATGAATTGATTAAAATTTTTCACCTATTGCCGTTGTCAATTGAATTGATATAACATAATCAGAAAAATTATACGTCATGCGTGAAATAGTGAAATGGATAGTAATAATAATTCCATTTAGGAAGACGATGATAATGGCTGTGACGCTTCAACCTCATATAATGGGGATGGGGATCACCTGTGGCAAAGATAAATTGGGATACTTGAAAATGGCTGAAAAACAAGATGTGAGCTTCTCTGGCGAAAGCAGTATTGCCTCCAATAGCTGTAATGTTGTACTCTACTTTTTGGTCCAGTCAAGATTGCAAAATTAAATTATAATATTGCATTTGAATCTATCCTGCATTGTATTCTAGATAAGCTTCCCCGTCCTATATTTTAGTCGGTCTTTCTTGTAAGCTTTCATTTTTCTTCTCTTCCCTCGCAGAAGGAAAGGAGAGAAATATCCTTCTAATAGGTGTTTGTTTTGATATAGATATTGTTCTGTCCTTGTGTTGCTCTCAATATACAGTAAACTCCATCTGCAGTTTAAAACACTTTGTTTGTATTGCAAACGGCCGCATTTTTTCTTCCATGGGAATATTACTGCTAGGTGGAGCAACCAAAGTGGAGATCGGCTTAGCCCTTGGTTAGCCACCCTTGGCATCTCTATAAGGATCTGCAAAAAAGGTTGATTATGAGGCGGTAGTTTCGGAAAGGATTTTGGTTCAAAAGTACCTTGGGTTGGATGAGGTATGGACAGTGTTGTTGGATTTATTGGTATAGCCATAGTTCTTAAGATGAAACATGGAAGAGAGGGAATTTGTTTGGCCTTTATTAGCTCTGGTCGGATGTGTGAGCTATGTATAATAAATGTGTGTGCATACGTATATACATCTCTCTCATATACATTTCTCTCTCTCTCTCTCTCTCTCCCCTATATGTATGTATGTATGTATGTATGTTTGTACACCCACATACAAACATATAGTTTTGAAGATGTTGGTTCATAGAACCTTGAGTTGGATGAGGTACTCAGTGTTGTTGGATTTATTGGTGTAGCCATAGTCCTTATAACGTGACAGGCAGGGGGAATTTGGACTGGATTAACTCTGGTTTGATTTGATATATGTATAATAAATGTATATATATATATATATAGGAGTATTCAATGATTACTTTCTCTCACTAACAATTGATGGTAACTTTTTTTTTTATAAGTAATTATATAACTAAAGCGTCAAAGCAGGTGACGCACCCTTTGTATACTAGATGTATACTAAAATTGAGTTCTTAAAATTAAGGCTATTTACAAAATCAACAAAAGAATCACTAGAAGGGGTAGTAGTAATCATCGTCCCTGAACACCAATGAAAAAGAGAGCTGAGAAGACTAATTTTCAGCTACTGAATAGACCCTTCAACATTGTCAAAAACCCTTCAATTTCTTTCCATCCAAATAGACCAACAAACCCCCAAAGGCACCGTCTCCCAAACTTGATTTCTCCAGCGAATTGTACAGTGACCAACTCAAAAGAAGCTCTTTAATAGAGCTCGGCATCACCCAAGAAATACTCCACAAGGACATCGCAGGACAATGAATTAACAAATGCACCTTCCCCACTTGCCTTGCACATGAAACACCAATCTATGTAAATTTTCTGCCGCCTACATAAATTATCACCGGTGAGAATAGCTTCAAGGCTAGCCTCCCAAACAAAGAAGGCAACCCGACTCGGAGCATGTCACGGATACAAAGAATTGCACTCCCAGACAAAGTGAGAAAATAAGACTTGACAAAGAACTTATTGCTTGACGTTTCCCACCGAACCCAATCAGTTCTGCTGTTATCAAAGTGATGAGAATAAAGAGCGGCAAAAAATGTAAGACAATCCTCTAACTCCCAATCTTGCAAATTTTTGCGAAAGATAGGATTCCACACCACTTTTCCTTCTTCCACATGAAGCACTGACCAAGCACTCTTTGTCCACAGCCAGATTGAACAAATTAGGAAACACTCCATAACTCCAAATCCTCGCACCATCTGTCTTTCCAAAATCTGATTTTTAAACCGTTTCCAAGCCCAAAAGAAATATTCTTTTCAAAAGAATCCCACCCTTTGCGAATACCCTTCCAAACCCCCAACCCATACCGATAAGTGATATCACTAGGAAACCACTTGTGACCCCCCTCTCCATGTTTACAAACCACCACTTTCCTCCACGGGCCATTCAGCTCAACCATGTATCCCCACAACCATTTACCAAGTAAAGCCGAATTAAAAAACCTCAACTTCCTGATGCCCAACTCACCCCCCTTTAAGTTGGAACACACCTTGTCCCACTTTACCAAATGATATTTCTGTTCCTCACTCTGCCCTTTCCACAAAAAATCACGGTCAGTCTAAAACTCACCGAAGCAGGAATCTCAAAAACAGACATGAAATAGGTAGGAAGACTTGAGAGAGTACTTTTAACTAATGTGAGCCTCCTCGCTTTCTACAACAATTGTTTCTTCTACCCTGCCACGCAAAACGACGTTCAAATCTCTCAATAACTGGATTCCACAGAGACTTGTTCTTATGCAGAGCTCCCATCGGTATGCCTAGTTATGAAGAAAGAAGATCCAATACCTTACACTCAAAAGCAGAGGCCAGACTATCAATATTTGCTACCTCACCCACGAGAAGAATATCACTCTTGGCAATATTTATCCGTAAACCTGACACCACACCATCTGAAAGAACAAAAGCACAAGACGAAGGTACCCCAACTGCGAAGCCTCCGCGTCGCAAAAAATCAATGTCGTCCGCAAATAAAAGGTGGGAAAGCGTGATTTTCTGCCCAGCCCAAATTGAAACCACGAATGAAACCTCCTTTCAAAGCTTTGTCTAAGAGACAACTCCAAGCCTCCATAATGATAATAAATAGAAACAAGGAGAGAGGGTCTCCTTGTCGTAGACCCCTCGAAGCGTAAAAATCAGACGGCTCCCCATTAACCAACGCTGAAAACTGGACCGAAGAAATACAAAAACGGATCCATTTCCTCAATTTCTCCCGAAATCCCATCCTCTCCAACATATAAAGCAAGAAGTCCCAATTGACGTTATTATACGCCTTTTCGATGTCTAATTTGCACAGCAACCCCGAACACTACTTTGCATTCTTGCATCTACCCCTTCATTCGCAATAAAACAAGCATCATAATCCGTAGCTCACCCACGAAAGCATGTTGAGACTCAGAAATTACCTTACCCATAACCTTTCTTAATCTCAAAGAGAGCACTTTCGCTAACAACTTACAAATACCTCCGATCCGGCTAATAGGCCTGAAGTCTCTCAAATCGCAAGCTCCCAACTTCTTCGGAATCAGATTGATGAAAGAAGCATTGAGACTTTTCTCAAAGTTCGTGAAACACCTCCATAACATCAACCTTCTAAACCTCCCAACAATCCGAAACGAAAGCCATGGAAAAACCATGTGGACCCGGAGCTTTATCACCGCACATACTATGCAACGCCGCCACCACTTCCTCCTCAGAAAAAGGAAGTTCCAAAAGAGCGCTGTCCTCGGAATCAAGGATTTTAAAGGAAACCTCGTCTAACTTCGGGCGTCACTCCCCATTGTCTGAATACATCCTAGTGTAGAAATCCGCAATGCCCTCCTTAATACCATCTTGATCCACAATAGAATTACCCTCAATCATAATATTCCGAATATAATTCGTACTCTTATGAGTACTCGCCAGCTTACGAAAGATCTCAGCCTTTTATTTTTAATCCAATGGATAATATAATGTTAACTATCAATCGTTAGTGAGAGAAAGTAACTATTGAAACCTCCCCATGTAAATATGGTGAAGATTTCAATGGTTACTTTCTCACTAACTATTGAAGGTTACTATTATATTATCCATTGGATCTAAAATAAAAGGTTGAGATTTATTGATTAGTTCTATAAAGCAATTAATTCTTTTGTATTCTTTTGAGGTGATTTAATTGCATGTATCCAACTAATCAATAAATCTCAGCCTTTTATTTTTGATCCAATGGATAATATAATAGTAATCAACAATGGTTGGTGAGAGAAAGTAACCATTGAAAATTATTTCATTTATATATATATATATATACACATACACATACATATATACACATACATACATGTATACACACACACACACGCATATATATATGTGTATGTGTGTATATATATATATATATATATATATATATATATATATATTATACATAATTACATACTCCCTTTGTTCCTAGAGAAAGTCCATTATCTCTTTTAGGCCGTTCCCAAAAAAAAATGTTCACTTTCTGATTTTTCTTTTTTGGGATATCGCTTTTACCATTTTTACCCTTAATGTGCTTGTTAGTTTATTCGATAGGTCCCACAGTCACATGGGCATCATTGAAAACTCACAACATTTTAAGATTTATAATAGAATCAACTCACTTTTCTTAATTTGTATCCGAGTCAAATAGGACTTCTTTAGGACTGGAGGAAGTTTATATTTTTGGGAGGAGCAAGGATGTTCAATTTTTTGGCAGTGATGTGTTTAGCATGTTGTGGCCTTGCGGGGCATCTGGTGCAAGAGTAACTCTCTAATTCTTTGCGATCAGGCATTGTCCTTTTCTCTTTTGCAGGAGAAGATTTCTTTCACACTTCTCTTTGGGCTTTAGCTCTAGGGGCTTTTGGAGGAGTGCCCAGGTGGATCTTGTAGGAATTGGAGGGCAGTTCTTCATAAGTTCAGTTTTTCCTTTTGCTCTCTCCTTGTCATTTGTGTATTTTTCTCCTTTTTCAAGTTTTCGACTCTGTGAATGGCTTATTCACTGTTTTTGTCTAAATCCCGTGCTGACTGCTCCCCATGCAAAGTCTGTATTGGACAGGTATCAGCGAACACTCGCCAGTACCCAGCTGAGATTAAAAATGAGCTAGTAACACATAAGCAGTGACTAAAGCTGGCATGTCAAACCAGGGAAGCGTTCAAGAGAACAAACTCTATAAACAGTTTACTAAACAATAGAAATATCTTTTTTTCATTTTTCCCCTGGGTGAAATTAGAGAAGTTCCACTTGTAGAAAGGAAATGGAGACGGAGAATAACACTATATGATCATAAGCTCATAACATTTGCCACTTTTTGTTGTCACCATGAATCAAAGTCATACTAGTTGTTCGTGATTGTAGCTCGGCATTAATTCAAGCCGAAAACAATCTAATGTGACAATAGAGCTCAATGGTTACTCTTGGACTCGTGATATGGACACTTGAGCTTCAATGGATTTGTTCATGGCATCTCATTCTCCAGTACTTCACAACTTGAGGTCTAGTTTTTCTCAACTGTCTAAGGATGATGTGGGGGATAACGGGGATTGTAATTTACTGTTTGGGGGAAAATTAGTACTTGGGGTATTTGAGCCAAAGTAGTATTCTTGTTGGGTTATTCTACGCTAGTAATGATATCAGACTCCTTTGGATAGTTTAGTTTATTAGTCCTAGTCGTAGTAGAATTCGTATTTTTGTTTTATAATTTTCAATATCATCCTCTATTTAATTCTAATGACTCATCCTCGGGTCAACCTGTCTAATTTTGTTGGCTAACAAATCTAATAGACTTACTTTTTCCAGCCAACTCAATTTCCCTGTAAAAGTGTTTTATCCTAATCTAGTGTTCATTTTCCTGTGGATTCTTATGTTTTGTTAATTGATTTGACCACATATGGGTGTATATCACTATCAGAACAGTCCAGTAGATGTGAATTCCTACAACTTCGCCCCCACCCCCCACCCCCGCCATTATATATATCTCGCCAGAGGTTTCTGACCTGCGTACACATGGCTGCGTACTAATATTTCTTTGAAAGATGTTATAAACCGCAGTAGATGCTTACGACCCTATGCAATCTAGAAAAAGGCTCTCCATATTTGGCAGGCTAGTCAGGTAGATTGTGGCAACTTTTAACCACTAGGGGATTTGCTGAGAATGTAAATGTAAACGTCTGGCACTTTGTAGATTGTGAGTTAATATCCACAATTCCTGCCATTAGATGGAAAAATGTTAACTTTCCCTTTCCTTACCAATCATTTAAGCCGTTTATGAATTATGATAGAAATTTCTGGTTCGTAAAAGGAACTCATCAATGATAGACCCAAAATTAGTTGTTAATTACTCTTTCATGCTTTGGTAGACGCAGCATTATTTCTGCAGATGTTATAGATGGCAGAAACCTTTTACAAGGACCACTATTGGTTTGGAGGGGTAGGAATTTGATGTTTCATGGACTACTATTGTCTGATTCTGTTAACTAGATTGTTCAGCTTCGCTCTCTTCAGTATGATGGTGTTGGTGTCTTTTCTAGCACCAGCTTTCTTGATTTACCTTTTGCCATTCATAATGTGATGGACATAATTTAGTTTCCCTGACATTAATTAGATTTATCAAGTGGTTAGTAAGATTAATGAGTTGATTGGCTGATTGATGAGATCCAACCTTTCATTTGGACCTTCTGCCATGTGACAATTAAGATGGAAATGAACCCTCCGTGATTCTTGAACTACAACAGACATTTTTAAGGAGGTCATGTTGTGTGGAATGTGTTTTTGGTTGCCATAGGAAGTACCTAGACTAGATTGCATCTGAAAGAACGCTGTACCGAAGATGTAGTTTCTTTGATATATTTGTGGTCCTTTGTGCACTAGCCTGGTAGGTGTGCATGTGTGTATGTTCGTGTGTTGTGTGTTTGTTTTTTGGTCTTTCACGAGGTGTTCCTGAACCATATTGGGTTTGACACTAATCCCCACTCGCGGCGATACTGATTGTGCCACTGGCCCTAGACAATTTGTACCTGGTGAGACTCAAACACGGGACATCCTAGTAAATACATCGCTCTGAACTTTGTGGTGGTCAAGCCTGACCACCAGCCAACCCATTGGGTTGGTGTGTGTGTGTTTGTGTATGCTGTTGAAAGTTTTAATGTCTTGGAGTTATTATTTTATTTTTATTTATTTATTTATTTTATTTTTTACATTTCAGGCGGGCTCTTCCTTTTCTCAGCATCAGACACCTCGGCGATGGACCTTGCTTCTAGTTGGGCTAGTGGCCGTCCAGTCCCTATTTACTTTCATTATAGCGTTGATGATTGTTCTGATAGAATAAAGGATATAGAAAACTTCATGCTGGAACTTAGAATCAGTATATAATTGACTGTAAATTGGTTCATAATTAAAAAGTTAAGTAGACTACCATTTGATGTAATATTGTGTGTTTGATGAACGGATGTAGATGTAAGATGGTGTCTTATGTGCCAGAAGTTTTGAAGGAATCAGTGAACAACAAACTTCCTTTCTTGGCCCCCGAGACGACCACCAGATTTTCAAGTTCAAATCATTGAACTCTATCAAAGAGAATAGATCTGGGGCCTGATCAATCACCATTATATAGTGTGGCCATTTTCGAAAATCCTGTCTCGTTACCTCGTCCATTTTCTCATACCATTCTATATATTGGCTGGCTAATAATGGCTTCGATTTTGGGGACGAAGAGAGAGGTGGTGACTGGTTGGGTGAAGGGGAAGATGCGTGTTGCTGATGGTCATGACAATCAACGTTGGCATTAGTTACAAGACAATTCCAGTTTGGTAACTCACTCTTGTCCACCATCCTCTTTGTGTGTGTGTGTGTGTGTGGTTTTGTGAGTGTGGTAGGGTTGTGGCTTCATGGTTTTCCGGTTATCCCCTGCAAACTATAACACCTGCAGCTGACAGTAAACTCTCTTGAACTAACTATTCAGTTTTGGCAGACCTAACAACTGAATGGTATTCTGGCTCTAATGCCCCTATCGTCTACTTCTAAAAACTGCTGTCCACCCCCTCCCTCAAGTTAGTTTTGCCATTGTTGCCGGTTCACATCCTCCTCACGACACCACTGAATCAAGGCTGTTAGTTGTCAAAGCCTCTTGACCCGTCGATACACCTTGATCTCCTATGACCGCTGCCCCCATTGTTGGTGATCCCGACGATCAAGGGTCTATTGATGCTTGTATTTTATTGGTCTGAATCTTGTGGCATGCACTAGAAAAAATGCAAATAGCAGTTTCCCCATACAGTTGTGAATTGTGATGTGCCTTGGCTCTCTTCCACTTAACTACGTCTCCACTCGGACCACGGGCCTCGCCCAACCTCCATTCAACCATGCTCTTTGCCAAGCTGCAACCCTCACCAAATTTCGCCACTGATACTCTCTGTTTTCTTAAAAAAAGTGTCCTGCTTGATCTATCACACAGAAGAAGAACTCATTTGGTGCAGCGTTTTTAAAATGCTACGTATTTAAAACGTAGATTTTTCAAAACGGAATTTTTTTCTTATAAATGTGTTTGAGATATCGCTTCAAAATGCAATTTTTTTTTTATTGTTAGCGTTTTAAAACCTGTGTTTTGGGAAAAAGATGAAAATTTCAGCGTTTTAAAATGCAACTGTGTTTTCAAAACGCAGTTTTTTTCTGTCGCAACCTTGAAACATAATTGTTGCAAATAAGCTGCGTTTTATCCCTACGTTTTGGCCAAAACGCACGACCAAACGTGCTCTAAGAAAATATAATTGTCTCTATTTTAAATTGGGAGAGACTATTTTCACTACATTTTTCGCTTATCCATTACATCATTAGTTGTAACTTTAAACTAATATATATTTGGACAAAACTATCACTAAATTAATTACTTGTCATTTAAAGTAGAGTAATATATTTCTTATTTTCAAATTACCTTTTAATTAATAACATATCAACAAGCAAAGTAATTTTGCTTTTTTCATTTATACTTATTTGTAATAAATATGTTTTCTTAATTATGCATAAGACTCGTTTCATGTTTTAATATAAAAAAAAATCATAAAGATAATTTTCAATCAAAATTTTAGAAAATGTGTGATATCGTATTACAAAAAAATAATAATAATAAATTTAATTTAAAATTTGTTATTTTAAAAAATCAATTCAATAATAGCAATATGGTAGGTATTGAATTGATTATCGATTTCAATCAACTCAAAACATAAAATTTAAAATCAATTGTTATAGGTAGGCAAAAAGAATAAAAAATTTCGATACTATATCACAATATTATTTTACTATTGTAATTTTTTTTTAACAATTATATCCTTTAAATCTAACTGTAAATTTTTCATTTTAATAAGCAAAGATCACATGTTTTTTCAAACTTCGGTTGACAAAACAAAATCCTGATGATATTAGTTTTTCTATTAAGCAACATGGCTTCAACCAAGAACTTAATTAATTAAACATTTAAAATAAATAAAAATAAAAAATGATAATTATGTTGTTTATATGAATGATAATCAAAGATCATATAATATGTTTTAAATTATAAAATAATATTGAAAGATGATTAGAAAAGTAACTTTGTTAGTCAACTTAATATGTACAAGTAATTAAGGGTAGTTTTGTCGAAGCATATATATATTTAATATAATAATTAATAATGTGGTGAATTAGCAAAAATGTAGTGAAAATAGTCTCTTCTTTTTAAATACTAGGATAATGTGTATTTTTTAAGGATACCTATGTGAGAGTGGGTGCCCATCAATTAAAATTGGAATCAAATTGAGGATAAAATAATAAGATAAGTTTTAAAAAAGGAAAGATTAGAAAATGAATATTGTTTTTAAAACGGCCTAAAAAGGAAATATGAACATTTTTTAGGAACATAGTGAGTAATATTTTTATTTCTGGATATGGTAGAAATTAATTAGGTAGATTTGTTATGATTAACAATGGGACTAGCATACAAAAATTTGAAAAAACTACATACTCCCTCTGTTTCTAAATTATTATTTTATTTAATTTTTTTAATCAAACAGACTATTTTTGAAATGCAAATTAACATATATCTATATATATATATATATATATATTCTTGTTTTATGATTCTGAAAAAAATTAAGAATATACATCAAATTTACATTTAAAAAATAATTTTGATTTAAAAAAATAAAGGACAATAATTTAAGAAGAATTATATAATTATTTCGTCTCTCGGCTTTACCAAAACTATACGTTTTGGACCCCCCCTTTTATATTCTATACCTCCTATATTACTAAGTATACCCCCCTTATTTTCCTATTTTACCCCTTAAGCTTAAACCCCCAAAATGTTAATTTGCTAAGTATACCCCCACCTACATCTACCCCATCTCCCTCCCAAAACAACATCGATCAAAACATTCTCTTCTTTCCCAACAACAGAGAACTCCATTTCTTCACTTTCTTCTTTCCCTCAAACACTTTCTTTCTTCTTTCTTAGTTACCTTCTTCCACAATCTCCTTCTCAGCTACCTACTTCAACAAATTCAAGCCACTACAAGCTACATTTCAAAGTTCAAAAATGGAACCATTCGGTAAGTGTTTCATTTAAATTTTGGCTTTTTGGTTGCATTTTGGTTAGATTTTGGTTGCATGTTTTTGTTTTTGTGAACACGCATTTTTTTTTAAAATTTTGTTGCATTTTTTTACCAATTTGATGAATTTTTTGCAATTTCCTGGGGAAGCTTCGTAATGTATGTGCGGCAGCCCCTTACCGCACACACCAGAGACTGTGCGGCACTGGTCCACCGCACATACTCTGGTGCGTGCGGTGGGGGGTTGCCGCACACACATGATGTTGTGCGCTAGGTTTTGACCGCACAGAAGCAGCTGCATGCGGTACATGTGTGCCGCACAGTCGTGTCTTAGTGCGGCTGATGTGTACCGCACAGGGCAGGACTCGTGCGGCCAGGTCATGCCGCACAGAAAGTTTACCGTGCGGCCAAGGGTGCCGCACAGCACCATTTTTTTTTAAAATCACTTCTTCAATCAACTTGCACATCAACTATTTGATGAATGTATGTAAGCTTATTACTTCCTCATTATTATTTCCTTGTTCTTACATTACTTTGGCTTGAATGAATGCATATGCGCAGGGTTACGGCTTCCGCTAGGAGGGCACAGAATCCCAACCCTGAAAATGAGGCACAACGTATACAGGGGCTAGTTATGACTGAGGGGTGGATGATGGGGTCGGTTATTCGGGCCGGTAATTTGGGGGTGGTTATTATTCGGGGCCGGTTATTCCGGGGCCGGTGCGGTACGGGAGCCGGTTATTCGGGGCCGGTTATGATGAAGAGGAAGAAGATGTTGATCATGAAGGGCCGGTGATGGAGGTGCTGGTGGTGACACTTTGCTCAAGAGGAGGCCCCATTTCCAGTGGGCCATTGATGGTTCACCGCTAGTTACGTACAACACACATGTAGCTAGGTATGTGTGGAATGGGATAAAACGACCGGTGCTAAAGATGCAAAATCACACATCTAAGTTGTTGAGTTGGTCGGTTCCGCTTGCAAATCCGGAACAGCTGGAGAGTAGGTGGTGGAATATTGTCCTGAGGTCTGGACTATATACGCTGCCTAGGTGTTCTTATAAGGAGTCATCGAAAGCCTTGGTTGCTGCTTTTGTTGAACGATGGCATCCGGAGACGAACACCTTCCATTTACCATTTGGTGAGATGACAATCACCTTGGATGACGTGTTTTGTCTTACCGGTCTTCCAATCAAGGGGAGGCCTGTTGTTTATACACGGACGTTGGGATATACTATTGAGGAGCTTTTGAGATTTTCCATTTGGAAAATGCCGAGGTGATTCAGGCACCCATGGTAGGAGAGGCTGCTCTTTCAAGTTAGAGTGGCTTCGTGGTAGGTTCGAAGATGAAGCTACAAGTGATAATGATGCTATGCAGACTAGTCGCTAAGGCATATTTATTGTACATATTCGCCGCACCATTTTTGGGGACAAGAGTGGGAATCGAGTTCCTGGTTCCTATATGGAATTTTTGGAGAATGTCGATAAGATACCAAAGTATGCATGGGGAGCTGCAACCCTTGCCTATTTATATCGACATTTTCAACTTTTTCTTCATTACCAATTCGTAATGATGAAGACCCAATCTTGACCTTTTCTTTATAAACACCACTACGTTCACAAATCAATAACAGCCGAGGTCGTTTCTTACCGGCACCACTGTCCGACCTACCAATGATAATCACCATGCCATGCTCCCGGCCTCTAGCTTGAACCCATTCAATCAATTTATCCCGAGAAATAAAAGATTCCTGAGTTGTGAACA
Source organism: Platycodon grandiflorus (assembly GCA_016624345.1). Lineage (NCBI taxonomy): Eukaryota > Viridiplantae > Streptophyta > Magnoliopsida > Asterales > Campanulaceae > Platycodon > Platycodon grandiflorus. The sequence continues at coordinate 31,078,004 of CM028363.1, forward strand.
CATCTGTGAAGTCAACATCAAGTGCTTCTGGGGCCGGTGCATGTTCAACTGCAACAATCTCTTCATTATTCGGACCCTTCACACTTGGCTCCGTAGTTAATGTATTTGAATCTGTTAAACATTACGAAAAAATTAAAAAAAAGTGAACCTCATCTGCGGCATGACCTGCCGCACACTCTATAGAGTGTGCGGCAAGACCTTGCACACTCTATAGAGTGTGCGGCAGGACCCTGTTGCACACTCTATAGAGTGTGCGGCAGCCCCATACCGCACCCTCTATAGAGTGTGCGGTAGGTTCAGGTCGCACACTCTATACATGGTGCGGTCCTGGCCTGTCGCACACGACGGGTTAGCAGCTCGGTTTTTTGAAATTTTTTTGCATTTTTAACCTAAACTAAACGGTAAAATGAGTATAAAAAGAGTTGTAGTACTTACACAATTCATCTCTTCCACTTCCTTGTGCTCCTTTTCATCAATGTGGATCGATTCATTGCTAGGGTTTGAGGGTTTGGAATCCATTTTAGTGGTAGAGTTTTTTGAATTTTTGTTAAGTTGTTAAGAATGAGGATGGTGAAGAAGGGGGTGGGAGTAATAGGAGATGGGGGGTATACTTAGTATTTTTAGGATTCTAAAATTCAGTAGGGGGGTCAACTTAGTAATGAATTTATTTTAAGGGTAAATAAGTCTTTTTATATTGTGGCAATTTTTGTAATATTCCAAAGGGGTAAACTCACCAAAAAGGGGGGTTGGAATAGCAATTCCCAAAAAAATTGAATAGAGAAGTAGTCTTTTCACCACCAACAACAACAACAACAGAGAAATTGGGAGAAATGGGCGAAGATGGAATGTTGAAGCGTCATTTGGAAGAATGGAAGTACTTCTTGAAGGGGAGGATGTCGCTGTTGGAAGACCAATATCGCTTCTCCGGGAAGCGCCTCCCTCGTTGGTCCGCCTCCGATGTCGAGGAATTCATCGCTTCCGATCCCGTCCACGGCCCCATTGTAAAACCCCCTTCCTTCTCTCTCGATTATTCTCTTGTGTGTGTTGTCTTGTTGATCAGGTTCTATCTCGTTAGTTTGATTTGGTGATGTTCTTTGTAGATCTTGGTTTGGTGTAATTTTGGTTTCAGATGTGCCGGTGAATGTGTTTCCTGGTTTCAATTTCGTGGTATAATAATAATAATAATAATAATACTTGGCTGATGGTATTAGACAATTGTTATCTGAGGGAGACTTTATTTGTTTTTCAATCAGGAAGTTGTTGGTGATTTTTGGTTTTAATGTTTGGGTTTTAGTTTAAGTTGCATTCTCGCAGATCCTCTTGAGTTGGCAAGTTTTGGTTTTGGTATTCTCGAAGGTTTTGGATAAATCTTGAGAAAGGTTTTGGTTTCGTGCTGAATATTACTCCGTCAGTCCTAAATAAGTGTTCACTGGCCTGTTTTGGGTATTTTTTTAAAGGGGAGGGGGGGGGGGGCGGTGAGGCGTCAGAATTTTTTTAACCAATTGTCTATATACGCTTTCTAATTGGGAGATAAAAAAAATTTGTTCCATTGATTTGACACCAGTAGAAGATATTAGTATAGGGTATTAAAGGAAAAACACATAAGGTCACATACTATCGTAAAACCCATTTAAAGTCAGTAGGAGATGCTTATTTTTGGAAGTAGATAACTCCTTGTTAAAGCAAGCCTTGTGGGTTCTATAAAGTGGAACCAGGCAGACCCTGTGATCTCGGGTGAATCTATTTTTGGAACTGTTGTTTGATTTCAATACTAAGTTAAATGGAAGTCTCTAAATGTTTGTTCACATGCATTCCCAAAGTTGTCAGGCTTCTGTTTCTTTGCAGAAGATGTTACATAAAGACATGCATGTTATAGAACCTAAGTTCTCTATTGAGCCAAACCAATAAATATTTTTTTGTAAACCTTACTATTATCCAACTCAAGAACCTGTATGTGTACTCGATTTCATGTCCAGTACTCCAGTTACATGCCGGTGCTGGATAAAAGGACGATTACATACAAAAAAATTAAAGAGCAAAGCTTAGAATTTACCGTTGTACTAATAGATTCATGTATTTGGATACAGGTTCCTTTAAAATTTATTAGCCTTCTACCTTATTGGAAGCAAATGTATGGGTTCCCTTCTAACCGTGCAATATGTGGCACCTAAAAGATGTTCCTTTACCAGAGCAGTTAGAAATGAAAAAGCTAGTTGTTGTTGGAGCTCTGTGGTAAATACACGTTTAGTTCTCCCATGAAGACTTTAGTTCATTCTCGTTTCCCTTTCTTTCTAGCCTTTAGCACTTCCTTCATTTGGAAAGGCCAAGCTTCTGTTCAAGCTGAACTCACGGTCCCTTTTATGTAATTGGCTGAAAACTAAATGACTGGAGACAAAAGCATAGACCTGTTTGGTATGTACGGACATTGCTGTATCTTGTATGCTGCAAACATGGTGAAACCTGGCATTGTCCCAGTGCTTGGAGTCTTTTGATAATTAGGAAGAGTGAGCATACCCTCCTTTTGTTGACAGGCTTCTCCCAACTGTTTAAAAAGGCTTTGAGAGTGGTGAAGATGCAATTGCTTGAGGCACTGCAGTACCAATGGGGTTTTTGGTACTTATGAACAGAAATGGATTCTAGAGCTTTCTAGAGATTATGCCCTTCAATCCACTTTTGATTGGGTCTTTTTCCGCCTTTGTGCTGGGAGCTTTTAGAAGCATGCCAAGTAGTAATTTAAGCAGGGACTAGAGGCCAGTGCTCCACTGATTTTGGCTGTGTTTCCACCTTTTTTTCTTTTCTTAATTCCTCTATCCTCTTTCCATTATTTCTCTATCTATTACTAAATTTTCTCTTAAGAAAAAAAAGGCTTGTTGCTATGCATCTTATACTTTCACAATGGAGCATTTACTACATACCCACTGGATAGAACTGCTGCCTTTCAAGCTTATTTCATCTGGGATTCTCTTTTATCCAACAATGCTTTGCCCAATAACTCAACCTTCCATGGTCCACCATTGCTTAACATTGTCAATTATATCACCCTTATGACATACATCCTCCACCTCAGCCGTCTGCCACCATAAATCATTGTCAACACTATGCAACTGTTATAACTTACTAGTAAATATGGCACATGCATGTGTGTGCATAATTATTGTAATTTTTATTTTCTTGAATTATTAGTTATTTCATTTTATGATTTATTTTTATGAATTTTAGCTTTTTTAAATTATTTGGTGGCTCTTGGGTAATTTTTTGAATAGTGTGAGAAGTGAGTGGTTATTGCAAAGAGTCGGGGGTAGGTTTATTTTTTCTATAATCGTAATTACATTTTTAGGAGAGGTAAATTTGGTGAATCCTAAAAGCGTGACATGGCTTCATTTTGAACCCTTGCTTTCTAATAATATAGATAAGGTATAAATATGTGCATGTGTGTGTACAGAAATTGCTGTGTATGAGTAGATATATGCAATGTCAACATAATGGGGAATAAAATGAATATGCAACTGTTAGATGTGTGCATATAGTTATTTATTCTTATTATATTTTATACATAACTAGATCATAATATTCTTTTACTCTTCTTTTTGCATTGAGTTTGTGCTCTTAAAGACATGACTTTATGAATGATGTGTATCATACAGAGCCAATCTTGAATCATGTAGGGGATTGAGATGTGTTAGACTGGTGTATACTTTGTGTGTGTGTGTGTGTGTTTGTAGTGGTTTTTTTGTTTTTGTTTTTGTTTTTGGTGTGGGGCTTAATGCTTTTGTATTTGTTAAAGGGTTTTGATAACAAGTGCCCTAGGCATTAGGGACACTCTCCAATTCGTCGGTATTGATTCCAAAAACAGATAAATCTTTAAATTATAGATTATTAACAAGTGTCATCGGGAACTTGTTAGCTGGACCCTTTGTTAAATGCTGTTCACTCTTGACTGGGAAGGAAGGTCAGTCTACTTTTGGGATGTCAAGGAAATATTGTTGTCATGGGGTGGTGAGAGTGCCTTTTCCTGCTTATCTTTGCATAATCGAGTGCCCTTTTTTGCTTAACTCTAGGCCAAGTTAGTGGGTGCTTTTGGCGGGTTCCCCTTGAACCCTTTTAGACTTTGATAGAGATGGGCAAGCTGTTTTGATTGTTTTCTTGGTTTTTTTTTTTCTCTTATTCGATCTAATTGTTCATCAGTGGTTCCTTGTCATCCCAGTTCCCATGCTTGTGGTCTCTCTTCTAAAACAAAATCTCATTTGTAGACCAAAAGGTTAAAAGGAAATGTAGCTGACATTGGGTTTTACTTTTGTGGACAATGATTCTAGTGAATCTATGTATCAAAACATGATTGGGAGTCTATATTGCCAGAGAGCATATAGGTGTATTAAGTGTGCAATTTGGAACTTGAGCTTCACTCGTTAATTACTCAATTTGGCTCGAGCTCGTGAAGGAAATGAATTGAGCTCTAACATGATTTTAGGTTGAAGGCATAGTTATTAAATGCTAGCGTCTCCAAGTATCTATGAGCTAGCTCAGTTCAACTTGAATTGGTTTGATTAGTGCAGAATATAGACTATATGTATGTGTATGTATAATCTTGTCTAATGCTGTTTTGTCACAGGACTCGCCATCACCAACTAGCTACAGCTTTCCCCAAGTTTAGATCGATTCACAATGTAACAGAGCCACACTTGAGCATAAGGTGCTCATTTTGAGTCAAATTTCAGCTCATCTTAAGCTTGTTCGGAATTTTAATGAGCTGAGTTTGAAATCTTGAATTTTGACTCAGCTCTACCCCTTTATAGCTTCGACAATACTGTTCGTGAATATTTCAGTATTTGATATAAAAAGAGGGTGGTTTGGGAAAGGAGTGGCGGAAGCTCTGCTTCAAATCAAATGTATATTACAAGGTGTAGTTTGGTATTTGGGTAAATGTTTTGGATATGGATGAAAGGGAGGGGAAGAAGGAAATTGAGGCAGTATGAATTATGACTTCTTGTTGATTAATGCCTTCGAAATTTTCAATTATCGCACATTAGCATTTCTTAAGGTCCTTGTCCTTGTGTTACATCATGTTTACTTAAAGTTAAAAGAAACAAAAAGCCTTAGAATTAAATTATAGCATGCAATTATAGTTGGCTATGAAGCACCGATACACCAAAATGGCCTCCATGGCGGTATTGGATACGGATTTGTGGGGGGGGGGGGAGGGGAAGATATGACTGGGTGCATATCGGGTACATTTCATACGTATCCAGTTATTAATATTTAATGTTTCTGCTCGGATACGTTGAGGATATGGCATGGTTACGTCGGGGTCAAAAAAATTTCTTTCCTTAAAGCAGAGGATTTTTTTGGCAAATAACATAGTTGTCAATTAATAATTCTACTAAAATGTACTAGACAATGCCCAAAAGTAAGAGCCCAAAATATTGTGGAGATAAAATAATATCTACGTGGGTAGTCAAACATTATTATATTTATTATTTATTTCTTTTCTTTTCTTTTTGTACAATATTTCTTTCTATTTAGTATCTTTTCATCTCTCCTTTCTCAATGTTTTCTCTTTTTCCAAACATATTTTCTTAGAAATGCCACCGAAGCAGCTAACCCCACTTCTGTTTCAAATATATTTTTTAGTATTTCTCTTTTCTTTAATGTATTACTAAATGGATTTTCAATAGTTTTGGAAATAAAATTATACTCTTGGAAAGCATATTATACTAGCTTTTTACTTGTTGTCTTGCTGACATGTAAAAACTGAAAACTAATATTTCTTTATGACATACTTATCTACATAATCTTAGGTGAATCATTTAGGGATGAAACATAACACATATTTTATATTAAAAAAATTCCATATACTTGCTGTGGTTTATCCTATATTTTTGGATTTTGATGTGTTGACTTACCCGCACTGTATCGCACCCATATCCCGCACTTTATCAGTTCTTCATAGATACTTGGAGACGTTGACATTGAGGTTTGTGGACATGGAACAAGGAATAAACACAAGCAAACCGATTTCGTAAGCATTACAAAGTATGATTCCTCATTTTTGATTAGGTGCCTCGTAATTCGTACGTGTGCTTGAGTTGGCGTCATTGAAGAAGTGGGGGTTGATTGAAGATTGCCCCTTGCAGTGGTCACTAAACCTTTAGGACTGGAATCTTATCAAAGTGGTCATTGATAAACAAACTTTGCGATGATCTCAAGGAGGATAACATTACACCAAGCTTTATCTCATTATGAGGATGATAGTGATCTTGACTGTGATTACTTCCAAGCAGTTTGTCTGAAGATAGAGGCTGCATTTGATAGCCATTGTACTTAAGAGACCTGTTAGGCAAGAAGGTATACAGTGGGGGGTTTCAATTGTCATGTGGGAAAAGATTGTATGGTATGAAATGGTGCTTGGAGACTATGAATTTTGAGATGGGAATAATAGTAGAGAGTTGATCATAGATTCTGCTTTAGTTTACAATTTTGTGAAGGTAAATACATAAAAAAAGAGGAAAAGAACGCCGAAGAAGAGTCGAGTGGACTTTTTCCTTTCTATACTAGTAGATGGACATACTTGTATAGAGTATTGCATGATTTCGATAGATATGGTCTTTAAAAATCAGCAACAGCATGGGAGATACTAGAAATGATAAACCTAAGGTGTGAAGTCTAAGAGGAAATAGATTAGTAATGTTTATACATAAAGTAGCAAAATAGCCAAGGTGGCGTAAGGGCTTGTTTTTGAATGTGTGAAGAGAATATTCAAGGGGTTCTAGGGCAAAAGGTCGAGAACCTGGAGAGGAAGGGAGAAGACCATAAGGTTTCTGAAAGAAGAGGAGATTGTTGTATAACTTGGCAAAAATACTGAAATGCGGAGGGTTTTAAAAATATAATGCTAAAGAATTTGCCAAGTTAAAGCTTTCAATGGTCGTTATATTAAATTAAATGCACAACACATGGGAAGGAATGTATGTACAGAAAACGTCCCCAAGTTGTAGAACTTTTTACCATCCATATCATCCTGTACAGGACTGCAATATCCTTGTTGAAAATCCAAATGATAATTGATTAATTAATCTCTTTGTGCAATAAGCTATGACCTTCTGGTTTTAAAACTGCCTCCATCTTTTCATTTTAAAGTTACCTGGCCCTCCTCTCTATATACCTTGGTTCAGTTTCATGATCCCACATGAGGCTTCCACTGTTATGGCGTTGATAAGGGTGACAATTTTAGGACAATTGAACTAGGGATTTGTCTATGGTTCCAGGCTATTAGTTTTACACTTGCCTAGGCGCTAAGGCGGTTGATCTTTTTAAAGGTTTATCCATGTTCTTAAAGCATATCCTGAGGCTCTTAAATAGAATTTCATGGTTAGATACTATGTTTCTTTACTTAATTTTGGAAACTTTAATTTTGTCATGTTTATTAGAGTTAGCCAAGTTTATAGAAATCTAAATTCTGAATTTCAGCTTGTGCCATGAAACTGAGGCTGAGCTCTACCTTCAACTCTTTTCTGAGTATTTGATTGGGAGAAGAAGATTATGTGTGTGTCTAAGTATACACGTGTGCGTATGTATGCATATGTTTTCTCCCATGTTCTAATTATATTAATCTTGTTGAATCCCATATTTTTGTTGTGAAGTTGGACATTTTTTGTGTACCTATGTATACCTTACTTCCAATTGTACTACAGACCACAGGGACTATAACAGATAAAACTTTACTGGCTACTTAGAATATGAAGAGCACTAGGGTGTTTCTCCACTCCTCTTTGGGTTTTGACTTTAGAAGCTTCTGAAGTTTTGCTGTTAAGTGCTTCAATAGCTTCAAGGGCTCTTTTTCTTTTGTTTTTGATCAAGTACTTTTCTGCTTGTATTTCTTTATAGGAGCTTCCAATACATGCTTTTCTTTATATTATCTTCTTTTTTCATCAAAAAAGGGAATAATAATAGGAAAAAAATGAAGAGCACTAAAAAAAGTTTTTGTCATCAAGTATTGCATGCTTATTTTATGGGATCTTGAAAGATTTTGTTCAACTTGCTATTAGACTACATTATAAAATGTTCAATGAATGGTGAATTCATTTACATTTCCATGTGCCTCTAAATCAACTCAACTTTGGGGGACTCTATATTGCTTGTTATCAGTGTCCTTCACATTTCCTTTCTTTTAGTTAAATTATGGACATTCTATTTCAGCATTGCTTCTATGTTCTTTAATGACATACAGTTTTTATAGCAAGAGTGCTTAATTTGCTCCTTTTTTCTTGCAGATTAAGACCACCCTCGAAGCTGGTAAATTTGGTCTAAACGGAGGTATCATTGGAGCAGTTTCAACTGCGGTTGTTGCTTGGAAATATTCGAAGAGTCCCCATGGTAATTTGATCTCTTTCACTGCTTGGAATATTAACTATTTTCCTAATATGAATAGGAGTACACGGGCCCTATAAATACTCTCTTTAAATGTAATTGCATGACAATAATAATACCCCAATAATATTGCTCTTATTTTCTTAACTTTGTGCTAGGAAACCTTGCCATTTTTGGCCATTGCTAGTGAGCTAGGGCTTGTAACTCTCTGGATTATTCATTTGGCATTTATTAGTCAAACTATTGTTTTGCGGTGTAATAGCATCCCTGTTTGTAGAAGATTTTTCCAATGGTTTCGGCCATCTTATTGGCATGTCCTGGCAGGGTATGGTTTTTGTTGGATTAATCTTCAGGTGTAATACTAACTTCAACTGGTTATCTAAGATTAGGATCACAATATGGGTATTGACAGCTAGCAAACAAGCTTCCATGGTGGGGCTGTGTTCTTGTCCACCCTACTAATTGCCAAATCACAGCCCCAGCAGCTATACCCAGGCCCCCCTGGACTTCTCAGGTTGATTGATACCTGAATTTAGAGATTGAATTTGGGCTCAACTAGGATTGCTGAACCCCTGTAATAATCCAAGCCAAAAAAAAAAAGAATTGAAAAAGTTGTGGCCTTGCCGTTGCATTGCTGCCTATTTTGTAATTCAGTTGGATTATTCCAGACACACCATTTAAATTGAAATATAGAATGAGTAATGCGAGAGCCACCAAGTGAGTCCCGAATTTTGGGCACAAAATGATGTGGTGTTTTATGTGTCATGTTATTTGGCATCTCGCGCACTCCATTTTCTGTAGCCAACAAGATGACATATAAGATGCCACATTATTTGTGCACAAAATTTAGTAGTCATTTGGTGACTCTAATGGGGCGGGTGGATTTCACAGGTCAAGGTAAATTGATCCTTATGGAGTTGGGGGTCTATGAGGTAGCATCTTTCATGTTTACCTTTACTTGGGATAGCTTGTTGAGTAGTGCACGCTCTGATGTTTGTTGTTTTTGCTGTCCATTTCCTTCCAGTTTTCATCAATCCAGCTTAGGAATTTAAAATTGCGTATTAGTTATCTAAATTGGAATAGAATTTATTGCCCGTGTACTGTGGCGTCTTGAAGTGATTTTTTCTAATTGTAAAGCCTGATTATTTCCATAACTGTTTTTGGGAAAGATACGTTTTGTCCAAAGCGCGTGGAAAGAGTAAAGTTTTAGTTGACAAGTCTTGGTAAGAATAGGAAGGGTGATTGTTTCAAATGTAAGGAATTAAAGAAGAAACACATAGGAACACACAAGAGAATGGAAAGGGAGATCTTAACCTACTACTTTTTGGATTCATAGGTGCTGTACTGGCCTTTGGAGCAGGAGGTGTCTTTGGTGGGGTCTTCGGTGCGGAGGCTGCAAATCACTGGTTTCAACTTTACAGGCTAGATACCAGGGCTTCGCAGGCCAAATTCTTCGAATGGTGGCAGAGCAAAACACAAGGGCGGTCTTAAAGTAGGGTTTCCGGGAACATACAGAATTTTCAGACCTTATCACCAATAAGAAGTTGCATCGGTTGTAGCTATTTTTATTTGAATGTCCTTTTTTTTGTTTTTATGTTTATGCTCAGGATCATCCCTTTTACTGTTAATGTTCAGGAATTCAAAAATTGATCTCAGTGTTCCTGCAGAAATGTTTTGATGATGAATGCATCGTTTGTTGTAGTATTATTTTACACAGTTGAAAGCATAGTATCTTTGATTGGAGGATGCCAAGAGATCTGCAAACATTGTCCAGTGTGAACCTGAAATGCTATATTGTCAGACACCAAGTGTTAGAGCATCACCGATGCAAATGTGAATGTTGAAAAAATTGAGTGCCACCTAGGATTTATATACTTTTCAAAAAAAAAAAGCTCCTTAACATGTGCTCTTAGGGTACAAGTTAACAAGATTCAGAAAAAACGTTTTCAATGCAATTGTAGAGGAGGGTTGGGAATACGATGTGTCAATTCATATTGATTATGAAGACTCTTGATTTTTTGACATTCAATGTAATTGTCGAAGAGATATGTGAATACAATCTCTTGTATTTTCTTGTATTCACATCCATCCTCCACAATTGTATTGAATGTCAAAAAATCAAGAGTTTTATAATCAATGTAAAATAATTTAGTGGACACATCGTATATACAACATTCCTTCACAATTGCATTGACAATTTTTTTTTAAGAAAAATGTGTAAATCTTAGGTGACATTTAATTTTTTTCACATTCACATTTGCATCGGTGATATTTTAAATGTGAATAAAGTCAATTTTCTAAATTTTCTTGAAAAATAAAAAGGATAATTATTTTGAGACAATGAAAATAGGGCAAAATTCGGGCCGATACGTTTTAATGAATTTTCAATCGCTTTAGTTCCCTATAATTGTTATAAACCGAAAAATGACACTTTTGTTGCAAAATGTCGACTATGCCTTTAAAAAACACGGAACATGCACGCTATGCATCGCAAAATAAAATTGATGCATTGTAGTTCAAAGTGTGCATTGCGATGCATAAAATTGTACTAAAAAGTATTGTTTTGTTGCATTGCGATGCATGAAATTTCCTTAAGAGTTCAAAATGGGTGTTACGCCCATAATTTTGGCTTTCACGCCTGTTCCAAATTTATGCATCACGATAAACAAATTGTTGCATCGCGATGCACAAAATTGTACTAAAAAGTACTGTTTTTGTGCATCGCGATGCACAACAATACACTTGCGAAGTTGCGATGCATCAAAGTGTGCATCACGATGCACAAAATTGTATTAAAAAAGTACTGTTTTTATGTATCACGATGGATTATTTTTGATGCATAGTATATTATGAATATTAAGGAATTAAAGTTTAAATGAATTGTCTAAGCGTTTAGCGATTGACGAACAATATTGATATAACAAAGACACAAAGAATTAAAATAATTTTAAAAATTATACTAGTCTTGTTTTTTTACGATGAATTGGGCATGGAAAGAAACTTAGAGAGAGAGAGAGAGAGAGAGAGAGAGAGAGAGAGAGAGAGAGAGAGAGAGAGAGAGAGAGAGATGAAGGCTGTAATAAAGTAAACAATGATTAGAATGGAAGGGAGGATTTACAGGAGAAATTAAAGAAAAACATACTTAAAAGGTTGTTTAGGTTGTTAGGGGCAATTTTGAAATAATTGACCAAATTATCTCTTAAAATGAATTTAAGCGGTTGGAAACAAAAATAAGGGTCTAAAGTGGTTCTATGGAAGGGGACCGATCAACAATTATTCCATGAAAATACTCCTTTCAATCCAAAATAAATGTCTTGTCCATTTAGAGTAATGCACGTATATTATGAAATTATGTAGATTGACGAATATAACTTTATTAAATACCCTCATTTCTAGTAGCTGGAAAAGATAAATTAAGAAAATATAATTATTGAAAAAAGATAAAATATTGGTTTAAATACTCCATTCATTTTTAAATTATTGTCTTGTTTGATTTTTTGAGTCAAACGAAATGTTTTTTGAATGAAAATTTGACTATTTATTTTTATTTTATTTTTCAAAATCACAAAACAGTGATTTTGAAAAAAAAAAGAAAAAGAAATATATGACAAATTTTTACTTGAAAAGCAGTCTGTTTCATTAAAAAAAAAAAAGTCAAACGTGACAATATTTTAGGAATAGAGGGAGTAATTAATATTTTGGTCCCTCAATTCGTTTTTTTTTTTTTTTTTTTGTGATTTTGAAATTTCTTTCTTTTAAATTTCACTAGCTTTCTCTCTATCCCTCATCTTTTTTTTTTTTTTTCAAACATTACAAAATAAAATTTTAAATTAAGTTATTAAATCACAATGGCGGATATACCTAAATTATGTTTAAAGTAACATGGAAGGGAATAAGAAAACTTTTCCTATATACTCTCAACTCATTCGAAGAGAAGAGAACCAAAAAAAAAAAAAAAAAGTAAAAAAACTAATTGTAACTGAGCCTTGGTGTTTTTTCTGAGAAGTTAACGGTAACGGAGCCCTATTCACCAAGTAATTAAAGCTTACATATGAGAATGTGCCCTTGATTTAACACTTTAACTTTCATCTGTTAACTAGTTACAGAGCCCGTGCAATACATATATTAATTTAATTTTTGTGTTTAATTAATATATTTTAAAAATATTATTATTATTGAATATAGAAGTTTGTTGACTTAATATCTGACAAAAGTTAAGTATTGTCAATATATACAAATTGGTAGTCATTTATTATAATATTTTCGTTTCAAAATAAGTATTTTTTATTGGTGGTCAATACATGTTTTTTTTGTTTCTATACATTTTTAATTTTTTAAGTATCCTTTAATGATATCATATTATTGGGTTTCTTTATGTTTTTTTTTTTCATCTTGCACTTAGAAAAGATATTTTAGACAAATATTTGAAAAAAATTATAAAATTAAAAATAAAATATTTACTTTGGGACATATTAAAGAAATATAACATTTTTCTGATCAAATGAGAATTGTTTAAGGATTGAATATAATAATATTTTTTGAAATAATTTTTGGAGATCATTCAATGATTAGAAAATGTTTAGTTGGATACTATATTTACATATTTTTTATACACTATCAGTTTAAAAAAGAAATTTACACAAATATCAAAAAGACATAGGCCTCAATTTTGAATAAATAATTTAAAATTTTGTTGATATGGATCACATATTATATACATTATTTTAGGACGTCTTAAATAAGAATATGAGACCCAATTTGACATGAAGAGAATATCACTTATAAAAATAAAATCTAGTTGGTTTATATTATAAAATAATTTATAGAATAATATTATATATTTTAAAAATCTTTACATATAATATAATTGGTTGAGTTAGTTTAAGGTGTATAATCATATTTAAAAGGGTGTGAGTTCAAATCTCATTGACAACATTATTTCTATATATATATATAAAACCTAATAAGTCTAAATAAGGAAAAATCCCGCCAAAATATTACTTACCAAAAATAGAAAGTTAACTTCATATTATACATTTAAATTTTTTCTCGAAAATACAAAACAATAAATATAAAATAATAATACAATCTTTAATTACATCCAAACCATGAATTGAAAAAAGTGGCATTGAAAAAAGTGCATTGGAAAAAATGCCATTGAAAAAAGTGGCAAACTCATTCACACACTCTCTCCCTTTCTCTCTCTCTCTCCAGCCTCATTCCCTTCTTTTCCGTACTTCAATTGAACCGTATGCAAAAAATTACTTGCCAAAAATAGAACATTTTCATAGAGCATTTAATATTACTATACATTCAAACCATGAGTTGGACAAAGTGACATTGAAAAAAGTGACAAACAAAGTCCACCGTTCTCTCTCTCTCTCTCTCTCTCTCTCTCTCTCTCTCTCTCTCTCTCTCTCTTGTTTTTCATTTGACAATATTTTCAACATAGACGCTAAACGCAGCCCCCCTAATGCGCTAAACGCAGCCCCCCCTCCCCTGTAAAATTACTAACTTGCCCTCGTCTTTTATATCGTCTTTTATATATAGAAAATATTTAACTTAAAACTCTCACTTTTATTTGCTTCGAATGTGTATGTTTTTGACATATTTTGTGTTGAATTTTATTTTTTTTGTTTAGTTATTTGCTCTAGTGTGTATGTTTTTGATATATTTTGTGTTAAATAGAATTTTGTTTTTGACATATTTTGTGTTAAATATTTTTTTTTGCTTTATTATTGTGTCAATAATGTATATTTTAACCAAAAAAAAAAAAACCGAGGGCAAACTCAACAATTTTTTTGAAAATTTGCACTTTACCCTTAAATTTGTTAATTTCGTTAAATTTTTAACGAATTTAACAAATTGAAGGGGTATTGTGAAATTTTTCAATTTTTTACAAATTCGGGGTAAAAGTGCAACAATTGAAAAAAAAAAGACATGCGCTCCACCAGCGCATGTCCTTGGACATGCACCGGTCCAAAGATGTCCTTTAGACATGCACCTGGTCCAGCGCATGTCTTTTTTTTTTTTTTGTAAAAATTTGCACTTTACCCCTTAAATTTGTTAATTTCGTTAAATTTTTTAACGAATTTAACAAATTGAAGGGGTATTGTGAAATTTTTCAATTTTTACAAATTCGGGTGTAAAGTGTAACAATTGAAAAAAAAAAAAACATGCGCCTACACCAGCGCATGTCTTTTAGACATGCACGGCCCAGCGCATGTCTCTTAGACATGCACCGGTCCAGCGCATTTTTTTTTTTTTTTTTTTTTTTGCAAAATTATACATTATAACAAACGAGGGCAAGTTAGTAATTTTACGGGGAGGGTTTAGCGCATTAGGGGGCTGCGTTTAGCGTCGCCTATTTTCAATTGAACCGTTGTCAATGAAAATAATATTTTTAAATTATTATTTTATTCCAATTTATGTAATTTTTAATTGAAATATTAATTATTAATTATGTAAATTTCGAATATACGAAATATTAATCATTAATTTCTAAAACAAAGAGGAAAAAAAAATACAAAGAATAAACTAAGGAAAATTAAATTATACTCTATAAAGATGTTATAAAGTATTACATTAATAAAAACAATATTCCATAATTTAAAAAAAATTGTATTTAAAATAGAACATTTTTTCTTTTTTTTCAATTTATGTAATTACCTGAAATTATACAATGACAACCAAGTCTTACATTTATTTTATAAATTTCACTATAATGATTTTTCTTTTTTTTTATTTATGTAATATAATTTAAGAAAAAGTAATTTATACTATTCATAAATAATTTAATTAAAAAATATGTGCTAAAGAGGGAAAACCAAGAAATAAAACATCAAATTTTGTGTAAAAGATTTTTTTTTCAGAAACTATAATATTACCGATATATCATTGTATTTCTATTTAATTAGTTGTCTCCAACATTACTTTACCTCCATTTATTCTTTTTATTTTAATTTTCCTCTTTATTTTGCTTGAGTCTTATTTAGTTGAAAAATATATATGTCCGTGCGTTAAACGCACGGGTGTAAAACTAGTTATTTTCTAAAGTTCTTCTTATATTAGTATTACCTAATAGTAATACCTATTATTATTAGGTATTGTTATTAGCTAATGACTTAGAAATAAAAAGTCATTTTCACTCCAAAAGTCATGTTATCATTTCACTCCAAAAGTCATGCTTACTTGGAGGCTTGAGAATAAAAAAAACCAAAAGTTGAATAAGGTGGCACAATTAAAGGCATCCTCGCCAACTTTAAATATATATATATATATATATATATATATGTAGAACACTTTATTCTTTTTCATCTTTGTTAAGTGCTTTACATTTATTCTTTCACTCAATTTTTCTTACTTGATCTATTTATTAAGTCCTTTTTAATGACATACTCTCTCCGATCCAACCAAAAAGTTCACTTTTAATTTTTTTTGATCAACTTAATTATAGTTTGACCGATGATTTATATAAATTTGTTTATTTTTACAAGGTTATAAAAGTTGTAATATATAGTATCCTTAATGTAAGTTTTAGTAAATTATATTTTATTTTCAAAAACATAATTAAAGAATGTTAAAAAATTTATTTAATTTAAAAACATGTTGACTTTAAAAAATAAAAAGTGGATTCTTTGGTCGATACGAGGGCGTATTTCTCTATGTCTAGTAGAACATTATTACATATTGAAGTACAAAAGTTTATAGAATTTAAGTAGAATTTTTTTACAAAAGTCCATTATTCTCACGGGCTATTTTCTATTCTTTCTTCTTTTCATGCTAAGAGTATGTTATTTTATTTTATAATGTTTTACTTAAATAATCTATTTTTAAAAAATGAGTTTTCAATCTTTATAATCCTTCAACTTTATCATCCACATGTAATATAAGAATTTTGTGCATATTCAAATATATTTGTAATTATAACCAACTCCAAATCTATTAATATAAACCTACTTTTCAAATGTAGACATTCGATCGGAACAGGAGTATTTCTCAAGGGACTCTAAAGACACGTACTCCCTAAGTCCCAAAATAAGTGTTCCTTATTCCTTTTTTAGACGTTCCAAAATAATTGTCTCATTTTCTTTTTTATAAAACTTTTTCAAGTCAATTGTCTATTGTGCTCTTCTTATTTGTGAGATACAAAAAAAAAAAAAAAAAGTGGACGCATTGATTTAACACTACTAGTGATAAATTGAGGGGCATTCAAGAAAAATATTATAAAGTTAAATCTTAAGACCCGTATATATATAAAAAAAATTATGTGTTCTAAAAAGGCATGGAAATAGATCAAACTTGAGACCTCACACTTTGTGAACAATTCTACCACTAGACATCCCTTAAGGACCCGTATATATTCAATAGGAGATACTTTTTAAAACTAAGAGTAATTACCAGTCAACTAGAGTTTAAATTTGTACACCAACACTTAATAGTGGTACCCACACCAACGTTCATGACTCGTGGATAGCACTAACTATCTCTCTCTCTCTCACACACACATACACACACGTACATATACACTCACATTTAATTAATCGTTAACCATCCATTAATAAAATATCAACGTTAAGTGTTGATATACAAATTCGTAACGAGAGTCTACAAGTCCATAAGTGTCATGCACATAGCATGTGCTTTGGTCTGTAAACTTTAATTGAAATTCATGCTACTTTAATTTCATGAATTCATAATCTATAATGCCCTAGAATCTTGAAACACATAATAATCACTAAACATATAATTTTAGGAACATGAATTTAAGTACTAACCTTGATCCATGCTTTGCTTGAAGTTGAAGACTTTGATGTAGGAATTTTCTTCCTCCTTGCCTTTACTTTAATCTCTTCTTGATGATGAGAAGAAAACCCTAACCCTAGGCCTTTTCTCTTTTCTCTCTTGATGACTTTTCTTAGAGACGTGAAAAGAAAATCTTAAAGTGTTTTAGGGTCTGAAACTTTAAGTCTTTTTATAGGCATAGGAAGATGGAATCTTTTTCCTTTTATAATTTCTAAAAGCTTTAATAATATTTTATTCCCACCAAACCATCAAAGTGGACTCTTAATATTAAAACCCAATTAGATATTAAGTCATGTGGGACACTTTTATTTGAAATAATCCAACATTCTCCCACTTGACCTATATGACGACTTGAGAATTTAATAACAACTTTAAGTGCGCAATGTTATTATATCCTCCATAATGTCAATTTGGACTTTTCTTTAATTAAGTTAAAATTGACTGGATCATGGCGGTCACATATCATTCAATCGACATGATCCCTTCCATGTATCACAAGATCAATTTAACTTAAACTTTAACCATAATGAGGTGAACCATAAGCCTCAACCATACAGTCTTCCTAAGAAGACTAAACCATAATACATTAAAACAATACAATGTAAATAAGCAGAAAACATATCCATAAATGATATCAAAGTGTCATACGATAAGGAGCAAATAACTGTTATGCATACGTATACACATACAAACTATCATGCTAACAAGGACTTATCCATGATACCCATCCTTTCGACATGTCCATGAAATGTCTTAGGTGGTGACCCCTTTGTTAACGGATCCGCTACCATTAGATCGGTGCTAATACGCTCAACAGACACTCTATGTTTCTACACTTCTTCTTTGACCGACAAGTACTTCAATTCTATTTGCTTAGCACCTTTAGACTACTTGTCGTTCTTTGAGAAGAAGATTGCTGCGAAATTATCACAATAAATTCTCAGTGGCTTGGCTATACTATTAACAATTCCAAGTCCTGAAATAAAGTTCCGCAACCACAATCCATGAACAGTGGCCTCAAAGCATGCCACAAATTCAGCCTCTATAGTAGAAGCAGCAATGACAGATTGCTTTCCACTTCTCCATGATATCGCTCCTCCAGCTAGAAGAAACAAATAACCGAATGTTGACTTTCTCGAGTCAACACATTTCAGCATAATCTGAATCTGAATATCCTATAATCTTGAGGTGATTAGACCTCCTATACATGAGCATGTGTTCCTTGGTGCCTTGTAATTACCGAAGGACTTTCTTTGCAGCTTTCCAGTGGTCTATGCCAGGATTACTTTGATACCGGCCAAGCATTCCAACAGCAAAGCTGATATCAGGCCGAGTACAAGTTTGTGCATACATTAAGCTCCCAACCACTGATGCATAGGGAATCAAATTCATTTCCTTTCGTTCCAAATCATTCTTTGGACATTACATTTGACTAAACTTGTCCCCTTTCTGTATTGGAACTCCTGCTGAACACTTTTTCATTTTGAATCTCTCTAAGACCTTATTGATGTAAGCTTTCTGAGACAGTCCCAACATTCCATGTGACCTATCACGAAATATTTCTATTCCTATCACATAGGATGCCTCACCTAAATCTTTCATTTCAAAGTTCTTAGAGAGAAATTCCTTTACATTACGTAACATCCCAACATCATTAGCAGCAAGTAAAATTTCATCAACATACAAGACCAATATTACAAACTTGCTCCCACTGACCTTCATATAGATACACCGATCAACGGTGTTTTCTGTGAAACCATAGAAGTAATGGTATCATTAAACTTAATATACCATTGGCGGGAGGCTTGTTTTAGTCCATATATTGACTTCTTCAATTTACACACTAAACTTTCCTTATCTGTGGTCACGAAGCCTTCAGGTTGATCCATATAAACCTCCTCTTCCAATTCACCATTTAGAAAAGCGATTTTAACATCCATTTGGTGAAGCTCCAAATCATAATGAGCCACCAAAGCCATAACAATTCTTAAAGAGTCTTTCTTAGATACTGGGGAGAAGGTCTCTTTATAGTCAATGCCATCCTTTTTTGTATAACCGTTTGCAACGAGTCTGGTCTTATACCTTTCAATGTTTCCATTCGAGTCACGTTTAGTCTTAAAGACCCATTTACAACTGACTCTTATGGAACCTTTAGGCAACTCTACTAAGTTCCAAACTCGATTGTCATACATTGATTTTATTTCTTCTTTTATAGCATCTAACCACTTTTCTGAATTGTTACCATTCACCGCTTGACTAAATGAGGTTGGATCATCATCAATGCTTAAGTTATATTCATGCTCAAGATTATAAACCACATAGTCATCAGAAATAGCAGGTCTCTTCTGCCTTATAGACCGTCTCAAAGCTATTTCCTCTGTGGCTCAATGATCTCTTGCTCGACAGTAATCGGTTCATCTATTATATTTTCATTCAGTGGGGCTTCGACATTAACTTGTTGTTCTGGTATGTTGCGAGACTGTGATACAACAATAGGAACAACAACTTTTGAAGGAATATCGGGTACAGGCATTTCAACCCGAATTTTCTTAATGTTAACTTTTCGTGGTTCCGCACTCCCACTGACTAAGCCATTCTCAATGAACCGAGCATTGCCTGACTCAACGATTCTCGTACTATGGTTAGGATAGTAAAATCTATACCCCTTCGACTTTTCAGGATAGCCAATGAAATAACCACTGACTGTCCTAGCATCAAGTTTCCTTTCATGTGGATTATACAACCTTACTTCCACTGGGCAACCCTAAACATGAAGATATCTTAAACTTGGTTTCCTACCTATCCACAATTCATAAGGTGTCTTAGGAACTGCCTTACTAGGAACCCGATTAAGAAGGTATTCATCGGTCTTTAATGCATGCATCCACAAAGATAAGGGTAAAGAACAATTACTTAATATACTTCTAACCATATCCATTAATGTACGATTTAGTCTCTTAGCCACACCATTCTGCTGAGGTGTACCTGGCATTGTATACTATGCACAAATGCCATGACTTTCGAGGAATTTTGCAAATGGACCTGGACATTGTCCCTTCTCAGTGAACCTTCCATAATATTCACCACCTCTATCTGATCTCACTATTTTTACTTTCTTATTTAACTGCCGTTCCACCTCATTTATGAACATCTCAAGGACGTTCACCGCATGAGACTTTTCATGCTATAAATAAATATAACCATAACGTGAGTAATCATCAATAAAAGTGATAAAATAATGTTCACCACCCCAACTTGGGTTATTAAAAGGACCACAAATATCAGTGTGTATCAATTCAAGAAGTTGAGTGCTTCTTGTGGCAGACTTTTTAAATGTGGTTTTGGTTTGCTTCCCCTTAATGCAATCCACACATATAACCCAGTCACTAAAATCCAATTGAGGAAGGATCTCACTTTTCACCAACCTCATTAACCTTTCTTTGAAAATATGACCTAATCTTTGATGCCACAAGAAAACAGAATTTTCATCAGATGCACTACGTTTCATGCCTACACTATAATCAACATGATACAGGGATACAAGGTTCAACAAATTCATTATTAAGATTGAAACGGTAAAGAGAATCACACAAAGTACCAGAACCATAATAGTACTTGTTTTTAAATAATGAAAAAACACTGTTTTCAATCTTAAAATTAAAACCTAAATTATCCAGCTTCCCTACTGAAACAAGATTTCTAGCACAACCAGGAACATAGAGACACCCTTCAAGATCTACGTGACAGACGATGTCCGAGATCAATCAATACGTCTCAATTCCTTCTATCCGTGCTTTCATCCTGTTCCCCATAAACAAGAATTGCTTAGTTCCGTTTATGGGCTGGATCGTAAAGAATTCTTATATGACACAAGACACATTAGTTGCACCAGAATCTAACCACCAGATATTATTAGGTACTTATATAAGGTTTTATTGAAAACATACATAAATACTATGCATATCTTTCTTTTCGAACCATTCCCTCCTTTTAGGGCAATCTTTTTTTACGTGCCCTTCCTTATTCCAGAAGTAACATTTAACCTTTTTCTGGATTCGACCCTCATTAACCTTCATTGGGGCCTTGTCCTTTTTCTTGTTCTTCATACCTGATTTGGCCTTGCTGTTGTTATTTCCATCATAGACTGTGAGGTTGATGGAGTGATTCCTTATCTTCTTTATTCTCCCTTCTTCTTGCACTAACATGGCCTTAAGTTCATTTGAGTTCCATTTATCTTTAATAGTGTTGAAGTTCACCTGGAACTGACCAAATTCAGTAGGAAGGGAGTTCATGATAAACTGTACAAGGAATGAGTCACCCACATCCATCCCGAAAGTCTTCAGTTTTGCTGCTATGTTGGACATTTCTGTTACGTGATCATGAATTAACTTAAACCAATCAAAATTCTTTGTAGTTAGCTCACCCATAAGGCTACCCATAATGGATTTATCGGCTAAGTCTGACTAAATATATTCTTTGATTTTCAGCAGGAATTCCCTAGCATCATCTTTCAGTGCAAACATTCATACATGCTCATCTTTTAGTACTTTGAGTTAACCTTAATAGATTCAGATATCTTTTGGTAAAACTTTAAGTATGTATTTAAGTTCATCTTTGGGCAATCCCTAAATACATAAACATAATTTATGCCAATATAAAATACTTTAATGGATAATCATTACATACATTAGCTAAATAAGTTTTCTATCTTTGAATATACGACTATCTAACCAAGGCAGGATGATTTATCCCTTTAATGTTATAGATTTTGAGCAATGGTCCATCTTTGGATGACCTCCTAGCTAAATAATCTATAATCTCAATTCTTTAATCAACTGTTCTTATCATTCTTTAACAGCATCTCTTTACTTATAAACAATTGTAATTTTATTAATTTAATGTGTTGATATCTCATTCAGCCCGGCCACTTTGGTGACTAACAAGTTATTAATATCTCCACGTTCCATAATATTTTTCATATTTTAGGCTTTGAACAAAATAAAACTTTATCTAAAAATAATATACTATACAATTTATTCAACTTTAATGTTCCTATGCATAAAACATGAAAAACCCAAGCAAAAGTAACTATACAGTGCTAATGTGCAAGTTACAACCTTGCGTACTATTTAATATTTTTATGTCCCTTTCACAATCTGATGTGGTCCCATGCTTAAAGGCATTCACCATGCATACACAAGAAAACTAAGAATTGAATTGTCGGCTTAAGCATTTTGGAGGACGCACGTCAGGACAAATTTTTTTATTTTATTTTAATAAATTTTTAGAACATACCATATTATATATACAATTCATTCTAACGAAAAATTTATGCGGAATATATTATAATTCGTCAAATTAAATTGTCGATAATAGAAAAATTATGGGTTCCATAATTCAAGGCTTTGATATCAGATGTAAACTTTAATTCAAATTCATGCTACTTTAATTTCATGAATTCATAATCTATAATGCCCTAAAATTTTGAAACACATAATAATCACTAAACATATAATTTTAGGAACATGAATTTAAATACTAACCTTGATCCATGCTTTGCTTGAAATTGAAGACTTTGATGTAGGAAATTTCTTCCTCCTTGCCTTTACTTTAATCTCTTCTTGATGGTGAGAAGAAAACCCTAACCCTATGCCTTTTATCTTTTCTCTTGACGACTTTTCTTAGAGACGTGAAAAGAAAACCTTAAAGTGTTTTAGGGTTTGAAACTTTAAGTCTTTTTATAGGCAGAGGAAGAGAGAATCTTTTTCCTTTTATAATTTCTAAAAGCTTTAATAATATTTTATTCCCACCAAACCATTAAAATGAGCCATTAATATTAAAGCTCAATTAGATATTAAGTCATGTAAGACACTTTTATTTGAAATAATCCAACATGGTCCACTATGTTGGCATGTATATGGGGGCTAAATACCGCCCTAAAGCAAAATTCCTAAAATATACTTCGTCCTTTTTTTAAAAAAACTTCATTTTTATTATTTTTTACAATACTTTAATTTGGGTTAATGACACCATTAGTTCTTTGACGATGAACTTTTCACAATTAGTCTCTTAAGAAAAATTTGCATCGTAATGGTCCTAAAAAATTTAAAATTATCATGATTTTAGTTCTTTTGATGAATGTTGTTAGTGAAATTCGGTTAAATGGCACATGTGCCTCTCAGATGCATTTGCGTTAGGGCAAAAATGAAATTTCTCTTAGGATTAATATATAATTTGGTCCTTGAACTTTATATTTTCTGGTGATTCGATCCTTAATGTTTAAAATGTCATAATGTGATTCTTGAACTCAACATTTGAAACGTTATTAATCCTTATAGCCATCATCTTAAACAATAACATTAATTTTTATTAAAATGATAAACATGGGCGCTAAATGACGCACCCAATTGTGCTAAGCAACGCACCTTTTTAATGAAATTCTTTTAAATATGACAAAATTACCCTTAATTAGTATTAGAGATAAAAAAGATTAGAGTTCTTAATAAATAGCAAATAAATATATTGGTGCAGTTATATTTAATATACTTTTTACTTGTTCGGACAAATTTAATGAAGGACGTATGTAATGTACTGTTTACTTACAAAAAAAAGCTAAGCTAAATAAAACTTTTCACTCTCACTTTCACTTTAACTCTCATATTTACTCTCACTCTCACTTTATCTCTTACTTTTTCCCTCTAATAATTTCAGTCTAAATCTTTGTATACGGAGATATGGATTACAACAATAATGGTAATTTTACCGCAGATAGCTATTTTACGGTACGCTTTTTAATTTATTTTAATGTATTTCATTTAATTTAGGAATTTTTTACGGATAAAGATAGCCGGTCCGGCCATTTTAATTATAGCCAACCCGGCCCTATTGAGAATAACCAGCCCATCATTAACGAAGATAACCGGCTCGGCTATATAACAAAAAGTCGGCCCGGCCCTTTTGCTATATAGCCGGTCCGGCTAAAGTCTTTAATGCCGGCCCGGCCCTGCCCTGGTTTATTTAAATTTTTTTTTTTGTAAATAAAATTGTGTTGGTTATTTTTTTTTTGTTTTTGTTTTTTATGTTATATATAATACACTATATACAAATGAAGTAACATACATTAATTAAATTGTCTTGGTTATTATATATTTTTTTTGTAAATTAAATAGTCTTGGTTATTATTTTTTTTTTGTTTTTTATGTTAAATATAATTACACTATATACAAATGAAGTAACATACTTTAATTAAATTTTCTTGGGTTTTTTTTTTTGTAAATTAAATAGTCTTGGTTATTTTTTTATTTATTTTTTGTTTTTGTTTTTTATGTTAAATATAATTACACTATATACAAATGAAGTAACATACTTTAATTCAATTCATGGACAATTGTTTTTCTTTTAATGTTACATTATTATTTGCAGGATATTCACATCGTTAATGATGATACGGAACATTTTTCTGATGTGTCTCATTTTTTTGCGACCGATCACGTGTTTGCCAGTCGAGAAGAAGTTGAAGCTTAGATTAGAGCAATAGGAAAACAACAGAATATGTACTTCAAGAATTCAAGGCAAAAAACAAGAGCGGACGGATGTAAAAGGTTGTGGTTTGGATGTGAGAGGGGTGGGATTTACAAATATGGCGGAGAGTTGGACGAAGCGGACCGAAATTTGAGAGGCACAAAAAAATAGAATGTCCGTTTGAAGTAATAGCTGTGGAAAATATCCTTGGTAAGTGGAACGTGATCATTAAAAAAGAGAAGGGCAAACACAACCATCCATTGTCGGATTATCACCAGTGGCATAGATCTGAGACGACGTTTATTGAGAAGGAATTTGGTATGATCAAAGAATTAAGTCATGCAAACATAAAGGGGAAACAGATACTGAACGCCATAAAGAAAGAAAATCCAAAAAACTGCAGCAATTTGAGACAGGTACATAAATCAATGTGTTTAGTGAGAAATATGTTTAAATAATTGATAACATTTTCTTAGATTCATTATTGACGTAAATTTTATTTAATGCTCGCATGTACAAAATGCCCAATAGAAGATATGAGTTAATAAAATGGGCAACATGACAAAAATGCAGTATTTTTTTTATTTGTTAAAGAATTTGGGATACCAGACATGGTTTAAGCACGTGGAAGGGACAAACATTTTGGGCGATGTTATGTTTGCTTACCCGAAGGCGCAGGAGCTACTCACGTTATATCCGTATGTTTTGTGTATGGATTGTACGTATCGGACAAACAAATATGATATGCCTATGTTGGAGATCATTGGGATTACATCGATAGGAAAAAATTATCACATAGCATTCACCTTCTTAAGAAATGAGAGGAAAACAAGCTTTTATTGGGCAATGTCGCAGCTGCGGATGATGTTTTATAGAGCTGCGACTCCTGATGTGATAGTTATTGATAGAGAACTGTCTTTAATGAGTGCTATTGAATTTTATTTTTTCGAGTCAAAACATCTTCTATGCAGGCGACACATATCGAAGAAAGTGGAAAAATATTTGGTACAGCTGATGAAAAATAAAAGATTTACCAAAGCATTTAGTTCAAGGTGGCAAAGGATAGTGTATACCAATTCTGAGGAGGAATATCAGCTTATGTTGGCTCAGATGGAAAAGGCTTGGAAATGGATCCCACCTCAGGTCACTTACGTGAAGAAGGAATGGTTGGAGCCGTACAGAGATCGATTTGTCAATGCTTGGATTAAAATTTCGTGCATTTTGGAACACAAACTACCAACAGGTACTAGTTTTACATTTATCTTTAATTTAATGTTTTAAGAAATCCATTTTTACATTGATCTAATAAATTTTTATGTGATGTCTTACTACAGAGTGGAGAGTGCACATGGGATGTTAAAGAGTTGGTTAAAAATGTCGGCAAACAGTTTGGATAGTTTAGTCTTGCAGATCCATGACTTGATCGAGCTCCAATTCAATGAGATCAAGACTACATTTGAAAGGGCAAGGAACTTTGATTTGACAACAGATAGGTTATTATTTTTTAACTTGAGAGGTAAAGTCTCACACCATTGTATTCAACCGCTTATCGAAGAGGTTGACGTACGGGTCGAAAAAGAATATTGGTACGATGCTGAAAAATGTGGCTGTTCGTTCAGACTAACACATGGCTTACCGTGTGCACATGAAATGAATTTGTTGGAGGCCGCTAATCTACCGATTGATCCCCATGGTATTCACGTGTTTTGGAGGACTATACATATGGAGGGAGAAATATTTGATAAACCGGATGGGAGCTACTCTGTGGCAGATGATTTGCTCAACAACCTTATGTATGATATAAAAAAGAAGCCTAAAGACAGAAAGCAGCATTATGCCAGCCAATTCCACGCATACTTTCATTCTCATGCGGCGACAACAGGTACACCTAAACACGAGCCTCACAAAGGACGTCCGAGGGAAAACTCAACTAAAAGGGAGTTGTCAGGCTGGGAGCACGTAGATAGGACCTACTCCACTGGGCCAAAGAGTGACCCAATGTCCATCTTCGGTCGAGGTCGAGGTAGAGGTCGAGGTCGAGGTCGAGGTCATCAACATGTTCATCTACAACCGTTCTCTCACTTTAATACACAAGCCATCAAGTGTCTCCCAAAATACAACTTCGTCTGTTTTCTCCCGCCTTTCGAGATGAAGAAGCTGCAATTGGTTAGCTACCCAGCGCAGCCGCTGCAAGTGTTAATAGTTATGTCAAAATCAAATATAGTAAAATGATTGATAAAAAATGAATCAAAGAAAAATGACGATATAAAAAATTAATATGATTAAATACTCACCGTAGATGCTTAGGGTATCTCTTGGGGATCAACTTCCCTAGCAGCATCGGCACTCCTACCCAACGGCGAGACTCGAGGATGAGAATGCTCCATAAACCAAGCCAAGTAACCGTCTACTGTCTCAGTCGGGTGACTCGCTACAGAAGATCCAATGGCGCTCAAATTGATCAGAACAATTCGCCATTCCTGCCATGCCCTCTTCATTAGATCGTGGCTGCATTTGTACCTATGAGCCTTTTGACCTCTATACACCACACTTGGGATGTATACCTGAGACGGTATGACTTGTGTATACCCAAACTGTCGCAGGCATCGATCAGGCATGTACGGCTCGGTAATATCCTTGGAATGAATTATGCCCGAGAAAAGAGTAATTGGGACTTCCGCGGTCGAATTTTTTTCAAATGAGGTCCATGCCACCTGTATTACAAAATAATTAAACACCATTAATAAAAAAATGACGACATAAAAAAAATTTATTATTCAATGACATGAATATAAATAAAATACTTACCATATCATCAGATAAGTGATCTAGTGCACGTCTATACTCTAGCAGAGCTGCCTGTGACGTCCTAGGTGTCGCAGTGGGGGCCCATCTAAATGAACACGGCATGTTCGGAGTCCATCCTTGCCTCCTGCTCGGTCTAAATGCAGGAAAATACTCGTAGATCCAAGTCTAAAAAAAATTTCAATTAATCGTATTAAAAAAATTACATAATTAAATTTTAATAATTAATTATACATACCTGTAACAAAGTTAAACACCCCGAGATTTGGGCGGTATTAGACCTAGATGCAATACCCAGCTGGCGATATAAATATGCTAAGGCAGCTGCACCTCACGCATAACCTGAAATGTCTGCTAAGCTCGCTAATAATGGCAAATTGTGAACATTTAATCGGCTCTGAGTCTTGTCCAAAAATAATGTTGCTCCCAGCAACCACATAATATAACCCATCGCCCTATTTCTTGGACTAACTGCTTCTGGAGTTAAACGTTCCATTAATAGGTTGAATTTAATGCCGCCGGACTTTAGCTGCTGGTTGATATCAGACATAGTCATTTCTAATAGGGCCGACAGCTGACCCTTGATTCCCGAGATTGATGTGTTCGGGATGACAACATTCCCAGTAACAGGAATCCGTAGAATGTAATGAACATCGTGTAGAGTGATAGACATCTCACCAAAGGGCATATGGAAACTATTCGTTTTCGAGTGCCATCGCTCGACAAACGCAGAAATCAGTGGCATGTTTAGGTGCTGAAACATGCACTGCCTCAAATGTCCTAACCCAGTCCCGTTAATAAGGTCGTTAGTCTGACGGCACAATATCACCCATTTAGTGAGGCGAGATCGGCAGCATTATGACAAATTAACACTTGCCTTTCCTGTTAAAAAAAAATATCACCCATTTAATAATTATCATTACCAATCTCTTAACAAAATATTAATAAAAATAATCAAAATTATGCATGAAAATAATTTATTTTACCTTGCCATTCTATATTGCATGCGCAATATGGCCAAGAAAACTAGTAAGCAAAGTCGGCGTGGCGGGCTCCCCTGGATGTGCATCCAACAACATCCACTCATCATCATCAATATCAAGTCCTCGGCCCCGTCCACGACCACGCCCATGCCCTCGACCTCGACCAGCTCGACCAATAGCAACATCCTCCTCATCGTCGTCGTCGTCGTCATCATCATCATCAACATCAACATCATCGTCATCGTCATCGTCACTCCTACCCCTCTGGCTCTGATAGTTACGATGCAACTGCTGAAAATGCACAGCACTCATCGCATCCTTTCCCCGTCCAGGCCTCATGCTCGAACCTGTCATCTGACTACTAGTAGAAGGACTCGACTGAAACATATGTCCCCCAATTTTCTTTAATTCCCGTTCTGCCACCAAATCACTCTCAGCCATTGACGAAGGACCAATGATATGAAAAGATCCCTGACCAGTCGAAAAAGCAGGTGGAGTCCGCTCACGAGTAACACTAGCTGGATGAACTATCGGTGGAGTCTGCTGACGAGTAGTGCTGACAGTAGGCTGCTGAGGTATACTACCCTGCCTCTGCTTCTTACTCGCTCTTGCTCGGGCGGATGCAACTACTATTCGATCCTTCAGCCTCCCGCTATAGGATTTTTCCCCTGATTCGTCACCACTTCCACTACCACCAACTCCTGACATCTAAAATTAACAATAACAAGTTTACAATTAATATAAAAAAATGACAATAACAATTAGCAGAAGTATAAAATTTACGTAAAACAAAAATTTAATCTAACAAAAACATAAAATTTAAAAAGTTAACAATTAATAATGTAGTCTTTAGGACTAGGGGTTTAGGATTTAAGGGTTTATGGTATTTGGGTTAAAAGTTTAGAGTTTAGGGGTTAAGGGTTTAGGGTTTAGGATTTAGGATTTAGGGTTAAGGGTTAAGGGTTTTGGGTTTTGGGGTTTAGGGTTAATGGTTTAGGGGTTAGGGTTTTGGGGTAAAGGGTTTATGGTTTAAGGATTTATGGTTTAGGGATTTGGGATTTTGGGTTTTGGGGTTTTGGGTTTAGGGTTTAGGGGTTTAGCTGTTAGAGTTTAGGGTTAATGGTTTAGGGGTTAGGGTTTTGGGGTAAAGGGTTTAAGGGTTTAGGGATTTAGGGTTTGGGTTTAGGGATTTGGGTTTAGGGTTTAGGGTTTAGGGTTTTGGCTGTTATGGTTTAGGGGTTAGGGTTTATGGTTTAAGGATTTATGGTTTAGGGATTTAGGGTTTGGGTTTAGGGATTTGGGTTTAGGAGTTACGTTTTAAGGGTTTAGGGTTTAGGGATTTAGTGTTTAGGGTTTTGGGGTTTAGGGGTCAGGGGTTAGGGGTTAGGGGTTAGGATTTAGAGTTTTGGGTTTAGCGGTTTAAGGGTTTTTTTATTTATATTTTATAAAGTTTAATCTATAAAGTTTAATTTATAAAGTTTAATCTATAATTTAGTTAACAATCAATAATGTAGTATAGTATAAAAAGTGGACCAAATTCAAAAAAAAAAAAAAAAAAACAAAGGGCCGGTCCGGCATTATAAAGAAGAGCCGGCCCGGTTATCTTAAATATAGCCGGCCCGACATTATTTAAGATAGCCGGCCCGGCTCCCCTAGCCATTTCCAAAAAAAAAAAAAAAATTCAAATTTTTTCCAATTTAATTAATTAAAACAATTATCAATTAATAGAAAATTACTAAAATTAGAAAGAAACATACCTTTTTTCTTTGAGTAAAATGGCTCCAATGATTTCTTCAATGGTGGAGAAATGTGAGAGAGAGTTGTGAGAGAGAGAGATAAAATGAGAGAGATAGAGAGAGCCGGGCGAGGGGGCTGCAGATTAGGGGGTGAGTGGGGAGTTAGGTTAGTTTTTTTTTTTTTTTAAATTGACTTAAAGGTAAAATAGTAATTGAGTATTAATGAGGTGAAATGCTTAGCATCTTTGGGTGCAATCTTTAGTATCCTCTTATGGTAAATTTATCCTCACTTATGGCTTACTGGGATGACTAAGTAAATTTGTTTCATCCGGCGTGAATGAATCAATTTTTTACCCACTTTTTAGTATTTATCTATACGTGTCTTCTCTCATCCTCCTCTCTCTCACTCACTCTCTCCTTGACCAAAAAAAAAAAATACTCTCTCTCTCACCGTAGAAGGGAATTGGACAGAGGTTCTTAACGGTCTGCCGCACAGTTCTAGATTCCCAGAAAATGATTTTTTGTCTTGGTTGATGAAAACACTTGATTCCGGTATTTAGCCGGTCAAATTTTTAGAGAGATCTACGGCGGCATTTGTCGGGAATTTGTTCCCGAATTCCACGGGAATATCGCCAGAAAGTCTGTTGTAAGAGACGTTGAGATAGTTAAGATTGCCGCTGCCGAAGTTCGTCGGCAGGGACCCGTTGATCAAATTGGAGGAAAGATCTAGAACCTTAACTGAATCGAACCCACTTGGAATAGGAATACTACCGCGCATAAAAGTAGTTATTTTTCAGAGAAAGAACTGCTAAATTAGATTCTCCGGGAGCTTCCCGGCCAATGCATTGTCGGAAAGATTGAGAAATTCAAGATACGTAAGTCCTCCAACGAGCTCCGGAAGCTCATCAGAGATCAAGTTGTTGGAGAATCAAGAAACCGGAGGCCGGTTGCTTTATAAAGAGACGAAGGAATGGACCCGATGATGGAGTTTTTGACAAGTCAACGGTCTGGAGCTGCTGGATAAGGCCGAGGTCGGGGGGAATGGAGGCGAGAAGCTGAGAATCGGGGAGAGACAAGGCGGTAACGCGGTAGATTGCGTCGGGTGCACCGCAAAGGACGCCGTACCATGAACAGGGCGGAGTAACTCCAGCCATCAAGAACACCTAACGGGTCACTGAGAACAGAGTATTTGAAAGAGGGCAAAAGAATCCCATCTGTAGTGAGCCCAAAGGAATGGTTCAACAGAAGAAGAAAAAGAAATGGAAGAAATTTAATTCCACCATGAGTGGAGATGATCAAATCTTGGAAAACTGATGATTTCTCACAGCAACACAACAACATCTCTGTTCTAGAGAGGGAGAGAGAGAGTAGAGAAAAGTAGTAACTGAGATTTATGAGACCCAGAGAGGAGGGGCCATGTGGGAGGACACAGCTCACCAGAAACAAAACTTCTTCACCAATATATTCTTTGTTTTTCTGAATATAATGAGAATTAATGCTCTGTTCTATTTTATTTACTAATTTTTTTAGATAATGAATCTTAACAAATCTAGGAATTAAGTAATGGCATGGGGATAAACAGGAGGGCAATAGCATCTCAATTTAAAATCTTTAAATATTTTTAAACTTTTCTTAATCTTTAGTTTGTTCTATTGTTTAGCCCTTCCACAAAGTTATAACATGTGATAACAGAGATTACTGATGTAGTGTAATTTTTTATTTTTTTTCATCTTTAGGTCCTTTTGGATATATTATTTTTGAATTCTATAAATATTCAAATTTCATAAAATTTAAATAATGTGGAATTTGCTTTCAAAATTATAGAAATTTCATGATTTGGAGAATGTGTGGAATTTAATTGTAATTTTAAATTAAAGCTAAAATAAGATTTCAATAATATGTTAAATATTTAGTCTAGTCTAGTGGTAGTGATGTTTAGGGATTTCAAATGCTTAAGGTTCAAACATTGCTAACAACAAAATTATAATTTTTTTATATTTAAAAAAATAAATAGCATATAGTGATGGTTAACGGCAGTGGTGGATGTCGGAGTTGGCGACGGAGGGGTGGCGGTCGGTGGCAGTGGTCGGAGGTGTCTACCGGATGTGATGGTTATAGTTGTGAAAGAAGGGTGAGTTGTTATTGTGTTAAGTGCTCGTTTGTTGGAGCTTTTTTACAGAGGCTTTTGACTTTGGGCTTTTAATAAGCCCAATTTGTAGTGTTTGTTTCAGCTTTTATGCCAAAAGTCAATAAGTAAGGTACAACTCAATTTTAGCATTAAGAAGCTCAAGCTTAAAAGCCAAAAAATTGAGACTTTTTTGGCTTTGAAAAAACACGCGCATGTCTCTTCATTAATGAATAATAGCGTATTCCCGTACTACCCTTCTCTTTCCTCGGTTGTTTATTTAGCGGCTTTTTTTAAGGTTTCTCACCTCCCACTTTTTCACGAACGAAGACAACGAGAGAGGGAAGGGAATCGACTAGCAACGCCGATGGTGAAAGGCATTGGAAAGAGACGGAAACGAAGCCGATTTTACCTACGATCTCCTGGTTTGTTCTCCCCTATCTCTCTGTGTTTATAGTTTTTCATTGTAAATTACATGTAGTCTATTCATCTCATGACATCTCCATAATCTATTCAAAATTTTTAGGCCATGACTGGTTTGTTCTCCCTTTATCTCTCCGTGTTTATAATTTTTCATTGTAAATTGCATGTGACGCCTATTCATCTCACATCTCCTTCTGATCCAAAGTTTTGAGCCATGACTAAAGCTTGAAATTAAGGCCTACTCTTTCTCTTGTTTGCAATGAATAAAGTGAAGCTTACCACTTGATCTTTATGATTCGACTATTTGTAAATTCTTGAAACAATAGATTAAACCATTGTATTTGACTATTTTTAAATTTGAGGTAGAACTTATTTTACTCAGAATTTTTATTATCATTTATTTTGATAGAAATTGAGGCAGAATTTTTTGAACCTAGAGAATTCCAAAAATGCTTCTCGGGTTTCTAATTTTCCAAGAATCAGTCTTGCTCATGAAGAAGTTTATAATTTTTCAATAACCAAGATTTTTTGACTTTCATGTAGATGGTACAATATCACTTAATTAGTGATATTGGATAATGAATTTGTTTAACTCTTTATATAAAAAAAAACATTTAGCTCAGTATACAATTTGCCTAAGAATGCATTTTTTTTTTTAATTTTGATCAACAATTGTTTAAGGTGGACATTAAAGAGTATAATGATGATTATCATGTTCATGGTGGGGGTGTAAACATGATAGTTGTTCATTAGTAAATTTTTTGTTACTCAATTTTTTTATAATTTTTTTTTTTTGAATCAGTTGGGTTTTTAGTTTAATTTTCATTACTATCTTGATACAAGAATGATAATCCGTAAACTATAATTCTTGCACGCTATTTTACTGAATTGAAAGAGTTCATTGCAACTTTGAAAACGCTCATTGTAATGCAAGATCAAAAGTCACACGAGACGAATCGATAGTTACATTTTCATATTATTTAATGCTTTCTTTTGTTATTATTGATCTCACTTTCTCTCTTTCATTTTTTTTTTTTTTTGTTTTTTTTTTTTGGGTTTAAAAGAGAGATGGAACCACTAACTGTGGTCAAGCAAAACAAAGGGAAGGGGGGAAAGGGGAAGGAAGGGAAGGGGGGAAAGGGGAAGGAGAAAGAAGAAATTCCCTTTGAAAAGGCTATGTGGGATCCCGTAGCGAATCAGATATTTGTGTCCATGTGTTTGAACTTAGTTTTGTCGGGAAATGAGTCCAATTCAAGTTTATCGAAATTTGGGTATTTAAAACTGATACAACAATTTAATGAGAAAAATGGGAGAAAGTATGTCTGGAAGCAGTTAAAGAATCATTGGGACTCACTAAGAAATATGGAGGCAATTGACTCATGGAGAAACTAGACTTGGTATGGATCATGATTTGGGTACCATTGATGCTTCGGACGAATGGTGAGATAAAAAACTTAAGGTATATATAATACTAATTCATTTCATTAAGGTTTTAATTTATTTTGTTAAGTGGAATTGTAATATTATCACTTAAACTGCAGATAGTTCCAAAAGCAGCTAAGTTTAGGACTGCTCCACTTGCCCATTGGCAAAAGTTGCAAACCATAATTTGTGATAGTGTTGCAACTGGTGAACATGCATGGACCCCTAATTCTAATGTACTTCCATCGCACATGGTTGACTTGGAAAACGATGATGAAAATGTTCAGCCACTTGATGACATTGAAATCGATGATAATGCAAGTACTGTTGCTGCAAATGTAAGAAAAAGAGTAAGTACATCAGGCCCATGTATGACAAAGAAAAAAAGGGTTAGTGCTGCCAACAAGTTGACTGAGGCACTAGACAAAATTGTGGAGGCGGTAACTAATGATAGCATTACCCCGACATATGTTGAGCCACAATTTTCTATCCGGGAATGTCTTGCATGCTTGGATGATATGCTAAGTGTAGGCGATCCGTTATATGCCTTTGTACTACACTTGTTTCATCATCCTGTTAGTCGTGAGATTTTTCTCCAACTATCAGTTGAGGCTCGTCTTATCGGTTGAAAGCTGAACAAGCTTTAAACAAAAAGTGAAAATATGTTTGGTGTTTGTTTTTTTATGATGTGTCTGTAACACCCGCACTATTCGTATTATTTGTATACACTTGATTTATATGCCTTATTAGTGTCATTGTCATTTCATGAATACTTTTCATTTGATCATGCTTGAATTTGAGTGGATTTTATACTTATCATGGGCATTGTTATGTGTTTGAATCTTAGTATTCACTTGTACTTGTTTTGGGTTGTGTTTGTAGCCTTGTTGTATGGCAATTTGAAAGAGTTTCTTTTGTGTTTTGGACTTGGTTTGAGGTTGGTATCACCTTAGGATGACTTGAAAGTGTTTTAGAATCACTTTGGAGGTGTTTAGAAGCCTTTTGATATGAACCAGTAACTATGCGTCCGCATAGTGCCAACGCATAGACCTCAAAGTTTCTGCATTTTATGCAGCCACCTTAGGAGCTCGCATAGGAGCTATGCGTCCGCATAATGCTAGCTCGCTTAGAATCACAAAGTTTCTGAAATCTATGCGACTTCTTTAGGAGCTCGCATAGGAGCTATGCGTCTGCATAGTGCGGCCGCATTAGGTTGTACTCTGCTCTTCATCTTTGAAGACCTTTTAAGTTGTTTGACCATTTGACTTGATCTCAAAGGCTGAGATTTAACCACGACCTAGACTTGAATGATCAGACCATTTGAGACTCCTTAAGACCTTTAGAGACTTCAAACTCTCTTCATAACTTCATCTTCAACCTTGGGATATTTGAGAGAGAGTGTGAGAAGAGTTTTGAGGAAGAAAGCCTTGTATCTTGAGCTTTTAGAGGCCATTTGACAATCCACCACCATTTTTGTGAAGCTCTTGGCTAGGGGAAGTGTTAGGTCCATGGTGATATGCTCAGAATATAGGCTAAAGGGGGAGTGAATAGCCTATATGACATTTATTAAAAATTTCATCCTATTTTAAATTATATGTTGAAAAACATAGATGAAATGACTAACATGAATAGGTTATCTTCCTAGTTCAAGCAACACAGCCGATATAATTGTATCAATATGCATCGGCAGTCTTGAAGGATAGCCGATAGGAAGATATTGTTATACTTAGCTGGTATGTAAGAGTTTAAGCAGCGGAAGAATAAGCAGCATAAGTATAGCAGACAAGATTGAAGCAACTGTAAGTAAATGCGTACAAGTTCATCATAACAGTCAACTAAAATCTTGTATTAGATGCATCAATTACTTTCCACAACCCGATTGCATAAAATATATATATCAAATATTACAGGAAAGATAAGTAAAGGCTGAATGTAATAAAATATAATTTATATTAAAATTCAGCAGAGGTTTGTTTAAAAACAAACATGCTTAGTACATCAACCTAGACTCTCTAACCTAGCAATCTCCCCGAGGTAGAAGGAAAGTCAAAGTGGGATGCCGGGAAGACTTATAACTAACCTCCATCCTTTAACTCTCACCAAGTACCTTGGGGAAGGTGCTTGTTTGGGTAAAGTGGAGGCAGAGGTGAGAAGAGAATATTAGGCGTTGTTCAAATAGCTGGTATTTGAACAACTGAGTGTTAAGCACTCGGCCAAAAGTGATGATAACTTTTTGCACAATCGACTGCCCTTATAATGTAGTATAAGTTTGCCGATATGAATGCAGTATGGATTATAATGCTCTAGTTCTTCATCGAACATCTTCAAGGGTGTGGTTTGCAAAGTGTTTGTTCTTACACTTGTGTTTTCTCACTTTAGGGTATGGTTTCAAATTGAAAGAACAAAGAACAATTTCAACCACCAACACCTTTCTCGTCCATATGCATTGAATGTGAGAATGAGAGTCTTCTTATATAGGCTGGAGAAGATAAAGGAGTCGTTGGAGCTTTGATGAGTTTCTGCCCATTGGAAATCTGAATCATTAATGCATTAGAGTGCGTCGTTCAAACTGTTGGGCAAAGACCTTCCGTTAAGCTTTTGTCTTGAAGTTGGTCCGTGAATCAGGCTGACAGAAATGGATTTGTCACGCATGCCTGGGATGTAGCGTACTGTGTTTGGCCTTTTAAGGAATGTAGCCTTGGAGACTGGGACCAATACACGAAAAAGGAAATGTCTTCTGAATAATAGTCAAAGCACAGACATCGATGCGTATCTTGAACTGTCAGGAAGATCTTGTAACGAATCTATTTTGACGTGTAGCATTAAGCAACGACCGATGTTCCTCTTGTGAATAATCAGCTTCTCTGCAGTTGTCTGATGAAGAGCATGGCTGATACTTGGATCTGCCGATATAATACTGCTGGTGTAGAGATAGCTAATGAGACATGACTGGTAGAAATGTCTGCTGGTGAGACATTGCTGATGGACATGTCTGCTGGTGCATGAAGAGCTAATCCATATGAAAGTTTGTCATCACTTTGGTAGGACAAAGACTCGGATATGTACAAAGACTTCCTAGTCTAATGACCTATGCATTGTTTCATCAAGCTGCCACACTAACCGGTACGCAGCCCTTTTAGCCACTTGTGAAACATGCGTTGTAATGGGAACAAGCAAATCATTGTGTTGGAATATGCATGCATATATATCAACTGTTTCTCAGGCATATTCCTAACAATCTCCTCCTATTTTCTTGGGGCCATTACTACAATTGACTTATACATACAGCTCTTAAAGCAAATGTTCAATCCTTAGTATTAACATACCTTCTAATGAATGATCATTTTATATCAAGGCATGCCCTAGGTTGAACTTATAAGCGATAGCGTATGTATAGTCATCTATTGCTAAGTATTTTACAGACTTGATAAATGAAGGTACAAATACGAAGCAATAACCAAAACAGTTTTAGGCAATTACAAGATATAATTGATAAGTAGGCCATAAAGATGTTTTTCTTGCAATATAATGTGTATGAGCTGAAGTATTTTGAGCAGGAAAGAGTTTTGAATCAGCATAAGAGTTTTGAATCAGCATACTTAATCGAATTAATTAAGTATCAGATAATGTTAAAAGCAGTGAAGAAAGGATGCTGATAAAGATACAAAGGTAGTTTTAAAATCAGCGTAAAAGAATAGTTATTTAGACATAGCTGGTGAAGAATTTTCTCTTGATGATCGGAGTGTAAGATATTTTCTTTTCATTTCTTTTACATAGAATTCTCCTCCTATTTGTATATGTCGACTTATATATGTGTCGATAAACTATATGTCGACTGTCTTACTAACTCTCCTCATCCTCCTCCTTATGTATATGTCTATTATGTTGAGTTTTATAGCAACTCTCCTCCTTCTTTTTTTTTTTTTTGATGGGAAGTATCTATCGTGTTGATTAGCTACTTTTCTATATGTATATGTCAATTTTGTATATAAACTCTCCTCCTTAATGGTCACAAGCTAAGTTTTTCTTGTATGGATATGTCGACTTTTGTATATAAACTCTCCTCAGTTGGAATATGACAAGTCATAAGGACTTAATAGGTCAATGCATAAGCTATGAATCGCAGTTTATGACTTGCAGAAGATTTAATGTTGGTGTTGAGGCATTCGTCTCCTTAGTGTATATGTCAATTATGACGAACTCTCCTCCTGAATGGTCATAGGCAAAAACTGAGAGCACTCCTCCTTAATTATGCGAATAAAGTATAGTGCATGGCTGTGATGTATAAGGTATACATATCAAAAGTAAGGAGTGAAGTATACATGCAAATTGTGACTAGAGTATTTTGTCCCATTGCTTGTAAAGAAATTTTACACGAGTGAGCTTTGAAGAACAGTTTGTGTTTGAGAAATTTGAGAAAGATGCAGAGATGTTGCTTTTATTGTTATCGGATGGGTTTAATGAAAGTATTTAAACTTGTGAAATTATGAAACTCTCCTCCTTTAATGTTGCAAGCAAAATATGTGTTAAAGTACACAAGAAGGAGAGAAGGACATTAATGTTGTAGATGTCGAAATGTATATTTCTCCTCCTTAATGGTTAATTTAGATGTCTTTTCAGTATTATTGATTGTGGAGTTGTCTCTTGTAGAGTTTTTGGAAGTTAATGCAATCAGACGTCCTTTTAAGAGATGTGTCACGTGTTATGAATATGTGCATCTGAATATTTCTATTTTGTAATACCTATAATGTATGATGTTATAAGATATACCTACTGGGGTATACTTTCCTCCTAGGGTATTTAAAGTACTCTTTCGTTTTGTTTGGACAATGTTATTGAGATTTTAACATGTCAAAATTGATTGGATGTATGAGACATACATCTAAGAATGATGTA
This sequence comes from Platycodon grandiflorus, assembly GCA_016624345.1. Taxonomy (NCBI): domain Eukaryota; kingdom Viridiplantae; phylum Streptophyta; class Magnoliopsida; order Asterales; family Campanulaceae; genus Platycodon; species Platycodon grandiflorus. The sequence goes on from CM028363.1 coordinate 31,117,081, forward strand.
TAGAACATATTTCTTCTTTAAAGTATAGGACAATTGTTAAGTCCAGAATATTGTTTCCTTTATATAAGACTCAGAATGTATAAGATATACATATTAATGGTCATAAGCAAAAGTATACACATACATTATGAATATTGATGGTAAGCATGAACAATTATGAAGTGAGACAAGTTAAGATAAGTAGGAACAATTAAAGTAGAAAAGATCAGTTATAATGATGAAATGCAACAGGAATATATTACATAGATAACAAGGAGATATCAGAGATGTTTCATCAGCAAAACAATATACACGCGAGATTTCTTAACAAAGAGGATTTAGGGAAGTAGGTCTACTGTCCTAAACGTTGGGAATGTTAACTGCTAAGTTTTGTGTAGAATTTGCATTTGCGAGCTGATGCTCCTCCTGAATTTGAGATTTCTCGAGTTGAACATTTGAGGAAATAGAAGAGGGTTCAGGGAGAGAATCAGGCTTTGTCATTGATACAAGATTTCTTGAGGGAGTCCAGGGGATGAAGTTTGAAACATCGTTCCTGGGGTCTTGTAGACGATTTCTCATTCAACGACTGATTCGACGAGGTCTTCGAATCATTTGAGGCTGGGATGCCAAAATAGTCATCACTAGGGTTAGCCATTCGTTGTGAGAGATAGAACGAGATGTGGGTCTTGGTAAGTTTGAGTTACTCATTTTGTTGGAAGATGAGTATACAATGGAATAGAAATGTTAAAGTAGTGGAAGATGAAGATTTAAGGGAGGATTTAAAGAGTCTGATAACAAGTTTCTAAAGGATTTTGAGGATATGAAGAGTCTGATATCAATTCCTCGGGTGAAGGAATTTGATAAGACATAATGGTGGCTTAAAAGAATGAATGTATTTAATGTCATAGCAATGATGCACTGTAATTAATGATTAAGTAGATGTGCAGAGTAAGTATAGCTATGATATAGGCAGTCATTGATCGTTTAAACAAGAGGTTTACAATAATATTTAGTCAAAAGGATTGACTCACCAAGAAAGGACAAGAATAGTTATACAGGCTGAGTTGAAGTTTTTAATATTGGTCTTGAGCTATCAGCCGTTTCGAGTATTGTAATAGTATTTTCTTTATAGAAATTTGTCAGATACCAATTGTTAGAAAGATATTTGAAGAACAATGGTTTGGATATACTTATAGTGATTAGCTTTGAAGAACAATGCGCATTGAATTTAGGTTAAGTCTTTATACCAATTGAAATTTTATATATAGAAATATGGAGAATTGGTTGGGACTTCAAGGATTTAGGATTTTATCATCAGTCAGTGTTGAGTATCTGCTGATGTGAGAATTACTGACAAAGATGGTTGTCTGGTATTTTTTTTTTTTTTTTAGGGAAACAGGACGGCACCCGCTAGATTTTATTAATATAAAAAAAGGAGTACAAACTTGAGGGGGACAACCAGCCTGGCCCTTATAATTGGGAGGACAAAGGAGCCTAACCTCGAAAAAAGGAAATACATCAGAAAATTAAAAAAATCAGGAAACTCTAATATGAGGAGTATTCTTTTCATCCAGCAGAATAAGGCCCCGAATACGCTGGGGCAAGGAATGAAAATTCAGAAAAGCAAAATCACCAACAGAATCACAAGCAAGATTAGCCAAACTGTCTGCAACAGAGTTAGCTTCCCTATAACAATGATTAAGAATATATCGCCGAGACTGCTGAATAATGGCTAGATCGCGAAAATAGTAAGCATACTGCCATGGAGGAGAATGGCCAGAAACAAGACAATCATAAGTGGCTTTAGAATCCGTTTCAATAATAACATCGAATAAACCTTGGCTATTAAGCCATTGAAGGCCATAAAGAAGAGCCCGTATTTCCGCTTCCATGTTGGAACAAACTCCAAAATACCGAGAAAACGCATATATCATTTTACCTTCACTGTCTCGAACAATGCCTCCCCCTCCACCATGACCCGGATTGCCTCTACTTGCACCGTCCGTATTTAATTTAAGCTGACCAGAAGGAGGTTTACACCAAGAAACACGATGAATCTCAACCTGCTTACAACGAACCAATCGAACTGTCAAATTGCCTTGAGTAACCCGCAGCCCCTTGGCTTGGAAAATAGATGTGAGATCAACCCAAATGTCATGAATAATCTGCCGAATAGGAGGCCTAGAGTTGTTAAAGACACAGTTGTTTCTAAATTTCCATAGGAGGCCTAGGGTTGTCTGGTATTTACCTTGAGAAATGTTTGACTAATATTTTAGGGGATATTGATAGATTTAGTAATTTTAATATCAAAAATAATCATATATCCACACATAAATAGGACAATCATTGCTATTAGAAAAGATATTTAAATTTTGAAACATTAGTGAAGGGTCTTTGGCAGATGTTCATAGTGGAAATACATTTTTAAGAGAGGCAAAGTTCTACTAATGATGAAATTTATTGAACACCCTTTTTGTTTTTGATGAGAGAAGACAGACAAGTTAGATATTGGAGACATACCTGGAGTGATGTCCGAGCTTCTTTCTTTGCAACAGATAACATTATGCATTAGCAGAGAAGGGATTCTGTTGAAGTGTATTTCTATACTAACCTGTTCTTTGATGTCTGACGAGAGTGAGGCATAAAATATATTCAACAAGGGTTATATTAGCCATTAACTCCTGAGGAAAGACTAGTTTTTGGAAACGACAGTCTTCCTATGTATCCTAAAATTTCTATCTATTTTCTGAGATAGGTCAAGTTACGAAAAGTTTTACCATCAACCTTTTGACAGTTAGACATACGATAAAGTATAACGGAGTGTTTTGAATTCAAGTCTGTTTGCTAATTAGTTGTTAGTCAAAATGATAACAATTGTTATGTATAGATATACCAATTGTAATTCCATCATTAAGAAAAACAACTAACCTTGCCTTTTATTACTACAATCTCAAAGGTCATACAAGATTTTGTAGTTGACATGACTGAGAATACAAATTGCTGTTGAGCTGTTTAAGAGAAAGTAAAAGCGTCTGTTTTAAAAAATTTGTAAACCTTTATAGATTCAAAAGCTTTTAGCAGTCTTTAGGTTGACACAACAGACAATTTGATTCAAAGTAGAGTTACTAGTAATCTTGTAGGTTGAACAGGAGAGTCAGAGATTAAGTAATGAATAAGCAGTTTCTTTTACTTGAAGGTGGAATGTAGACATGATAAGTCATCCTTTAAGTAACTGCAGTCTACCTATATTGAACAATTAGAGCGTTCAGCAGACCTTGAATTTGATCAGGGTGAGATGATCTAATTCAGAAAGGCAATTATCAGAATGGTTAAAGAAAAGAGGTAAACTTCAGTAATAGACCAGAACTCAATATAGCAGATTTTATAGGACGGGTTTGCTGATGGGGTCTCAGCAGAGTTTGTGTAAAAAAATGTGTGATCGTCTCTTTGAGGTCAATTTCTCCAATCATCAAAAGAATGTAGATAATGTAATGAAGGAGAACAATATATTAGATCAACACAGTTAAAACACATGCTATCAGAAGAATTCAGACAAGTAGATAGACATGAAGGAAAGTTGCAGAACTTGTATTCAATAATCCAAATAGTTTTGAACAATTCTCATTAGGGATCAACTGATTACAAGGTCAATACAACTAGAATTTGACTATACTGCTAATTACAGGATAAAGATATACAATGATTTCAATTTTTGAATAGAAAATTTTGTTACAAAGTTTTATCCAAGATATCCTAGTCCAGAGGACATATTGAGAGGTCATTAGTCATGGAGTTCGGAATGGATCAAGATGGCTGTGTCCGTTTTTGATCTCCTCCAACTCTGGGGGGAGGAAGAACACGTTCACACCTATAGGTTATTCTGAAAGAACCTTAGGGTGAAAGCCGTCAAGCATGTACTGCTTTGACCATGAATCCCCTTTGATATGCACAGGGATGGATGGTAGTGGTTAGTAGCTCGTCATCCTTATCAACACCTTATTAGCTACCTAATCCAGTCAAGCTAAATTATCTGCATCAACCATCTTTGGGGTGATGGCTGGTATACTTACATATAACCAGACGAGTTGTTTGACACAACGATTTATCAAACGCTTTCCGAACATTTGATAAATCTTATCTGGGATCTTTTCTGAGATGCTCATGTATACATGCAGAGTTACAATGGTCGGACAAGTATATGCTAAGTGGTTTTCATAGTGATTCATCTGAAATCATTTTAGAATATCAATAAGATTGATAACCAAATGTTAGAAATGGAGTGAAATCACTTTAAGAACATAAATTAATAATCTATCTTACCTTTTAATATAACTGATTAAAGACATTCTTAAGTGCTCTGATAATCAAAGGTTCGTAGCATACAGTTCATCTTTTGCCTACAAACTTTTAAGATTATCAGACAAGACAAAGGAAAATTCTTTTATCAACTAATTTCAAGGCGTAAGATTAAAAATTAATAATGAATGATTTCTGGAACAAATGAGTTACTAAAATTTCTCTCAGATATTATAACTGTGTCTTAAAAAAATTTCACAGTCATGAGGACTTTAGATTTTGAGAATGCATCTTTGAGAATTTTAAATCAACTCATCATAAGTAACAGAAATAAACCAAAATAACTTTGAAAGAATATGAGAGAGTCATGCCAAGTTGTTGAAGTGTTGACTTGATCGATTTCTAGGATTTGTACTTAGTAACATTTTGAGAAAATTTTGAATCAGTGTTTAGCATCTAGTATAATCTGTAAGCAGTTTGTGAGTTTCTTTATAGTAGAGTTTGAATGAGGAAAGGGCTCTACTTATACTCAAGGAGGCTAGACTAAAGGACTTATAATAATAGAGATTTACTGTATAATTGTCCTTTTTACATGCCTTTGCAGAGTCAGGCTGTAAATCTGATGTCTCGACTTTCTCAATATTCTTGGAGAAGACTTTAAAAGCGAAAGTATTTTTGTTTTATTAAACAGATTTGTTATTTTTCAAAGCTTTTGAGAACAATCTTTACTTTAAATGAAGTAGTCAATCTTCGTAAAGTGTGCCTCCACCTTTAATAGACTTAGAAAGAAGACAAGTCATTTAAAGGTTTTACTCCTATAAGTAAGCACATATAACTGAACTTATGATATGTATGTTGGCCGATATGGAAATTCAACCAACTAGAAGTTTTAAAAACATTTTAGATCAGCCAATATGGAAAGTGCTGATAAGTTTTTAAAAACTGTTTGCATAAAGTAAATCATACAAGCATACAGATATATCAATATAAGCACAGTATGACAAGACTTTATTTATGCAGCATGTCTCATAATAAATATTAAAAATCAATTCAGCAGACATGGATACAGGCCATTAATAAGGCAGTAGCTGACCTGTTTTGTGTATGCTGGAGAGGTGGTCCTTACCAACATCTTGGACTCATCACTAGATTTCTCATATAGCAGCACTATAGTCCAGTAGATATTGATTTTACATTGAGTGAGTGAAGGACATAGGAGATTTATTCATGAGTGATCAGCAATCCTTCATAAATCAACAGCCAAGTTGATGTCTGCAGATGGAGAGTTATGTTGCTTCTTTGACCTTTTTGTCATATGAGTTCTTGCCTTAAATACTCATAGAAAAATTATTAGCAACATTTATGAGCTAAAAATAGCTCCAGAAATTCAGTAATACATGTGAGACTTATTAAGCACAATAATTGAATAATTACTGAAACTATAGCTTATAAGTGCATTGGTCAATCCATAAGCCCGAGTGGTTATGCCATTTGGATTGACCAATGCACCAGCGGTGTTTATGGATTTGATGAATAGAGTATTTTTACCTTATCTTGATTGTTTCGTGGTGGTGTTTATTGATGACATTCTCATATACTCAAAGTCCTATGAAGGAGCATGAGAAGCATTTGAGGCTAGTGTTAATAGTGTTGAGAGAAAAGAAATTATTTGCAAAGTTTAATAAGTGTGCATTTTGGCTTGAGGGTCGAAATCTCTTTTCTAGGCCATGTTGTATCGGGTGATGGTATTTCGGTAGATCCGATCAAGATTGAAGCGGTAGTGAATTGGAAGAGACCCGAGTTGGTAACAGAGATTCGAAGTTTCTTGGGATTAGCGGGTTATTATCGGAGATTTATAGAAGGGTTTTCTAAGATTGCAACTCCGATGACGAACTTGACACAAAAGAATAAACCCTTTGTATGGAATGATAAGTGCGAAGCGAGTTTCCAAGAATTAAAGAAGAGATTGACTACGGCTCCGACCTTGGCATTATCGAATGGACATAATGGGTTGGTTATCTACAATGATGCTTTGAAAGAGGGTTTGGGTTGTGTTTTGATGCAGAACGGAAGAGTGATTGCTTATGCTTCTCGAAAGTTGACTTCGTATGACAGAATTATCCAACCCACGACCTTGAGTTAGCTGCGATTATCTTTGCCCGTCATAAAAGGAAGCACTATCTTTATGGGGCTAAGTTTGAAGTATTCACTGATCACAAGAGTCTCAAATACTTGTTTTTCTAAAAGGAGTTGAACAATAGACAATGAAGATGGATAGAACGGCTAAAGGATCACGATTGTACTATGTTGTATCATCCAAAAAAAGTCAATGTAGTAGTTGATGCACTTAGTCGAAAGGCCTACATTTCCTGTTTGATGACTCGTGAATGGAAGATGCTTGAGGATGTTTGAGATTGGGGTCCTCGTAAGTCTAGACATGGGGTGATCTTCGCTAACATTCGAGCTACACCGGTATTGTTCCAAAGGATTAAAGAAACATAAGAGGATGACCTGGAATTGAAGACATTGATTGATAAGTTGAATGAAGGAAAAACATTGGATTTCACAAAGAACAATGATAGTATTCTTATGTTTCGAAATAGAGTTTGCGTACCGGCAATTAATGAGGTAAAACGGAAAGTGTTAGAGGAAGCTCACAAGTCTAAATACACAATTCATTCGGGGAGTACTAAGATGTATCGAGACTTGAAGAAGAACTTTTGGTAGAGCGGTATGAAAAGAGAAGTAGCCGAGTTTGTATCAAGATGTTTGACTTGTCAAAGAATTAAATCAGAACATCAACGACCGGCGGGATTGTTACAACCATTGGAGATTCCAGAATAGAAATGGGAGAATATAGCGATGGATTTTGTGACAGGGTTACCACAGACTCGTCGAGGTCATGATGCGGTTTGGGTTATTATTGATAGGTTGACCAAGTCAGCTCATTTTCTCCCTATTGTGATGACTTACTCGATGGAGAAACTTGTTACTTTGTACATACAAGAGATTGTGAGGTTATATGGAGTGCCAGTTAGTATAGTATCAGATTGAGACCCACAATTTACTTCACGGTTTTGGCAATCACTTCAAAATGCTTTGGGTATGAAGTTGACTCTTAGTACGACATTTTATCCACAAACCGACGGACAATCTGAGAGAACCATCCAAATACTTGAAGATATGTTGCGAGCTTGTTCAATGGATTTCAAGGGTATTTGGGATTCACACATACCATTGATAGAGTTTGCATACAACAACAGTTATCAATCGACCATTGAGATGGCTCCTTATGAAGCTATTTACAGAAGGAAGTGTCGATCTCTGATTTGTTAGGATGAATTTGGCGAAGTAAAATCGTGGGGTCCCGACATGGTTCATGAGTCGCCAAGAATGTGAAGCTTACTCGGGAGAGGTTAAAAATGGCTCAAAGTCGACAAAAGAGTTATGCGGATCATCGACGAAGGGATCTTAAATTCGAGGTAGGCGATCATGTGTTTTTAAAAGTTTCCCCACAGATTGGAGTGAAGAGATTTGGTAACAAGGGGAAGTTGACTCCAAGGTACATTGGTCTGTTTGAAATTTTAGAACGAATTGGGAAGTTGGCTTATAGACTTGCTCTACCACCGTCGATGTCGAGCGTTCATGCGGTGTTTCATGTGTCTATGTTGAGGAAATACTTGTCGTATGCCTCACACATCTTGGAGTTTGAGTCGGTAGACTTGACACCCGATCTTTCTTACGTCGAGCAGCCGGTGAGAATACTTGATACTAAAGAGCAAGTATTGAGGACAAAATCCATTTATCTTGTAAAAGTATTATGGAGGAATCACAACATCGAGGAGGCCACTTGGGAATTGGAGCATGAGATGCGTGAGAAGTATCCATCTTTGTTCGTTGAGTTTGGTAAGTAAATTCGCGGACAAGTTTATTCTAAGGGGGTGGGGATGTAACACCCGCACTATTTGTATTATTTGCATACAATTGATTTATATGCCTTATTAGTGTCATTGTCATTTCATGAATACTTTTCATTTGATCATGCTTGAATTTGAGTGGATTTTATACTTATCATGGGCATTGTTATGTGTTTGAATTTTAGTATTCACTTATACTTGTTTTGGGTTGTGTTTGTAGCCTTGTTGTATGGAAATTTGAAAGAGTTTCTTTTGTGTTTTGGACTTGGTTTGAGGTTGGTATCACCTTAGGATGACTTGGGAGTGTTTTGGAATCACTTTTGAGGTGTTTAGAAGCCTTTTGACATGAACCAGTAACTATGCGTTCGCATAGTGCGAGCGCGCATAGACCTTATTGTTTCTGCAATCTATGCAGCCGCCTTAGGAGCTCGCATAGGAGCTATGCGTCCACATAATGCTAGCTCGCTTAGAATCACAAAGTTTCTGGAATCTATTTGGTCGCTTTAGGAGTTCGCATAGAAGCTTTGCGTCCACATAGTGCGGCCGCATTAGGTCGTACTCTGCTCTTTATCTTTGACGAACTTTTAAGTTGTTTGACCATTTGACTTGATCTCAAAGGTCGAGATTTAACCACGACCTAGGCTTGAATGATTAGACCATTTGAGACTTCTTAAGACCTTTAGAGACTTCAAACTCTCTTCATATTTTCATCTTCAACCTTAGGATATTTGAGAGAGAGAGTGTGAGAAGAGTTTTGAGGAAAAAAGCCTTGTATCTTGAGCTTTTGGAGGCCATTTGACAATCCACCACCATCTTTGTGAAGCTCTTGGCTAGGGGAAGACATCCCTTGGCTTGCATGTTGTTTCCTTGGCTTAAATCTTAAAGAGGTAAGCTACTACACCTTTCCTTTCCTTTCCTAATTTTGTATTGGTTATCATCCTAGACTTGTTAAATGATGAAACCATGTAAAAATCATCATCTTTAGGTATGTTTTACCATGTTGACTTTTTAAATTTGTGGTTGACTTTTTGAATATGTTGGGAGACTTGTTTCTACATGATTAAAAATTCAAAGTATTGTTATCAATTGTTAAGTTTACGGTATAATTGATTCGCGTAAATTCGAACTCATTAGAAACCAAAAATGACTCTAACGAAGTTTGTTAGGATTTCATAATTTATGAGACCACGTGTGTGATTTGAGAATTCTTGGATGATTCGATTGATTTGTTTATAAATTTGGTTACACTGGTTGTGTGTATTAGTATTACGTTAATTGTCGTAATTTTCATGTGTTGGTTATTTGTTGTGTGAAATTTTTATAACCTACTTGAGACATTTGTATTGTTATTGAATATTGTTGTTGAGGTATATTCCCTACTTTGGAGTATGACCGTTTATTTTAAATGTTGAGTAAATATTCTACTTGAGCATTTAGTTAAGTCCATGACATATTTATTTTGGCGGTGTATTGACGCTCGATTATTGCGGGAACCGGGGCTACGTAATAGTCAAAGGCCAATACATCGGGCCTCACCCTACCGTTGGCCACGGTAGGGGAATAGCGCCAAGTGTTGTATGGTATAGCCGTAACTTTAGTAAGTTATTACTGTGGTGGTTTTGCCGGGTTGTAGGGACCGGGGGCACCCGGTGTGTGAATACAAATAAAATGGTTCACAAGTTCTTTGGTTAGAACTCATGATTTTGTTTATGGTTCGAGCACGTCAACAACGACTTCGAATTCAAGATTTGGTTTATTGATCGAGCACGTTAACAACGGCTTCGATATTTGGTATTATATTGGTTGGTTGGTTGGTTGAAAGTTTTGGTTTGGTCGGAGGTGTACCTCAACACCGTATCCCTTTTAAACGTGTTTACTTATCGCTCTTATGTATTTCCTATATAAGCGAATGTTGGTCATGGTATTCAACCGGTATGGGATGATTGGAAATCATCGAGCCTCTCGTGTGATATGGGGTTGTATGGTTACTTGTATACTTGTTTTATACCTTGTCTTGTAAAGGATTTATAATACAATATCATGTATATTTGTTAATATTATTGTCTTGCATCTAGCATGCCATATTGTTGCATTAGTAGCTTATTGAGTTTCGACTCACCCCGTTTTGTGTTTATTTATTTTCTTTAGATCAAGGTCCAGCGAGGAATCCGTAGTTCATTCGTGTTCAGTTCCAGCTGGTCGTCCGTTCTTTTGGGTAGTTGCACCTTGTGCTTTGTATTTTCTTTTGGTGAGGCCGATGGTGTACATGTTATATAAACGATGTATTGTTAGGTAGTTGTCTCGTTCGATACTTATTATATTCTTTTGTTATACTGGCATGGTTGCCGTGCTTTTGTAATTATTAACTTGTATTTTCCGCGCACTCTGAAATAGTTATGTTTTTACCTAGCTTGTGTGCTCATAGTATTTATAGCTAGCTAATGTGTTGTTTCTTCGGCTTGTTGTGTTGCTGTTGAGGTTTGTTTTGTCTTTAAGATCTTGTTGTTTTTAAAAGAGAACTTGCACGTGCATTACAGGGTTTTCTCATGACTTTGCATTTTATTTTAAAAGGAATTTTTGAAATGCCCTTTTGTATTCTTGTCTTCGCGCACCGAACGAGATTCCACATAGGATTTCGGGTCGGGTCACGACGGTGTCTCTTTATGTTAAGGTGATGTTTTTGTTCTAAAACTCATTTGTATTTGGTAGTAGTCGTTTGGCTTCTTGGATATTTGTAATATGGAGTATGGTGATGTTTTAATTTTATTTCAATATTTGCTGTCAGTTGCTAAAACTAATTTTTCATTAATGTATTTTTGTATTTTCATAAAGTTAGAAGAGTGTTTGTAAATTTTTTTTTTATCAAATTTACTTAATGTAATTGCAACTAAAATGGATGTGTATGATGAAGATTCATATTTTTCTAATGAGGATAACGATCTCAAGGATGAAACCCTACAGAATAAAATAATTGCTTCTCGAGCGCGCAAGAAGTAAATACTTGCTGTAATAGGTCTATACATTGCTCAAAATAAATTTGATATATATATATATATATATATATATAAATCACCATGTAGACCTTCTGATATAGCAGGTTGGAAGTTTGTTACGGAAATTCTTGAATCTTTCTAATGAGATGTTTCGCATGAGAAGAGAATCATTCGTACACTTGTGTACACTGCTACAAAATGAATATGGACTCAAACATAGTAGACAGTTAGGGCGGAGGAAAAACTAGCAATGTTTCTCTTCTTAGTTGGTCACGGTGTATGTCCTAGGGTGGTTCAAGAGTTATTCCAAAGGTCTGGTGAAACAGTAAGCAAGTATTTTCATGATGTTCTTTGTGTAACTACGAAGATGTCAATGGATTGGATCGCGCCTTCAGATAACACCAACATACATGATCATAGTAGAAGTAACAAAAAATATTGGCCATATTTGAAGGTACTAATTTATCTCTACATGTTACTATTACTTTCTATACTTGAAATTTTATGTTTTTATTTTTTGCAAAATACAAGATTGTACTGGTGCTATAGATGGCACCCATGTACGAGTTATTGTTGCTATCGAAGAGCAAGATCAATATATTGGTAGAAAAGGTTATGCATCCCAAAATATATTGGTCATATGTGATTTCAACATGTGTTTCATTTTCGTGAAGCCTGGATGGGAAGGAACTGTTCATGACACTCGTATTTTTCTAGATACTCTTAGAGATCCATCATCAAAATTCCCTTATCCTGTTCCTCGTATGTGTCAATTTTATTTGAACATTTTATATTCAAATGTTAATTTATTTGTCTTACATAAATTTAATTTTAATTTTCGTTGCAGCTCAATATTACCTGGTCGATACGGGATATCCTAACAAAATAGGATTTCTTGCACCATACAAGGGGGGAGATATATCATTTACCTGAATTTCAACTTAGTCAACAGCCTCAAAATGCAGAAGAGAAGTTTAATGAAGCTCATTCTTCATTATGAATTGTGATTGAGAGAACATTTAGATTCTGGAAAGCAAAATGGAGAATTCTGCAGCACATGCCTTACTACCAATATGATGATCAAGTTTGTATTGTTTTCGCAACAATGACAATTCATAATTTCATCCGTAGAAGAAATCTTGCTGATGATGACTTTCAACTTTATGATAACCAACCTAATTTTATACCAAGAAATGAGCGTGAGGAACCTAGTGTAGCCAATTACCAACCTAGTGGCCCTATTCTAGGTAGTAAAGATCCAGAGATGAATATTGTGAGAAATAACATTTGTTATCAAATATGTAATAGTGGTCAATAAGTGTACTACTTTATTACCTAATATTATGAGATAATTTTTATTTATATTTTTAATTCTTGCATATTTTGCATTTACTATTCTCATTTTGATTTATTAGAAAGCTAAATAATATCTAGTATAAATAAAGACATTGTTGTATATTTCATTTTAACACACTTCAGAAAATAAAGTATGATTAATTTATATGTAGTTATTTGACAGTTTAACATGCATGCAAGTCAACTTAAATATTTGGATATTTTGGTCATTTTATTCTGAATCAGCCATTTTTATATTTTTAACAAACAATCATAGGTAGCTTATGACAGCTTGTAAGTTGCAATTCTGATTAGCTGAAACAAACAATTTATCAGTCTATCAGTCAATCAGCCACCAGCCTAAGCCATCAACGATAAGCCATCAGCTGCAACAAACGAGTCTTAAGTAATAGAAAAAAAAAAGAAAACAAAATTTTAAATTTAAATTCTTAGATTTTAGTATAGAATTAGTTTTATGGAATTGAGACATTTGGAATTGCAATTCAATTCCAATTCAAAATTTTAATTGTGTTCCCAAATGACAGAATTGGTTTTGAAGACCAATTCTAATTCTAAGTAATAGAATTGGGGTATCCAAACGACCCTTAAGAATTCTTGAAATTGTTGGATCTTGAGTTGTATGAATAAACAAAAGTAAAAATGACAGAAAAATCTACAGAGGAGAGGAACAAGTGTGGAGAGGTCCCCAAGGTGTAGCCTGCTTGCTTTTAAACAGGTATTGTATCATTACTGATTACTGAAGTTATAGCCTTAGTTGAGGAAATTTTTCGTAATATTTACTGCTGGGAACAAGTGCGTATGATTAACTTGGAGGCTTTCTTTTGGAATCAACTATGGAGAAGTATTAAAAGCACTTGGAAGTTGGGACTGGTCAGATGTAGTGGGATTCTCTCTTTTAAGAATTTAGAGAATTTAATTCTTATGAATAAACTCTTGGATTTAATTCTTATGAATAAAATGAGAGAGAGAGAGAGAGAGAGAGAGAGAGAGAGAGAGAGAGAGAGAGAGAGAGAGAAATGAGGATGAAAGGAGATAGGCATAGATAAATACTAAAGAGTGGGAAAAAAATTGATCCATTATCGCCAGATGAAACAAATCCACTTAGGCATTTCAGTTAACCACAAATGAGGGAAAATTTGTTCTTTTTATAAAAATTTAACGTTGCTGTTTAAGATAACGACTGTAGGGACTAATAAGGTTTCAAATGTTGAGTTCAAGGACCACATTAGAAAATTTTAAACATTAAGGATCGAATCACCAGGAAAAGTAAAATTTAGGGACCAAATTATATATTAATCCTTTCTCTTACCCCTTGCTTTGCTTTGTGTATTACTCAAATATTGGTGCGAAATACAACATCTCCGGACAAATTTACTATTTTACCCATGTTATAAATGAATTTTTTTTTTTGACAAGATCGCCACCTCTAGGCAGACATAATCCAAAGAACCACCTAGACTAGGCGGTCCTCCATTTCCATCCATTATTTCGTCAATTTTTTGTTTATACTTTAATACACTAAAGTTAACATTTCCATTAAAAAGTTAATGAAATCGTTAAAATTTTAACGGAACTTGGTAGAACCGTTATGATAACTGCAACCCCGAGGTGGTCTTCATCCATGAGGGCCGGAGGCCCGCCACCCCGAGGTGGTCTTCTTTTTTTTTTAATAATTAAATAATGGACAAAATAGTTTTTTTTTTTAAGGGGATGTTGTATTTAACACTTTTGTGGTGTTATATTTAGCACCTATGTTACTCAAAAACCGGCTAAATGAATTTGTTATTGTTGACTCAGACCACACGTTCCTCTCTCTTTCTCTCTTTTTATAGAAAACCTTTCAGCCTAGGTTTAGTACCATCATCGTCGCTAGCCATCATCATCCTTTAAGCTCCACCTCTCTTTCGCTCATCTTCATTGCCCTAAATTCACCAATCGTTCATCAATTCACCGCAGCCGGCAGCCTTAAATTTCTCAATGCCCTAAATTACTTCTTCCGCGAACCCTAAATTTAACACTACCGCTACTGTAACACCGCTCTCTCTCTCGTCCTCTTGTCGACAATGTTCACGTAGCTCGAAGTCTCGCCGGCGAGCCCTAGTTCAAAATTGGTAATGTTTTATCTCATCTACATCTCTCCCTGTCTCTCTCTCTCTAGTAGTCTTAGATACATTTGAGAGCAATTGAACCAAAGGACAAGAAAATCATAGCAAATGCTACAGATAATATCGTTACAAAAGGAGCGATGCCTCTGCTGTCCTTTATCAGAATCATCGTTTAATTGTTCATTATCTGTAACTTTGTGGGGAATCGCTAGAGAAGGGGAGTTAAAATGTGAGCTGAACTTGAAGCTTTTGGCAGTAATGAGCTTTGTTTGTAGGTGTGAAGTTTATCTTAGGAAGCAACTGGGTATAATATTGAGCATTGCTATTTACACCATGAAAATTTCTGAGTACACCCATAGCGGGTGTTCGGCATGGGTGCCGAACATCGTCTTTGCGGCAAAAGTGATGTTCGGCACCCCTGTCGAACACCGCTATGGGTGTACTCAGAAATTATGTGGGTGTAAATAGCAATGCTCTATAATATTAGGGGTGGCAATTCGGTTGTGCCGGGGTGTTATCGGGCTGGCACGATAAGAGCACGACACGATAAGTTCAAATACTAACACGACACGAAAATTTTAACGGCCTACAATGTAAGCCCGAACACGAAACGATTAAAGCACGAAAAGCTCGATACGGCCTAATAGGTACGATAAGCATGATTTTTAAATTTGTTCAATCAAGTCCGTCGGGCCCGTTAGGCCCAAAAAAATATTAATTCTTATTAATCTTTTTCAATGAATATCAATATGAATATCTATATTACAATAAAGGTTGACTCTTACGTGCACAATTAATGAGAGACAACTACTTGTCAGGATTTATTCTTTTACTAAAATTTTACGGCTCTAATTTACTTAGAGATTTCCCCGTGTGAAGGCCGGTTACCATCTCCTTCCCCAATACCGTCTCTCCCTCCTTACCCAAGCGTCTGAGTTTCTCTCTCCCTCTGTTCGATTCTCTCTCTACCAATTTCCTTCCAGTTTCACCATGGAAAACGATTCCTATTATCAGTTGTTAAAGGATTGTAGTTTACCTTACAAAATATCCAGAAGTCTCTCCCTCCAAGTCCTTCCCTAAGTCTCTCTCTGCCGCCCTCCGTCCAAGGTTTCACTCAGTCCCTCTCCCTCCAAGTCCTTCCCCAAGTCTCTCTTCGGCGCCCTCCATCTCATCTCATCGTTTGATTGTATATTTGAGAATTTTGCATGGCTTTTCTGTTTTTTCAATTCAGTTCTTTTTCAATTGATTTTTGTTAACCCATGCTGCATGATTTTAAAAGTGTGTTTTTGTGCTAAGTCTTTGTGGTCTGTTTTTTTCCATTCTGAAAATTGAATTTTTTGATTTTGATTTTGTGTGGATTTAGCGAAGGCAAAGGGCCCCTACTATCACCCCTGTAAGTCCTCCCAAATTGTTTGGTTTGATTTTCTTTGCTTCTTGCATCTTGCATCCTTTTTTATTTTGATTTTGTGTGTGTTTTGTGTTAATTTGAGTTGGGGTGGGTGAGGGGGGGGGTTTCAATATATTGGATTTTTGGAATCTAACATGCTCCATGATTTTAAAAAGTATGTTCTCTATGTAGTATTAGTACCAATCTGTTTTTTTCCATTCTGAAAATTAGATTTTTTGATTTTGATTTTTTGTGTGTTTTACTCGGCTCTTCAATCACAAGTTAATTCCATTGATCCAAGTTCTATAAGCTGTTTTTAGTTTTTTTGATCTGGGTATTTGTTCTATGAAATTTTTTCAATCTGGGTATTTGTTCTATGAATTTTTTTTGATCTGGGTATTTGTTCTATGGCCTTTGGTGTGGCACGATTGAGCGGAAGGGTGATAGTTATGAAAGGTAGGAGGGGCTGAGTTTGTTCCACTGGAAAGATTTGCCGCACTCGAGAGGCATATAGTGTTAATTCTTATGCATTTATTAAGCATCTTTTATCACATGCTTAAAAGTGATAATTCTTATTGTGATGGTGGATGTATTGAGAAAATGAACGTGTAAAGAAGAAATGAGGTATTAATAGTGCTCCACTTTAAATTTTTTTTTTTTTTTTTAGATTTAAAATATTTTTTGGTCCCTCGACTTTGACAATATTTTTGTTTGGTCCTACCTTCTCAAAACATATTCATTTGGTTCTATATATTTCATTTCTAGGTTAGATTTTCCCTTCTTGCCGTTACCGTTAAAAATTCCGTCAATTTTTTTAAAATACCCAAAGTACCCTTACAAGAATCGATGTCAAGAAGCTAATATAAATTTATTTAAACCATAATAGGTTAAATTTTCAAAATGTCGAAAATACAGAGGGTTAATCTGCCAATACAGAAATAAGGTCATCTTCAACCCTTAGAGACCCAACTTTGAAATCATCTCATCTGGGTTCTTATAATTCTTTGAAGCCATGGTTTATTCATCAATTGGAAAAATTGGAATAAACGAAAAAACCAAACGAAATTCAGTTATCTTTAATCAAAGCTTTCTAATTTGATCATTGTTTTTAAAACAAATTTGCTAATTTTAATTTCAATAAATCAATAATGATCGAAAAAGGGGGTTTAAAAAACGATGGAACTAAAGAATGAATAGCATCCTTAGGAAGAACGCCGGTGACAAAGCTGGGAGGGGGTCTCAAGTCAGTTTTAAGAACAATCCCAATAATTTAAAGATCTAGGGTTTCATCCCACTCGCTTCATGTGATCATTTCCAATTGACGAACCGAATTAGGTAACTTTTGAAACTTCTCTCTTCGACATGTTTCAAGAACAATCCCAAAAATTTAATGATGAAGATGACGGACTTGGAGAAGAGAGATGGATGCGGCGACCATTGATGGAGTTCATTGCCAATGGTGAGTCCAATTGACGAGAAAGATCTGCTCCTTCACATTTGGGCAGTTGCAGTTCCTTATTAATTGATCATTGAGATGTTCGAAAATATATATTCATTGTTGAGACTTGAGATTCCTCACTTGATGGGCAGGCCAAAAAATGTTCCCTATTAATTGATGAGTGACGCTATTAACACCCCCAAAAGCTATTAATACACCACTTATCTTAATACACCCCCTTAACTAATTCCACACCAACCTAATTTCTAAATACACTACCCTACATTTTTTATTTTACCCCTCTCAATTAATTCACTCATTCTTTCCCAATACACCCATCCAATATTATCACACCACCTCCATTTCTCAATATACCAACCTTGAACACAAACGATAAACACGGGGCCGCCCATTGTAAAAATGCATTCCCTCCATTGCATGCAAACCCCCCAATTTCAAACTCAAAAATTTGCAAACCTCCATTCTGCAAACCCCTCATACTGAAATCAACCTAGCAAACAACTTTAAGTTTGGAGAAGAAAAGGAAGAAGGAAGAAGAAGAACTGGAAGAAGAAGTAAAACATCAACTCTAATTTTACAATGAGGAAGGCCTTAGGTATGAAATTCTTTCTATTTTAAAGTTTAAATAGCATTTTTGTTTCAAATTGTGTGTTAAATATCATTTTATTTGCAATGTATATGGGATTTGTTGTGTTAAATTCACTTTTAAAGTTCAAATTTTTGGTTCGGGACTGGTTGTAGGAATACCACAGTGATGTTCCCAATCCTACAGTGTTCAGTAAGGTGTTCCTAAGCCCTTACTGAACACCGCAGTGGTGTTCTCAAGCCTTTGCCGAACACCACAGTAGTATTCCCAAGCCTTTACCGAACACCGCAGTGGTGTTCGTGAAGCCCTTACCGAACATTGTTGACTGGTTTCTTCAATCTATACTGAACCATATTGTAATTATTGTAGGTAAATTAACAAATGTAATATGAAAGAAGAAGACCCATTGCTTTAAACAAAAGAGAAAGACATCGTGAATAACAGCCTGAGGATCTCTCACACGTCCCACAGGGACAAGAGCAACCTCCTATACAGATGGCTGATTATGAGGCTGAAAGAGATGCTGGTTTTGGAGAGATAGAGAGGAAAATGTTAGAGATGAGGGAGAATAAAATGTTAGAGAGGAAAGAGAAGACATGACATATACCCTATTTTTTGGTGGTCCTGTCAATCCATCTCTACTGACTACTTATGAGACACACGTATCAAGATGGGTATGGTAGGGGGAAGAGAGAGAGCTTCTCAGGTGTAACAATCATACTGAGAAACTAGTTCAGTAGAGTTGTAGTAGAGAAGTATGTGAGCCTCGGTGGCTAGATGTTGTCAAAGCCTCCAAGTTGTATCGATTAAGGCAAACATCGTACTTTGAAGTTGACAAAGTCTTAGTCAGTGCATTTGTGAAACGCTGGCACCCTAAGACCAATAGCTTTCACCTACCCTTCGGCGAAATGACAATCATATTGGATGATATATTTTTCCTTACAGGTCTTCTGATCACAGGTACTCCAGTTTTATCGAGACGGAGTTTTACATCAACCTCTACTTATGATGTTGAGCAATGGTTGGGAGTTTCTTACGCTGATGATGCATTAAGAGGTCCAGATGATGAGGGAGCAGATGCAATTGATTTGTATTTATGCTGGACAACATTTTTGCTCTTCTCAAATGACTGTTTGATTGTTGTGTGTGAAGTCTCAACGAGGGTGTGAATCTGTCGCCAACACGTCTCAAAGTTATCTTGACTCGAGTCAAGCTGTCTTTTCAACAATGCATGTTGACTCTCCATCCTGAAATACAAGTTACACTCATTATTATGTATATATCTAACAAAATATATAAAACAATGAATTCAACATGACATGATATTATGCGTTAAATACCTATTTATTGTGGTATTGTCGAAATGCATGACTGTATCCATCAAAAAAGCAACAAATCTTTCCTTGTATGACACCAACCATTGCTCTATTACATATTTAACGGCAAGTTGAAATTCTTTGAAGTCTGATTGGAGTCTTTGTAGCAAGTTATTATAATTTGACTCAGTATTTGCGAGAACTAACGGATTCCAATTCATAGAAAAACAATCCCATTTATCTTTCACACAGAACAATTTCTTGCAATTTGCCAAAATGTTCTTGTTAATATGCCACCGACAGAGAAAATGTCTCGAGGTGGGAAAAGTTGTCTGAATTGCATTCATTAAACCAAGTTCTCTATCTGTAACAATCACGTGGGGTAGGGAGGTTTGGTCCATCAATAATTTTAAGAATGTCAATGCCCACGTATAGTTTTCTTCCCGCTCGAACTCCAAATAGGCGGCTGCAATATGTAAAGTCATCTGTGTGGACGTCATACCATCAATTTTTAACAAAGGTAACTTATACTTGTTTGTCTTGTATGTACAATCCATAAAGATGACACTTGGAAAACATCGCAATAACTTAATGCTTGTTGGGTGTGCGAAGAAAATATTCTTGACAATTTCGGTCTTCTCGCAGTGAAGGTGATGATATAAATATCCATACTCATTCAACTTAAACATAATCTGCTCAATTTGAGAATGATCCTCATGCTCGACAACTCTATTTTGCAAACGAGCATTGTAGATAGTCCTTATTGTGGACTTATTATCTACAAATTTTTCTTTTAACCCAAACAAAATATCCTTGGGTTTACTATTTGTGTGAGACAAATCAATGACATAATCCTTCTCCTTCAGTGATAATCGACCAACATATGAGTGGCCTTCAAAATACTCTGTAGTTGGATGATTGTGGACACCACATTGAACATCCAATGCCCAAGGTCCATCAGCAGTTGATACTTGTCTACCCCTCAAACGAAATGAACAACCACACTTCTTCGTTCCAGTTTCTCTTTTCCTCTTTGGTTTCCTCATAACGTCCTTTTCAATAGTAGCCTCTTCGTTATTTACTCCAGACAACTTTCCAACCTTCTTGAATTCACGGTAATTCCTACTACGTTCACACACCAGAACTAACCGAGCTCTTTTCTTACACGACCCACTATCTGATCTGATAATTACTATCACCATTCCATGTTCCTTTCCCGTAGCACGCACCCAATCAAACAATGTCTCACGAGATAAACATTTCATACTTCGTGAACATATTTGTGTAATCCATATCGATATCTTGAACGGGTTCAATCTAGTTCATAACCGGAGCAACACTACCCTCGATAGATAACGTGTTTGAATCCTGTTACAACAAAAGAATAAATTAAAAAATATATATATCTTGAAAAGTTTCTGTTCTGTAAGAGGTTATGGAACACCATAGTGGTGTTCGGGTACCAATGATGGAACAATAGAGGGGTTTCGGGAACCACTGATGGAACATCCTAGGTACGTTCTGCAGGTGGTCACCGAACACCACTGTGGTGTTCCATTGACCAGTCCTAAACAAATCCCGTCTCTAGCATGTACGAAAATTCATGAAAATATCGAATTGAAAACTTGGGAACGGTAGAGATACTTACATTTATGGTTTGCTTCACTTCTTTAGTCTTTAATTGATTTTTGTTACAATATGGAGTTGAAACTTGAGTGTTTCATTTTGAGAGTTTGGTATGAGTTGGTAAGTTGGAGAAGTAGAAGAGTTTGGAAGTTGAGGGTTTAGTTTTGAGAGTTTGGTATGAGTTGGTAAGTTGGAGAAGTTGGAAGATTTTGGAAGGTTGTAAGTTTGGAAACGTGTTATGGAGGTTTGGTTTGAAAGTCGATACATCGTGTGTTATGGAGGAGAGTGTATTGATAAATTGTTAGGTGGTGTATTTAGAGGTTTAGTAAGTGTCGTAATATAGTGGTGGGTGTATTTAGTAGAAAAAGTGTATTTATGTCTAACAAAATAATAATATTTTTATAATTTATTTTGAAAGTGTATTTATAGAAAAGGTGATACAAATAGCGTCAATTTTAATTGGTATCCATGAAATCTTAAAATTGCACCAGGAGATTGATATAGTTCCAAATAGACCACGTTAGTGGAAAGCAAATCAGTACGTCAACACGCAGGCCAAAGAATTGGAGAGAGAATGGAGCAAACTATGATATCCCTTTCAATAGTAATGATTTTGGATATGCTGAGTTCATGCTTTCCCATAGTAATGGTTGTGTTTTCTTCTTCGTTTTAAAATGAATGAATTGTCGTTTATTAAAAATGAGAGGTGCTAAACCACACCCCCCAAAAATGCTAAATGACACCCCCAGGCAAATTTACTATTTTGCCGATGTTTTTAATGAAAAAAAAAAAAAGAAAAATGGCAAGACTCCTAACAGTGGGCGGTCTTCTTGGAGGAAGACTCCCAACAGTGGGCGGTCCTCATGGATTCCGTTAAAAAGTTAACGATTTCGTTAATTTTTTAACGGTAATGTTAACTTTAATATCCTAAAGTTAACATTTTCGTTAAAAAGTTAACGAAATCGTTAACTTTTTAACGGAACTTCATGAGGACCGTCCACTGATGGGAGTCTTCCTCCAAGAGACCGCCCACTCTTGGGAGTCTTCTTCATTAGGACCGCCCACTTTTGGGAGTATTTTTTTTTAAAATTGAATTAGGGGCAAAAGAGTCTTTTCTCAAGGGAGGGGGGTGTGATTTAGCATTTTTGGGAGGTGTGGTTTAGCACCTATGTTAAAAAGAAATTAGTAGTTCTTTTAGTTTGTGTTTTTCCTTTGAACAAATTTTAAAATTTACATGATTTATTAACTTTTTTTAATGTGTGCTTGAGAAAAAAAGAAGTGAGAATCAATGACAAAAATACCATTGTTAAAAGAGACAATGTACCCGAGCAAGATAAAAGTTAAGGGTATTTTTGCAAATTTGATAGCCCTTAAACATTCATTGTTATAGTAAGGGCATTTTGTCATTTTTAAAAATATTAGACGAAATTTTTAACAGTAACGGCAGGAAGAGGGAATCTAACCAATAAAATAAAACATATAAGACCAAATAAATATATTTTGGGGAGGTAGGATCAAACAAAAATATTGGTTAAAGTCAAGGGACCAAAAAATATTTTAAATCTTTTTTTTACAATACTGCCCCTTTAATTTTTGAGAGTTGCTATTCGAACCCACACTTTTGCTTAGTACACCCATTTACTAAGTACACCCCCCCCCAATTATTTCCAATCCCTCAAAAAACTAAGTACACCCCACCCTAATTACCTATTATACCCTTCATAATATTTATCCCAAAATATTGAAAATATTGCTAAGTAAACCCCACACCCTACACCCTTATACCCTTGGTTGCTAAGTACACCCCACACCCAACAGCCTTATACCCTTGTTTGAAAGACCCGCTCACACCCCACGCATACAAACGGCAATTGCAAACAACGGCAACATCAACCACGGCAATCGCAAACAATCGCAAACAACAGCAAAGCACGGCAACAAGCACACAACAACAACATTTCTTCAATACAAATTTAATATATGCAGACATTAATACATATCAGCGAAGAAGACCTACGGCTTCAGCTAGGGCTAACAGACAAAGACAACAACAAGAAGCTCAACAACAAGAACAACATGTACAAGAACTACTGCGACAACAACAACTACAAAGAAGAACAACAACGACTTCTACAACAAAGAACAACAACAACAATTTCTTCTACAACAAAGAACAACAGAACAACATGAGTATGAAAGAGGAGGCCCTGTTGAGGATGAGGATGAGGATGAGGATGAGGAGGATGAGGATGAAGAAGAAGAGGCATTTATCCCGTTTCTGGAGGGCCACAAGTTCCATTGCTGCCACGACCTTCAATGACCATGTAGCATTTGTATATGGAATGGGGAAGAGCGACCATTGTTGAAGTGCTTAAATCACACAACCAAACAGAAGAGTGGTCGATTCGAATAAGCGTAGTCAAGTAATGAAGGATTTTGTCAATAGCTCGGGCCTCAATGTGTCCTCCGGATGCTCTTATGCGAAGTGGATAAAGTCCTTGTCTCGGCATTTGTGGAACGGTGGCATCCGAGACCAATACCTTCCACATGCCCTTTGGAGAGATGACAATTACACTTGATGATGTGTATTGTCCGACAGATCGAATGTGTCCGGGCAACCACTGTTATCTAGGCGGAGTGTGCCACCAACACCTCGGGAGGTTGCGACTATTTTAGGAGTGCATCTCTCTCGTTGGGATGACGGTGCTGGGGCCATCGATCAAATTAGAGTGGCTTCGTGAGAGATTCCAGGAAGAGGGTACCTCGATGATCCTTTGCTGTGCTCGGTCACCAGAGCATATTTGTGGTACACTATTGGTTGCACTCTTTTCGCTGACAAGAGTGGGACATGGGTGAACACAAACTATTTAGAGTTTCTGGATGACCTGACCAGGGTGGATTCGTATGCCTGGGGGGCTGCAACTCTTGCGTACTTGTATAGACAGTTAGGGCAAGCGTCTCGAGCTGAGACAAAGCAGATGGCGGGATATTCGACGCTATTGGAGGTAACATACTTGTATTTTCAGTTCATTACATACAAACATCTGTACGGAATTGATATGTTATGGAACTATAGTATATTTGATCGAAACTGTTTTATTGCATGTAGGCTTGGATATACGAGCATTTTCCTGCTTTTAGGCCTCCATATCGATCAAATTACAGGGCTCAATACCCACTTGCAATGAGGTGGTTACCACAAGGAAAAGTTGGTGCCTCGATGCAAAAATTGGTCCAATACCGGAGCGTCTTGACGTCCTTAAGCCCAATGATGTGAGTGTTATTTAATTTAGTTTTCTTTTATTTTATAACACATGTATGTTAAATTAATTTTCTCGTGGTTATTGTAGGTAATTTGGATGCCCTATACGGGTCTTTTAGGGAGTTACATCCATTTCCCGCCGTCTCGTTATATCATGGATGTTTAGTGGCGTGCAATGTTGTGGAACCATACCATCCGACCGAGTTCTTAGACAATTCGGTTATGTACAGACGATTCCATGTACACCGATCGCCGCCGATGTCCATGTCGATAGGAAAAGAAGAGTTTGTCTACCCTCCCGCCCTTGTACCATACTTTATTGTTTGGGATAGTCACGTCCTATCTCGCCGATCGTCTTGGCAATATTGCTCAACTACCATGGGAGTGTGCCCCGACTATATGCAGTGGTACAACGCACATTCACATCCGTTGGTGCAAAACCCCGAGAGACGGTCCCCCCAGTTTACCGTGACATCTCCCGCTCGAGTACCTGACGCATGGGAGATGATTACATCTGTACGGAATTTAGTACAACCTCCCGTGCGTAGATGGAGGTTAGGGATCGGGGATGACAATGGATGAATTGGCGGAAGTATTGGACAGACTTATATGATAGTGGGAGGTCCAGATATCGGGACCTTCTACCGGAGGCGAGACGAGGCGGGTCCATCTACTTCGGACGTGACGAGGCGGGTACATCTATCGCGGGACTCGTCGTAGGAGACGACGAAATTGATTAACATTTGACAAAGAAACTTTTGATGTAACTATTGATGTAACTATTGATGTAACTATTTGATGTAACTATTTGATGTAACTTTTGATGTAACTTTTGATGTATATTAAGATGTCACTTTTGATGTCACTTGTTATGAGAATTGATGTAACTTGTTATGATAACTGATGTAAATTTTTATGTTATATTATGTTAGCGTCATTTTAATGCATATTAAGTATGATTGGTTTGGACAATATAATCATAGCATTATGATACTTTATGTTTTGTGATTGGTGTAAATTTTTATAAAAAAAATTGCAAGTTTACATACTGTTCGGCAGCCACCAACCGGACAGTTTACACACTGTTCGGTACCCCCACCGAACCAATTATGCATCGTTCGGTACCCCCACCGAATTTAAGAGTTGTTCGGTTGATGCTTTCCGAACAAGGTGAGTGGTTTGAATTCTTTTTCTTAACTATCTCGAACATCAATCCAAAACAAGTTCTTGCCAAACAAAAAAAAACAACGAAATATTGACATCAAACATAACTATTTCCATCGAAACTACCATCAACAGTCATTTTAATGAATGTTAAGTATGATTGGTTTGGACAATATAACCAAAGCATTATGATACTTTATGTTTTGTGATTGGTGTAAAATTTTTAAAAAAATAGCAAGTTTACATACTGTTCGGTAGCCATCAACCGGACAGTTTACACAATGTTCGGTACCCCCACCGAACCAATTATGAACTGTTCGGTACCCCCACCGAATGTTTAAGAGTTGTTCGGTTGTTTACCGAACAGGTGATTGGTTTGAATTTTTTGGTTAACTATCTCGAACATCAATCCAAAACAAGTTCTTGCCAAACTAAAAAAACAACGAAATATTGACATCAAACATAACTATTTCCATCGAAACTACCATCAACAGTTTAGTTTACATCAAACTACAATCAACTACGATATAAACTAGCCTAAAACATTCCAAACAAAGTTTAGTTTACATCAACAATGTTTAGTTTACATCAACGATAGTATCTTTACTATCCGTAGTGCGACTGTTTCTTCCATCAATCGTTTCAACATCGTACATATCTAATTGAACTTTAAAAATATCCTTCCAAGGAGCTGCACATTGTAACCGATTCGTTTCCAAGATGTTGTCACCGGAGGCAATGGGGCACCTTCGCAAGAACACCTTCAATAGAAATACATATATGTCATTTAGGGCAATATAAAGTGTTGTTTTAATATAAATTACACATTATATAAATAGATGTTTGCGTACTGATATAATGGTCTCTGTTCACGCACCGTACATATCAATTTTGGATTGGATGGGGTTCGGTTCTCAAAGGTAGGTACATGATTGACATTCTATTATCTAAACTAACGAAGGCAACATTATAGAATGATGCAACCAAGTAACCCATATATGGGTTACAAAACCAATATTTCTTCGGTGCAGTCACCTCGTAGTAGTCGAGACTTTTCAATACCTTATCAACCATGCCATGTTCGTTGAAAACCTGTGCGTAGAAGTCTAAGTGGCTCGACAACTCACGATGGAGGTCACCTCGAACCCTACCCCAATCCTCTTCTTTATATCCAACTAATTCAGCTATTGCGAAAACCGCAATGCCCATCACCAAGAACATTCTTAGTGTCTTCAATAAAATCTTTAAATTTTGCCGGTAGTAGATGAATATAACCAGTCGAAGTTGCAGCTCGGGTGGTTCGGCGGACAACCTATTGAAAAAAGATAAATTGACGTCAATATACTTTATGAAAAGTAATATTAAATATGACTAATTAATTAAATATAAAAAATTAAAAGTATTTACCGGGATCTTTGTCTTCGTGGTCGTGAATGTAGGACGTTTAGATGATGGACCAACCTCGTAGGTAACGAGTTGTTCTTCACCGCGAACAACTACCTTGATCAATGGCCTCGACATACTCAAATGCGCTAGGATCCCGTTTTGTTGATTTGGACATCCTAGTCTTTGCAATCTTGGGACGACCACGAGTTTGGACCTGAGGTCTAGGTATCACCAATGGTGTTGTTGCTGGATTCGAGGCTTCCATCAATCGTTTCAACATTAAAAGTCTATCCTCCGTCTGGGCGTCTCTAAAGTTTTTTACAAACTCGTCAACGCAATGAGTCATTTTCACTTCTAGTTCCTCCCTCACACCAACAACCTCATCGCCCTTAGGTGGTATCATATCTAATTTTCTCCAAAATGAATCAACCTTTTCAAGGGGAATTGGTGTGTTCGATCTCACATACTGAAATCTCATGACGACATGGCAATCCACAAGTCTTTCTCAATGAACAACCACACAACAGAGGGTCTACGGATCTTCACCGATTCCACTCATTTCTTCATAGATCTTGTTCAATGCATGTATTGACACCATACTGCAGAGACATAAATACAATTGATTTGTATTTATGTTGAACTACATTCTTGCTCTTCTCAAATGATTGCTTTATTGCATTGTGTGACGTCTCAATGAGAGTGTGAATCGTTGCCAACAAGTATCGAAGTTACCCTGGCTAGATCCGAGCTGTCTTTTCAACGCTGCATGATGGCTCTCCACCCTGAAATCAGAAATCCATTGGTTCAAAGCACATCTTTATCTAAGACATATAGAAATCAATATACATTGAAGTGAATATACCTGTTTGTTGTGGTGTTGTCAAAATGGACGACGGTATTTGTCCAACAAGAAACAAATCTCTCCTTGTACGGCACTACCCAATTTTCGATGACATACTTCAAAGCGATGGATATGCTTTGAAGTTTGATTGCAGGCCGAGGAACCGATCAAACTCGACCTCGTGTCCGCAACCACTAAAACATTCCAAGCCGCAATAAACGAATCCCACATCTCCTTTTTTCGGAAAATTTTCTTGCAATTTGCCAAGACATTCTTATTAATATGCCACCGACAAAGAAAATGTCTTGAAGAGGGAAAAGTGTGCTCAATTGCATTCATCAAACCCTTTTCTCTATCGAACAATTACATTGGGTAGCTCGATTGATGCATCAAGGACTTCAATATTGTGCATGCCCACGTATAGTTGTCTTCCTTCTCGGACTCCAAATACACGGCCGCAATAGAGAAAGTCATATGTGTCGATGTCACACCAACAATCTCCAACAAAGGTAACTTGTACCTATTTGTCTTGTAAGTACAATCCATAAAGATGACCTTCGGAAAACACTTCAATAAATCAATGCTCGTCGGGTGAGCAAAGAAAAGATCCTTTACGTATTAGTCTTCTCGCCGCCGATCATGATATAAATACCCATGCTTCTTCAATTGAAACATAAGTCGTTGCATTTCGATCGGCCATCACGCCGTAACTTTACTCTTCGTACGAGCATTGTAGATCGTCTTGATTGTGGACTTATTCTGTTCAAATTTTTGTTTTAAACCAAACAAAATGTCTTTCGGTTTACTATTGTTGTGTGACAAATCAACTACATATTCCTCCTTTTCCACCGATAATCGCCCAAAGATATGAGTGGCCTTCTAAGTATTCCGCAGCTTGGATGATTATGCACACCACATTGAATCTCTAATTGCCATTCATTAGCGATAACCGCTTCCTCAAACGAAAAGGACATCCACACTTCTTCGTACTCTCTCTTCCTCTTTCGTTTGCTCACATTAGCATTAGCCTCTTCGACATTTTCGATGCGATGGTAGTGCCTCAACCTTTTTCTTTTCACGGTAATGGCCACTACGTTCACAAGTCATCAACATTCGAGCCCTTTGCAACTAGCCGTACCACCGTCCGACCCGATTATTATGACAATGCCATGCTCCCGTCCCCTAGCACGCACCCAATCAAACATAAGCTCACGAGTTGAAAACAATTCATGCGTCGTGAAAACTTCGGTGAAATCCATGGCAATGTCTTCAACATTGTTTTCAACTTCAGTTGATACGGAATGATCCGATTTTCTTCGGGGCCAATCACACCGCCCTCCGAAGACATCGTATTCGAATCTCGTTCACAATTACAATAACAAGGCTTAATTAGCAAATAAACAAACATACTGTTCGGTACCTACCCATGGAACACAAAGGTGAATGTTCGGTATCCCCGCGAGCAACATAACAAGAGTTCGGTACACATACCGAAAGAGTTAAAGTGTTCTACCCCGCCGAGCTACTTCAAGGAATTTCGGTTGGTACCAAATGGACAAGTTACAACATTTTCGGCAAGGGTGCCGAACAGTATGTTTTGTGTTCCACGATCCATTGCCGAACACGACACCCAGAAAAAATCGAAAAAATTGAAGAAAATTGCAATTAAAGACATGAAATGAGATGAAATATTTACATAATTGGTCCCTTTTACTGGTTTTTTCATTGTTAGCAGCAATGTGGATGTATTTAGGTGGAATTTAGGGTTTGAAGTAGGAAGAAGTTGGAAGATGGAAGAGAATGAAGGTGATGAAGAAAATGAACGTTCAAAATTTAGGGTGTACTTAAAATCTTGGGGGGGGGGTGTACTAAGTATTATTGAAATTAGATAAAAAAAGGGGTGGGGTGTATTTAGTAGCATTAAGGGTATTTAAGTCTAAAATTATAATGACATTTTCGTAAATTATGGTAGTGGGTGTACTGAGCAAAAATATGGGTTCAAATAGCAACTCTCTTAATTTTTAATAAATACTTTACATATTAACATAGGCGACATAGCCATCCTTTTACTTCCACTGGCGAGCTTAACTATCAATTCCGATCACCGGTCGCCGCTGCATTTGTCTCATTCACCGATCAGCTAACGCCATTACCCATCTGTAAGTTCTATTCCATTCTTCAAAACCCTAATTTTTGTATATCTCCTTTCATATGCTTTGAAACCCTAATTTCTTCTATTGATGTACCGAATTCCAGTAATATGTCCTTGTGCTTCTAGATTAATGTTTCTAGAGTCAATTTCCAGTCATAAATAGTTCATCTTATTAATGTAATCGAATGTCTAGATTTTAACCTCAACGAAAGATCGTTACCAATTACCCTAAGGCGTTCTTGTAGTTTGAAATTAGCAATGCTGTCTTTTATTTAGAGAATTTCAAAATTAAGTTTTCATAATCCTCCAATGTACAATCGCATCTATTTGGTTCTTGAGTTGGAAGCCTTGAATCTAATTGCTAAGAGTTGCAAAGCTGGTAAACTAACGGAAAATGCTTCCATGTAATACTCGAATGCACTCTAAAATTTCCAAGGTTGAGCAACATTGAATTAAACCGCTCGCTATAATAAAGAAATAAAACTAAAATCGTCTCGTGTTGCAGTAGCCAATGGTAGGTTATGTACCATCTCATGTGTGCTGATTTGTTGATCCATAGTCAGAGGCACTAACCTGCGCTACTTCTAGCAAATAATCAAAGTATTAGAGGGAAAATTAAGGTTAATTTCAGTGGCCAAAACTGCAACAAGTTTGGACAATTGACAATCACCTCTTGTTGTTGTGACTGGTGTAACAAAATTGTATATTAGTTACCTGCTATGTTGAAATAAAAAGAAAAGGAAGAGTGGAAGCCAGGTCATTTTTCTAGGTTGACCATTTTATCCATTGTTGATACTGTCTCTGTTGCTACCTCTTTCTAACTACCAGATCAATAGGTCTCCACCAAAAAGTCTATCGCGTGCAAGTGAGCTTTGATGGGAAACCAAACCCTCGTGAACTCTAGGATTGTATTTGGCTTCATTACTTCCGTCATCTACTAGGAGTTATGAGATGCTAATCATGTGCAAGAAGAAAAGAGAGTATAGTTGGTAGGGATCTGTCAGATACCGGATCCAACACGATGCAGAATTAAAAAAAAGAAAAAGAAATACGAAGAAAGAGAAATGGTAAATTTTTTGTTTAGTTGCGTTTACATTATCTGTGATTGACTCTTATTATAATTATAATGCCTCCAGCAAACTCCGGGGTGGATCTGTTTCTGCGCAGCCACTACCATCATATCTCCAGCAACCTCCGAATTTGACATCTTTTAATCCCTCTCACAACCCGTTTTGGACTCATTGTCACCAATGCTTCTTTGTTAACTTAGCCTTTGGTTCTTGACGAACTTCATCAAATCTGGCCATTCCATAAAAACTCTACTTGATCTTTTTTCCTTTCATATTTGAATTTTCTTAATTGTCGTTTTGTTCTACTCTCTCTCTCTCTCTCTCTCTCTCTGTGTCTGTGGGCCTGGTTCCTTCATTAAGTTGAGAACTAGGGGCGCTAAGCACCGGCGAACATTTATGAAACTTGGAACTACATCGAAACGTATGTACGCTTCTTCTAACTACTTATTTTTGCTTTATTTTGTATAATGTTCTATCTTCCTTTAAATCCACAAGGCATGTATTAGATTCCCATGTGAAAGTGATAAAGTTTATAAGAATTGATTACTAGGTGTCGTCAATTATAGCTTCAGAATATATTTTTATTATAAAAAGAAAAGAAAAATTACAGCTTCAGAAACTTAAAAACAGCATCAAAGACAGGCGTATTGGCAGTATATGTCCTTTAGAAAGAAGAAAAGACCACTATCTCTTGGCACCCTTGGTTTATATTTTCCCCCCATTTTGGTATTCTATTAAGGACTTGCTCATCATGATGGACTTAGGATATTGATTTAAGACTCCAGCCTTGCTTATCTTCATGTTATCAGACAGAAGGCACTCGGGCTTTGAAGCATGAAAACTATTAATTAGAGCAAGCTCACCGTGAGAGATAGAGGCTTTGCTCTCCCTCCCCTCCCCTCCCAGCCCCCCACCCCCCTTTTTCTTTTGGGGAGGGGGGGGGGAAGGGGGTGTGTGAAGGGTGGGATAGGAAAAGAAGTTATCATTAATAGGAAGAATATGCAAAAGTAGGAAAGATATCCACCAGTACAGACACGTGGGAATCCTTGTCTTGATCTGCCTTCAAACACACTTCTAATAGACTAAATCACATCATGAAAGTCGCTAATCCTTAAAAAGTGGAGCTCAAAAGTATGTGACAGAATGATTTCTGGTGTAAACCAGTTCAAGAGTTAATAACATTCCACTTGTCACTTGGACATTTCTCAGAAGCCAAAAAAAGCAACTCTTGTGATGGTTCACCTTTGACCTGAGGCCCTTTCATAATCCTCAAGACAGATCTTTTGGAACCACTAGTTGAAGAAGAGAAAGGTGATTGTATTAACCAGAGGCTTGATATTCGTGATGCATATCCTTAAGTTTACACTTCTCAGGTAATCTATGTTATTCTATTTTTGGATAAAGCATTATTCTGTCTAGATCTATGTGGCATTGATCTACAAGGCGATTTGTTTATTTGTCCACTCTTTCTTTCATCTCAAAAAGAAGAAAAGGCAACCAGCTCTATGCACACTTTACTTTAAAATTTAACCCCCAACCCCCCTCCCCCCTTCTTCCACCCACACACCCAAAGCCCTAATATTAGTAGTATAGATAGCAACAAAGAGGAGAAATGTCGTTGTATTAACCGGAATGTTCGTGATGCGCTGAAAGTCAATAGATTAAACTTCTTTGTATTGGTGAGCTATCAGACCAGTTATTTATGGAGTATGCGGTTAAGGAGAAAGCACTATCTTGTCGATATCGATTTGGGCTTGATCCTGAAGGCTTTATGTTTTATTCCCCATTTCTTTCGTAGATTCTTTCATTGATATAGATTCTGATTGATAAATATTTTGATCAATTGAATTTCTCATCCACTGTATTTGGGCACTTAAATTGCAGGCAGAATAATGCCGAAGGTGAAGACAAACCGTGTCAGTTACCCGGAAGGATGGGAACTGATTGAACCTACTCTTCGTGAACTACAAGGAAAGATGAGAGAAGGTATGATATTTCTTTAGCTTGTGCAGAACTGCCTAGGATCATAACTCCTCTCTTAGTGTCTTGTTTCTCCTGCAAAACTAATCATGTCATATGATCTAATTCGTGCGCAGCTGAGAATGATCCACATGATGGAAAAAGAAAATGTGAGACTTTGTGGCCTATATTCAAAATTGCTCATCAGAGGAGTCGCTACATCTTTGATCTTTACCATCGTAGAAATGAAATTTCCAAGGAACTATATGAATTCTGCTTGGATCAAGGCTATGTGGACCGTAATCTAATTGCAAAGTGGAAGAAGGTTGTCTCTCCACCCTTAAAGAGTTCTCAGCCTAGTATTTCATATATGCACGTCCACATATTTCAGGCTTTACTAATTCTTCATACTTTAGTAGTAATACTTCTCTTTACTTTTTTTCTTTTCTGATAAAAGAAAAAAAAATCTACTATTTTTTAAATTCAATTGAAGATGTCGTGAATTAGAATTGTATCGGAGTGAAAGGGAACGAATAATGTTAGATTCAAATGTGTTACTCCTAAAATCAAGAATACTGTTTACTATGCATTCATCACTGGTAGCCCTAACTTTTGGAGGCCAGACAGTTCAGAGATGGAGTATCAAGGAGGATCGCTTGATGGGTCATTGACATACTACAGTCTACTTAAGTTCGCACTTGGTCGGTAGTAGCAGTGGCGAATGGGAGGATTGGGTGGGTATGGGCTGGGTGTAAATGGTCATTGGACAAAAACGGGCAGGCTACCTAGCGCCCATATGACTAATAAGAGTGCCCCAATTGCTCATTTGATTTTTCCTTTTTCAAGTGTTAGGTACAGACATTTGGCTTGGAACAGAGTCTCGAATGCACCCACATAAATCATTACAAAGTCAATTTTCAATTTCCAAGAAGTAGAATCATGCGATGGACCTCTATGCCTCAAGATTTGTTTTATTCTTTTCCCTCTACCGTATTAATCATTTGAATTACAATTACCATTCCCCTTTCAACTTCACCAACTACTCGAATTGGCAGTCAAGAGATCGACAGAGTTCCAAATGCTGAACAAGGTCATTTTGAGCACCACTTTATCATCTACAAGTAATTTGATCCATCAAAGCTTGTATTAAATTGGTTCAAAGTTTGAATTTTCAAACTCTATTACTAATATGTGTGTGTGTGTGTGTGTATGTTTCCGTGGTGGTTGTCTGTTGATTATGGTGGAATTATAGTGACAAGGATAATAGTTGTGACAGAAATGAGTGATGGCCACAGAGTTGCAGTGGCCCTGTGATGTTGGTCTTGTGGTGGAAGTTTTGTAATGGTGCAGTTATGGGTGGCAGTCGTGGATGGAGGTAATGGTGCTTGTGTGAAGACAGACGGAAGTGGAGGTACTCGCATAAGGAGACGAAGTTAGTGGTCTACTGGTCTTGTTACTTGTTAAATGTAAAAGAGCTGGTAGGCATAATGGGCATACCCATTTACACTGGCAAAGCCACGTTGAATCCAAAGGGGTTACCTGAGCCCTTTGGGTTTGAAAATTGTCACTTTACTACCATTAAATTTAGGAAAAGAATAATAATGTTTTACTACTATAGATAACAATTTTATCAATTTTGTCCCCCTTTCTTCTTGAAAAAGATTGTACCCCCTCCATCCCAAAATGAGTGTCCATTTTCGTATGATTTTACTAAATTCAACTTTGTTAACTATCACGTCCTAGTGTTCACTTACAGTGGTATAACATGGGCACTAGCGGCCACTTGGGAGTCCTAAAAGTATGGACGGAAAGTAAAGGGAAGGAAAATGTTCCTTCTGAGGTCTGCTAGCTAGTTTTTTTCAGACGGAAAGGGAAGGAAAGGGAGGGAAAGTTTATACCAACTTTCCTTAGTTTTGGACAGAAATGGAAGGATATGAACTTTTATCAATGAAACTTTTACAATATACCAATTTTACCCATAAAATTTACTAAGCAATTTTGGAAATACCCACTATGTCTTTTCTACAAAGTAAAAACCTAGAACCCCTAAGACAGTGATACTGAGCAAAAGTTGGGACCCTTGGACATCAATGGCCTTGCCACAGATCAACTCTACGTTTAAGAACCTAGAACTTTTAGGTTGTACTTGACATTATTTTCTACAATTTGAAGTTGGCAAGCCACCTTTGCTGATTCCGATGGAGTGATTGAGCACGAGAGAAAAGGTGGGTTTGGAGGACGAGTAGAGGACAAGGGAAGAGGAGGGTAGTTTTAGATTGGATAAGGGGGAGAACTTACTGGAACATTGATGGGGTCGCCATTGAAGCTCAAAACAATCTTCTGTGCACCTTCAATTTCGTAGTTTCTAGGGTTTGAATAGGTGATAGAAATGGGACACAGATGACAGAGAGAGTGGGGGAAGAGATAAAATGAGGCATTGTTGCAGGAACAAAAAAAAAAAAAAGGAGGGGCTTCGTATGCATTGTCAATGTGATACATTGATACTTCCTTTTTCTTCTTTCATGGAAGTAATTAGCCTAGTCCTTTTATTTTCTTCTCTTTCCCAAGCAATAGGAGGGAAAGAAACAAGTTTTCCTTCCTTTCAACTCCCAGGCATGAGCAAGGAAATTAGTATCCCTCCCCTTCTTCCCCTTCCTTCTAAAGCTTCCCCTCCTTTTTCATCCTCATTAAAACTCTCAAGCGAACCTTATAGGTATTGATGTATATGTGCTACTAAAAAGGCCTAAAAGTCAACTTCCTTAATTTTGTGAAAAACTAAAAAATGAACACTCATTTTGGGACGGAGGGAGTACTATGTTATAAATTTGACCCCCATTTGAGCTAAGTTCATATACTACAATGTAATTTTCTACCATAAAATATACTTGACCACCTTTAAAAAACCTTCTAGCTTCACCACTGCCCATTTATGCCCGCTTGGTAATGGGTTTCAGTGAGCAGTGCCCACTTGCGCCCGTCACAATAAAGTTGATGCTCATACCCAATATTTTAGTGGGCGGATAAATGGGTATGGGCACAAATTGCCACCCTTAGTCGGTAGATAGGTCTTGCCCAAGCAGGGTTGGTCGCCCCTCGTTCTCTCTCTCTCTCTCTCTCTCTCTCTCTCTCTCTCTCTCTCTCTCTCTCTCTCTCTCTCTCAGAGTGATCTGCTTCATGTGAACCTACTTCAAAGATGGGTTTTTGCCATAGATCTCAAAGTGAGCAAGTGGTATTGGTTGGAGAAAAAGTGGATGGTAGAGGTTGTTCTTCCAATGGTATTTCTGTAACTTGGTGGAGTCTCTAGGTGTATCTGGTGACCTAGTTGATGTTGTTCAATATCATGTTTAGGTCTATTTTGCTGTAAATTATCCTATGGTATTTCTGTAGTTTTTTTTTTTCCCACTCTTGCCATTGAGAGACAATAATCCTGTTCACAGTCAATAGCTAGTCACATAGAGCGGGTGCAGGACATATAAATAAAAGAATTATATATATATATATATGAGGGAGTATTCAATGGTTACTTCAAAAATATAACCATCAATGGTTACTATCATATCAACCATTGGATTAAAAATCAATGGCTAAGATGAAATGAGTAGTTGGAAAATGTAATTAATGCAAGTAGGTGAGTCATTTAATGCAATTAATCTTAGCCATTGATTTTCAATCCATGGTAGTAACCATTGATGGTTATATTTTTGAAGTAACCATTGAATACTCCCCCATATATATATATATATATATATATAATATTGAATATATTTATATTTATAGATTAATATTCAATTATAAGTATGTGCAAATATTCAAAAAATAGTATTTAGGAATCATGAATTTGCTTTTGGATTTATATTCGACAAGACAATGCTACTTATATGTTTTACATTTTGGTTGAAGATAGGAATAAAGAGAATATGGTCTTTTTGTGAATAGAACTAGTGGACAGTCAAATCTAATTTGCTCCTCTTTTGTGGTTTGCGTTCAACAAAGATCCCCTCCAATTGAGAATTGATGCCGATGCCGATGCCAACCCAATTTCCATGCGATCTTTTTTAGTATTCATATTGAGTAATGCTATGGGTACCTAAAGAGTACCAAATTTTTTGCACCAAATGATGTGTCAGCTGATGTGGCACCTGATGTGGTACAAAAAACAAAATTAAAAATCATAATGAATGCATCACATCAGTTGTCACATCAACTGATACATTATTTGGTGCAAAAAATTTGGTACTCTTTAGGTACCCATAGCATTACTCATTCATTATTTGTTAAATTTACCATATCTGAGCCCATGGCAACAGATCTGCCAGTAAACTGATGAAGATTGAAGGATACATTAGAGGAATTTATGGTCTGTGAACTCGGGAAGTGACTTTCTTGGTCTCGGTTGTGATGGTCTGTTTTTTCGGTAGAAACATTGTGTAATGCATTCTCATGGTTTTGCCTTTTGAATTACAGCCTGGATACGAACGTCTTTGCTGTTTAAGATGCATTCAACCACGGGATCACAACTTCCAGACGACATGCGTGTGTAGAGTCCCCAAGCATCTGAGAGAAGAAGAGGTGATCGAGTGTGTGCATTGTGGCTGTAAGGGCTGCGCAAGTGGAGATTGATATACGCAGAAGAAGCCATATATTTCTTACTTGACATCCATGTGTTATCAGCAACTCTTCATAAACTTTTACTTCTGATGAATCAACAAAAGCATTGTGAACATGTTGTATCTCTCTTAGGCCTCCGTTTGGTAGGAATGATAGATATTGTGATCGTCATATGCGTATGAATGGTTTTGATCCCCCAATGGCAGTAAGTCAATGCAAGTTTACATTCAGTGTATGAAAAACTCTTATCAAAATAGTGTTACACATGTAGTAATTCAGATGTAATTTTTAAATTCCGAATTTTTAATCTTACCGAATATTTTTTCAAACTCCGAATTTGTCATTTTAGTGCCCGTTCTATTGTATTTTACCCAGCGTTCTAAAAATTGGGCTAGGCGGTTGCCTAGGCATTGATCAAGCAAATCGGCCAAAAAGTTCGGCCAAAAAATTACCCGGGCGGGAAATCGGTGCTTAAGCGCCCAGCTTGTTGATTTCATTTTTTTAATTTTGGACCTTATAAAAAAATTAATATAGATTGTTGGCCACATTTACTATTGCTACAGCACGAGTTAATATTAGAGTTGGCAATGGGCCGGGCCGAGCTAGCCCAGCCCAAATCCATCGTGTTGAGCCTTAAAAGGGTCGGGCCAGACCGACCTGAATTTCCATCGAGACTCTAAAACTAAAGTTTAGCCCTGCTCAATATCGGGCCAGGTCAGTCCGCGGGTTGACAATCTGCCTTAATGTCGGGTTGCTGGGCAGCGCATCGGGCTGGACTAATTTTGTTGGCTCTACGTGTTATGGACCTATGATTTATTGAGTTATTGAATTGAATTGTTGGTTTAATCTTGCAAAGTGATCATTAATTTTAGATTATTTTGGTGATATTTACTATTAGTATATTTGAAGGTTGAATGCTTGTTAAGTAGGTTATGTTAAAAAAAATCAAAAATCATGATAATTATGTCTTAAATCTAGGCCTGCTTAGGCCCCCTTGGGGTTTGGTGCTGGTTTGACACCATCCTAGCAATTTTTAGAATACAATTTTTTTACTTATTCAAGACATGTGTACGCTTATAAACTCCTATATTATATTTCTTTTTAGGAAAGCTTGAAACTTAATAAACTTATAAGTAATGGTTACAACTTTCAAAACTAAATTGACTGTTCAAAGGCTTAATTACAAATTGGGGTTACCAAAAAAAAATTAGCTTAATTCTCAATTTAGTCACTCTAATTTTACCAAAATTTCATTAAACTTGAAAGGATTGCAGGCACGGTAAACCAAGATAAACAAATAAATAAAGAAAAATAAATACTTGTAAAAAATAAAACACCAATGAACTGACCAATGAGTTCAATGAAGTGAACACATTGGAGAGCACATTGATATAAATAGCAGTGGAATAATAAAACAAGTATAAGGAAGAAGTACGAGATTTAACAAAGAGGAGTAAATATTTAATCAACAAGTAACAACTTGTTGATTTGCCAATATGACGAAACTTTTACTAGATAAAAACTTGTAGTTTAATACAAATATGAAAACCTAACAATTAGTGAAAATCATATGAAAAACTCTACAATGTAGCTGATGTGTTCATTTGAAAATAGCTCACCCAAAAATACTAAAAATATATTTTATCATTTCTAATAAACAAAGGATGAGTGAAAACAAAAAAAACTGTGCTGGAAACACTATAAATGAATCATTGGATGAAAGCACATCAAAGAGCTCATTCGTAAAAGTAGCAGTAGTTTTTTAAAAAACTCTTTCTGTAAAAATTCTGTGTAATCTCTCTATTGGCTTTGTACTTCGTTAGTCTTCATGTCTGAGTCCTCCGGTATATATATAGGCTTTGAAGAAGACCTAGAAATCTTGTTCAATAAGACAACAACTTGTCATAAAAATGTTAATAGGTTAGTGCAATAAACAAGGACGCAAACACAAGGAAAATAGACATACCATAATTCTAGGATTCCTGCACAATTATATCTAGGTCAATCGTTTCCTTTAAAGAATCATACGGTACAAATACAAACCCTAGAATTTAAACAATTCATAAAACCCTAATAACTTTAAACTTCCAAAATATCTTTTCCATAAATAATTAATTCCTACAAAATTTCATAAACCCTAAAATAATATATTTCTCCCAAAACTATCCTTTCTATAAAAGGATTAACAATAAATAATAATTAATAATTAGTTAAACCAAGAAAGGAAAAACCAATAAATAATTAAACTAAACATTTTAATCATAAATAAACTCAATAATTCATACTCCAGCAATCTCCCCCTTTTTGCCTTTCTGGACAAAAACAAAAAGAAATAGTTTAAGCATAAAAAAGACTTCATACTTCATAAGAGGAAACAACTCCCCCTAAATTCAAAAACCAAAGAAATTTTAATTTCAGTTTTAAAAACAGAACTACTCATTAAAAACAAAAACTACTTCCCCTTAGTTTAAATCAGATGTAAAACACATATGCATAATTTGCTATGATTCAAATAAAATCCAACATGCATATCAAACAACTCAGCATTTAAAAATCATAGCAAAACAAATATATCAAAGAAAATAAACTCAAGTGTTTATTATAAATATCCATCATTCATTAGCTTTACTAATTACTAGCAACTCCCCCTGAATTAGTAAACTTCTCCCCCTTGGTTTTGGCCAGAAAAAAAACAAAGTTTTAATAAAATACACCAAAACAACAATTGAAAGTCGCATAAAATTCTAATGTTATAGTATCAGGGTAAAAATAGTTTAGAATAAAAACAATCAAGGAGATTATCAGTGTAGATCAACATCATAGAGAGTTGTTAAATAAAAAATCAGCATTACCACTTGAAATTCTTCCCTTAAAACATGAACCATAACCTTCTTTTTCAAACCTTTTTCTTGTTTAGAAAGAAGAAGTAAACTTTGAAGTATAGCACGGGAAGAGATATGATTGACAAGTTGCTGATAAATACCATTGATATGTATTTAGCACAAATGATGAGGAAAAAAATTGAGGAACCAGAATTCTGAGATAGCTAGATGTGATCTCCAATGTGGCCTCATCTGGAGCAACATCCGGATGAACAGGAACAAAAGCAAAAGCAGGAGCATCAACATCTTCCATATCATCAAACATAGCCTTTATACTTTCTGAAGATTCATTCTGGTCAACTTGAGTCTTTACATCCAAAGATTTTAGATCCATTTGTCTTTTAGTGAAAAAGATAATAAACTAGAGTAATAGGGATTAATAGCAAAGATGAAGACATAAAAATGCAATAGGCAGATTAGAAAAGATGAAGGGGTAGCAAAATCCAACTAAACTCCTAATTACCAACCAAAGCAAACATCAGTTGCTTCACCAGCCTAAACTTTTCACCTACCAAAGCTATTATAAAGTCCTAATAAAGTTGTCTTCTAGTGTGTAGCACGCAATCTACTAGCAAATAAGTTTATAGGCAATTTTCTAAGAATTAAGTAGTGATTACAAGCAAATCTAAATATTAAAGAATGTTCACAAAATGGTTTTAAATAATTAATCGGGTGAATATTCCCAACAGTTTACTTTTTGCTAAACCAACTTATTAACCTGCTTCCCATAAATTAACAAGTTCCACTTGTGGATTTTTTGTCTAGTTGACAACCTGCATAATCTGAGTTAGAATAACCAATTAAGGTGAAATGTGATTCCTTGGGATACCAGAGTCCTAAATCAGAAGTTCTTTTAAGATATCTTAGAATTCTCTTAACAGCTTTCAAGTGTGACTCTTTGGGATCAACCTGAAATCTTGCACATAGACAAACACTAAACATTATATAAGGTTTAGATGCAGTTACATATAATAAAGATATAATAAAACTTCTATATAATGTTGAATCAATGGATTTTTTTAGTAAGATCTTCATATAATTTGGTACTTGTAGACAGAGGTGTCTTTGATATCTTGGCATCTTCCATACTAAATTTCTTTAGCATATCTTTTATATATTTGCATTGATTTATAAAAGTACATTCTTTCATTTGTTTGACATGCAATCGTAGAAAGAATGTTAGTTCACCAATCATGCTCATTTCAAATATTTCTTGCATGATTTGTCCAAATTCCTTACATAAAGAATTATTTGTGGATCCAAAAATCATATCATGCACATAAATTTGTACTAAAATAATGTCATTTTTCTACTTTTTTGATAAAAAGAGTGCTATCAATTTTACCTTTGTCAAAACTTTTTTGTTCTAAATAATGAGATAGAGTGTTATACCAAGCTCTTGGTGCTTATTTTAAACC
Source organism: Platycodon grandiflorus (assembly GCA_016624345.1). NCBI lineage: Eukaryota > Viridiplantae > Streptophyta > Magnoliopsida > Asterales > Campanulaceae > Platycodon > Platycodon grandiflorus. Next base: position 31,158,843 of record CM028363.1, read on the forward strand.
ATAAACTATTTTATCCAATTTGTAGACATGAGAGGGGAACTTAGCTGATTGAAATCCTGGTGGTTGTGCTACATAAATTAGAAATGCACCCTTGACATCCATTTGGTAAGCCTTGATTTCCTTTGATGCTGCATATGCCAAGAATAATTTGATTGCTTCTAATATTGCTACTGGTGCAAAGGTTTCATCATAGTCTATACCTTCTTCTCGTCTGTATCCTTGAGCAACTAATCTTGATTTATTTCTTACTACTGTTCCTTCTTCATTCATTTTGTTTCTGAATACCCATCTTGTTCCGATATCTGTTTGATTTTGGGGTCTTGGGACTAATCTCTAGAGTTTGTTTCTTTCAAATTGATCGAGTTCTTTTTGCACTGCTTCAATCCAGAGTCTTTTAAAGCTTGTTTAATGTTCTTTGGTTCAATTTGTGAGATAAATGCTCCATAAAATACTTCTTCTTCCATAAGGGTTAAGTGATTTCTTGTGACCATACGCGCTTTAGGATCACCTAAAATTTGTTCTGGGGTATGATCTCTTTGAATTCTTCTATTTGATAATAGAGCTAAATTGGAATTAAGTATAGCTGTTTGATGCAATTCTTCTATATTTGGGGCACGTAGACTATTGGTAGCTGTGCTAGGAGTATGCATCTATTCAAATTGATTTATAAGATTTGAAATGGGTGTATGTTGACTTTGATTGGTATTCTCAAACATAGTTGTTTCTGGTGTAGGGTTAACTGTTTGATCTACAGAGTGGATAACTGAGTTTACAGTGTGATTATGATGGGAAGCTTGAATATGAGTCTTCAACAAATTGTCATTTTGGTCTAGTATTGGCTTATCAAGGGTTATAGATGTTTGTCTAGTTGAAACAACAATGGGTGTAGGCTTGTAGTAAACAACTAAGGTTGTTGATGCATCTTTAGGTGTCTTTGGATTGTTGTAAGGCATATATTCTCTAATCAAATCTCTAATAGTACTTTGATCTTAAGAAATGGCATAACCTCCTGCAGTATTTTCTGGATTTCCTACCAATTCATCAAATATGTCTATGATAGCTGGATCATAGTTGTTAGTTTCATCAAATTCAACATGTATAGACTCTTCAACAACTAATGTTGATTTGTTGCAAACTCTGAATGCTTTGCTCGTGTTCGAATATCGAAGAAAAATACCAACATCACTTTTGGGTTCAAATTTATCTAAGTTTCTTCACCTTTATTAAGAATGTAACAAATTCAACCAAAAGTGTGAAAGTAAGAAATTGAAGGAATTCTCTGTGTCCATAGCTCATAGGGTGTCTTCATGTGATACTTGTTAATGAGTGTCTTGTTTTGAACATATACTGCTACATGTACGACTTCTCCCCAGAAGTATTTTGGAAGATTTGACTCTGACATCATTGTCCTGTCAGCTTCACATATAGTTCTGTTCTTTTTTTTTTTCAGCAACACCATTTTGCTATGCAGTCCTTGGAGCAAGTAAATTGTGTTTTATGCCTTCTTTATTGTTGTATTCTTCAACACCTGTGTTGTCAAATTCTGTGCCATGATTTGACCTAATATATACAACCTCTTTGCTTTTCTGGTTTTGTACTTGATTAAGCAATTTTGTTAGTAAAGACAGAGTTTCTGATTTTGAAGCCATCAATAAAATCCATGTATATCTACTGAAATCATCTACTTTAATGCAAGACCCCGTACTTGAATAGCCTTGATAGTAAGTCAAGCCTTAAAAGGTAGACTTGAGTAATGTTAAGTTAAGACCTTACAAGGTTGATTCTTGGAATAGATTCCACTTGTTAGGACTTTGGTTTAGGTTTAGAATTATCCCAAGATGGTTCAAGACTTCCGAGGATCGGTTTGGATGAAGTTTTAGGAGTTTAAGACTCAAAATCAGGCAAGCTTGCGCAAGAAGATCAGAGCGGCCGTGCTAGTATAAGGGAAAAGGTAGGAAAAATGATGTCGGGTGCGCTCACGCCATCAAGACAGAGCGACCGCGTCATCTCGCTGCCAGCTTCGCGATACCTAGTGTAATCCATTCGATGGGTCGTCGTTTGTGGGCTCGACGTGTAGCAGCTGCTGTGGTGACTCATGGCCGACTTAAAGCACTATAAAAGGGCTGAGATCTAAGTCATTTAAAGGAGGAACACACACAAAACACACATAAAAGTCTCCCTTTATTCCTTTTGCTATTAAAAGCTTCATTTAGTGAACGCAACTCGTTGGTGCTTAATTGCTCGGGATTTCAACAAACTGACTTTGTTCTAAACAAAGTCTATTCAAAGGAAAGCTTGCTTGAAAGGTAAGTTACGAATCCCCTTGTTTGCCTTGATGTGATTGCATGATAAACTAATTAGTTCTCATACTTTGATGTAATTAATAAGTAAGTATTATATTACTTATTTCTTGTGCAATGTGATAAGCATAGCTTGGGTAATCACGCTAAGTTAATAGTACTAAGGTAGTACTTATGATATAGGTTGAGATTACATGTGATAGTAATAACCCGAAAAGTAGTACGAGACTTGATAAAGTTGAATAGGGTAAAATAATATTACCCAAGCAATAAAGTAAGTTCCTACAACATCTGGGGAAACTAGGTGATTGTGTTTACAAGTCCTTAAGAAATGCAACTTGCATTTTTGGTTGATATGGGATATTCCTAAGAGATTAAGGAACCACACAAGTGCATTATGTCATAAATACAATGGCAGGAACAATATAATTGACAAGGGATTGATACGGGACACAAGGTGTCACGTAATAGATAAGGAAGTATGTAATGTCATAAACATATGACATGAACATGGATTTGATAATAGAAGGGTAACAGAATGTGTTGTGACCCAGGGATGGAACAGATAACTCGATAGAGTATATATAGGATGCGTGTTAAATAGAAATGAGATACAGTTATAATTTAAAGGGTACTATTGTAACCCGAAATTAAATATGTAACATAATCGAGTGGTTCTATTGATTAATTAAGTCACGACACGTGACTTAAAATATAATAAATTATTCGTAAGTAGATGCGTGGTATATAAGTGTGTGTTTACACTATTATCTTGCTTAAAGTGTAAAAACACTTATAGGTGGTTATTGGTAATGAACAACTATTAGTGTGTTCAGTATTTACAGACACAACGTGAAAGAGTTGATAAGTAAACATCTATTTGTTCATAAAAGGGAGATTGTCTTGATGACAAGTAAACACCTACTTGTTCATGATATTGAACCAATGATAAGTAAACATCTGCTTGTCCATGGTAATAGGGACCAGCTAGGGATTCGTTGAGAATATGTTGGTACGTGATAATAACCATGGCTAGTGATAATGTACGGTAATAACCGTGGACTAATATGATACATGGTTATAACCGTGGACTAATACAATTCCCGGTGATAATACGTGGAGATAAGCACGGGCTAGTAGGCGGTAATAATCGTGGGCTAGTATGAATACATGATGATAGTCATGGATTAATAGTTATAATGCATCTTGCCATTTGGCCATGGAAAGGTAGGTAGCCACACTGCCATAACCAATAGGGTGATACTAGAATGCTACTGGGACTCGACACTATCAGATCAATGACTGAGGGTGTCTAGAGGGACTTGACTCTGTATCGTTAGCTCGTCATAGATTGAAGACTAATCGAGGAAGAGTATGGTGGTTCCATGTAGAATTGATTAAGAACCATCCACGTGTATACGGTGTTCTCATATGGTAAGACTGGGGCCACTCGTATGGACTTGGCATTCCTAAGTTGAGAAAGTAGGAGCCATTCGAGGGAACACATACTGAACATAAATTTTGGTTCAGGACAGTTACTTGCTAGAAGCAGAATATATAGGAATTGACATGGGAATGGCACTGCTTTAGCAGAACAAGTAGAGACAAGGAAATATGATCAAAGTGATAAGGAATGTATTATTACTCGTGATTTAGAGCTTTGTATGGCAATTGGTCGCGGTCTCCAACTGGTATAAGACAGTTGACGGCTATTGAGCTTATGGTAGGGCATAGTGGGCCTTCCATGTTCTCGAGTTAGTTGTGGTCTCCAACTGGTATGGGACGGCTAGCGGCAGCTGAGCCTCTTATAAATATGGAATTGGCTGAGTTAGACATGTAGTGCTTGACTAGACCTGTAAATGATTTCGGTCTAGTATATATATGACAAGAAGTACTGCAATAGCAACACTTAGGTTAACATGAGTAAGGTGGCTATAGTTGAGCCTCTCATGTGATGCGTTATGTGTTGACCAGGGTATTGCATTACTTGTTATGAATGTTACACCATTGTTGTCCTGTGAATGTTTTGGTATGTTGTTACATGTAGTAACTTATTGAGTTTCGACACACCTCGTTTTTGCTTGTTTATTTTTTTAGATCCTAGGGCATCTGGGAGTTACACACGGTTAGGGGTGTTCAGTATTTGGTTTCATCCGAAAACCAAACCGAAAAACCGATCATCCGAACCGAACAAACCGAAACCGAATTTGAATTTGGTTTTTGGTTTGGTTTGGTTGGCAAAACCGAATTCTAATATGGTTTTTGGTTTGGTTTTGGTTTTGCCTTTTAAACCGAAAACCAAACCGAAAACCGAATTAGAAAAATATAATAAAATTAAATATATTATTATTAGTTATATAAATAATTATTAGTTATATAAAGTTTGAACAATGTTTCTTTTTCAATATGTTTTTTTGACATTTGTTGGTTTATTTAAATGTTCTTGTAATGAGTCGCAGAAATAACACAAGTGACAACTCAAACAAATTTTATAGATGTTTAGTGACAAAAGAGGCCAACTAATGTGTGGAATCCAAGACTTTCTTCAAGTTCAAGTGACTAAGTATATGTAATCTTACATTTTTAGGGATATTATATAATTTTGTTAAAATTTTAATCTTTGTTTTGGATTTTTTTAAATGTTAAATATTTAAACTTTGAATTGAATTGTAAGTTTTAACATTTGTTTGGTTAAAACCGAAAACCGAACCGAAAATCGAATTCGAATTTGGTTTGGTTTCTTGGTTTTTTATTTGGTTTGGTTTGGTTTTTGGTTTTAAGGTTGAAATAACAAAAACCGAACAAACCGAACCGAACAACCCGAACAACCCGAAAACCGAACCGATGAACACCCCTACACACGGTGAGACATCGACTAGCAGGGTTTAGGAGCCGGTTGTGCTCGTGGGATAATTGTGTAACTCTGGACGGCTATGTAAAATAGTTAATGCTGTTTAGTTGCTTGTTATTAGTTATTTCTTGAGATCATTGACTCAAGACAATGATAAGACGTTATTAAATGGAAAGCTTTAGATTTTAGTAGTATTTTTACCGCTAGTGATTATTTTATGATCCATTTCATGCACCGATACGAGAAACTATTTGGGATATCGGGTCAAGGCGCGACATATAACTAATGAAAATCTTTTACAACCTAGACTTTTAGCTCTGATAGGGCCAAATGAGGTAGTTCTAATTTTTTTTTTTTAGGAAACAAGGATGACACCCTGCAGGATTTTCTAGAAAGAAGTTTTCTTTTATTTTCCACACTGACATGCTTTGCACAACTTATCTTTCTTAAAAGTTACCTTAGGTAAGCCTCTTAGTAGGTTGTGTGTGGATAACCTAGAAATTTCTTTGAAGTTCAAATGAGCAAGCCTTCTATGCCAAATCCAAGCTGCTTCAGTTTGATTAAATGAGAGAAAACACACAGCATCTAAACTTTCAACAAAAGTAAGATGAATTGCATAGATGTTTAGTTTTCTCAAACCAATCAATAAAACTTTTCCATTTTTGTCCAAAATCTGACATTCATTACTGGAGTATGTTACTTTAAAACCTTTATCACAAATTTGACTAATACTAATGAGATTATGCTTAAGTCCTTCTACATATGAAAAATTCAAAAATACTAATTCTTTTACTACCAGATTTCTATAACCTCGGACTTTGCCATATGAATTGTCACCAAATGTGACTCTTGGATCATCCTTTGCAACATAATTTTTTAGGATGTCTTTATTGTATGTCATATGTCTGCTACAACCACTGTCCAAAATTCATAATGTTTGTTTTTCTTCCTTTTTCTTGTACAAACAAAAAATAAATAAATGGCACCCTATGATTTATCTGAGTCCTTGGTTGTTAGTCATTTTAGGAACCCATACCTGAATAATTCTTTTGTGAGGTGGGTTGTGACTGTAAGACATGTCAGAATAAATATCGAGATAATTGCAAAATAAACTCTATCCTAGTCTCGAGATTTCAATTTAAATCATGCGTTTTTTTTTTCTGACTAATTGAACCTTCACCTTTTTTTTAATGAAAATTTTCCATCAAGTTGATGTCAGATCAACTAATGGAGTGATGACTTGGCCACCTACGTGGCTCTTATGTGAAAAATGGTGGGGAAATAAAAACTAACAACCTATTTTCTGCTAAATTTATTTCGAAAATAACCTTATACTATTTTCCAATTTAAAAAAAAAAACCCTGGCTGTTATCGAATTCTTATAAAAAGTGTTTTAAAAAGAACCTTGTACAATTAATATTTTTTCATAATAAACCCTGGAATGTTTTAGGAGTTTCTTTAATATCTTTTCATAATAAACCATGATCTTTGATTATTGAAATAAAAATTAATATTGAGTTTATTGAAACCAGTTATAATCAATTTAATACCAACCATATTGCTATATATTATTGAATTGATATTTTAAAATATTATTATTTAAATTAATTAAGTTTTTTATTTTTTAATAAAATATCTAATATTTTCTAAAATTTTGGTAGACAAATGCCTTGATAATATTATTTTCTTATAATGGAACACGAAACGCGAGTTATGAGCATGATTGACTAAATATATTTATTCTAAAAAAATAAAAATAGAAAAATAATAACTACCTTATTTATTGATGTGTTGAAAATTAAAAGTAATTTAAAAATAAATCATTTAACTCCACTTCAAATGACAAGTATTTAAAGGGTAAGTATGTCCAAATATATATAAGTTTAAATTAAAAATTAATAATGCAATGGATAAGTAAAAAAATGCAGTGAAAATAATCACTCTCTAAAAGGAAACACGTAACAAACTACTACCTCCGTCCCAAAATAATTGTGATTTTAGTAATTTGCACACATATTTAGGAAGCTTACATTAAAATTGATCTACGCTTATTTAAGTTCATTTGTTATAGATAAGTTGCGTGAGTAATTTTTTTTTCTTTCCTCTTAACAACCCTCTTTAATGAGGGTAGTAAATAAGGGCAGTTTTGGTAGAATATGGGTAAATGTTTCTTAAAATCCTATAACAACAATTATATTGGGACTGTTAAAACGATAATTATTTTGGGACGGGGTAGTAATATTTACAATAAAATTAATTAAATTTTTATAATATTTGTAATGAATCAAACAAGTAAGTATATTTTTAGAACAAAGGAGTAATTTTTTTTAGTATTATTATGAGTTACGAGTAGGAAAGCAAAGATCTTCCATAACTGTGGGCTATCTTTTACTTGATCAAGTGTATAAAAATTGATTAGATCCAATAAGAAGAGCTCTACATATAGTCAAGGTGAGAGAGATTCTACACACACAGACACGCACGTGAGATCTCTCTCTCTCTCTCTCTCTCTCTCTCAACACTGATTCCCTAAACATTCTATTTTACGTATTAAAAAGCTAGTGTGTGTGTGTGTGATATCAATGCATTAAATTACTTTTTCATTTCCTAAATATTAAGGAGTAATTATTCTGTTTAATTGGACACACAGATTAAAATGAACTAATTTTATTATGAATATTAATACTCATTCCGTTCATAAATAAATGTCGTCCTTTCTTTTTTTTGTCCGTTCCAAATGTTATCTTTTTTCTAAACCTTTCTTTTAAGGAAAACACTTGTTGTGGATGAAATAGGTATATAAATACCCATAATCTACAACATTTCAGGGTTTATTATAAAAAGATATTAATTGTACAAGGTTCTTTTTAAAACACTTTTTATAAGAATTCGTTAACAGCCACTTTTTTTTTTTGAAATTGGAAAATAGTATAAGGTTTTGTTTGAAATAATTTTTGCGGGAAATAGGTTGTTCGTTTTTATTTTCCCGTCATTTTTCACGTAAGAGCCACGTAGGTGGCCAAGTAATATATGGTTTAAATAGGTGAAGATTCAATTGGTCGAAAAAAATAATGTCTGGTTTAAATTAAAATCTCGAAACTAGGATATAGTTTATTTTGCAGTGATTTCAATATATATCATAATTGTACGACACAGTTTCAAAACTTGGTTCCTCAAACTTCCTATAAGAGTTGTAGCTTGGTTTCTTGTAGTATTTTGGTTGTTGATGAGAATAAAATTTGTTGTATTTCCTTAATTTGTGCTTAGAAATCCTCAATGGTATCTGGCTTTGTAAGGCTGATGTGGTTTTGATTTTAGTTGTTTGTATCTGTTATAGCTGTTTCCCATCTTTGTACATCTCTTGTTGTTTGGATGGGGTATGTTGGCTCTTGTTTAATGTTGGATTTTAAGCTATATATCAACATCCTATCTAGCTTTCTTTTTTCTTAAGGTAGCTTATATCCTTCTTCTGTTGTGGGATTATCAAAATCTAAACTAGTTTGATCACCATACTTCTTTATATTATAATCATATAATGACATTGTTTTACTAAATTTGTCCCATTTTTCAACCGTAGAGATTTTGGATTTGAGTTAGCCAACGCGGTGGTGAGCATGAGATACTTACTTTGTATGATGTGTGGTAAACTGAATTTAGTAAGCTAATTTAGTCGGACTTCATAGATTGTACGAATTCGATAGATCGTATAACTTTGTGCATATGCCAGTTGGCATATTGAAGTGGTTGTCTTTAGAACACTACGTCCATGCTAGACGTGTTTAGAGTTTTGAACTCTTGTTATTGTTTATGTTGACCTTGTGGTATATTGAAGTTTGTATTGATAACATGAGCATGTTAGCTTGTGGTTTCGTTGACCTTTTATTTCGTCGGCTTGAACCTGTAGTCGGTGACGTCGTTATTCACGGTAGAGTCCGTATGACTCGCGTGACCTTTGGTGTAGTACCATTTGTTCGAACTTGTTTCTTTGACGGCAGGTATGTCGTCGAGTAACCCTATGAACCTAAGGGTTGTATAAACCCGGACCTTGTTGATCGCGGGATTCTCCGTGGCTATTTGTTGAGCAATGTACCACGGATAGTGAGAAATGAGTTTTGCGTCGTGGAAGCGTGGCGTTGAGATGTAAATGAGATGAGTTAATATGATTTTATAAGATGTATTTTAAATGTGAACTTGACTAGAGATGGTAGTTAGTCTCGCAATGGAACCTCGTGATCAATCATGTCTCGAAATTATACCTAACCGTTAAGAACCTCTCACGTGAATGTTACTTGAGGTTGATGACCTCTAAGCTGGACCAACTCGCCTTATTCGTTAGGCTTTCACTCACTATCAACAATGGTTTGATTGTGTAGGCTATTGTATAGCCTTGTTGTAATGTATGTATGCCCCATAGATATCCAATTCTTGAATTCGAGGAGGAATTCTTTTTATGGAGGAGAGGGTGTGAGACCCCGTTCCCATTTTTGTACTATTTCACTCATGGGTACTTCAAATAAGTTTAATTATCTTTACGTTTGTGCTTTAAATAACTTTGAGATGGAAAAAGTTACACAGAAAAGCATGGATACATGCTTTAAACCCGGGATTTTGCTCATCCGAATAGTTTGTAGTAGATTGGCCATAACTTTATGTAGAAAACTTGGATTTACAAACCGTTTGATTCTGTGTAAACTAAACTTAAAGGGATTTCTAACCATACTTAAAGGGCTTTACCCATAATTTTGGTGGTTCAAGTTTTTGAAACTCACATTTTATCTAGTATTTCGCTGTATAGTTTTGGTTTTGAGCTTGTGTAGCTTGATCACATCTGTGGACTTTAGTTGTTCTCTTTAGTTTTGGTGCACCGAGTTGGGGTTCAACATCGGATCTCAGATTTGGGGCGTCACATCAGCAGTCAAGACTCCTCAACAAAATGACATTGCTGAAAGGAAGAATAGAACATTGATAGAAGCTGGGAAGACAATGATAGCTGAGGTCAAGTTGCCAAAATACTTTTGGGCTGAAGCTGTAAACTCAGTTTGCTTCACACAGAACCAATCCCTAGTCAACAAATTCCATGGCAAGACTCAGTACGAACTGTGGAAAGGAAGGACTCTTAACATTTCCTTCTTCAAGATTTTTGGATGCAAATGTTACATCTATTACAATGGCAATGACCACAGAGGTAAATTTGATGAGAAAGATGGAGAAGGAATTTTCGTTGGCTACTCCAAAACCAGTAAGGCTTTCAGAGTTTATGTTAAGAAATCTTCAATTATTATTGAATCTGTTCATGTTTCTTTTGACGAATTAAATTTGGTTGAGTGTTGATGAGATGTAAGATTGTACTAACAATTTTGATAATTTTGAGATAGGAAACACAAGTACAAGTTCATCCAACAACTCTTCAGCTAATATTCGAACAAATGAAAATACTCCATCATCCAACCAACCAACAGCAGCTGATACTCCTACTCTTTCAGCCAATCCTCAAAGAGATTAGCCAGCTGACATTCCTTCAGCCATCCTCCTTCAATTAACTTTACCTAACAACTAACCTAGTGATATTCCTCCTACTGAAACCACACCTGACCCACCTCAGCAAACCACCAATACCTCAACTGATCTGTCTTAAGAAATCAGAGAGGCTAGACACCATCCTATAGAGAATATTATTGGTGACCCTTTTGCTAGAGTTAGAACCAGAAGCGGTTTAAGAAACGAGTGTCTCTACTCAACAGCCTTCGTCTTAACGACTGAACCAAAGAAGGTTGATAAGGCTCTTGATGATCCAAACTGGGTGGAAGCAATGCAGGAGGAGCTGAATCAATTTGAATGCTTTCAAGTATGGAGCTTAGTTCCTAGACCCACTGATGAACAAGTTATTAGAACTAAATGGATTGTTAGGAAGAAGATGGATTAAGAAGGAAATGTCACAAGGAACAAAGCTAGATTGGTGGCCCAAGGCTATAGATAAGAATGAATTGATTACGACGAAACATTTGCTCCTGTTGCCAGACTTGAAGCCATCAAACTCTTCTTGACCTATGTATCTTTCAAAGACTTCAAGGTCTAGCTATCAAATGGATATGAAGAGTGCTTTCCTAAACGGTGACTTATAAAAGCAAGTATATGTAGAGCAACCCCCGGGCTTTCTTTATCATACTCATAGGGACTATGTATACAAGCTGAAGAAAGCTCTCTACGGCCTCAAACAAGCACCAAGAGCTTGGTATGAAACCCTATCTAAATTCTTTTCGGAAAAAGGGTTAGAAAGAGGTAAAATTGACACAACTCTCTTCATAATGAAGTATAAAAGTAACTCATTATTAGTTCAAATTTATGTCAATAATATTATTTTTGGATCTACTAATGATATTTTATGCATGAGATCTGAAAAGCTGATGAAGAGTAAGTTCGAGATGATTATGATGGGTGAGCTGACATACTTTCTGGGTTTACAAATCAAGCAAACTGTGACGCCCCGACTCGGATCTCTATACGAAATCCCAAGGTCGGGTCGCCAATACAACGACACAACACAACCAAATAAGAAAAGCACGTGGCGTAACCGCCCGTACTTACGACAAAACATAACTGATAACCTGATTAACACAAGTATGAACAATCTTCGGCGATAACAAAGCCGGAAAACCACTATTAATAACCACGAGTTTACAACTCGGGAAAGACAACTACTACAACAACATCGGCCACAACATGCCGGAACAAAACACAACCACGAGCTACAACATGCTTGGTAGAGAAACTGTTTAAGAATGAAACTGTACAAGAGCACGATATACATATGTCGGCTACCAAAAGAATATTTGTTTACAACACAACAAATACTACCCCAGTAAAGTTTATATAACTTTACATATCCGTCGTCCTTACCAAAATGAAAACGACTAACAAGGAATGAGACCTTCGATCTATCAAACGCGGACAACCTGCACGCTAGCGTGAACCCTGCTCAATCTCACCGTGAACTTCCGGGTTGACTTGGATCTAAGGAAAACAAATAAACACATAACGGGGTGAGTCATAATGACACAGTAAGTTACTAATGCAACTACATGGCATGGCATGATACTCAAGCAATAAACATAACATGGCATTAACATTTATATAACACAACTAAACATATATCATCATACTTGATATACCATTCATTCAACTCACATAGCACTTTGGTTAACACATAAGTACTTATAAATAAACCATGTTATAGAAGGATATCATATCTCTTTCTCCATCATTGTGTTGCTCCTGCAATACACAAAATAACCAACGTGTATCGATACTCGTGTGTTATGTATCGACTATTCCGGCAAAATCCACCGGGTCCCCCGACAAAATCCATCGGGTTCTTCTAGCAAGCCAAAGTCATGCGTATTGCTACAACAATGGGGCTACTTCCCAACTGTGGCCAACAAATGAGGGGTGTGTGCACTCCGGTACGGCGACTTATAGCGATCACGAATCCCATTCGTAAAGACTATAGGTCGTCCCACCAAGACATTAACAACAACGACGCCAGCTGGACTTACACAACACACAAGTAGGTAACCTTACTCAACTTATGCAAATAACCGTCAAGTTCAAAAGTAGTGAACTTGACAAACATCATGTAGATTACATTTTCTACAACATATAACCATCAAACATATTGTTATACACATTTGATACCCAAACAAGCATATCTTAAGACTACTAATTTAGTCTAGTTACAAACCCATGTTGAGACTACTCATATAGTTCTCAAGCACAAACACATCAAGAATACATATTTAATTAGTACATTCACATCGAGTGCGAACAATCGCTTATTACATCGAAACTGATGTACTAGTCTCTAACATTTCGTATTTTAATATTCATACGTGTAAAAAACTCTTGGGAGTTGATAATTATATTAAATGAACATCCCAAAATACAAAAGTCCGGGTATACGGCGTGCTAATTTAATTAGACGTCATCTTACAAATATAATCGGAGTTTTTATTTTACCAGTACCAAATAATCGGAGGGCTATAAACTATAGCAAACGAACTCTAATTCACGTAGGAATTTAGCATGTTATTCGGTAGATATTATTCTCTTCAAATATCAAATTTCTAGAGTCATTAATATACTTCTCAAAATTTGGGTATAATTACCTTAAGTGAAATTTTCCCATTTAAGTCTCATCTTGTCTCCATAATTCAATTCCAAGGTTGATACACCAACAATCATACATGCAACACATTTCAAGCCAAGCAAATATCATATTTATGGTTCTCACATACCACATAGCAATTAGACATGAAGATATCATCAGCAATTAGACATGAAGATATCATCTTTAACAAGTCTAACATGTGTATTGATGAACTAACATGTAAGAAATCCTAAAGCATACAACAAGGGGGTTAGTAACTTACCTTAAAATGAGAAATCAACCCAATGAAATCACAATCAAAGCCTTCTAAGATGCTCCCCTAGTCATCCCCATCACATGCATGGCCTTGGATCAAAGTTTGGTTAGTTGGATTGAGAGAACAAGAATTACACACACTAATCTCACCTTCATCTCCCACACTAACTCTCAAGCTCCATGGATGATGAGAAATGAATTGAGAGAGTTTGAGAGTCTCTCAAGGGTCTTTAGAGGGTCAACAAGGCTGGTCGTAAAGTCTTGGGTCGTCCTTAAGTGAGTCAAGGGGTCAAAATGATAAAATTACAAACTTTGGAGAATGCTGTCTAAATTAACAGATTGGGTCTAATTTTTTGTCAACTTCAAAGATGTTCCTAGGATGATATACAAGTCTAAAAATTACAAATAATATATGGTTGGAAATCTCTTTGAGTCTAGTTTACACAGAATCAAACGGTTTATAATTCTGAGTTTTCTACACAAAGTTGTGGCCAAATTACTACAGGTTGTTCGGATGAACACAGTCGAAACAGGGCGATCGCTTTGACCTAAACAGAGCGATCGCTTTGCTTTCTGGTTTCAGAAAGATCGCTTCGATCTCCCCAAAGCGATCGCTTTGTGTCCAGACTTTCCAGACACTTCGAAAATGCTCCGAAACGCTCCCGAAATGACTCTAAATGATCCCAAAGTCATTCTAACCTCCAATAAAGATTAAAACACACTTGAAATTCATTCAAAACACATGTAACAAGGCTTAGAATGAAATGCATTCCAATTATGAATGATGAACAAGAATTAAATCACAACTGAAACATCTTAATCTCATGAAATTAATGGATGAATCAATCAACATGTTGTTTAATCAAGTCTAACAAACATGCTCAACATGATAATGATACAATATGATAAACAAGTCAACCATAGGAGGAACCAGGGTATTACACAAACAACTGAATGTATCATTATGCCAATGTCTTGATGAACATCATTCATGATGTCAGTAGGTCTATACGTATTCCAATGATCCTCGATGTTTCTTTTCTAAGATCAGTAGTCGAAAAATTTAGAGTGCAAGTATGTTTGGCTATATATTTTTGAATTTGAAAATAACCATATTCTGAGTACTTTGTTGCTCGCATGCTATTTTCAATTATCATCAACACACAATTGTTACACACTCTTGTTAATTTTTTTTTTTTTTTTTCAACTAAAAGTTGTATTTCAATGCAATCATGTGCACAGCTTCTTAAAGCTCTTTCTTGTTATTGAGTACTTGGTTAGCCTTCAAATCAAAATCTACAAATACGACTCACAATGTACTTCCAACCAAAGAAACAAGATGCTCACTTGAAAAGTTATTTTCTTCTTGGTCGCCTTGACTATAAACTCATATCTCGGCTCATATCTTGGCAGTGTAGAGAATACATTCTAATTTTCTCTTGTGAATTCATTTTCTTCTCGGACACCTTGACTAACCTCATATCTCCTCGGCAGTGTAGAGAAAACATTCTCGTTATAGGATGTAAATTCTCGAATTATCCCCAGCCCATCCCAAAAATCATTGGCATTTTGATCATAGCCACTTGAATTGTTTCCATGCACGTCAGAATTATGATCGCCACCTTCCAGTTGCATGACACCACCACCAACTCCATTATTTTCTTTTCGTTGCATGTCATAACCAACTCTATCATTTCCTTCATATTGCATGTCATAACCAAATTCATTATTTTCTTCCCGTTACACGTCACAATTGTCTTGGCTCACAAGGGTTACACAAAGGGGAACATAATAGTCTCATTTTTTGACATTGAAGTACCATTGGACATTGTCATTTAAAGTAATTCGAACGGGAACTAATTGGAAGTCATACTGCCTTCAGGCTTCCACTAAATTTCCATGACTATCCTCTATTTTCATCATCAACAAAATGTCCAAAATGCAACACAGTAGCCCAAAGAGGTGAACTCATATCTGTAATGCAATTAAATAGAAAAATTGTAAGCAAAATTGTAAAATAAGATTGCAGTTTCATATATATTACAAAAAAAAAAAAAAAGTGTCAATGGGTCGGGTAAATGACCCATGTTTACCCTATACTTATCGTATAAAGGAGGAACAATTTTGTGAAGGCAATTAAGGTCGCTCAAACAACAAGTTATGGACAATTAAGGTCATGTAGACGTTAAGTATTTTGCACTTGAACTTGCTTAAAAGAACCTTCTTTATCTTCACTTGTCGTTTAAGTGACTAGCAATTTTGATTGGTAGTTAAGTTAGTTAAGACACTTAAGGTCTGTTAATCCCAATAGGCTCAAATAGGCTAGAAGGGGGGGGGGTGAATAGCCTATGTCAAATTTTAAAACTTTTATAAAACTTACTTCACAAAGTAACAAATGAGTTTGAAATGGTTTGCAGCGGAATAAACTTGTGAAGTATTGGACAAGTCAAAATGACTGATCTTATTTAAGCAAGACTAGTTGTTCTTCTGGAAAGAATGGAAACTAGAAGTATTAAGTGAATAATCAAAACACAAGTGCAGAATTTAAAGAACAAGATATTTGAAGTGGTTCACACTAAGAATAAGTGCTATGTCCACTACGAAAGCAGTCAACTTTGGATTTGAAAAGTGCATTATGTTTTCTACTAGAATTGTTACAAAAGATCACTAACGGATTGTGTACAAAATATTTGACCAAGTGTTTCGGTGAGAGTTATAATCTAGAAAGATTTAACTCTCGTGTGCTTTGAATGCTATGATTGCAATCAATGAAGTGCAGTAAAGAATAAAATCTAAGACTGTGCACTTCAAAGGATGTTAGAAAGAATAAGTCGTTGAAGCTCTTGAATGCACTTGAAGTTATGAAGCTTTGGAGTTATTGAGAATTCAAAATGTTCAAGTGTTGGAGAACCTTTAATGCTTCATGAAGTCTTCAATTTATACTGGGAGAACAATTCTTGGAGCCGTTGAAGACTTCAGATTTTGGGAGATTTGAATTAAGTGCATTTAATGCAAAGTAACTTGCATTAAATGCCCTAATCATGTTGTTTGAAGTCTGAGTGAAGAGCCTGAAAATCCAAGGTGTCTTCCAGCCGCGCCTGTAAACTTGCCAAAAATCGGTAGACAAGTACTGCTTATAGAATGTCCTTTTCTGAGAGAAGTGCCTAAAATTGAATGGTTCAATAAATGAACCAATTGGTTAACGTTATACCAAATTCAAAGAAAGACTTTGCTAGCAACAAAGGCAGATCTTCAGACATCAGGTCTTCACACATTGCTTATGAAGCTTGGCTAGAAAGTTCTTGACTGAGAGCTTGATGGACATTTTTGGTGGGGATGGCTGATAGACAACAACAATCTCCTGAAAGACTTAGCTAAGTGCAGAATAAGCAATTCTAAACTATTACAAGACATTTGTCTAAGTGCAAGTTGACACACTACCAGGCACGCAGCCCAGTAGTCACTTCTAACATAGACAAGGTGATGTATACAAACAAATCTAGATAATATACAACAAGTTCGCATAAACGAGAAGGTATGGTCTACTAAAGTCGTTTACAAGGACCAATTTTAAATTGTCGTTAAGTTAGTTAAGGCAATAAAGCTCGTTTAAATGACTAGTTAAGGTCGCCTAAACGACCCATCAATGGTAGCTTACTCGACTAATTGACTGCCTTTGTACTTTCAAATACGCTACCATTATCGAATTTTCCAATAGAATTCGCAGCAAAATGAGTGCGGTGCAATAAATTTACATAATGTAGGGTGAGGCGAAAGGCATACCTGAATCCGAAGAAGAAATCACCCGCACGATAATAGAACAATGATTCGTAAACGAAATGAGAATGGAATTTTAGGGATTTGAATTTTAGAGAGAGAATACGGTTGAATAGTGGAAGGGTTAGTTAAGGAATTTACTATTGAGGCCTTGTGAAGTGTTGAAGTGTTGAAGTGAAGCCAAAAGGGTATTATAGTCATTTCAAAGAAAAATGTCATATAAGTTGTTTTGGAATAAGTTAGACCATAGAAGAACTTTGGGGGTTTGACTAGGCCATTGTTTAAGAAACCCGGTTATAATAAGTGTCTCTAGAAAAAAACAATGCCAAAATACAAAAATCCCCCTTAGATTGCCACCCAATCCCATAGTGGTACCTAAACGAAATTTTTGTCACTTTCATCCATGATGTTATCAAGTATCCCACTTTTCCCCCTGGCCGTGACGGGCATTAAAAATAGTGATGAAAAATGAACATGTGCTAATCACGTGGGGACTATTTTGGTCATTTTAAACGAGGGTGCAATTTGAGATTTGATGTATTATTTCTTAGAAGAACACCAATCACTTATCTTAAGGTAATTGTAATATGTAATATTAATATTAATTTAATTGAAATTAGTAATTATTTCTCCAACATAATTGGTGAAATAAAAAGATTAAAAATCAACATCTGCTTTCAACTAACTCCATTAAGAATATAAAGTGATTTATCAATTCTCAAGTTTCCGTCTCTGCCATCCCAACCCCCTCGCTATAGTTTTGTCATCTCCAAACCCATTAACGCCACTCCCTTTCCACTTACAACCAACTCTAACTGTGCTCTCTCCGGTCAACTAGTAGCTTTTGAACACTAGTTGACTCACTTTAAAACCCTAATGCCCACAAAGGCTCGCCATCGCCATTGACGCCTATTGTAGCGTCTCTACTTAAATTGGGTTTTGAAAACCTCAAATAAATCTAGATCATGTTCTATTGACGCCATCCACCTTATTGCAATGTGTGTGCACCTCATTGCTATGCGTGTACCTCCTAGCAATGTGTGTGCATCTCATTGCTATGCGTGTGCGTGTATGTGTGTGTGTGAGAGACGGAGGGAGAGACTCATTGCTATGCGTGTGTATGTGTGTGAGCGAGAGAGAGAGATAGAGAGAAAGAGAGAGAGAGAGAGAGAGAGAGAAACCTAGCCGCTACTAAATTCCAGTAAAAAGATGTAATAGCCCCTCACGTTACTAGCACATGTCCATTTTTGTTAGCGAATATTATTCCATAATATTCGTTTGTAGCAATTCATCAAATCTTGTATTCTTGGTATGATTGTATTTACTTTAGATAGAACCATAAATCATGGAAGTGATTATGGAAGAATACAAGATTTGATGAATTGCTACAAACGAATATTATGGAATAATATTCGCTAACACTCCCCCGTAGTCGAAACTGGAGGGAGACGAACATTTAAACTGTCCCGAAAGTCTTCGAATAAAACTAATGGAAGTCCTTTCGTAAAGATGTCAGCTAACTGATGGCGGGAAGGAACGTGACGAACTCGAACTTCACCCCGAGCAACTTTCTCACGGACGAAGTGAATGTCCAATTCAATATGTTTAGTACGTTGATGCTGAACCGGATTACCGGATAAGTAAATCGCACTAATATTATCACAGAAAACCAATGTTGCTCGGTCAATAGGGCAATGAAGGTCCCTAAGCAAATTCCGAAGCCAGCAGGATTCTGACACAACATTGGCCACACCTCTATACTCGGCTTCGGCACTAGATCGAGAAATAGTAGGTTGACGCTTCGCGGACCATGAAATCAGATTGTCTCCCAAGAAAACACAATACCCAGATGTGGAGCGCCTAGTATCCGGGCAACCAGCCAAATCCGCGTCCGTGAATGACACAAGTGAAAATGTGGAGGACGGATAGATTCCCAAACCGTGATGAGCCATCCCCTTAACATACCGAATGATACGCTTCAATGCCTGCATATGATCTTCCCGTGGATTATGCATGAACAGACAAACTTGTTGTACCGCATAAGTGATGTCTGGGCGTGTGAATGTAAGATATTGTAGGGCACCTGCTAAGCTACGATATTGAGATGGATCAGCATACGGAGCACTTGTGTGAGCGCTCAACTTGGCCTTGGTATCAACCGGCGTAGGCGAGGGTTTACAACTGGTCATACCCGCACGCTCAACTATTTCCATGGCATATTTCCGTTGAGATAAGAATAATCCTCCATTGTGGTGTGTAACAGCTAAGCCAAGAAAGGAACTAAGGGAGCCCAGGTCCTTCATAGCAAATTCCGAACTAAGAGAAGAGATAATAGTCGCACACAATGCCGAGGATGAGGCTGTTAATACTATGTCGTCGACATATACTAACGTATATGCCATATCTCCACCACCCTATACAAA
The DNA here is from genome assembly GCA_016624345.1 of Platycodon grandiflorus. Taxonomy (NCBI): domain Eukaryota; kingdom Viridiplantae; phylum Streptophyta; class Magnoliopsida; order Asterales; family Campanulaceae; genus Platycodon; species Platycodon grandiflorus. The sequence goes on from CM028363.1 coordinate 31,178,613, forward strand.
TAAAGAATGATCGCGACTTTGAGAAAATCCCAATGACGAGACATAGTCGAAAACCGCGTTGACCACGCCCGAGGAGCTTGTTTTAACCCATACAGGGATTTCTTTAGCAAACAAACATGATCTGGAAATTCTTTGCTACGAAAACCGACAGGTTGGTGCATGTAGACAGTTTCATGAAGTTCACCATGCAAAAACGCATTTTTTACGTCGAGTTGATGCAAAGGCCACTTCCGAGAAACTGCAAGGCTCAACACAGTGCGAATGGTCGCTGGTTTGACCACAGGACTAAAAGTATCTCCACAATCAATACCCACGCGTTGCGTCTTTCCATCACACACAAGACGGGCTTTATGCCGGTCGAAGGAACCATCCGCCCTGTCCCCATGAGAGAAAAGCCACATGCAACGAATAATATTAGCTCGAGGTGGACGGGGCACCAACTCCCACGCCCTATTATCAATAAGAGCATTATATTCATCATGCATTGCCATTTTCCGCTTGAGGTCCCGAAGGGCGAAATAGGATTCTTTGGGAGAGGAGATTTGGACACGCACACGCAGATTGAAGGAACGCTGGGTTTGAAAATTCCCATCCGACTACGGGTAATGTGCCCACGAGTGACGGCAGTGGGCTAGTGGGCATGGGAGTGGACCGAGTCCAATCGAGGGGTAGGCGCAATGCCGGAGGAAGGTCATGGGCCGGCCCGAGGTAGTTGGTGAAGTGGGCGCACGGCCGGGGCCGAGGATCCATTGCAATTTGCACCGAGCAATGAGATGATCTAATATGTAGGAGATAATCCATCATCCAAAAATCATATGAAGTAGGCGAGGTTTTGTGTATGTAGCTAAACGGGAATTTAGTTTCATCAAAAATGACATGTCTACAAATGATGATTTTCCGGAAAGGAGATCATAACACTTGTACTCTATGATTAGGAGGGTAGCCGAGAAACACACATGGGATGAACGGGCTCGAAGTTTGTTGATGGTAGGGGACGGTATCAACGGATAACACAAGCAACCGAACACACGAAGGTGAGAAAACAGAGGGGGTTTGCAATAAAGAACTTGAAGCGGAGACAAAAAACCAAGAGAAGAATTAGGAAGAATGTTCAAGATATAAGTTGTCAATTGAACCGCGTGGTGCCAAAAAGTGGCGGAAGGGTGCCATGAGTTAACAACGTACGAACCATATTATTTATTGTACGAATCTTACGCCGGCTTTGCCATTTTGAGGTGAAGTGTATGGGCAAGATAACCGAAAATCAAGACCATGACTTTTACTGCATTGTTAAAATCCCTATTGTCAAACTCACGACCATTATCACATTGAAATGTTTTAATGTTACGCTCAAACCGAGTTTTGACATAGGTGCGGAAAGACAAGAAAGTAGAGTACACTTCAGATTTGCGGGCTAAAGGGAAAACCCACAAAACCGAGAAAAGTCATCTAGAAACAATAAATAATATCGATGGCCTGAGGAACTTAGCACTGGGAAGTCCATAAATCACTATGGATTATATCGAACGGAAATAAAGTACTAGAAGTGGATTTATTAAAAGGAAGTTTTACATGTTTTCCTAGTGAACAAGCTTGACAAACATGAGAAACTTTGGTCCTACTACAATTGATAAAATTATTTTTCCTAAGAGAGTCCATCACAAAGCGCCGGGTGTCCCAAACGCTCATGCCACAAAACAGAGACAAAGCGTAAAGAGCAAATTGAAGGTTGGTTGATTTTGGGTCAGGATCGGATAAAGATCGCCTTGGCTCTCACATCTCATGAGTGGAGTCCCCGTCTGGAAATCCTTCACAGAAAAACCAAAGGGGTCAAACTCGACGGAAACCGAATTATCAGTGGTGAACTTTCTAACAGACACTAAATTTTTTATTATATGCGGAGCATGAAGAACATTGCGAAGATGTAGAGTAGGATGAGATGGAGAAAATGTAGAATGCCCATAACCTTTAACAGGAATTGAATGACCATTACCTACAGCTATGCCATGATTTGTGCTCAATTGAAAATAGGGCGTGAGTGTACTCGAGTTGGATGTCATGTGAGATGTGGCAATGAGTCCATAAACCAATTTGGTGTAGATGGAGTCAAACTCATAGTATGCATGGCCGATTCCACATCTCGTGGGCATGGACGGACGGACATAAGGTGAGCTTTGGGGCCTTGTGCCTAGTAAACCCGGCTGATGTGGCCGACGCCCGTATTGGAAGGGTGCCGAGGCCACTGCACGCACTGTGGATAGGACAAGGCGGAATGCCCATGGCCGCTTCCATGCACCACCCCATGGAGATGGTGAACCGCCGCTATACCGCCGTTTGGAGAGCCATCAAACCGCACCGGACCACCCCACGACCATTCGAACCATTACCCGACCACCACGGCCCCATGCTTGCCACCTTTCCTCCCGTGATTGCGGTTTTGGAACCACTAGGGCGGGAGAGTGCACCGCGCCGGAGGAGCCGCTGTAGAACTAGGAGAGTCCCGAGCAACCATCGCAGATGCCATAGAAGCCTTTTTCTCGTAAGCCCGTTTCTTCAAGGATGAGCATAGACCGAGCTTGGTGAAACTTCTAAGAGGATTGCTTTGACGAAGGATGGATGCAACCCCATTGTAAGCTTCGCTAACCCACCTACCATTTGGAGAACCATTCTCGTCATTACCCACCGGAGAACCAACGTTTTTAATTGGTCGAAAGTTGCTTTAGGTGCCGACGACGCCGAGGCGGAGGAGAAGTTTTCCATGTGGGTAGATGTGAATTCTTGCTCGAGACTAACCGCACGGGCGTTCTTATTGTCCTCGAAGATGCCCTTCAAGGCATTCCATGCATCCATTGCCGTTTGGTCGCTCCAAAATCGTGTTGAGGAGGTCTGAGGAAATGGTGCCACGATCCATCCAAGAACTTTTGCATCGAGAGTGAGTGTACTCGATTTCCTCATCGTGGTTGGCTCCTTCCCCTTCCCTTGGCCTGAGGAATGATATGGTGGAGAACCCGGAGGGATCTAGCGTGAACTTTGAAGACCTCGGCCCATGTCGCGTATTGTACATTCTCGAGTTCAAGAATAACAGTGATATTATTCTTGATATTGGTCACAGCCATAGCCGGATGAAGGGAACGAGATGTCGACATGAGAGGAAGAGAGAGAACCGAGACAGAAAAAAAAAAAATAACTGGAGAAGAATATGTCTGAGGACACGGAGGGAGGCGCAGCGGAAGAAACGTTTGGCCCTAGACCTCTCGTGATACCATAAAGACTGAGAAACTTCCTCCCTTTTTCCATTGATGTCAACCTTTCTTTATACACTGTACAGAAGCTAATATGGAAGGGATTCTAATCACTTCCATGATTTATGGTTCTATCTAAAGTAAATACAATCATACCAAGAATACAAGATTTGATGAATTGCTACAAACGAATATTATGGAATAATATTCGCTAACAATTTTCTATCATAATTTCTAACGCCCGTGATGGCCGGGGAGGGGGGCAAACAATTGATAACATTGTGGATGAAAGTGATAACCACTATGGGATTGGGCGGCAACCCAAGGGGAATTTTTGTATTTTGGCAAAAAAAAAAAAAAAAAAAACCAAATACTTTGGAGATTCACCCAATGTGGATGAATCCTCTCCCCCAACCTCTAAAGAAGTGAAGATGGTGTGTGTTATTTCCCACACAGTAAGTAGGTGTTAGGTAGCAAACTCGTAGCGCCCAACTACCAAACCCCATCTTTATACAAAACCCCACTCTCACACCTTTTTCAAAATTCTTCTCCATAGATAAAGATTATCGACACATGCATATTCATTTTCTTCTTAATTAACGATGACGCCAACAGGAATTCTTGCCGGTTTATTCCTTCTCCTCGCCGTCTACTGTTCAATCGACCCTTTCCATCACAGCGCAATATCTGAATTCCCAGACTTCGAGGCAGTTAAGGTTGAATTGCCGTCGTGGTCTCAAGTTCCGGTTGATAAAGACGCCGAGAATCTGCTTCAGAAGTCGGAAATTAAGTTTCTGAACCAGGTTCAAGGTCCTGAGAGCTTGGCCTTCGATCCACAAGGACGTGGACCCTACACCGGCGTCGCGGACGGCCGAATTCTGTTCTGGAATGGCCAGTCATGGACCGATTTCGCTTATACGTCTTCTAACCGGTGAGTTTTCTGCCTTTTTTGAATTCAGTAAATATATACTAGTATTTTACTTTCAATAAGTGCTGAATTCGAGATTTAGAATAGTTGGTGAATGAATCTTTAGAGGGTTAATGGTAATTTGACTTAAGGTTTTAATTGCTCCGTCTGTCCCTAATTAGATTCTTATTTGGAAAACCTCTTAATAATGCATTTTGACTTTCATATATTTCCATTAATTTGCATTGGTGGATGTTAATTAGTAGCGACATTGTTTAAAACCAAATAAAAGACTGGGATACTATTACCTCACTCCTAAGTACGAAATGTTCTTGGCGATCACACTGTAGTTTGTTAAGTGCACATTGCCATAGGTTGAAATAAATGACAAAGGTGAATTTAGTAAATTTATGCAAAAAGGAACAATCAATTTGGACGAGGGAGAATTAGCTTAAATTTAGAAAGAGTGCTGCTAAGAACTGCCGAATGTGTACCAAATTTTATGAGCAAAATGATGTGGCATCTTATTTGTTATCTTGTTGGCGTTATTTTTAAACTCACAGTGAAGCCTAAAAGATGTGAAATTAGATGGACACATTTTGGGTGCACTTTTGGTGGCTCTAGTATTATTCATTTAGTAATGGACTCCCGAGTTGCAATATAATTGATACCTTTAAAAAGTTATGCAACTCAAAAAGTTTTCAAAAGTCACATTCTAAACCCTTTGCCATGTTTCAGACGTGTCCCAAACATGCCTAGTGTCTCACAGCTTAAGGCCTTTTGACAAATTGGTGCTCTCAACTCTCAAGTATACACGCAATCCCACTTAAGATTTGGAGTTTCAAACTGTCCCAACTAACGTGATCTAAGTAACCTTTTGGGTCATTGGAGTACCTTAGACTAACAGTCGTGAGGCAAGTTAACATAATATCACGTGTTCTCTGCACATGACTTGACGGCACCAATTTCCATTTTGGCCTTAAAAAAATGTTAAAATAAAAACATTCATGACCTGCGGGGACATGTCAGAAGCTGTCAAGAGGGTGTCACGTATACTACACATGTTTGATTGCAGCTTGAGGCATTAGGGAGAGCGTTGGTTCTTCCTAGCGCAATAGAAGAAAAAAGACCTTTGTGGAAGTGATGGGTTGAACTTGTTAAGAAAATGGATGGACAATTACCAGTTTGCTCTGCACTAGTTACAAAATCATTAAAGTTGTTAGTGCTGACTGCTTCTTGTTCATGCCAGAATATCTGCATTTTATAGAAAAACTAATTCATTCATAGAAGCTATTTTTTTACTTACTCTTGATAGCACTAGTAACGACTTTACAGGTTAATTAACTCCAGCTCTCCTGAATCATTATATGATGATTAGTCCTTGATTTTTTAGCGCCATTATATTTCTCTCCAGATTCATATGAATAACTGCTAGTTGAATAGTCTACAGTAAATTTACCTATTCTAATTTGAGGTTTAAAAATTTCAGATCTGATCTATGTGATCCCAAACCATCCCCTTTGAGTTACTTAAAAAATGAGCATATATGTGGAAGGCCATTGGGGCTTCGGTTTGACAAGAAAACAGGTGATTTATATATTGCAGACGCATATCTCGGGTTGATGAAAGTTGGACCTGAAGGTGGGTTGGCGACATCTCTAGCAACTGAGGCCGAAGGTGTTCCTCTGAGATTCACAAATGACCTGGACATTGATGATGAGGGGAACATTTATTTTACAGATAGCAGCACGAACTATCAGAGGAGGTAGGTTATTGATGCTTTTTTTTTTTGAGGTAGGTATTGATGCCTAATATTTTTTCAGTGATTGAAATGCTTCAATAGGATTGTTGCTTCTTGTTGGTGTTAAAGCATGACTGTATGAGCAAATCTCTAGATTCTCTAAAAACCTAATACCCATTGACCAGTACTTGTCTGCAGCCAAAAGCCTCCAAGAAGACAATGGCCACGACATTATATTCTATTGGACTAAATGGTGATTGCACCCATGAAGTCTATAAGATTTATAGTCTCCGGATATTCGCTCTTCTTAAGTACTATAAATAAAGTCCTTAGTGTAATAGGTGTAGTGAGAGAAGGCACTATGAACTAGGGTCGAAACCAAAACAATATTTGTTATGGTCAGGAAATGTAATGGTTGCTTATATTAGCGCTATAGTGGATTTATATTTCCACCCCTTCCACTCCCGGGATGTATTTAGAATAGTTCTTCATTTTAGGTACCCTAAGGAAAAGAGAAAAGGTTATATGCTTGCTTCACTGAAAAAAGAAAAACAAGAGTGGAGAAAATGGCTGGCTTTCCTCATAGTTACAGTTCTAAAGTTATGCATAGGATGTGACCTGTCAAGAAAATCAATAAGTTTATCACCCCCTTTAGATCCTTCAATTATGAACCAATTCAAATTAAAGACCGCACAATTACCTGTCTCAGCTGGAGCTTGCCTTTTTTATGCAGAGAATCCAGTTCTTGTCTTGTTTATAGCAGTTTCCGAATGACATTGCTCATCCTCATTAATAGATTCCCTCAAGTTCCGCAATGCACCATCCGATTCTTGCCACCTAATCTAGCGGACATGTGGCGATCATCCAGGGGGAATCTAGTAATGGAGAGGATCCTAATGCCTTAATTCTGCTCCTTAGGTTTCCCTTTTTGGATCAGCATAGTGTGTTAGTGTCTAATTATGTTATGCTCTCTTGTTCTTCATTTCTCACAAACTTGTTTCTTTCAGGAATTTCATGCAGTTGGTTTTTTCTGCTGATGATACTGGTAGGGTTCTAAAATATAATCCAATAACGCAAGAAGCCACTGTTCTTCTTCGGAATCTCCAATTTCCTAATGGTGTGTCTCTAAGCAAAGATGGCTCATTTTTTGTACTTTGTGAGAGTGATATTGGCAGGTGAGCCTGTTTACCTTTTTGTCCTAGATCTACATAGCATTCAGTATATGGAGTTTATTCAAGCAGATTTCCTTATCTTCCCTATTTTCATCATTCCCTGCAACTTAGGTGCTGGGTGCTTGTAGCACTTGACCTCAGAGATGAGGTTATGACTATAATTGGCCTTTGCAGTTATCTCATTTAGTGTTCCAATTGAGAGGCAAAAGTTACATGAAAGTGGTCATCCCCTACTTTGTTGCAATTTGGGGAGTTGACACATACCATCGTTCCTTGTTGACGAAATCATTAATGTTCATTATTTGGAAAGCAATTCTGAACTAGCTTGACAATGTGCTGTTTGTAACACTCGTACGAGCTACTGCATGAGAAACATTTTTCTTTGTAGTTTCTGTAGTATAACAGTTGGTAAATATCATCTTGTTTTACCAGTGACAACTCTATTTCAAATCCGATGATTTAGGTTACGGAAGTACTGGCTGAAAGGAGAGAAAGCAGGGACATCTGAAGTGATGGCCATTCTACCTGGTTTTCCAGATAATGTCAGAACAAATGAGAAGGGTGAATTTTGGGTTGCAATCCACTGTCGCCGGACTATTTACTCATACCTATGTGCTTTATACCCGAAAGTTCGGCTTTTCTTGCTGAAGCTTCCGATCTCGGCAAAGATTCAGTACATGGTGCACATTGGGTTCCGGCTCCATGCTATGGTAGTCAAGTATAGTCCAGATGGCGAGCTTTTACAAATATTGGAGGATGCACAAGGTAAAGTTGTGAAAGCAGTGAGTGAAGTGGAGGAGAAGGATGGGAAGCTCTGGATGGGGAGTGTCTTGATGCCTTTTGTTGCAGTATACCAGTTGCACTGAAGCTGGCAGCAGACCTATCTATATTCATGAGTACAGTACAACGTAATGTTCCGTTTTTTTTTTTTTTTTTTGGCACTCGTATTTCCTTACTAGGTACCACAAACACGGTACAGTAAGTTAAGTCTGTGTAACGATTCCGTGTTCCTTAAAACATGGAAGTTCATACCTACTGAAGTTCCACATTTCTTTTTGCCCTTGCCCAGTGAAGAAACTTTAATTCATGAACTTGGTTTCCATTTACTAGTTATAGGCTTTTAAGAACGAGTGACAAGTTAAAATTTTCGTTTAGAATTTTTGGCATTGGATTCATTTGCCAGACTGCTAAAGAAGTGTAATTTTTTAAATTTTTTTTTTTTCAAATTTGAATCCTTAAACAGTGTCTTAAAAATATTCGTTAGCATTAAAACTTACCTCACTTAATCTAAATGTATATTCGAGTTCTAGGACAATCGAGTCCATGGACTAGTCTGCAGGGCAGTCGAGTTGTTTTGAGTCCAAGATCGTATAATGGCTCATGCAACTGAGGATGAAGTCTTATTTGATCTTGTGAAGTACTTCTACTTGATTGCCAAAGTTACTATTCAAGGAATCAAATTCAAAATCAAGGGGAAATCTTTTGTATTGAAGAAACAGAAGTAGCATGACTTTTTCAAAACTCCAATCGAGGGTCTCGATTACTTGGATGGTTAGGATAAGTGGTTTTGTAGTGCGACGGCAGAACCAAGCAAGTAGATAATCAATTGAGCAAATAATAATTATCAAGCAATTGAGGATTGGAAGAGAGATAATTTGGGATTTAATGACTGTTATATATTTTTATTCCTACAATATAAATGTTTTAGAGTTACAACTTATATATAGAATACAAGATCTAGCTCTAAATATATACAAATAAGGAATCCTGTAACTTCGGCACGATGCCCGCCCAGTATCCCTACGCGACCGCGCTAAGTACTGGATATCCACCAAAAGTTCCCCCGTGCGTGCCAGGCTAACACGCCAACCTATCGCATTCCCCGCGCTAGCGCCCTGCGACCGGTAACCCCGCCCGCTCGCGCCTCTGAGCCTTCTGTGATCGCGTCTTTTCGATCCCAACAGTCCATACTACGGAGGGCGTAGCTCCCTACACCCCCAAGTCCTACATGCCTCCACTCGCTCAGCTCGTTATGCTTTGGAAGATTTGGCCATTTGTCTAGAATCGAGTCATGTTAGTTTAGATTATGTTCCAATTGGGAATCACATCAAATGTCTCAAGCTAAAATATTCTCACTCCGTTTTAGGCAAATAGTCCACTATTCTATTTTGAAATATTTCACTTAAAGAGTCTACTTTCAAATATTATGCCAACGATTTCTATAACTTTTCAAATTTACCCTTCATATGTAAAATAAGCATGTTGACTATGCTCAATTATTTTTGTAATTATGATCGACTCTAATATTACCTTTATATTCCTTATTTTTTTTAACTTCTTAAAAGTGGACTCTTCGGTGAAACAAAGGAAATATGATTTTGGGTGCTATGTTAAGCTAAGCGAATATGATTTTGGGTGCTATGTTAAGCTAAGCGAAAGAATTTCAAGAAGGAAAATCATGCAACTATTATGGAATGGGTAAGAAATATTCTAGCTACATTGTGGTACTAGAGAAGAGGAATTTATTGGTCCCAACTCCCAAGAGGTAGGAAATAAGCTTTTAGGGAGGTGAATAACCTATGAATTTTTCTTGCAAACCTTTAATAAAGCGTCTTAGAGCCCGTTTGTTCGAGTGTTTTGGCTAAAATGCAGGGTTAAAACGTAGATTATTCCTTAACTTAGCGTTTCAATGCTGTGGTAAGGTATGGGCATTACGAGTTCATTGTTATGCCATTTGGGTTAACTAATGCGCCTGCAGTTTTCATGGATTTGATGAATAGAATCTTTCAACCGTATCTGGATAGCTTCGTAGTAGTGTTTATTGATGATATACATGTTTACTCTAAGACTGAAAAGGAACATGAACATCATTTAAGATGGTGCTAAACTTACTGTGAGAGAAGAAATTGTATGCCAAGTTCAGTAAATGTGCATTCTGGTTGAAAGAAGTTACTTTTTTGGGGCATGTCATGTCACAAGCAGGCATTGCAGTTAATCCTACTAAGGTGGAGGCAGTTGTTGAATGGAAGGGACCCAGTACAGTTACAGAGATTGGTAGTTTTCTGGGCTTAGCTAGGTATTACCGAAGATTCATACCAGGATTCTCAAAGATTTCTACTCTAATGACAAATTTGACTTGAAAGAAGATTTCTTTTGTATGGGATGATAAGTGTGAGAACAGTTTTTAGGAACTTAAACGAAGATTGACATCAGCTCTAGCTTTTGCCTTACTTGATGGGAGTGAACATTTCATTGTGTATAGTGAGCCTTCAAAAGAAGGACTAGGTTGTGTGTTAATGCAGAATAGGAAAGTCATCATTTATGCCTCAAGGAAATTGACACCATGTGAACAGAATTATCCTACGCTTGATTTGGAGTTAGTAGCTATTATTATGGCATTTCATAAATGGAAGTGTAAGGCCCCGACCCTACTTCCTTTCCATTTCGCGCGTAGTCACTTCATACCGGCTTAGAAACCCTTGGAATACGAGATAGAACCTTTAACCTTTGACATATAAGAAATATATCATGCTTGTTAAAGTGTGACGTGTTAAGTTGGGACCCTTGGGGGTTGATTCACGAGAGCGTAGTCATGTTTGATAAGCATGACATGTTAGTCTTCCTTGCGGTTGTTCCGGATCGGATCAACGTTTAATCACGCCGTAGTTTCGTACTCGTTTGAGACCATCCTTGATACCATATCATGTGTGTACACATATGTACATCACTCACTGTGTCAAGCCTTGCCTTGGTTTAGACTCACTCTCGAATGGCAAGCATGTTAGTCATGTTGTTAATCCGTAAGTCGTGTTGATTCCAACGATGTTTCGCGTATTTATTTTCGTGCATCGATGCAGGACAATTGGGTCGAGTTTCGAGAGTGTTTAAAACTTTATTAGCGGTTAGGACTATTTAGGAATACTTAGTGAACATTTTATTGTGACCATAAGATAGAAGGAGTTACACTAAAAAACATGGATACATGCTTAAACCCGAAATTCTGTCCATCCAAATAGTCTATAGTAATTTAGCCATAAATTTGTGTAGAAAATTCGAATTTGCAAACCGTTTAATTTTGTGTAAACTAGACTCGAAGAGCTTTCCAACAACACCTTATTCGCAATTTAATGACTTGTAGATCATCCTAGGCACGTCTTTGAAGTCGACTAAAAATTAGGCCCAAAAGGCCCAATGACCTGCATCCTAGTGCGCCAATGCGCACCCTAGCGCGACCGTACGGACAGTTTTGTGTAATTTTTGGGTTTTGTTGACTTGTTTGGGTTTTTATGACTTTGACTCAACCTAGAACGTGCCAAAGACTTGTTGACCAGCCTGATTAGCCTCTTTAGACCATAGAGTGACTTTAACTTACTCCCATTTTCATCTCTTTCCATCCATGGAAGCTTAGAGAGTATGTGTGGGAGATTAAGGTGAGATTAGTATGTGCAAGTCATTTCTTCACCATCTAACCAACAAATCTTCAATCCAAGCATACCATTTTGAAGGTTTTGACTAGAGGATCACTCTCTACCAATTGCATGTTGGTTTTCTTGGGTTTTCTTAGAGTGAATTCATCAAGAAGTAAGTAACTATAATGTTTTGTATGTTTATGAGTTGAATTGGAATAATATAGCATATAGGATATGTAATTGTTCATCTTTGTGTAATTTCTTGGAAGAAATAAGTAATTGACCATTTCAAATGATATTATGTTAGTTGATAATCAATGGCTATGTGTAAAGGTTGTCATGAGACTTGGTGAAGTGTTGGTAACATGTTAGAAAGTGAAACACATGAATTTCATGTTAGTTTTTTTTTATAGAGAAACAGGGGCGGCACCCTGCTAGATTTTATTAATAAAGAAAAAAAATAGTACAAACATGAGGGGGACAACCAGCCTTGCCCTTATAAGAGGGAGGACGGAGGAGCCTAACCTCGAAAAGGAATTTCAAGTTAGTTGCAGTCTCTGTTTTGGGCTATTTTTGTAAAAATTCTGGTACTAATCTACTATTGGGAATTTTCTGAATTTTGGATATGTTATTCTTATGTATGTTAGTTAGTTCTCTGTAAATTTTCATACATTTTAGAGGCTGGGAAGTACCTCGTTTAGGTTGTATTTTATCACTGCGCCGAGTAAACTGTTGCTGAAAAATCTGGGTCTTTAAGTGGCTGATTCTTGATGATTATAAGTCCAAATGAGGTAATTCAAAGTGGTAAACTATAGTTCCAGATGTCTAATTTCTAAATATGGAATATTTGTAATATTTGGATTTTTTTTGAATATTTGGTGAATTTAACGGTACTGTTGCATAGTGCTGGAGAAATCATATTGTGTTAATAGACTTTGTATAATAGCAACTCGTTGAGATTTTTGTCGTTAGTTTACTCGCTATGAATTTATGAGGTTGTTTTGGGTAATATATATTACCGAATAATGGTGTTGAGGATAGAATTATTAATTAGGGATGATACTACAGTTCATCCCGATGTCTCGAATATTGGTAACGACTCAATTGGAGTCAATAAAATATATCATTATAAACCGAACCTTTATGCGAATTGAACACTAGTCATGACTGACTCTAGCGGAGTCGAATAGGATGTGACTTGTAATGAGTCGTGATATATATAGTACACGACGATAACGATATGTGATAGGTTATACTATACATGAGATGACATACCGTGTTTATCTTTCCAATACGGACGATGTGACTTGTAATGAGTCGTGATATACATAGTATACGATGATAATGTTACGTGATGGTTTATGCTATACATGAGACAGAGTGTCTCGAGTGATTATAGGATATTGTAAAAAGATACTAAGTTAAGTATTATGGTTATGTATTGTTTAATGGTTGTAAGTACGTGTAAACTTACGTATGTTGTGACTGTGAAGTCTAGCATTACGGACTTAGATAATTTAATTGAGTTATACAATAGGCCTACTTTGCCCATTGTCTTGTTTTGGTTATATGTTCAGTGATTACGGATATTGTGTGATTGTTCTAGTATATGTAGGACAATCATCCTACCTTGATGATTGATGGTGTGTTTTGTATTTACAAGCACTACATGTCGATTTTGTATATGATTCAATAGAACACATCATTATTTGATTTTGTTAAGTGGTGATTCAATAGAACACACTTTGAATGGTTTAACATGACAAGTAAACATCTACTTGTGCATTGCATCGAGTCAAGCTGGCATATGTGCATTTGGACCTGTATTGACGCTCGGTTATTACGGGAGCCGGGGCTACTTAATAGCTGAAGGCCAATACATCTGGCCATGCCCTACCATTGGCCACGGTAGGGGTTTCTCTAGCCCCACAGTTGTACTAAATAAATGCAACTGTGTATGTGTCGACATTTTTATATATCCGTGGGATACGAATACCGGTTCCTGTGATATTTGTAAGTGGCTAGATCCGTATTCGTCTCGGGTCGTAGGGGATTGAGCGATACGTCGACGTGAATACGAAAAATGGTTCACAACGAGTACTTGTATATCGTGCTTGACGCAATCGGGTACATTAATGTAGTTTTGGGATACGAGCATCGATTCCTTGTGATTTATGTTCAGCAGCAGTGGCATAATCATCTATTATTGTTTCTTTGGATGATCCTTGATATTGGTGTACAACAGCAGCAACACCATCATATATTATGGCTTCATGAAGCCATAAGGTCGGAAGTGTTACAAGGGATTCAGAGGTGTACCTCGAATCCACCGTATCCACCTTTATGTGTTTACTTTACGCTTTTTATGTGTTTCCTATATGAGCGAATGTTGGTCGTGGTCTCCAACTGGTATGGGATGGTTGGCGGCTACTGAGCCTCTCGTTAGTATAGGGTTGGTTGCCCTTATGTGCTATTACATGTTTATTTTCCTGTTATATTGTGGTCTATAATGCCATGCCATATAGTCACATGTAGTAACTTGTCGATTAATGGTTAGACTAAAATTGACCAAGATTAGTGTATTTAGAGTCTTGGTTTACTGTTGCATTCTTACTCATAGCACCCAATACATTATAGTATCTTACAGAGTCTTTTAGACTCACCCAACAACCTCCTCAGTTTGCAGGTTAAGTTCCAGTGTAGCGAGTCTTGAAGCTTGGAGTTAGCAAGATGTATTTGTATTGTCATTTTCTTCTTATTTCTTGTATTGTGAGATCGTGAGGTTCACTAAGTTATGTAAACTTAGTATATGGGTAGAAATAGTTGTATTATTTAGATTTGTGTTTTGGTACTGAATTGTGTGGTCGTGCTAGTTGTTGTACTCTATTATTTTGGGTTTCTGACTCGTGGTATTTTAGTATTATTGTTTCTCCGGTTCGTGTATTTAGCCGTCGAGGTTTTTATTTTCGGGTTTATCTTTAGTGTTGTTCTCCGGTGTCTGTTTTGGCTGTTGAGGTTTATTTAGTTGTAGTTGTTGTATGAGTTTTTGAAACTCACATTTTAACTTGTATTCCGCTGCATAGTTTTAGTTTTGAGCTTTTGTAACTCGCTCTTTTCGATTTTTCTTGCTAGTTTGGCACATCGAGTTGGGGTTTAACATCGAATCCCGGACTTGGGTCGTCACAGGAAGCATTATTTGTATGGGGCCAAGTTTCAAGTGTATACTAATCACTAAAGTTTGAAGTATCTTTTCTCTCAAAAAGAGTTAAACAATCGTCAACGTCACTGGATGGAAAGACTTAAGGATCACGACTGCACCATCTTGTATTTGCCGGGAAAAGCTAATGTGGTCGCTAATGCTTTGAGTCGAAAGATGTATGTTTCATGTTTAATGATCTGGGAGTGGAAGATACTGGAAGATGCATGTCAATGGAATCCTTGCCAATCGAGCCATGGCATCATCTTTGCAAATGTTCATGTTCAACCATTGTTACTTGAGAAGATTAAAGTGGCACAAGAACGAGATGTTGAGTTACAAAGGATTGTGAAGAAATTAAAGGAGGGTGAAGAAGAAGAAGATTTCCATGTTCATAGCCATGGGTTACTAAAGTTCAGAGGTCGAGTATGTATTCCTGATGATCCAGAGATCAAGCAGTAAGTAATGGATGAAGGCCACAAATCGAAGTATACTATACATCCTAGGAGTACCAAGATGTATTGAGATTTGAAACGAGATTTCTGGTCGAGTAATATGAAGAGGGAAATTTTAAGTTATGTATCTAAATGCTTGACGTTTCAACAGGTAAAGGCTGAACATTGATGAGCTCAAGATTTCCAATAATTTTCCCGTTTATTTCCTTTTATTTTGTGCTACTTTTGTGTTAAATATGCTTGGAAATATTATTATTTGTGTATTTGTGCTTCAATGTAGGTTTCCAAGGTATTTACGAACATTCAAGGATTTTAGCACAAGGTTTGAGACAATTTTGGGCTTTAAAGTTGAGCTATAAATTATTCCGTCAAAGTCCGTTAAGTTTTCCAAGGCAAAATGTGCTAACGGTGGGCTAACGGCGCTAACGGTGGACTGTTTTACAAAGCCTGGAGGGGAAAGGACTTCGAGAGCCAAGAATAGAAAAGAAGGGGCACCGGAGCAAATAGGCAAACTTCTCATTAATGTGCTGTCCACTCTCCCTTGCTGCCACGTGTCGCCCCTTTGCCCAGCAGCCCTTCTCCTCTCCGTTTGGTCCCTTCAGCCCCTGAAACTTCATGATTAATGTCCATTTTGCCCTTGGCTTCCCCAACACACTTTGCCCTTCACTTTTAATCTCCAATTCAGCCCCAATTTTCAAAGAGACAGTCCCAAACGGGGCTGTGAGTCCCATTTGGGGGCAGCAGCCCTCTCCTTCCAGAATTCCTTCCATTCTCTCAAACATGTAATCACCATTGAAGGTTTGGAGCAATAAATCAAGTGCCAACGAAGCTTTTGCAAGAGATTTCAACCTTGGATTTCAACATTGTTTCGTTTAATTCTTCCACCCTTTATATTGCGACATTTGTTGTAATTTCTAGGGTTGAATATCTTGTAATTGTGGAATTGGTTTGTGCTTAATTGAGTATTGGAATGCAATTATTTTTCTATGTTGTTGTAATGGTTTAATTTAATCTCTCTCCCTATTTAGTATACAAGCATGTTAGGTTATTATTATTGATGGGTTTAACGTTTTTAATTGATTTAGCCATTAATTAAATGATTTTAGAATTGTTTGTGTGAGTGAGAGCTACCTTACTTTTCGGACCGATCAATTTAGTAGTTGGTGTTTGACACACACCGATAGCCTCCGGCTACCGGCATGACTTGTAGAAAAATAGAGAGATTATTTCTCTACTCATTATTACCCATTATCTTGGTTATTATTGTGTGTTTTTAATGCTTTCAATGGAGTCGTGAACCATTAGACGATCACTAGAATTATAGGATAGTTAGCGAGGGCCCTTCCTATTAATTCCGAAAACACAATAATTGTCTATGTGACGCCAGACCGAGAGGTAACGAGTGTTCATAGATAGTCAATTGAGGACTTGTTTTGACATGCGATCAATCCACCTTAGCCATTCGCGAGGTAGGGGAGATTCAGGTTGCTATTGGGGCGAGAGCTCGTAGTTAATCAATTTAGTGTTCTCGGCTACCAAGATTTGAGTTAAAGAAAAGTAGAGAGGATTAAATTAATCACGAGCTAGACTAGAAATATTGCATTCCTATAAATCCTATCTTTTAAATCTCGATTTGTTGTTGCCAAATCATTTTGCGACATTGTATATATTAAATGCTTTCTTTTATTTTTTAGTTTTTAGTTTTTATTCTCAATTTATTTTCGCTCAAATATAATTAGCTAGCTCAATTTTGGTATTTAGTTGGAGTGAAAATTACGTACATTCCCTGTGGGATTGATACTTGTGCTTACGCACTATATTACTTGATACGGCAGGGTACTCTTGCCCTAGTTGTTGCAATTTAATTTGCCGCACATCAAACATCAAAGACCGGCAGGATTACTTCAGCCACTAAAGATTCCAGAGTGGAAATGGGAAATCATTTCAATGGATTTTGTAACTGGACTACGGAGGACAAGCAGAGGACATGATGCAATTTGGGTTATTGTGAATCGATTTACCAAGTCTGCACATTTCTTGCCTGTGAAGATGACATTCTCCTTACATCAGCATGCTATGTTGTATATCCAGGAGATTGTGAGATTACATGAAGTACCTACTAGCATTATTTCTGACCGAGATCCTCGCTTCACATTGAGATTTCGGCAGACACTTTAGGAGGCACTAGGGACCAAATTGAGTCTTAGTACTGCACTTCATCCTCAGACAGATGGGCAATCAGAAAGGACTATTCAGATATTAGAAGATATGCTTCGAGCTTGTTCACTTGATTTCAAAGGTGGCTGGGATACCTATCTTCCATTGGCAAAGTTCGCATATAATAACAGTCATCAGTCAAGTATCGGAATGGCACCTTATGAAGCATTGTTTGGCAGAAAATGTCGATCACCAATCTGTTGGGATGAAGTAGGAGAAGCAAAGATATGAGGTCCAAAAATTGTACAAGAATCTGCTGATCATGTGAAATTGATTCATGATAGGCTTCTTATTGCACAGAGTCTACAAAAGAGCTATGTCGATGTTCGAAGAAGAGATCTTGAATTCGAAGTAGGTGATCAGGTGTTCCTAAAGATTTCTCTAGTCTGAGGTGTTAAGAGATTTGGGAAGAAAGGGAAACTTGCATCGAGGTATGTTGGGCCTTTTGAGATCTTGGAAAGAGTGGGGAAGTTAGCATATCGAGTGGTATTGCCATCAGCACTTAAGGGGATTCATAACGTTTTCCATGTATTGATGCTTAGGAAGTACATTCCTGATCCTTCACATGTGTTAGGGGTTGAACCTATAAACCTTCAGCCAGATCTATCGTACGTGGAGCAACTGGTGCAAATATTAGATCGAAAAAAACAAGTGCTAGGAACAAAGACCATACCGATGGTAAACGTCTTCTGGCAAAGTCATACAATAGAAGAAGCAACGTGGAAAAGTGAAAATGAGATGAGAACCCAGTACCCTCATTTGTTTGATAACTAAGGTAAGGAATTCGGGGTCGAATTCTTTTAAGGGGGAGATGGTGTAATACCTAAGTATTTCATTAGAAGGTTAATCTTATGATTATGTGCATGTATTGTTAACTTGATTATCTTGGCTCATGATTACGAATAGATGAGTTGTAGACTCATGTTTGCATGTTTCGGTATGTTACTTTCTTGCATTGTTCTGTGGTGTAAATTGAACTGAAATGAAAGAGATAATCCATGATACTTTGAACCTAGATATACTTGATGTTATATATGTTTCATAATGTTAAACCGAGCCTTGAAAAAGAGAAAGATGTTGTGTTATTTCGAAGTTGCAAAATGAATCAGTTTTCGATGTTGTTTTCGGGTTCGTAAACTTTGTTGTGACTTTGATTTGATCCTAGGATGATATGGAACCTTTAGAGACAACCTTTGATGTGTTATAAGTGTTATACAATCAAGTCTAGCAGTGCCCGAGCGATCGAACAAAGGAAATAGAGCAAAATAACAAAAATACCTGGGGCTGTGAATAGTAGGCACGCTCGCGCCAGCCTTGGAGGCACGACCACGCCAACTTCGGCCAGACTGTTGCTAGTGCACTTTTTGACTTGTTTCTTGCTACCACCTCCTACTAAACTCTTCCTAATCTGGCCTATGTCGTGGGTGAACCTTGAGAAAAAATTTTCCAGGCCTTGAACACACCAAAATACACTATTCTCTCTCTCAAATTCTCCATAATTCACCAAATTAACCTAGGATTTGTAGGGTTTCTTGCATGATATCTTGATATTCCTTTAAGGAAATAACTAAGGATTGGAAATCTTAAGTTTGTGGCTGGTTTAATCACTGAAATCCAGGGGATAATCGGTGGTTTGGCTCTTCAATTGGGTAAGGGACCTCTAGCTTATCAATGTTCTAGTTTAATAGATTGATTTCAGTTATATGCGATTATGGAGTTGTTATTATGGTGAAATCATTAATTTTAGCCATGCTATGATGTTTAATATGCTGTTATGATTATGGGTATGTGTTAATAAAGTGTATTGGTGTTTATATGAACCTTGAAATGTTGTAAATCAATTGTATACTTAAATTGGTGAAACTGGCGAGAAACTAGCCTAATTAAAGTGTGTAACATGGCTGCGATAAAGAGGTTGTGACCTGGTATTGAGTTGTTTGAGATGGTTAACTTGTTCATTATGTTGATTTGTGAAAATAGAACTCGAATTGATCCTTGAAGGATAAACGAAATACCGAAATTATAAACGAATACGGAATAATGTGTGAACATGAAATTGGTTAACGAAAAGTGCACAAATGAATTATAATCTTCAGGGGGTTTTGGCGATCTTAATCCAGCCTCCGTCCCTATTTCGGCCAAAATAGGAAGTATATCACGTAGATTATTGGATAAGAGTGGTATTGTCTCATAGTTGCCAAGGTTGTAGGGACTTGGAACATGTTGACTTATTCCGCAGAATATATGAAATATTCTAATGATATGACTTGTGTTGATATGATATGAACTTCGAAATCAAGTGGGGTTATAAGGGGAGCTGACTAGTCGGAGGTGTACCTCGACTTTAATATCCTATTGTATATGATCCCGTGATGTTACTACTTGCTTTAATACGTGATTTGAGATGTTGTTTATCTCATTACTTTGTAAGTTGTTCATTACTTCCAACTGTTGTGGGACAGTTATCAATCGTGAGCCTTCTTGCACTAGTAATAAGAAATATTTGTTTATAAGTTATGTTGATTACATGTTGCTATGTGTTGGCATCTTATTACTGTTGCATACATGCATAACGTGCATAAGTTTAGTGGAATCTTATTGGGTCATATGTGACTCACCCTTTCACTAATGTTTTCCTTAGATCGAAGCGATACGAAGGGGTCACGTACGTAAAGCTGTGCGGCTCACTGTGAGATAGAAGGTGGTTACCACTGTATATGGTTAGATAGTGGGTTGTTATACTGTCTACGTTTCAATCTGGTTTCTGTTATACTGTATATAAAGGCTGGATGCCTTCTCTTTTGGTTTGTATATCGGTTGGATGAGTTGTGTAAACTCAGTTGTATATTTTTAGTTTATGAAGTTGAGTGGCATGTCGCCACGTTTTTATTTTCGCAGTTTTATATTGTTAAACAGGTGGTTATTTTGATTATGTATAGCCGGTTCATGCCCGAATTTAGGCTCTGGGTAGGAGCTTGAATTGGTATGTGACAATATTGCTAGTCAACTAATTATTATCTTGTGGAAGCTTGATATTGTTGATCTTAAAGGTTTATAACATAACTCACCAAAGACAGTTAGATACTTGTGGATTCTAAGGAAGACTATTGTTGTCAAGACCTAGTCCTTCCCCAGGAATGATCGGTTAATATGACCCCTGTTGTCAACAGTATGCCTCATTCTCTCTTCAAAATCGTGAAGAACAAGTCTAGGTATGAAAGAAAACCTTCAGCAGACTTTCTACTCTGCTGAATGTTCAAATGACCTGACTCAGCACAGACAAGAGCCTGCACTTCAATTCCAAGTAAGTAATAACTATACCTTTTATATGTTTTTCCTTCTCCAAAGACAAATAGCTCTTGAACTCTTTCATTAGAAAACTTTGTCTTGAATGATGACTTTTCTTCGTCAGTCATCATCATTAAACTATTGTCAAAGAAACATCACAGATCTTCAAAATCAAATACTTGTTTAGTAATGAGTGTCTCGTGTCTATATGATTCTTCGGTATTTATATATCATTTAGATGTTTCTTCTGTTCTTCTCCAAAATGATCTTTGGTTCTTCAAATTGTGATTCTATACCAAACCTCATACCTTGTCATCCAACTCGAACTAACCCTGCTGATCTTCAGCTCGCCTTTCTCACTTCTGAACCTGACCAAATCGCCACCACCTCAACAGACTCCCATTCCTACTCCTTACCCTGCTGAACCTTCTATCTCCTCATAACCACCACTCCATTCTCCTAACTCTCTTTCAATTGGTATCAGTAGACCCTCACCATCCTCCTAGGAAAAAGAAAAAGTCCATGAAACAGTACTCTGCTGTTGAGGAGAAGTCTTCTACTCTAAGGGAGAAGAAGTAGAAAAACAAGCTTACTGTTGTTGCTGATGAGACCTCTGCTCATTCGAAGAAAGGGTAAGTTAAAACAAAAGGCTCCTTAACCTGTTCCATCCAGCCTTGCTCATTAACTCTCTTCACCTCTTTCACCAGCCTCAGTACCCCTTGATCCTTTCTCACTATCTTTATCTCTCCCAGGAATCATCTAAAGAGAAGCCTCTTGATCAGTCTTTTATCTAAGGCATCTATTCAGGAGGAGTAACTTGTCAATTTCTATCTCTCCTTCAGACTGACATCAGCTTATTAATTGTTTATTCATCAATTGATGTCATTAACCCTCAGCTACCCTCGATCGTAAAACTCTACTGACCCCGCACATCAACTAACAATTGGTATTAACTGACAAGTGGTACAAATTATTAGGATCTTTAACTATAAATCCTGGTCCTTCTCACCTAACCTTAGCCACCTGGGATGATTAATCTCTCAGGAGTGAATTTAGGAGAGTCCCCCCCCCCAAGAAATGCGGCCTCTATCGAGTGAGTGACATGGACTAGAGAGAGTTGGGCCAAAAAGTCAAGTGCATGGTTTGGTGCGCGGCGCACAAGCATGGTGCCCGCGCACCAAACTGTTTTTTTCTCTCCTGTTGCTGAATTTGATGTACGGAGATAGGTTACATCGCATTTTTCTTCATGCCTAACACGTAGACTGATTGAGATACAATCAATGCAGAACACTCCTCTCTCTTTTTCGTCCCGAGAAGTTTATTTTGTACCTCGGCGAAGTTCATTTCCTTTTGTCAAAAACACTCTTCAAACAAATGGATCATCCTTCTGAAACCATTGTAGATTATGAAGCCTGTGTAGACGATTGGTGCCTTAGTCTCAGTGCCACTGAAAAAGGATATCTTGCTAATACCTATGGTTTCAGATGTGCATTCAGATGGAGACGTATTCGAATTCATTGACATATAATACGGGGTGCTTCCCGTTTTGGGTCCTTAGAAAGCCATCTTTTCAATTTCTCCCTGAATGAGATGTGTCCCATATTTAAAGATTTCTGTGCTCTGACAGGAATGTCAATCGGCGGTCCTGTCGCAATACCGATGTTGAGAAAACCCCCCTTGGTGCTCATCCAAGAATTGCTCGATTTTACCACTTACCCTCGATCACAAAAGTCTACTAATCCTGGCCACACATGAACTAACAATTGGTATTAACTAACAAGTGGTACCAATTATTAGGATCTTTAGTTATAAATCCTGGTCCTTCTCACCTAACCTTATCCAAAATCCTTACCTTAGTCAAAATCCTACCTTAACCAAAATCTAACCTTAGCCAAAATCCTTACCTTAACCAAAATCCTACCTTAGCCAAAATCCAACCTTAGCCAAAACCTTACCTTAGCCAAATCCTTACCTTAGCCAAAACTTAACCTTTGCCAAAACCCAACCTTAGCTAAATCACCATCTGAAAGGGTTTAAGGTACTTTTTTGAAAAGAACGAAAAAATAGTTACTGTTATTTTCTCTGAAACGGATAAATCGTCTTCAATTTATTCATTAATCTTCTCTATGCATATTGTCCATATATCTGCCAACTCACCCTACTGTGCAGATAAAGCTTTCACTCTATCTAAAAATGCTTTACTCTCCAGTACTTCTTATTTGTGGTTGCTCCCCTGAATGCTTGATGATATTGTATGCTTGCGACCATTAAGGAGGAGAAATGGTGTGACATATATAAAGCACATAAAATAGGAGGAGAAGTAGTGTGACACTTAGTGTGTGACACTTATATACAGCAGGATAAATACTTAAGGAGGAGAAATTCTACTTAAAAGGAGAAATGGTGTGACACATATGGTGTGACATATGCTAAGCACATGAAGGAGGAAGAGAAGCTACTTAAGAAGGAGCAATTCTACTTAAGAGCTTGACACATGCATTGTCATCAAGACAAGGAGGAAATAATAGAAATGTTAGTTCACTCTCAAGTTTACCCCTTCCCCAGATAAATCTCTGTGGACTATCTAATGGAAATGAATATGTCTTTGTGGCACAGTTAATGAAGAATGCAAATCTTTTAAAAAATTCTGCTGATT
This sequence comes from Platycodon grandiflorus, assembly GCA_016624345.1. Taxonomy (NCBI): domain Eukaryota; kingdom Viridiplantae; phylum Streptophyta; class Magnoliopsida; order Asterales; family Campanulaceae; genus Platycodon; species Platycodon grandiflorus. The sequence goes on from CM028363.1 coordinate 31,201,896, forward strand.
GTCTTTTTACTTCAACAGAATATCTCTATCTTCATTAAGAAAACATTACTTAAATGAAGGATGCTAAGTTTTTCAAAGTTCTGCTGACCGTCTTTCTGAAAATATTTTGCTCTAATACTTAAATAACTCTTTTAGTATTAGGTAAATATCAAAACAGCACCTTTCAAAAAGCTTTCTCAACTCTTTACGAAGGCTGCTGTTAAACTACTTTCTTGTAAACATAATACAAGAAAGATACAATAATTTCGAAAATTGGTATCCTGGAGCAATTCTTAAACCATGCTTACACTACACTTTATACCTTAATGAATTGCTCTAAATAATCTTCTTGCCAAAATTCTTCAACTTGTTCAAATCATCGTGCAAAGAAAGATCTTTTCAAAAATATTTTTGTGGCCTGCTCATCAATTATACCTCATAATTGCTGAAAGATATTTTTACTATTGCTATGTATTTGTACTTTCATTTATTGAGTCTGTAAATATTTAGCAATAGGTGACTATACAAAAGCTACGCTTGTAAGTTCAGCCTAGGGCAGCCTTGAGATAAAATGATCATTCATTAGTAGGCATGTTATTACTAAGGACTGAACGTCTGTTCTAAAAGCTTTATGTAAATGTTAAATGTAGTAATGGTCCCAAGCAAATAGGAGGAGATTGTTAGGAATATGCCTGCACAACATTTTGCTATACATGCTTGCATATTCCAAACCGTGATTTGCTTGTCACCATTACAACACTTATTCTATGAGTGGCTAAAAGGGCTGCGTACCGATTAGCGTGGCAACTCATTAGAATATAACATAGGTCATTAGACTATGAAGTCAATTTGTACATATTGATGTGCATGGAATACAATTAGGGCAAGAGTACCCTTCCGTATCATGTAATAAAGTGTACATAAGTACGAGTTATCGATTCCACAGGGAATGTACGTAATTTTCACTCCAACTAAGTACCGAAATTGGCTTAACTAATTATATTTGAGCGAAAAGAAATTGAGAATAAAAACTAAAAACTAAAAATAAAAGAAAGAAATAATATTTACATGGATGCAAAAATGGTTTGGCAAAAACAAATCAATATTTAAAAATAGGATTATAGGATTGCAATATTTCTAGTCTAGCTCGTGTCTAATTTAATCCTCTCTTTACTTTTCTTTAACTAAAGTCTTGGTAGTCAGGTGCACGTTGATGACATTCACTACGGGCTCTCGCATCTTATAGCAAGTCTAGCTACCAATTCCTACTACGGGCTCTCGCATCTTATAGCTAGGAAAAAATAGCCGTATTATCGATCAAGCACCCCATGACTATCAAAAAACGCTCGTATCTCTCGATCAAGCATCACATAACAATTATTGTGATTTTCAGAATTAATAGGACGGGCTCTCGCATCTTACCCTATAATTCCAGTGATCATCTAAGAGTAGCTAATCCATTAAAAGCATTAGGAGCATACAGTAATAACCAAGATAATGGGTAATACTTTGTAGAGAGATATTCTCTCTATTTTTTTACAAGTCATGCTGCTAGCCGAAGGCTATCGATGCGTGTCACAAAACACCAATTACTAAATTATTAGGTCCGAAATGCAAGGTAGCTCTCGCGGATTCAAACCATTTCTCAAATCAATTAATTAATGGTAAATCAATTAAAATTATTAAGCTCACAAAATAGTAACCTAGCATGATTGTATACTATATATATATATATATATATATATATATATATATATAGAGAGAGAGAGAGAGAGAGATTAAATTAAATTACTACAACAACATAGATAAATAATCGCTTTCTATAAATCAATTAAGCACAAAACCAATTCCACAAATTATGAAATCATTCAACCCATGATATAATAAAAATAGATTGAAAGAATTAAACTGAACAATGCCGAGATCTGGGGTTGAAATCACTTGTAAATGCTTCCTTGGCTCTTGGTTTGAACCTCCAAGCCTTCAAAGGTGATCAATCTTCAAGGGAAGGGAGAGAATTTTGAGGAAAGAGAGCTACTGCCCCAAACGGGGGCTTTTGCCCCGAAATGGGGACTTCTCCGAATTTTTGGGGAAGCTTAGAGACATAAGTTCTTTAGAGCCTCAAACAAGCCAAGGACAGAATGGGGATTTTAATGAAGATTTAGGGCTGAAATGAGAGAAAGGAGGCTGTTGATCAGGCATGGAAGATGGACAACCCGGATGAATGGTTCGTGGGCTATCCATGGTGGAAATGGGGTGGAATGAGAGAGGGAAATGGGCTGGAAAACGGGTGAGAAGAGTAGATGGAACAATACTAAAAGCCAGGACGCGGGTTGGATTGATGGATCAAGGGGCGACGTGGCAGCCTAAAAGCTGCCACTGCATTAATGACATCTTTTAGTATTTACAACGGTGCCCCCTGTATTCTGATCTTGGCTCCTGAAATCCTTGTCCTCTTAAGCTTCTCAATTTAGTCCTCCGTTAGCTCTGTTAGTTTATTTTGCCTTGGAATGCTTGACGGACTTTGACGAAATAATTGAAGCTCAACTTTAAATCCTGAAATTACCTCGAACTTTGTGCTAAACTCCGTGAATACTCGTAAATACATTGAAAACCTACATTGAAGCACAAATACACAAATAATAATATTTCCAAGTATAATTAACTCAAAAGTAACACAAAATAAAAGGAAATTCCAAGGAAAATTTATGAAAATCTTGAGCTCATCACATATCCAAGTCTTTGTCCTACCAACTTGTGATGATCTCTCAAATGGATTAGCTCTACAAGTGCAACCACCAGTAGACATCTCACTAAAAGATTTCTCACCAAGCAGTTACTCTTATCAGCAGATCAGTAGCCTTCAATTAGCAGATCTTAAGGCCTGGAAGCTCCAGCGTGTCAAGAAGGCTGATAATGTAGAAATTAGAAGTCTAGCTCTAATCTAAGATATTTATCAACTAGATATTATTTCAAATGTATCTAGTTTATCAACTTCAAAGTTGACTTCCCAAACACACTTTTCCAAAAACTACATGGGTGAATTAATGAGATTTCCCTATTTGTGTATATGGTAGAAAAGTGTTTTAGCTCTGCAAGTCTGAACCTTTACCATTTCTAGCAAAGAAGACTTTTTCCACTATACAAGACAAGCAACAGTTCACTATGTAAACTTCAAGTCACATCCATTGACAGTCTGTATTAACGGGCAGATTTCAAGTCAAGATCTTTATAAAGATTTCTTTAACCTACGGTTAGAAATCCATTCTAGTCTTAAAGGATCCTTTACCTCTTCGCCTATAAAAGAAATCTCTCATCCCTTTTCCAACAAGCTAGAGCGGCGAACACCAAAGCAACTGTGAGGTGGGAAAAACACAAGTGTATGAACAAATACTCTGTGTGAGAGAGATAGATCAGAAATTCATAAGGCAAGAAGCTTCGCAACAACTCACTTCTTGATTTAAGTTCTTTCTTCCTTCGAAAGACTTAGTCTCTATTTCTCCTAGACTCCAGATCTACTGCAAAAGATTAAGCTTCCAGCCCGACGTTGAAAACGAAACCTGCTTGAAGATGTCCGATGAAGATCACGAGCTAACAATCTACATTGCATTCATACTGGTAGACTTGTATTCTATTGCAAGATTTTTCGGTTGTGCAATAATGAGTCATCATAGTTGGTCGAGTGTTAGTCACTCAGTTGTTCATTTATTTCCTAATTGAACAACCCATAATATTGTCTTCTCATATTACTCTCACATTGGCAATGCCATTTCCCTCTCCCTAAGGGACTTGGGATTGCTAAGGTGAGAGTTTCCATGTATGTCTTCCCTTTTCCCTTCTGCCTTCCTTTCCATGAAACCCTGGAAGGTTGCTAAGTTAGAGAGTCTAGGTTGATGTATTATGCATGTTTATCTTTGAGTAAACCTCTACTAAATTTTAATATAAAATATATTTCTCTATATTCAACCTTTACTTATCTTTCCAGTATTATATGTTTTATATATTAAGCAATCTGTTCATGGAAAAGATAATTGCATCTAATGAAGCCTTAAGTATGCTGTTGTGTTGAATTTCTTATAATCTAGTTATAGCTACTCTGATCTTCTATGTTATATATATTTGCTGTTAGTCTTTCCACTGCACAAACTCATTTGGTATATATGTTAGTTGACTTAATTTAGCTTAATTCTAGGATCTTGATTAGAGTAAATATAGTAGATATTATTCCCTAACCTTAACATTACTTGTTTAGTGTTTTTCTTTCTTTACAAGGTTCCCTCGACTCTATATAAAGAGGAGTTCGTGCTCCATTCAATAGCGATCCAGAAAAATAGAGAGAGATCAGTTTAGAGAGAACAAGCACTCAAATCCTGCCAAGAACTGAATGTTGTCATGAACGTCAAAACATCTTTCACCACATTCAGCCAGTTTAGTGCTTAGTTCGTGGAACTATTTTACATCCATTGTTACTGTGTGGATTACTTCAGTAAACATTGTCTTTGTATGGATGGACTGTATTAGATCTAATCATTAAGGAGTTTTCGTGTGTCTTTCACTAGGTATTTAGTTTTAATCATTGTAACAAGTTACAATCTTTTTCTAGTGAAAGTTTTGCCATATTGGCATATCTACAGGTATTATTACTTGTAAATAAAATGTAATACCCTAAGTTCTTTAAATGTTCAATGTGTTTACTTAGTTGCATTGTTGCCATGATAGACATATGTATTAGGTTCATTGGAATAACATGTTGAGTAGTTTACACCATGATTTCATGTGTTTAGTATGCTTGACCTGTGATTTAATCATTCATACTTGTATTATATAACATTCTATCCTTGTTATATGTGAACTTGGAAGGTTTTGATGTGTTTTAAACCTTATTGGAGGTTAGAATCGTGTCAGGATTGATTGAGAGCACTTTGGAAACATTTTTGAACAAGTTTGGAGTCCCAGGCCGTGCCCCAGCGTACCTAAGCGCGCCCTAGCATGCAGTAACTAGCAGTTTTTCAAAAATCAGAGAAAAAGTTCAGGACGAGGCACGCCCTAGCGCGTGTACGGACGACCAAATTTTGGGAATTTTGTATTTTTGACCTTTTGACTTAAAAACCTTGGTTGACTCAACTTAGAGTGACCTAAGACTTGTTGACCAGCCATTTACTCCCCTTAAACACCTAGAGAGACCCCAAGTCACTCTCCATTCCATTCATTTCATCCATGAAAGCTTGAGAGAAGTAGGTGTAGAGAAAATGTGAGATTGGTGTGTGTAGTTCTTGTTATCTCAATCCCACCACTTGATTTTCAATCCAAGACCACCATTGTGTTACTAAGGACTAGGAGACCTCTATACAAGGCTTTGATTACATCTTTGGTTGGTTTAAGTGTCTATTTCAAGTAAGTTACTAAGTTCCCTATGTATGCTTAAGAATTGCTACATATTTGTCATCAATTGTACATGCATGACTTGTATACTTGGTATTTTCATGTCTAAATGATATGTTGAGATGTATAACATGGTTATGTCCTAAATGTTGGATTTGGATGATGTTGCATGTTAAAATCAAGTACTCAACCATGGAATTGAACTAAAGAACAAGTTTAAGTCTTTAAATGGGAAACTTTGCATATAGCACTTATACCCAAAATTTGAGAAGTGTAGTAATGACTCTAAGAAGTTAATTTTAAGTAAGAGTAACATTTATTGAACAAGATGTTAAAGTCCTACGAGAAATATAGTTCGTTTGGTAGAGAATTTTGTCCTTCGAGTATTTGATACTGGTAAATTAGAGACTTGTAATTAGCTCTATAGTGATTGTTTAAAGTTCTTGAAATAATATGTTTGATGAGAATTCTTGGTAGAATAATATAATCTATTTAACATTTATCAAGTTCACTACTTTTGAACTTGATGATTATTTGCATAAGATGAGTATTATACCAACTTGTGCATTGCATTGAGTCCAGATGGCATTGTTGATTAGTCAAGGCAGGACGACATATAGTCTTGACAAATCAATGTTTGTGATCGCTATAATTCGTCTTACCGAAGTTCACACACCCTCCTCTATTGGCCACAGTTGAGAAGTAGCCCCACTGTTGTAGCAATACGCATGACTTTGCTTTGCTAAGTAACCCGAAGAGTGATTCCGGGAACCCGAAGACTGATACCAGGGACGTCAATAACCGAAGAGTGATACCGGTGATGTTGATACTACACACATGGGTATTGCGACACATTTGATTATTTTGTGTATTGCAGGAGCAACGCGAATATGGAGAAAGAGAAATGATATCCTTTATTATGTGGTTATTTACAAGCAGTTATGTGAACATCTTGGTGCTATGTGACTTATGTGAATTGTATATCAATGATGATATTACATTTTCAATTGTAGTATATGAATGCTAATATAAGGTTATCTTTACAGCTTGAGCATTATGCCATGTCATGTAGTTGTATTTTGTAACTTATTGAGTTTCAACTCACCCCGTTTGTATTTACTTGTTTTTTCTTAGATTCGAGCCAGCCTAGCGGTTCTGATGTGAACTTGACCAAGATCGAGATCGAAAAAGCTCCAACACCCTTAAAGAAACACGACCAAGGCAGCAACAATGGAAAAGACAGATATTTGAGTCTCCCTCGACCCACTATTCACGATGAATAGAAACCTCGGGGTGCAACCGAAACTCGATAGACACAATTGTCTATGAACCTCGCTTACGGAACGCCACAAACTCTCGACTCACGAGTTTGATAAGTTCAAGTTAAGTTCTCTCTCATGAGTCTTGGTTTCTCATAATTCTCTCAAGAATTAGTGAAAGGAAAAGTACTTAATTTTGATTCAATCTTGTGTTCTACAATGACCCTTTCCATAACTAGTGTAAGAAATCCAACAAAACTATGCCAAACAAGATAATCGAAGGATATACACAACAAGTTCACATTGATACGCTGTAAGGATACATTATTACTCAAAAACAAATCCCCTACATCCTTTGGAATTTTAATACATTCATACTCTCCATAAACACAAATTATTCCCCTGATGTTATGAGAGTCAACATGCAAGTCTTCACCTTCCTCAAAGCATAATATCTTATAATCCATGGAAGAAAACAAGATAAATTTTTGAGAAAGTGTACAGCGAACAACAATTTCCTTACATTCATTGGGTTTAAAAATCATTCTAACAAATTCCCGTTTTTGTATCACCATGATCAACACAACAGCAACATGCATTGCCACAAGACAAAAGTTGTTAGCACGAAATCTGCTATGCAACAATTTATCATAAGAAGTACCTTTCTCAAGGTAATCAAAGAACTCAACACCTTGAGCACAAGCCTCAAAGCCATGTCTAAGATCTCGATCCCCACTTAAACACAATGAAATCACATCTCCGGGTTCAAATATCAACCTAACAATTTTCCTTTTGTGTCCAACCATGATTAACACATTAGAAACTTGCATTGAAACAAGATCATAGTTATGATTCCAGGAACCAAACACCTGTGATAAGTTCCTAGGTCTCTCACATAATCTACCATGTATCTTCACAACAATACATTCCACATGTCCAACAAAATTTCCATGAATAATATTCTCAAATCTCAAGCATTTATAAGTCAATGCCTTCACTTACATCATTTCAAGACGACACAAACAAATTTCCCATGATTTAGCAGGCTTAAAAGGAAATGCTTTAAATGAAGACGATTCAGCTCTTAATGTGTCATGCAATCCGTAAATCTTATGATAGAACAATACAACATGACAAATCCATTTTGAAAACTCATGTGCATCCACAAATACAGAATGCCAAATTTTATGCACTTCTAAAGCAAACCAAGACTCCAATAATCCCATGGAATCCTCACAAGACAAAGATGAAAGAATTCTAAGCAATTTACTTAGGTCATCATGTATTTCAGCATCTTCATGAATGAACACTACATCATTGAATACATTATCAAATTTGTGACTTACATAAAAATGACCTTTTGTAGAAAAGTCATGTATATTCACAAACATAGAATCCTTAGAATCCTCAATGTACAATTCAGATTTAACAAGACATCTTCCAAATCACAATGTGAATCTACCAAGTCAACCTTCAAAACACGATACAAATTTACTAAGTCAACCTTTGAAGCACATTCAAGAAATGGGTCAGCATATGAATCACTTGGTACATGTAATGTTATCCATGATTCATTGTCAACTACTTTACCAAACATACCAAATTCCCCCACCAAATCTCGGGAATCAACATAAAATCCTGTATTAATTCCAAATCCCAAGAACTTGGAATCAAAAGAAGAAGTGAAGAATAAACTCTCAACTTTCCCAATTTCCAAGAACATAGAATGTAAAGAAGAAGATAAATCAATCTTTTGAGAAAGTGTACCTATTACAACATTCTCATTACCATGATCATATTCCTTCTTTAACTTCATTACCTTCTTACTTGCCTTGGGAAATGCTTCCTCGAAAATCTATAGAGAAGAGAAATCACAACAAAGAGAATATGGAATTGCATTGTTAGCATAAAAAGAGTTCTTTTTGGGAAAAAAAAAAATTATCTCACTTTGTTTCATTTCCAACTCCCTCATGACCTCACTTGGGATGGCAGGAAAGTTTGGTTTCACTCTTTCTTGGCCCTTGGCCTTTTCAACTTCATTCTTTTCTTCCTCATTCTCTCGTGTTTTCACCCTCATATTTTTTTTTCTTTTTTACTCTCTTTTACCTCAACTCTCGGGTTTTCGCTCTCTTCCATCAACCCACTATTTTTATTTTTCCTCTCGGCCTCACTAAACTCACTTTTCTTGGCCTCTTCACTTGGGTTTTCACACTCTTGTTTACTACTTCTAGATTTCCTCTTCTTTTGCTCAGCTATTTCTTGTTTAGCTCTCTCTTCTTCAGCCGACCTCTCAATCTCTTTTGTACTCTCACTCTCCTTTTTCTCGGCTATCACACAAACATCCTTTATCTCTCGAGCCGAACACTCTTTATTTTCCTTCAAAATTTCTTTACTTTGTAATGATCCATAAGTCCTCATTGGTAAAACACTAGGACTCTTGTATTCCAATACTTTGGGTCTACTATGTGTGCTAGAAGAAGACGAATAACAAGATGAAGGAGAAATCCTCAACAATTACCGGTGATAGTAATTTGGGACAAACTTTCGATGCATTACACGTTTCATCTCCTTCCACGTGTTAATGCGAACCTCTCCTCCTATCCTCCTACGGTTGTTATCTAATTGTTCCTACCACACTCTAGCATATTCGGTAAACTTTAAGGAAGCAAAGTTTTACCTTTTGAGTCTCCGTGTAAGTGTGACAACTAAATAAGTCCTCAACCTCCCTAACCCACTCAAGATATTCTTCGGGATCATCCCTACCCATGAAAGTAGGAACCTTCATTTCTACTCCATCATCTTTCCTCCTATTATGACTCCTATCAATTTCATTCTCACTTTTCCTAGTACTTCATTTCCTAACATCATCGTAATTGCTATCTACCCAATCATCATTATTTAACTCTTCATCGACATACCTCCCCATCCTTGGTTGGAATCGAGGTTGATTATTTAGAGATTTTGCTTTCTCTTCTATTCTATTCAAACGTCGATTAACATCCTTTAACATTCTAATCATTCGTTCTTTAGGATCCTCAATAACTAACCTCTCATTAATTCTACCCTTTTGTGACATATTTCAAAAGACAAGTCACACAAACTCACAAAGTATATCACTCGTGTATTACACTCAACTCACTCACACTCAAATTCTTGGAAAGAACTCTTTTGCTTGAAGATATAAACAAGATAGTGCAAGTTGTAAACGTTCTGGGTGTGTTCAATGTCAATGCAATTCAAGGGATTTTTAGATTCTTGGAAACAGTTCAAAGTGAAGAACAATTCATAATTGAAAGCAAGAATAGAAAAAAATCACGGATGAATATATGAGCAATATGATGATTCCACGAAAAGTGTTCCAGCAATTTACCTATGGCATTCAACAACTTGATATGAAGATTTTTCAATCAATTTAGGCAACAAAATTTTTTTGCCCACTTTTACTCTTTTTTTTTTTTTTTTTTACTCAAGAACACCAAGAACACTCACTAGTTTTCCAGAATTTTTCAATTAAGAAGATGAAGACGAAGAACGAAATTCAAAAATTTCAACGGAATGATAGATAGATTCTTAAGTACACGAAATTAAAAGAAAAACGATAGACGAATTCGTTGTTTACCTCTTCGATTGGCTCTGATACCAATTGATGTGAACTCGACCAAGATCAAGATTGAAGAAGTTCCAACATGCTTGAAGAAACAAGACCAAGGCAGCAACAATGGGAAGGATGGATAATTGAGTCTCCCTCGACCCGCTATTCGCGATAAATAGGAACCTTGGGGTGCGATTGATACCCGTTAGACGCAATTGCCTAAGAACACCAACCACGGAATGCCACAAACCTGCGATCCTCGAGCTTGATATGTTCAAGTGTTGAGTTTCTAATCCAAGAAATTTGGTTGCTCATGATTCTCTCCGAAAAGTGATTTGAATAAACTCAAAGTTTATAATATCATCTAAGTTGTCTTTTACAAAGGAAGAACAAGCTTATATAGTCTTCCATATCTGCAAATACGTTCCCGAAGAGATAAAAACGAATTAGATGATTACAATGTTCAAAAATACCAAGAAACCTTACAATTTCTACGACTGTCCGTATGGTGCACTAGGGCACGACCTTTGGTGCGCTAGGGCATGGGCAGGCGCACTAGGGCGAACAAAAAGGTGCGCTAAGGCGCAGAACAAACTGAAGTTTTACAATTCTGAAGTTTTTGAAAAATACTGGGAGTTGTGCGCTAGGGCGCAGCTTGTGCGTGCTAAGGTGCGTGGACAGCTTGCACTTTTGTTGCTTTTTGATGCTGTTAAGATCTCTAAAGTGCAAACGAACCTCCCTTGATGTCCTAGACCCGTCATGACTTCGATTTGGCCTCTAATCTCTTTCACAAGTGTTGTTAAAGCCGTTTGAATCATCTTGGCATGCGCACGAGTCATTGGTTCTCCGGATATGTTAAAAGGCTTGGCTCGATTCTCATCAGGTTCCTAGTGAGATCGGGGAGTTCACGTTTAGTTCGAAGGTTGTATTTTGGTTTGGTAGCTCTTGAAGCTTGTTGTTGTTTAGTAGTATTTCTTTTGGTGAGGACGATGGTTGTGTAAAGTTATGTAAACTTTACTTGGGTAGTATTTGATCGTGTTATAAACTTAATATTCTTTTGGTAGCCGACATATGTATATCGTGCTTGTGTATTTAACTTTGTAGTTAAATTAGTTTATTTTCCGAGCATGTCATGGCTCGTGGTTTAGTTTGTTTCTCCGGCATGTTGTGGCCGTGGAGGTTGTTGTTGTTAGTTGTTTTCCAAGTCCTAAACTTGTGGTTTTTGTTAGTTGGGTTCCGCCTGTAGTGTCGTAAAGACTTGTTTATTATTATATCAGTTTTATCTGTTGTGTTTTGTAGTAAGTACAGGTGGTTACGCCACGTACTTTTCTCGTTGGTTTTATGTTGATTGTGTTGTTTGGCGACTCGACCTTGGGATTTTGTATAGAGATCCGGGTCGGGGCTTCACTTAAAAGGTTTACTCTTGTGTGTTTTTATTAATTATTCCACTCCTTTATAGATGTCACAGTATATGTGATCACGTTCATTGATCACATTTACAATTTGTTCAAAATTATTGAGTTCTTCCAAGCTACAAAACTTTCAACTTTCATTGATAGGGATAGCATTCAAAGATTGCATTTTCCTGTGCTTTGTGTTTAGTAGAAACAGGGGTAATAGCTGAAATGGGATCCCCCTACATACTGACAATTTAAACTAAATACATATTGTTTGGCGGTTAATAGTCTATGCACCGACATTGGAATTATTAGAGATTGTTGTGGTTCTCTTATTACAGGTTTCTCTAATTTTATTGCTAATATTGTATGTTGAGATTACGGTCGTGAGGGATGGTCTTCAGTTGTCTCTATCTTTACTCTTAGATTTGGTTGTGTGTTAGACACACTCACTGGTTGCAGAAATGGTTCTGAAACACAAGCATACGGCTCCTTGGATGTATGTGATGGAGAACAAGGGTCAAGGCCTAACTCAAGAGATCCACTAAATATGGATGGAGGCCCAGTCACTCGAGGACGATCCAAGAAGATTCAAGAGGATTTGGCAACTCTTGTAGCTGAAGCACATTCCAAAATATCTATTGCGAACGTTGAGGCCCAAGAGAAGAAGTTTGTTTGCATTAATTCTTGAATCTTTTGGACCCATACGGACACTTAACAACGATGGATGAACACTTAACGGAGTTCTTAGGAAGTTAGGGGGTCCAACTATCAATTTTGGGAAGTTTTATTGCCCAAAAGGGAGTTCGAAGAGACACGATCGAGCGCTATGACCATAAAGGGAAAGCAAAAGCTCTCTCGACCCATGCACCTCCATTGCCACCAAAGGCTTCTCTTGGAAAATCCATTGTCTGTCTTTTCGAGCATGTAGGGCTCCTTTTAAGTTCTAGCGTTTGAGTGAAGCGATCGAACGGCGAAATCGGTTGGCATCGGAGGAAGGTTCAGAGCCGTAGATGACAATAAGTAATTTAAAGCCATACGGTTCGATTGCTTCAATCTTGGTTGGGCTATGGTTGAGCAGCTCAAATGAGTCATATGTGCTATGCACCATTATTTTTTCTCCTTAATTTCTCTTCTTCGTCTTTGATCCTTGAGCTTTTGTAAGAAGAGTAATGAAGTTGCACCATGTCGCTATTTGGTGGCGCAGTTGATTCTCGGCTTAATGGAACCACCGCAGGTTGTGGAAGTTGAATTTACTGTTGTAAGCTCAATCTTCATCCCACGTTTTTAACTACTTGATTGAGTCCCAATTCATTAGGGCTATGAAATAAAGAGGGGGAGATTGGTGATTCAGCGCTGGCTATGAGATCGGCGATGACAAAGACGCTGTGAAGAAAAAGAATCAAAAAGATGAATAAATATATCAAAAGTAAAAACGATAACTGAAATTTAAGAATTATTGGACTAGAATACCCCTATCAGAGAAGTCACATGATGACACATGTCAAAGATAATATTGGACAAAGAGCAGATCGGATCCTCTATTTCAAAATGGTGTTTCATCTCTTATTTCAACCGTTAGATGTGCGCCACATGTGCATGTGAATAAACAACATTAATTACCCCGTGGTTTTTTATGCACATGTGGCGTACATCCAGTGGTTGGAATAGGAGATGAAACACCATTTTGGAATAGAGGATCTGATTTGGACAAAGAGACGGTCCGATCAGGAACAAAAAAGACGCACTTTTAAAATACAGGAACACAAATTACAGTTAAAAGCATATTAAAAGAACATTTGATGCAATTTATCCGAATCTAATCAACTGCTTAACTCATCTACCTTCACCTTCTAAAAGTTTATGGGTTCACAATAATTTTCTCTTTAATTTCTCTACTTCGTCTTTGATCTTAATTTGAGCTTTTGGAAGAAGCGTAATGAAGTTGTGTCATGTCGCTATTTGGTGGTGCAGTTGCTTCTCGCCTTAACGGAACTACTGCTGTAGTTACAAATCATGACTCTCAAAATATAAGTTCTCAAAGATAGCAATGGTGTCGTGTGTATTTTTTATGTAGTTAAGGGTTGTCGTGTAGAACTATGTGGTTAAGAAGAGAATCTGTCAGTTATCTCTTCCTATTTCTCTTTGTATACATACTCTTCATTAGTCTGTAATAAGTCAATTTACTCAATTGAGATTAATTCTTCAATATACAAATTTCTTCTTTACAAACTTACATGGTATCAAAACGATCGCAATCACAATCCTACATCTCTGATCTTGTTTTCGATAATCTGGTTTCGCAAATCAAATTTCGAATTTTGCTATGCCTTCATCTGTAAATCAAAACTCTAACGATCGTGTTGAAGATCCGGTGCAAGAACCAGAAACAAATTTTGATGAATACGATCTAGATGAATTAGATCTTAAGCTGCATTCTTCGCATCCATTGTTTCTACATGCCAATGATCATTCAGGTATGATCTTGGTTACTATCGTTCTAAGGGAATCCAATTATTTGCAATGGAAAAGAGTCATGACTATGCTTTGTCTACTAAATCAAAACTTGGCTTAGTTACTGGAATTAATAAGAAGCTTAATTAGTGCAAATTCAAGATATTTGTGTCAATGGGAAAGATGTAATGACATGGTCATTTCTTGGTTATTAAATGTCATTTCTAAGGATATAGTCACAAGTGTTGTGCATCTTACCACTGTAAAGGCAATTTGGGATGACCTAGCCTTCAGGTATACTCAGGGAAATGCCCCGAAGATTTTTTCAATCAAAAAAGAGATAATGTCCTGTGTTCAAGGATCGATGACTATTACTGCTTATCACACCAGATTTAGGGCATCGTGGGATGAGATTTCAAATCTTAATAATTCTTGAAAGTGTGTGTGCAATTGTATATGTGGAGCTACTAGACAATTAGAAGAATATGAGAATGTTCAAATTTTGACACCGTTTCTGACGGGATAAATGATAATCTTGTCAATTCAAGAAGTAATATACTGGCCATGACTCCCCTGCCTAATATCAGTCGAGTGCTATCATTGCTTGTGCAAGATGAGAAAACTAGAGATTTGTCTAGTAAAGTGTCCAGTCTTAATATGCCTCTCCAAGATTCAACCACAGCTCTTTTGGCAAAAGGATATAACAACAATCCTAGTTATAACAGAAGTAGCAATTACAGGAAGAATAGTACAAAAGGAAATTTGTACTATGATCATTATGGAGGAAATAGTCATACAAAAGATACTTGTTTCTACATTCATAGTTATCCAGACTGGCATAAGTTTCATGGGACTAAACTAGATCCTGCTAAGATGCCAAAAAATTACAAGCATAAGTCCACTGTAGCTAATGTTTAGCTTTCCCAAAATAGCTTTGTTACTGGTTCATCTTCTGTGGCTACCAATGTTGGTAATGAGATATAAGTAAATGCTGCTCACACTCTCAGTGGATTGGAATCCAATATATCTGAATCTCAGTACCAACATTTGTTGAGTCTCATCACTGTACATCAAGTAGCAAGTAAACACTTGTCTCTCTCTAGTTTTGCTAGTCCTCTATGCTTAGTTCACAATGTAATGAACACACAGGATTGGATCATTGCCTCAGGGGCTACTGACCATATTACCTCCAAATTCAGTAATCTAATTGATCCTACTCCTGTTAGTTCTACAATTTTTTTACCAAATGGTCAGTGTTCTACTATCACACACAAAGGAACTGTTATACTTATGCGCTAGATATTCCCCCGCAAAATGTTTTATTTGTTCCTCAACTCAAGTTCAATCTTATATCTGGTAGTAAGCTAGCCTATGACAGTAAGTTCTACCTCGTTTTCTTTCCTTCTTACTTTATTTTTCAGGACCTCCCTCAAAGGCAAAGTAGAATACCTTTTCCTTTGAGTTCTTCTCATAATATTGTTCCATTTGCTTTGATTCATTGTGATGTCTGGGGTCCTTACAAAAAGTGCACTTTAAATGTTTGTAATTTAATTATTTCTTACCATAGTTGATGATTGCACCAGAACCACTTGGATTTACTTGATCTCTTACAAATTTCAAGTCCTTGTTTATCTTCAGCTCTTTCTGAATATTGTTAAAACTTAGCTTAATTGCAAAGTGGTTCAAGTGAGGTCTGACAATGGTACTGAATTTTTCAATCAATCTGGGTCTACCTACCTTAATTCCCTTGGCATACACTACTAGAAACACGCTAATTACTTTCGGAGTAATTACTGTCGGATGGCTTCCGTCAATAATTATTGACGGAGATGCTCAAATTACTGTCGTAGTTTCGACAGTAATTTTCATTTTTTTGGCGGGATAATAATTTCTGTCAGATGGCTTCCGACAGTAATTTCTCCGACAGTAATACAGGAACATTCTTCGAATATTCCCTTTTCAACCGACAGAAACGTTTGGGAAATTGGCGGTCACTATCACTGTCGGAGAGTCTGACAGTAATTAATATCGGAGATTCCGACAGTAATTTTAAGTGACAATTAATGTTGGATCTCCGTCAGTAATTTAAACCGAAATCCCCAAATCGAACAGTGCCCCCCACCATCACTCATCTCCTCCATTCTCTCTCTCCCTCTCTCCCTCCCTGCGCCACCGTGTCCAGCCACCACCGTAGCCACCGTCACCTCCGATAAGTCCGTTCCCCTTCCCCTTCTTCCTTAATTTTATTGTTTTTTTTTATTTTGAACTCCTAAACCCTAATCTCTCTCTCTCTCTCTCTCTCTCTCTCTCTCTCTCTCTCTATGTTGAAGTTTCTCCGGCCATTCTCCATCTCGCCACTGTCGCCGGCGACCTCCAGATTTAAGGTATGTATTTTTTCAATTTTTTTATTTTTTATTTAATTTATTTTTTTTATTTTAAATAAAAATGTATGTTTCTTTTTTTCTGTTTATATATGTACGTTTTTTTTTTGTGTATTTATTTATTTTTTGTGAATTTATTCAATATGTGTATGTTTATGAATTTTATATTTTTCTGTGTAAATGTGTATTTTATTCTGGTTTTTTACTAAGCCCTAAACCCTAAACATTAATCCTATATCATAACTCTAGTCACAACCTTAAACCCTACTCTTGACCCTAAACCACGACCTTAACCTTAAAACCTAACCCAAAAACCTAACCTAACCCTAAACTTTACCCATTACCTTAAACCAAAACCCTTAACCCAATCTTAACCCTACTTTAACCCTAAACCATACCCTCAACCCCAACCTTTACCCTTAATCACAACCTTAAACTCTAAACCTCAACCTAAACCCTAAACTGGACCCTTAAACCTTAAATCCTAAACCTAAACCCTAAACTGGACCCTCAAACCTTAACCCTAAACGCTACCCTTAATCGAAAATCTAACTCTTAACCCTAAACCACATCCTTAACCTTAAAACCTAACCCTAAAAGGCAACCTTAGCCCTAAACCACACTCTTAACCTTATATAAACCATACCCCTTAAACCCAACCTTAACCCTAACTTTAACCCTAAACCACACCCTTAACTTTATGGGCTTTAGCGACGAAATGTACATGTACAAACTTGTTGCGCTTTTCTAATGTTAATAGTGACGGAAGATCGAATGCAGTAATGTCGTTGTTACTATTGGAACAACGCAACTCATTTCGTCGCTAAAGCCCAACTTGTTTTTAGTTAAAAATATATATTGTCAAATATCAACAATTCACATCTAGTATGTCTATTTAGAAATAGACATGAATATTGTCTATTTAGTTATAAATAGACATACATGTACACACACACACACACTTAAAAGCTTAGAAACCCGTTCGAGGATCTAAAGTAGGTGTTGTGATTAAGACAATTCTTTTTGTTTGTGTGAACCACAACATGTACTATTGTTTCTTGAAATGTCCATTTGGACAGTTTGGAAATGCATGATGTATGTATTGTAAAACATTATTGTCTTTGATAAATGCTAGTGTAATTGATATTTGGGATATTTCTGTTGCACTATTTATTTTTCTCTGGGTGCGTCCTAGATGTGGGTTGTTGATCTAATACAGTTGGTTTATAGCCGGCTGTGTTGAATTAATTACCATTTTTACATCGTGCACTTGAAGAGCCATTCTGAATGGGATAGAAGCCTTACCTGAAATCATGGGACACAAAATCACTTAAACTAGTATTGAGAGTGATCAATTGTGATTACTTAATAGTATATTCGATCTTTTCTAATCGGAGGTTGCTTAATAGGAGTGATGTCGACTGACGATCGCAGTTGGATGTATAATTGGAGGTTGTCGAATCGTAATGGTATTACAGATGAGTTTATTAGAGGTTTGAAGAGTTTAATCGAATTAGCTCTCGCAAACCCCAAATACATGAGTGGTAACAACATTAGGTGTGTATGTGATAGATGCAAAAATCGAAAGTACTTCCCTTCGATGATTGTTGTGAGCACCTTCTCCAACACGGGTTTCAAGTTGGGTACAAGCAGTGGGTAGCTCACGGTAAGCAAATTAGAGTAGTGACTAGGCCGGAAAATAACCAGCAGAGGAATCCAGTACCTGAACCTGAATCGTTAAATACGAGTGTGAACGATGAACCAGTTCGTGGTATGGAAGATATGGTTAGGGATGTTGCTGGTGCTCATTTTGACTAGTCAGAGAACGCACGTCAGGAGTAGTTAGATCCTACATCTACGAAGTTCATTAATGCTATGGAGTCTGCAAGGGAGAAGCTGTATCCTAGCTCTGAGCAGACCGTTTTGGAGACTATGGCTGAGTTCCTAAACATCAAGTCAGATTGCAATATTAGTCAAGCTGGTTTCAATCGTCTCATGAAAGCACTGAAGAAAGCTTTGCCGAAAGGGAATAAGATGCCAGAGAACTTCTCTCAGACAAAGAAGATTGTGGGACATATTGGGTTGAAATATGAGAAGATTGATCCGTGCAAGAATGATTGCATGCTTTTCTATAAGGAAGATTCAAACTTGAAAGAGTGTTCCGTGTGTGGCCATGATAGATATAAGAAGAAACGGAGGGCAGTTCGAAACGCAAAAAGAATGTACCTTATAAAAAGTTGCATTACCTGCCTTTAACTCTGAGATTGCAACGCCTCTGCGTGTCTAAAGCTAATTCAGAAGCTATGCGTTGGCACAAGGAAAGCCAGCGCGAGGATGGCGTGTTGACTTATCCATCAGACGGCGAGGCTTAGAAACAATTTGATGTAACCCATCCTGACTTTGCTGCTGAAGCTAGAAATATAAGGTTGTACATATGTGCAGATGGTTTTACTCTTTTCGAGCCTGGGACGAAGTCCTACTCTTGTTAGCAGGTTATAGCGACCATCAACAATCTTCCACCGTGGTTGTGTATGAGTGATCCTTACATGTTCTTGTCACTGTTCATACCTGGACCGACTAGCCCTGGCAAGAATATTGATATTTATCTCCGACCTTTGATTGACGAGTTGAAAATGCTCTGGAAAGACGGAGTGGAAACATGGGATGCATTTAAAGAAGAAAATTTTAAAATGAAAGCCGCGTTGATGTGGACGGTGAATGACTTCCCTGCCTATGGGTTGTTATCGGGTTGGAGCACACACGTGAAGCTGGCATTTCCGATTTGTATGGATGACACTAAGTCGTTCACAGTCGAGCACTCTCGTAAACCTTGTTGGTTTGATTGCCATCGTTAGTTTCTTCCGGATGACCACCTATTTAGATCACAGAAGAAACAATTCGCTAAGAATAGGGTTGAGCGTGATGAGGCGCCTAGACTTTTGAGAGGTGAAGTTGTTTATGGAAAGGTATCTAAACTACAGAAGACCAGGTAGGGGAAGACGTTTGCAAAGAATAGACTTTGAGATTTTGGTGTAAAGCATAATTGGACTTAGAAGAGTATATTTTGGGAGTTGCCATATTAGAAAGATAATTTGATATGCCATAACCTTGACGTCATGTACATTAAGAAGAATGTGTTTGACAATATTTTTAACACCACTATGGATTGGAGGGCCACTACCAAGGACACACCCAAAGCCCGAATGGACACGAAAGACATATGTAAGCGGCCTGCCTTGGAGCTAAAAGAGGTCAATGGTAAAATAGTGAAAACTGTCGCTCCAGACTTGCTAACCAAGGATCAAAGACTTCTAGTGTTGAAGTGGTTGAAGGGATTAAGGCTTCCAGACGGTTACGCTTCTAACATTGGAAATAGTGTAAATGTAGATGAAGGAAAGGTTCATGGTTTGAAGAGTTATGATTGTCACGTGGTACTGAACAGGTTACTTCCTATTGCGCTTAGAGACTTATTGCCCGACAAATATATGGATTGCGTTAACCGAGCTAAGTGAGTCATTCAGAGCGTTATCATCCAGCACGCTGCGGGTTGATAACATGAGAAGACTGGAACTGAGCATTGTCGTGACGATTTACAAACTTGAGAAGATCTTTCCTCTATCTTTTTTTGATTCTATGAAGTATTTACCAGTCCACTTGGCATATGAAGCTAGGGTTGGTGGTCCAATTCAATACAGATAGATGTATACATTTGAGAGGTAATTACTCGTCTTATACTAATCATTTTTCCTCTATAACATACTTAAAAGTTGGTTATAACTTGTGTAGCATTTATTTATCCTGTCATGCATCTACAATTAGGTATCTCGGTCATTTAAAAAAGGAAGATGAGGAACAGGGCAAAGGTTAAGACCTCAATATGCGAGGCTATTATTATAGAGGAAATTGTTGACTTTGCCATGCAATATTTTCATCTCGATGTTGAAAAGAGATTGACTGGGTTGGGCGCAATTATGATGGTAGAGAGCCCGACGCCAATGGAGACATCTCATTATTTAATGCTCCGGGTCGGCCACTCGGTAAACCGGTTAAGACTCGAATGCTAAGCAATAAAGAGTATGACGCTGCCAGACTCATATACTCCTTAATTGTCCTGAGGTTGAGGAATATCTCAAGTAAGTTAATTATCAATTTCATTTAATTTTAGATAGTCATCTGATTCAAATTACAGTTGCAACATGCATAAATAACTCGTATAAACTCTAAACCTAATGTAGTATGTTCGAAGATTAATTCGGAGATGATATATCTGACGAATTGCGAGAAATCAGGTCAGAGAAAGAGTTTTCATCGTGGTTACGCAAATATGTAAATATCATTTCCTGGCTCGATTTATATGTAGACATTTTATATATGCATTCAAACAGTACAATATCTCAGTCATTTAAAAAATGCCTATTAATTATTACTTTCCAGGTTTTGGAACATCCTAATGACCTAAAAGTTGCGAGATTATCTCACATATCTGCAAATCCATTGATGAGAGTTACTTTATACAACGGATATTATATGAATGGCTATGTCTTCCGTACTAAGAAATACGGGGAGGGAAAACAAATGGATAACAATGGTGTTAATCTTAAAGGCAACTTTGACTATTATGGTGTCCTTAAAGAAGTCATCGAGTTACGATATCTCGGGAGGAAAAACATAGTCCTATTCAATTGTGACTGGCGAGACGCTGTACGAGGTATAAAAAAGCATGACTCATTTGACCTAATCGATATGAAGCAGACGTCTAGACATGCGAGTGATGATGTGTTCATCTTAGCATCACAAGCACAACAAGTATACATGACACCATACCCTTATCAGCGAGCCGATGAGAGGGGATGGTGGGCTGTTCAGAAGACTAAGGCCAGAATCACGATTGATATAGCTGATGAGGTCAAATATGTGCGACATTAAAGGTTGATTTTGCGCTTTTATTGGTTATAAATGTTGCACTTTTATGGGTATTCTCGTTTGTCTGATGTTTGCAAGTGTTGTGGAAAATTGAAAGTGAAAAAAGAATAAAAGCATGTTGAAGGAAGAAGATAGTCCAGTACCGAATGGGCATTTTCTGATTGAGGAAAGACTGTAGCTGAGAATTTAAAAAGGTCACGTGCTGTGCTTTTGAGTTAGAGCTGAAGTCTGTGCTAGAGGGCATTGTGGACCTTTAATCAATTTCAAATTTCAAAGATATGTTAAATTCTTGTGGATTTAAACACTTTATTTTAATTTAATTCTTTCTATGTAAATATTAGGGAGAATTAGTCAAGAGGGGAATTAGAAAAATTGAAAAAGTCAGTAACTGCTCTTGCTATTGGATGAGGAGCAGAGATTGTGTCCTCTACTTTCGGGGGAAATAGCTAGAGCAACTAAAGGATACTGCTATAAATAGAGGATGGCGCCAAACTACAGAGTGGGAGGAGACCGGGGAGGCGCATAACAGTACATCTATTGGAAGCAGTTCTTCTTCTTCTTTCGAACACTTGGTGATAGGTTTTCTTAATTTCATTTGTAAGTAATTTTCATTAATTTATGTCTAGTAGCTAAGTTCTCTCTTTCCAGTTAATGTGTGTAGAGTAATCTCCTAGGAAAGTGCTATTGGGAGATTCTAGTTTTTGTTTTAATTAATTATAAGTATTTGTTCATTTTCTGATTTTTTTAGTTCCAAGAATTTACGATTAAGATTGTTATGTTTAATTATTGTTTAAGGGCCCGAACTTTAATTAATCTAAGAGTCTATTGCTAGTTAAATCCATTGATTTGTAATTGTCCTTGGGGATAACAAAGTAGCGAATAGTGCACCGTTTAGGCATCACAAGCATACTCGGGTAGCGTTGTGGGGTTGAATAATCTAATTTAAAGGATGTTGCTTCAATATGCACTGGTTAGAATCGGGTTTCACTTGTTTAATGCTTTCAAAACACTAAATCCTACGATCATCTCGGGGGTTGTCTTTTGATTAGGGAATAATTGTAGAGCTTCTCATAATTATCGACACCGTAAGAAGAAATTGGGAGTTAGGCGTTTGTCAAACTCTTATAACCGATTTACTTGTTTATTCATTAAGATCATTATTGAATCGATGATCGGTAGAAGACTTTGGGGAATTATGTTGCACTCATTAACTGGACCTTTGCTCATATTCAAATTAAATTTATTTGCTATCTGCTTACTTTAAGTCTATAAATTTTAGTTTCTATTTAATTAGTAGTTAGTCGTTAGTTAGTTTAAAACCACAAATCACTGTTTTGGTTACTTTAAAAAATTCTTAAGGGCATAAGAATATCGTTCCCTGTGGATACGAACCCTACTTACCTTATACTCGTTATTTGGAAAGGAGGAAAAATTATTTTTTTTGTTATTAATCTCTTTAAGAATTGTTGTAGAACTCCCTTGTTTTCTTTTTATTCCTCATTCTTCTCGTACAAGAAAGTTAATTTACGATCCAGAGATTGAGAAGATAGCAAGAAGGTTGACGAAGTAGACTAAACTCACCAAACAAGCAAGCAGCTCTTCACCGGGTTTAAAGTCAGCATTTAAGCTGGCGAGTTCTAGTGAATAAAGTGAGGAAGAGCGGGAAGGAATTGCAATAGTGCAAGAAGAAGTGAAAGTTGAAGATAATACGATTGAGAAGGACGAAGTCATGGTAGCCCCTCAACGTACGATGAGGGAGATGACGACTCCTGATGTGAATCAGCCACCCTTGGGCATCACATTTCCTGAAGTGAATGCCCCGTTTGAGTTAAAGCCAGTACTGATCCAGTTGTTGCCCAAGTTCCATGGTTTTCCAGGTGAAGATCCTTACAAACATCTGATGGACTTTTATTTAGCATGTTCGAGTCAAAGGGCACAAGGAATGACTGAAGAAAATATGAAACTGAGGGCTTTTCCCTTCACATTGGTAGACAAGGGTAAAGGTTGGTTATTCGATTTACCTCCTGGTTCGGTGAGTACTTGGCCTGAGATGAAGAAGCAATTCCTTGAACATTTTTTCCCAGCTTCACGTGTAGCAAATATTCGGAAGGAAATTTGTGGGATAAGGCAGTTTGTAGGAGAAACTTTGTATGAATATTGGGAGTGCTTTAAGCAGTTGTGTGCAAGTTGCCCGCAGCACCAAATATTTGATCAACTGCTTATTCAGTATTTTTACGAAGGATTACTCATCACTGACAGAAATATGATTGATGCAGCCAGTGGGGGAGCTTTTATGAACAACACTTTGGAAGAGGCTAAGCGATTGATTGTTGAAATGGCTAAAAATGCACAATAGTTCGGGACAAGACAGGATGTTCCGAGCAAGGTAAATGAGGTGAATGTGTTCTATATTGATCAACAGTTGAACACAATAACCTCTGTTCTAGAAAAAATTGTCTCAGGTCAAGTTCAACAGGTGAAAGCTTGTGGAATCTGTGCAAATGTGGGGCATCCAACTGATGCATGTCCAACTTTGCAAGAAGATCTTAATGCACAAGTGAATATAGTGGGAAGTTTCCAAGGGCAACCGCAGAGAAAATATGATCCCTATTCCAGTACTTACAACCCAGGATGGCGTGATCATCCAAATTTTAGTTATGGGAATAAAAATCTGAATTTTTCTCAGCAACAAGTGCGACCACCATTCTCATCGCCTCTTCCAGTTCAGCCCAGTACTAGTTCCAATACATCATTGGAGGGTCTAATCAAAAGCTTAGCTGAATCAGCTCAGCAGGATAGACAGACTCAAAACCAAGACAGATTAGAGACAAAGGCCAGCATAAAATCTACTAGAAAATTAGATTTCCCAGCTCGCTGTGTCTGTAGGGAAGCTGGAAGTAAATCAAGGAAGACTGCCTTCTCAAGTAGAGAAGAATCTGTGAGAAAATGCTTGTGCGGTTACCTTGAGAAATGGAAGGGAACTTCAAGAAGTTGAGCCGAAAAAGAAGACTGTTGATAGCAGTAAGAATAATGAGGTGGTGCAAGATGAGGTTGTAGTAAATAAGGAAGGTGAAGAGTCGAGAAAGAAAACTGAGAAGATTGTCATCCCTCTACCTTTTTAGGCAGGTTTGCACCCCAAAAGAAGGAAGAGGACGAGAAAGCAATCCTGGACACTTTTCGTAAGGTGGAAATCAACATCCCTCTCTTGGATGCCATTAAGCAAGTGCCCCGATATGCAAAATTTCTCAAAGAACTGTGCACCAAGAAGGTAAAGCTGCGAACAGATGAGAGGGTGTTGGTAAGTGAAAATGTCTCAGAAATGATTCAACGAAAATTACCTCAAAAATGAAAAGATCCAGGTATGTACATTATTCCTTGCATTATTGGTAATAAAAAAGTTGAAAAAGCCATGCTTGATTTAGGAGCTTCCATAAATGTCATGCCTTTATCTATCTATAAAGAATTGAATTTAGGCCCATTTCAAAATACCCGAGTGGTAATTCAACTGGCAGATAGGTCTAATTCATACCCCGAAGGAGTAGTAGAGGATGTGTTAGTTAAAGTCAATGACTTGATTTTTTCGGTGGATTTTTATGTGATAGATATGGACGATTCATGCTCTCCTCACCTATCACTTATTCTGTTAGGGAGACCTTTCATGAAAACAGCAAAGACAAAAATTGATGTGGATAAGGGAACTTTGACACTCGAATTTGATGGTAATGTAGTTACTTTTAATGTGTTTGATGCCATGAAGTATCCGAATGATTCTGAGTCGTTTTTCATGTTAGTGTCATTGATTCTGTAGTGCGAGATGAATTTGAGAATAATATTTTTTATGATAAGATGGAATTAGTGATCGTAAAAAGTTTGATAGATAAAGATGCACCTTTTCAAAACAATGAAGAGGTGCGGGAAAATATCATGGCACTTTATTCCACACCAGAAATGGTAGGCAAGTTTGATTTTCACTCTCTCCCATTACAGTTGTCAAATGAAAAAATTCTTCCTTCTATAATTCAAGCACCTATGTTGGAATTAAAAAAACTACTTGAGCATTTAAAGTATATTTACTTAGGTGACAATGAGACTTTGCCAGTCATTATTGCTAACAATTTGACTGAGTTACAGGAGGAAAAACTTTTGAGAGTGTTGAAAGAGTTCAAGGGAGCCATTGGTTGGACACTAGCAGACATCAAGGGAATCAGTCCTTCAATGTATATGCATCGCATACTACTTGAGGCTGATTCAAAGCCTGCGAGAGATCTACAGCGAAAATTGAATCCTCCGATGAAGGAAGTTGTTCTTAAGGAAATCTTAAAGCTTTTTGACTTAGGAATAATTTTTCCTATTTCTAACAGCAAATGGGTAAGTCCAGTCCATCTAGTTCCTAAGAAGACAAGGTTTACTTTGGTAGAAAATGAGAAAAATGAGTTGGTACCTATGCGATTGCAAAATGGGTGGCGTATGTGTATTGATTTTCAAAAATTAAATGCAGCCACTCGAACCATTTGCATTTCGCCGAATGCCTTTTGGTCTTTGTAATGCTCCTGGTACATTTCAAAGATGCATAATGATCATTTTTTCTAACATGATAGAGAATTGCATAAAAATTTTCATGGATGATTTTACTGTCTATGGTGATTCTTTCAATCAAGGCCTAGATAATCTGTCTAAAGTGCTGAAGCGTTGCATTGACACTAACCTGGTTCTTAATTATGAAAAATGCCATTTTATGGTACAAGAGGGTATAGTGTTAGGCTATGTAGTGTCTTCGAGAGGCATTGAGGTAGATAGAGCAAAGGTTGATTTAATTGCTAAATTGCATTATCCTGCTAATGTAAAAGATATTCGAAGTGTTCTGGGTCCTGCAGGTTTTTACAGGCGATGTATTCAAGATTTCTCCAAAATTGCCCAACCTTTGACAAGATTGCTGCAACAGGATGTTCCTTTGAAGTTTGGAGAAGATTGCAAGAAGGCATTTGACCTGTTGAAGGAGAAGCTGACCTCAGCACCTATCATTCAGCCACCAAAGTGGGATTTACCGTTTGAGCTCATGTGTGATGCAAGCCATTATGTGGTAGGAGCTGTTCTGGGGCAAAGAGAAGGGAAGCAAAGCCATGTTATTTACTATGATTCCAAAACCCTGAATGCTGCCCAATGTAACTACACCACATCAGAAAAGGATCTGTTGGCTATCGTGTTCGCTTTTGAAAAATTCAGATCCTATCTTTTGGAATCGAAGGTCATAGTACATTCGGATCATGCCGCTCTCAAATACCTTTTGGCGAAAAAAGAATCTAAACCTCGGTTGATAAGATGGATCCTCCTATTGTAAGAATTCAAATGGAAAATCAAGGATTACAAGGGAAAGGATAACTCCGTGGAAGATCATTTGAGCAGGCTGATGCGTGAAGAGGATTCCATTCCTATTTCCGAAATGTTTTCGGATGAGCAGCTCTGTATGTGCAAGGTGAGGTAGGTAATGAGCCATGGTACACTGATTTAGTTAATTTCTTAGTGACCGGTGTTTTTCCACAAGGCATGAACAGTACAAGAAAAGTAAAATTATAAGTGACTCTAAGTACTACATATGGGATGAACCCTATCTTTGGAATGATCAAGTCGTTCGTAGGTGTGTGCCTGACGATGAGATTCATTCCATATTAGTATATTGTCATAATTTTGCCTGTGGTGGACATTTTGGTCCGAGAAGAACTGCTAGAAAAATCCTAGATAGTGATTTTTATTGGGAAACTCTTTTCAGATATGCCTATCTATTTTGTAAAAGTTGTGATCGTTGTCAAAAGCTTGGAAATTTATCTTTGAGAGATGAGATGCCCCAAACCCCGATTTTGATATGTGAAATTTTTGATGTTTGGGGCATGGATTTTATGGGTCCATTTCCAAGTTCTTATGGGAATTTGTACATATTGCTTGCGGTTGATTATGTCTCTAAATGGGTCGAAGCAAAAGCTACCCGAACTAATGATTCTAAGGTTGTTGTGAGTTTTCTTAGGTCTAACATTTTCAGCAGATTCGGAATCCCGAGAGCTGTAATTAGTGATCAAGGAACGCATTTTTACAACCGAGGGGTGAAAGCATTGATGCTTAAATATGGTGTTCACCATAAGGTCGCCACCACATATCACCCGCAAACAAATGGGCAAGCTGAGGTCTCAAATAGAGAGATTAAAGGAATTTTTGAAAAGATGGTGAATCCAAACAGGAAGGATTGGAGTTCGAGGTTGGACGATGCACTTTGGGCATATCGTACTGCCTATAAAACACCAATTGGTATGTCACCATATCGATTGGTGTTTGGAAAACTGTGTCATTTGCCGGTAGCTGTTGAACATAGAGCTTTTTGGGCTGTGAAGGAGTGCAATTTGAATTTTGCACTCGCTGGACTTGAAAGGAAGTTACAGTTGCCGGAGTTGGAGGAGTTGAGAATGGAAGCATACGACTGTGCTAAGTTTTATAAGGAGAAAATGAAAAAGTTCCATGATAGTTTGATTAAAAGAAAAGATTTTAAGGTGGGACAGCAGGTTCTCCTTTTCAACTCAAGGTTGAAATTAATGCCAGGTAAGTTGAAGTTTTGCTGGACAGGGCCGTTTGTTGTTGTAAGTGTTCTTTCAAATGGGGTGTTTGAAATTAAGAGCTCGCAAACTGATAAGATTTTTAAGGTAAACGGTAATTGTTTAAAGCCGTATTATGAGCTTGTTACTGTTTTTGAAACAATTGAGGAGATTAGTTTGGCATTACCTGTTTACGAGTAATCAAAAGTTGGCATGGGGTCTAGCTACAGACGTTAAATAGCGGCACTAGTTGGGAGGCAACCCAGCAATTTTACATGCTTTATTTCCTATTTTTATAGGATTTGAATTTATTAATTTGTGTTTTTCTTCCTATTTTAGTTTTGTTGTTTGTAGCAACAAGTGTTGGAGTTGAAGAAAGGAAAAGAAATAATGATATGTGCTGGAAGTGTTAGTAGCAGTGCCTTTGAGTTTGAGAAATTACTTGAAGATTTTCAAGTTTGGAACACAATGGGGGTTAACAGGCATTTGTTGAAAGAAGGAAGGAAGCAGGTGAACAGTTAAAATAGGGAGAGCAGAGGTTAAAATCCCTAAATTTACAATTGGGTAAAATCCCAAGCTCTTCATCTGTTACGCTTCGCTATTGCTGAACCATGGCTCCCAAGCGAAGCAGTGCTCTTGTTCCGGCCAAGCCACGGCGTTCCAGCCATTTGCGCGCGAAAATCATCCGTAAGGTAATCCCTTCTAGCAAACAGCTAGTGGAAATTCATTCGTCATCAGCTTCTTCTTCCCTACCGTCGCCTCTGCCTATTCAGCCTCCACCACCACCGGCTCCGGCAGTCCCGGTCCCCCTTCTTCATCTTCCTCGAGTTTTGGCAGTGCTTCTTATGTCCCCCCTCCTGAAACTTCGATCTCTTCAGGTACACAATCCATGCCATCTCAACCATCTCCATCCCAAGCCACAGCCCAACCTCCAAACTCCATAATACCTCCATCAACAGCCCCCTCTGCGGCTGGAGGTCCATCCGCTACAACCAAACTTTCAAAGAAGCCCATTCCTCATATTCAAGAGTCAATGCCAATTATCCATTTGGCATCAACCCTGAACCCTTTGCCAATCGTAAACGCCGAAGAGTTCCGCATGGGAAGGCAGTCACCGATCAATTAGGAGGTTGCACCCAATTTCGATCGAAGACGGCAATTGGTTGCTGGACGTTTTTTCCCAAGAAAATAGTGCCCTGTAAGTGTTTCGATACTTCCACACTGACTCTGCTGAATTTGAATATGCAAGTTACTACTTTCATGCATGCCATCGGCTGGGAAATGTTTTTGAATTTTGAATTCCCGACTTTTATTGAATTAACTAGGGAATTTTATTGCACTTACAAATTTTCATCCACTGCCATTGCAAACCCGGATTTGCCTAAGTCAATCAGATTTCGACTTATGGGCAGGGTTTTCAATTTTTCCCTAAATGATTTCAATATTGCTTTGGGTTTTCTATGTGGTGATAATTTGATTGAGGCAAGGTGCATTGCCTATTGTGAATACCCTGAGATCTTTGAAGCCTCGTGTGTTGAAATTTGGAAAACTCTGTCCACTGATCCAGAGCCTTACAAGCCCAATCTGGCAAAAAGTTTTTTTCTCAAGAATCCTGCTTTTCAAATAGTTCACAAATTTTTGGCTTATAGTTTTTCTAGACGCAAGGATGGGTCAAATACTTGTTCCAAGCCGAAATTATTTTTTCTGTGGAGTATGTTGAATGGTAGGAAGGTCAATCTAGGATATTGGCTTGCAAGCCAATTCATGGGTGTACTTAAAAAGAAAAAAGGCCCATTGATTCTGGGGTCTGTCATTACCATGCTTGCAATCAACTTAGGCGTGTTGGATTTATCCTCTCATGACATGCATATTGCTTGTGGTTGTGAGCCTTTGAATATTGAATGTCTCACCCAAATGAAAATGATTATTTTTGATGACGAGGAAGTAAATTACCCCCAGCCGGATGTTCCACCATCCAAGCTTATTTTTCCCATTGCAGGAACTGCGGGAAACTATGGTGCTCAAGGCAAGCCTGCTCCAAGTGTGGCTCACGAAGCAAGAGTCTTTGCGTGGTTGACCGCTCTTGAGACTTTGATGCACGAGGTCAAACAAGAGCTGGCGCATTTAACTACCTCGATTACTGCAGCTGTGCAATCCTTGCAGTCCATGATGGCATCCCACTTTGGGTCAGCTTAAAGGGGCAGTTTTCTCCCTCTCTCACTTTTTTTGTGCATATTTTTGCTCTTTGTCCTATTTTGAACGTACGCTGTTTATACATTGAGGACAATGTCTGGTTTAAGTGTGGGGGGAAATTGCTGTTGTGATAGGTTGAATTGAAAGATTGATAGTATGACAAAAACTTGGATCAAGTGTGCATTCTCACTTTGTAGTAGAAATCTTTGATAAATGATGGGCGTTTTGTGATTTTTTTTTTTAAAAAAAGAAAAAAAAAAGGGTTGTAAAAAGCTTGTTTTCAAAACGAATCCTTCAGGCTATATGTATGCAGGTCTTAACTTCTAGCCTGTCAAGTGAGCTTTTGAGCCAAAAATGGAGCATTCATTAATTTTTCTCTCAGTTATTTGTTGTTTCGCACTCGGATGTTTACTCTAGAACTTGCACCATGTATGCTTGTCGAAATCACACAATGAGTTCAGTACACCAAAAGGATTAAGGCATTTAGGTATCACCCCTTTTTGACTTTCTTTTTCTAAGCCTACCCTCAATTTACCCCTAGTTAACCCCTTTTGAGCATTAACTTTTTCCTTTGATTTTTACCACCAAAAATTTAAACCTTGAGCCCTTTTGTTTTAGCCCTTATTTTAACCCAATGTCGAGAAGTGCATAATGACCATGTCAAAATTTAGAATCTTGTGTGGTATGGATTCTGAGCTGAAGTGATGGCTCGTAATGTTGTAAAAGAATTCTGTCCTAGTAAAGAGGAGTGAAGCTGCTAGGAATGAAAGTAGTGGATAAAAATAGGAAAAGAATGCTCAGTGGGCTGCTGAGTTGCATTTTTTCAATTGAAAAAAAAAAAAAAAAGCAACTGCAGCAGTTCAAAATAAGAGGATTCTGAATCATAGCAAATGTGTAGTTCATTCATGTTCTAATTACAATTGAAGCCTAGTTCCAATGCTTCGTGTGGTCATTCTTTTTTACAACTTCTTTGATTATTAACCCTCTTTATATCCTTATTACCACACCTTTTAACCCGAGCCCCGTTACAACCCTTTAAAAGACCTTAGGATTGGTACATTGGAACTCAAGATTAGTGGTCGAGATTTGATCATTGTGCAAGCTTATGGTGGTAGCATTCCGTTGTGTGATTTGAGTATCTCAATTTATACCCTCCATTAAACATTTTTGTGTGATTCAAGTGATACCGTGAGAATAGTTGAGGCTTGCTTACATGTGATTGAAGGATGATTTTTGAAAACATGTGATTCAATCGGAAAATTGAAAAATTATAAGATTCCCATCACTTTGATAGGATTTGGACTTTCAAAAAGAGAATGCACATGGGATACCAAGTTTTGAAACAATGTCAATTTTTCTGGGTTGGTTGGATAGAAAAGTATGTTCAGGAATATTCAAGATGCTTGAGGACAAGCATAGTTCAAGTGTGAGGGAAATTTGATGAGGTCAAATATGTGCAACATTAAAGGTTGATTTTGCACTTTTATTAGTTATAAATGTTGCACTTTTATGGGTATTCTTGTTTGTCTGATGTTTGTAGGTGTTGTGGAAAATTGAAAGTGAAGAAAGAATAAAAGCATGTTGAAGGAAGAAGATAGTCCAGTACCGAATGGGCATTTGCTGATTGAGGAAAGACTGTAGCTGAGAATTTAAAAAGGTCACGTACTGTGTTTTTGAGTTAGAGCTGAAGTCTGTGCTAGAGGGCATTGTGGACCTTTAATCAATTTCGAATTTTAGAGATATGTTAAATCCTTGTGGATTAAAACACTTTATTTTAATTTAATTCTTTCTATGTAAATATTAGGGAAAATTAGTCAAGAGGGGAATTAAGGAAATTGAAAAAGTCAGTAACTGCTCTTGCTAATGGATGAGGAGCAGAGATTGTGTCCTCTACTTTCGGGAGAAATAGCTGGAGCAACTAAAGGATACTGCTATAAATAGAGGATGGTGACAAACTACAGAGTGGGAGGAGACAAGGGGGGGGGAGGCGCATAACAGTACATCGATTGGAAGCAGTTCTTCTTCTTCTTTCAACACTTGGTGATAGGTTTTCTTAATTTCATTTGTAAGTAATTTTCATTAATTTATGTCTAGTAGTTAAGTTCTCTCTTTCCAGTTAATGTGTGTAGAGTAATCCCCTAGGAAAGTGCTACTGGGAGATTCTAGTTTTTGTTTTAATTAATGACAAGTATTTGTTCATTCTCTGATTTTTTTAGTTGCAAGAATTTGCGATTAAGATTGTTATGTTTAATTACTGTTTAAGGGCCCGAACTTTAATTAATCTAAGAGTCTATGGCTAGTTAAACCCATTGATCTGTAATTGTCCTTGGGGATAACAAAGTAGCGAATAGCGCACCGTTTAGGCATCACAAGCATACTCGGGTAGCGTTGTGGGGTTGAAAAATCTAATTTAAAGGATGTTGCTTCAATATGCACTGGTTAGAATCGGGTTTCTCTTGTTTAATGCTTTCAAAACACTAAATCCTACGAGCGTCTCGAGGGTTGTCTTTTGATTAGGGAATAATTATAGAGCTTCTTATAATTATCGACACCGTAAGGAGAAATTGGGAGTTAGGCGTTTGTCAAACTCTTATAACCGGTTTACTTGTTTATTCATTAAGATCATTGTTGCACTCATTAACTGGACCTTTGCTCATATTCGAATTAAATTTATTTTCTATCTGCTTAGTTTAAATCTATAAATTTCAGTTTCTATTTAATTAGTATTTAGTCGTTAGTTAGTTTAAAACCACAAATCACTATTTTGGTTACTTTACAAAATTCTTAAGGGCATAAGAACATCGTTCCCTGTGGATACGAACCATACTTACCTTATACTCATTATTTGGGAAAGAGGAAAAATTATTTTTTTTACGGTTTGACACCAGCCAATAGTATATTGGTCTGACGACATAACTACAAAGTCGTCATTAGAATGATGCTATCAAGAAGATGAAATGCCCATGCCTCCCGTTGTATCTTCCGAATGTCATCCAATGGATCAAATGCCCGTGCCTCCCTTGCACCTGGAAGTAGTATTACCCGTTGATTTACCACCTCCTTCCCCGTCCAAAGACGAAGTCCAGATTATTGAAGGTGATGCAGAAGAAGACGATGAGATAAAAGAAGATGAAGAGGATTGGATGTCCGAGGATGACGATGAAGAAGAACTTGAGTTCTGTAGTAGCGACTCAAACGCTGAGACTGAAGACTCTGAGAATGAAAAAATGAAGACATTGAGAATGAAGACTCTAAGTAGTCTTGTGTACCATTTAGGTTCTTTTATTTTTTGTAAAAGATGAATAGTCATGTGTAGAACACTATTTGTATGTTACTTGTTATCATTATTAATGTCATTTTAATTAATGTTATGTATTTTAACTTAATTAAGTCAATTTACTCAATTGAGATTAATTCATCAATATACAAATTTCTTCTTTACAAAACTTAAAGTAAGCTCAATCTTCATCCCACATTTTTAACTACTTGATTGAGTCCCCATTCACTGGGGCTACAAAATAGAGTGGGAGGGGGGTGGGAGAGATTGGAGATTCGGCGCTGGCGATGTGATCGGCCATGGCAAAGACACTGTGAAGAAAGAGAACCAAGAAGATGAATGAATAATTCAAAAGTAAAAACGATAACTGAATTTAAGGATTATTGGATGAGAATATCCCTACTAAAAAAATCACTTGATGACGCATAAGATAACATTCATTTAACGAAAAAACTTAACTAAGATACAAGGGACGAAAATTGTAGTCAAAAGCATAGTAAAACAACATCTGATGCATTTTATCCTAATCTAATCAACTTCTTAACTCTTCAACCTTCACCATCTAAAAGTTTATGTGTTCACAATAATTTCCCCACTTGGAATGCAGAAATCTCAAAAAGGATCCGAGACAGTGAAGAACAGTCTGTGACCTACCATACCCATCATAGATCTCTTTTTCCTTGTCCCTCTTCAATGGATGCCAGACATGACCTTCACAATGGCAGTGTGCATGACAGGACATGAGCCAGCCTTAATATCCAGACATTATATTTGCAAAGTAAATCATCAGATCAGTCACTTGGAAAAGACCTCAGCTCAGCTCACTAAATTCCAAACTAGCCACAAATTTGATTTGACGTAGCAGATTCTGTAGTTTACCCACGACAAATTAACACCCTTCCTTTTCCAACAAACGCAAGGCACTTTTGTTGACGCCCTAACATTATTTAACACCACCTTCCCCTCTCCTTTCTCTCCTTTTCTTTTACTTAGTATTATTAGATTAAATTTATTAAGAAAATTCAATCTAACAATGTAGAAATCTAAGTAAATTTAATCTAATAATACTAATACAAAAGTTTATAGTAATACGACAAACTCAAACTCGTAATATCTTTTACATTTTTTCAACACTACGATTTCTATGCATCGAACTCGTTATTTATGAATACTGGAGGACGACGCTTAGTATTATTCGGAAATAGGTTAATCTCATTTTTTTTTCTTTCCAAACACTATGACTTCATGAATCAAACTCGTCATTTTTATTAGTAAATGACGCCTAGTACCATTTGACCACAAGTTAATCGATTTCTTCTCTCTCTCTCTCTCTCTCTCTCTATATATATATATATATATATATATATCATAATGAGTACTCCCTTTGTTCCAAAGAAAGATGGTCTCACTTTTCTTTTTAATTTGTTCTAAAAAAGTAGTCACATTTTTAAAATAAGATATATTTATATACAATTCAAATGAACTACAAATAAATAAAACTACAATCTCAAAAATTTTAAATTGTCAAATGAGACTATTTTTAATATATATATATATATATATATATATATATATATATATATATATATTGGAATGGGGGCGAGGCAGAGAGAGTATTATTTTTAAAAATTTCCAGTCTTAAATTTAATATTCATTTTCGACAAGTTTATTAAACTATTTTGTAACAAGTATGATGTCTTGCTATATATTCACTTGCAAACTGTGGTATGGACATTAAGAATATATGTATATATATGCTATTAAATAGAAGTTAGTTTTTTTAACTCTTATAAGCAAACTTTAAGAAATACAATCATTTTAGGACAGGAAATAATATGTTTCAGTTTCGTGAAGGAAGCTGGAGAAATAGAAGAAAAAAGTGAGAAGCCCTAAATCTAATGTCAAAATATCAATTCTAGTGAATTTTTTGTTTTAGTAACATGTCATATGTATTATTCATTGCAAAAACAGCTAGAGGAACACTTATAAAAAATGAAAATACTCTTTCGACATATATACAATATTCTCTCCTTTTTCGACATATATACTATATATATAGTATTATTCTTTGAAGAGTTTAATTTGATTTTGAATTGTTCAACTTGATAAAAAAATATACAATATTCTCTCCTTTTTTTTTAAAAAATGAGTTCGCATTTAGACTTTTTAAAACGTTTTATGAAAATTCAATGTGGATCTACTCGGTTTTTTGAAACTTTAAAAACATGATATTTATAGTTCTTTTTCTGTAGTTTTCGAAGGTGATAATTTTATTAAAACTAAGTAAAAATATACTAAAAGTTGATTAGAAAAGTGGTCCAATTGACTTTGAAAAATAAAAAATGTGATTTTTTTTTGGAGTGATAAAGCAATTATCCTTTCAAAAATATAAAGTTTGAAGTTTATTGTATTTCTATATATATATATATATATATATATATATATACACATATATATATATAGAGTAGTTTTTAATGATTACTTTATCCTACTAACCATTGATGGTTACTATTATTATTATTCATTGGATCAAAAATCAAAGGTTAAGATTTATTAATTAGTTGAAAAATGTAATTAATGCAATCAGGTGAGTCGTTTAATGCAATTAATCTCAACTTTTGATTTTTGATCCAATGAATAATATAATAGTAATAAAAAGTTTGAGTATATCCAAGACATTGTTAATGTTGAAAGGTTATTATGGGGATGGTAGATTTTTTGAAGGAGCGTACTTTAGAGTAAATTTTTCTTATTGAGAAAATTTTAATATTATTTATGCAACTTAAATTATAAAGTACACCCGGGCCACCACATCCCAATTAACATCAAAGTTACCAAACTATCCTCACTTGTACCATAAAGTGGCATCATAGTACTCCTTTCTATTATAAAAAAAAAAAAACCGTTATATTTGACTCAACACGTGCATATTAAGAAGAATTAATTGTCTCTAAAGTAAATCTTAGAATTTTGTATATTTTTAAGATATTCATGTGAATTAAGTGTGAGATCTATCAACTAAAGTAGGAAGCAAATCAACGGTGAAATAATAAATGTAACATCCTAAAAAAGAAAAACTAAAATGTGGACATTTTTTTTTCGGTTACATAAAGTTGACACACTCTTAAACGATAGGTCTAAAGAGAAAATATAAACTCTTTTTTAGGAAGATAGTAATTAATAAAATAAGGGTTTAGCTAGCATGTGTTTTAAGGACACCTTTTAAGTTTTAAGGGCTTATATATAATAAGTTTTGTTTCGACGACCGCCAGATCTATGCAAGTTCTAATGTTATTAAAGTACATCTCAAAATAAAATATACTATAAATGGATGCTTAACATAAACTCCATTCGTTGTGAAAAACGAGTTCACTATTTTATTTTAGAATGTTTTACGTCAAGTATTAATTTTAAAAAATTATCCCGACAATTTATATAACTTTTTAACATATTTACGTATCTCTTAATTATTAAACTTTTTAAACATAAATATTTTTGGTGGAACGGCGAGAGAGTTATATCGTTTTTATTAGAAAATAAACAAAAAAAAATAATACTTGAAGAGATTTAAGAAAGTGATATGTTGTTAATTATGAATAACTCTATTTCACAAAAGAGAATGTTTCCGTGGGTTTTCTCTCGGCATTCACCATCAACCTTGGATGGGTTAGCCGCTTAATTGAAGGATGATTTTGCGAAGTCCCAAGGTCGAGGATTTTAAGGGTGTTTGCCTTTGTGATTTAAAAATTTAAGTTTAAATTTAATTTTTGTAATAATTCAAAAAAATTAAAGAAAAAAATAAAAAGAAAATGAAACTAAACAAAAATATTAAAATTATTAAAATAAAACCTTGAATTAAATTTTAAAAAATTATCCTTCCGTTTTTAAATAAATGTCATGTTTTTCTTTTTTGTCTGTTAAAAAAAAATGTATCTTATTTCTAAATTTTTCTTGTTAAACAAACACTTTCATCACTTCTATCTTTACTTTTTCTTCTTAATTTAACTATAGTCATATACACAAGTACATACTCTCTTCGTCCCTAAATTATTGTATTGTTTGATCCGGTACACAGATTAAGAAAAATAATTGAGTTGATTATTAATATTGGAATAGTGTGTAGTTTCCTTTAATGTCCCTGTACATGTGGCCCATAATTAAAGTAAGAATAAAAAGTAAGGATAAATTAGTAAAAATATTATCCTAAGGACAGACAAAAAGAAAAGTAAGACAATAATTTAGGGACTTGATTTTCTTTTTCCGTCCCAAAATAATTATCTTATTTGAAAGTTTACTTTTGGGATAACAATTTTACCAATTTACCCTTACTTTTTCTTCCTACATTAATTATAGATCACATGCATAGGAACATTAAAGGAAACTATACACTATTTTAATATTAATAATTAAGTCAATTATTTTTTCTTAATTCGTATGTCAAATTAAATAAAATAATAATTTAAAAATAGAAGGGAGTAATATTTATAATTAATTTAATTATTTTTTTTTCTTAATCCATTTGTCCAATAAAACAGAACGATTCTTTAAGGGAGTACAAAACAAGAGGGACCAAACCGGAAGAGCTAGGGTTTCCTTGCCTTTAGTTAGCAAGCAAAGCAAAGCATTTAACGGAAAAGGGTGGCATCAAATTCGGTGTCCTTTGCTTTCAGTTTCCTGATATGATATTTAAAGGCCTCAACTGACCCCCCACACCCCCCTGCCCTGGCCCTGATGTTGACACATGACACTTGAACTGTTTCCATCAACCCTCTCTCTCTCTCTCTCTCTCTCTCTCTCTCTCTCTTATTCATATAGAGTACAATATTTTTAAAAAAGTTATACTTTCTCCGTCTTTAAATTATTATCTTCATTTTATTTTTTATCTGTTTTTAAAAAATTATTTTGTTTAAAATTTTTCTTTTTAAAATATCATTTTTACTGATGAACGAGCATTTTTACTCATTTATTGAGTATTTATTTAGCATAAGTTTTGCTAATTTTCGAAATTTTTGTTATCTAATATATGTTTTTAGCGTATTTTATAGTTTAAGGGACTTGGGGAACAAAAAGATAATTTTGGAAGACTTTAAAACAAATTTGGAAGTTGAGGGACCTTTGTACAAAATGCTGAAAGTTAAAGGCTGAATTCTGAAAGGCTGGCCAACCCCAGAAAACTGCCGCTCAATTTCGTGTCCCTGCTGTGGCCTCTTTTCGTATTTTATCAAATTGTACTTATTTTTCTTTAGTTGTTGTACATTAAATAGGTTATAAATATATTTTTTTAGGCTAGATTTAAGGAGAAACATTTTGTATAATTTTTCTTTGTTTATAAAGAAAGATAATTTAAGAACGATTCAATATTTTGTATTATCAATGACGGGGAACTAAACTCATAATCTAGAAATTAGATGCAACTTTTTATCAAGGTTTTATGTTATAATTAATTTTAAAATAATTGTCATGTTTGATATATATATATATATATATATATATATATAAATCTATGTGCATGTGAGATCATCATTAAAATAGGAAGAAGAAGTAATGGTAAAATGGTAAAAAATATTTTCCTAAAAAGAGAAGTTTAGAAACAAGATTTTTTTTTTTTTAAAACGACAAAAAAGAAAAGTAGAACAATTATTTAGGGATGGAGTGAGTACTTATTTTGAGACGTTCAAGAAAGAAATAAGGAATATTTATTTCAGGACTACTTACATGAGAGAGTGTGTGGGTGGGGGCGGTGAGATTTAGAAGGAAATGACAAAAATATCCCTCATAAAATAGCTCTGTTAACCACGTTAACAATCCGGTTAGAAAATTAGTTGAAAAGTTAACGGGAGGGACAACATTGGACTCAATTAGTGAGTACATTTGTTAGATTTGCTATATTGAGAGTTCGTTGGTCAAATCGATTACCAAACAAAAGTACGTTGATCATTTGGCTAATTTTCCCTCAGTTTAATGATAAGAGGTTCTTATTTGAGAAAACTTTATTCAATCATATAATGGTTTTGGAAAAAAAAAAAGTAATAAGAAGTAAGTACTACTCCCTCCATCCCTATATTGTCCTGATTGACTTTTTTTGTTAAACAAGACATTTTTCAAACGCAAATTTGACATATATTATTTTATTTTTTTTAAAATCATAAAATTAAAGTACTACGAATTGCGTATTTTATAATTTTGAAAAAAATAAAATAATATAAGTCAAATTTGTATTTAAAAAATGTTTTGTTTGACCAAAAAAAGTCAAACAGAACAAAAACTTAGAAACGGAGGAAGTATATATTAAAAGTACCATTTCCACTTTGCTATAAATATACAAAATTAAATATAAAAAGTAAACAAAATTTAAATTGATAGAAATCTCAAATTGAGATGTTCTGTGTCCTTTGTATCAAAAACAGAGTCGCGTTTTAACTTTTTCGAACAATTTAATTGTTTTCAAATAGATACAACATTTGATCTTTCCCATGTAAATAATGTAGTTTTCATCTTTGTAATCTCTTTGTACTTAATTAGGTTGTATCTGTCATTAGATTAATCAGTAGCTAATCTTCGTAATAATTAAACTGAATTTATAAAGTTTAAATACGACTCTTTTTTCTTTTACTTGTTTGAGACGGAGGGAGTATTTGCCGAATCTTCTATTCCGAAAGAATAATTATAACAAGAGAAAAAAAAAACACAGTGAAAATTATTACAATATTATTTTGTTACAAAACAACCTATGAATGTTCAACCTAGATTGATTGACAGATTTATTGAGTAGACATGGAGTACATAATAGCAGTATAAATAAAAATAAATATATATATATATATATATATATCGATCGATTATGATAATCGATCGATAGAGAGACGAAACTTGAAGAGAGAGACTGCTGAAGTTTAATTAAAATGAAAGAAAACTACTTTCACTCACACAATCTGCAACTTGGAACAAAATTTCGATCACTTGCTTGTTTCATCCAGCTTTAGTCCAAAGTGAATGTGAGGGAAATGTGCCCACTGCATAAAATACATACTCCATGCATTATATATTTCATTGCTAACAATATTCAAATATTTATAACTAAAAATAAGGATAATGTTCAAAAAAAGAAGATTGTCTCTCGCTTCAGCTATTAATAATATTTCGCATGGAGCTTATTCTCCTTCTGGCTTGGAGTTTCTTAAAGAGTTTTTCTTTTTCATTTTATTTTTTTCTTATTCAAAGGCTATGATGACAGTTATCAAACTCGTTCGTTATAAACCCTAAGGGATGATCGGACGATCCTCATTAATTCCCACTTGGCCAATGGCCGATTGGTGCCTTCCGACATTCCAAGTGGTTAGGTTTTAAGCAACCCACTTTTATTTATTTTGTTCATCAATAAATTTTGATCTAAAATTTTTTTAAAAAAAGGGTAAAGATGGGATATATGAATTCTCTACCCAAGTAACTAAAATTGTTTCAAAGGAAGTGGCAACGGTTGATAATCCTCTTTTTCGACAATACAAATAAAAGTTTCATTTATCAAATAAAATTTAAGGATACATAGCATGTGTTACGTATAATTTCATGTACAATTATAGTATTATACGTTATGCATGAAGCTCAATGCTTGATTAGCACATTGAGCATCTTGATCTGAATACGTATTCAGATTTCAGATCAAGAAACTCAAGGAAAGTATGCAAGTATACAATCCATTCAAGTTATCTCCTTCTCTAGTTGCTCAAAATGTGGACGCATTCTTATTACCAACACACATTGGATTTTTCTCTACATTCATGGAATCTTCACATCAATCTCTAATCGAATTGACCGATAAGATGGAAAACTAAGTCGTAATTGTACTATGATTAGATGATAACGAAGCTATATTTGGCCAGCGAACGTGGTCCTTCCCATTGAGGATGTAGCGCTTGTTTGTACTCTTGATAATGTTAGTTCCGATGTCAATTGTATAATACCAAATTATAATCTCATATATATATATATATATATATATATATATATATATATATATCGCCTATACATAATCTTTCATATGTTTTTACTTAATCTACGTGAAGAACGTAAATTACATCAATATTTTCTTACCTCTTACTCCCTCCGTTCCAGGCAAAGAGTTCAGTTTTGACTTTTTTCGGTCAACTTAGTTGAAGTTTGACCGATAATTAATTTAAATTTAGTGATTTTTACAAAGTTTTGAAAGTTGCAATCCATAGTATTCTTCAAATAGTTTTTAATTAATAAAATTTTATTTCCTAAAGCATAAGTAAAGTTTGTAAAATTTTGATTTGATTTAGTCACATGTTGACTTTTAAAAAAGGAAAGTGAACTCTTTGGCTGGAACGGAGGGAGTATAAAGATATTCAAGTAATATCATAAATTGTTACGTGATAGTTTTATAAGGTTGATATATTATCGTGTATATAATTGCATATATGGCTCGAATAACTTACATTTTTCGCTGCAGTACTAAATGCTTCACGGTGGCTGATATCGGGATTACTTGCTTTTATCCTTTGAATTTCTTCCCTATAAGATTGCGGCAACACAATCATTTAGAGGAAGTGGAAACAAGTTGAAATATTATGGCTTCGTACTAAGAAAATTCGCGCAACTTACTTGATAAATCGGTTATATGCTGACGGAACACGTTGTCTCTTTTCTGGTGCTGCATAAGGTTTATAACAAGTAATTAACACAGTTTATTATTGTACATAATTCTACCAATTAAATGTATAGCAATACTTCAACAAGTAAATAATATCGTTGACGTAACATCACCGTCGTCTAATTACAATGCAATATTTCTGCAACTTTATCTTCAATCTCGTTTCCCAAGTCAACAAGGCAACTAATTATTCATGAGGTGCACTCAATATTTTTTCACATAATAGGTCTCAGTACAACAATACAATTGGGTGAGTTGGACATATAATGTAAGGTCACTTTCACAATTGGTTAGGATTGTAACATAACCTTGAGATGTAGCTTTGGCTCTTAAATTAGTCTTCTGATTTTTTCTTTTTTGGTAAAAAAAAAAAAAAATGTTAGAATGAAGGACATAAGAAAGGCTGAATGATAAATTTTGAAGTAGTGAAACTTATTTACACTTCTTTGGATTGTTATACTTTTACAGTTTCAACACACCATTCACCAATTCGGAAATATATTGAGTGCTATTGTGATAACAGTTATGTGGTATCACCAACCAATGAAAATGGAGCGAATCAGATTACTCATCAGCAACCTTACTCTGTGTAGATCAGCAACGTTGTTAATTTGGTACTTTATGATAGGTTAGTAATACCACGTTATTGTTATTCACTATTACACTCAATATCTACTCAAACAATTGGTAGATTAACCAAAAGGTGACTTGCGAACCTTAGAAAATGTTCATACACCCGAAAATCCTATAAATGTTCAAACACATTCGATCAATTATGAGCTCTACACAACCAGAAAGCATCAAAACCTACCGTGAGACTCCCAAATAAGCCCAGAAAAACGCTTATGATATATAAGTTGTGGTCATGATGATATTTGGTATGCATAGCAACCTGATTATGATCAGAAAAAATTCTGATAAATCAAAACTTTTTTTTCATCATTGCAAAATAGTGGCATGTAGTTCATATGTTATTTAGATCATCATATCACTCTAGATACGAACAAAAACTCTCTAGGTGGAGGACATTCGTAACACAAAAATTGTACATCACATGGTACATGTCACGTTTGGGCTCCTAATGTAGTAAAGGTAACAATTTCTCATGTGTGTGTGTGTGTGTGTGTGTGTGTGTGTGTGTATATATATATATATATATATATATATATATATATATGATCATGATGTTGCAATAGATGTTAGGCCCGCCCCTACCACTTCTGTTATCTAGTTTGTATGTTAATTGCTGTATGCTTGTGCGTACGTGTGAATGTATTTTGAGTGAATAAGGGAATGAATCTGTGTGTGTGTGAGAGAGAGAGAGAGAGAGATTACGGCGAACTACTGGGATTCTAGGCGGTTCATGAGGAGTAGACTCGAAAGCTGCAAACTTGCTGCATTTAGACGACGACGAGCCACTTTCCATCGCAGCAAATTCGAAGCTCGAGTGTTGTTTCTGCGATTTCATTGAATAAGAACATTAAGCCCAAAATAATATTGTAAATTAATCAATGGAAAAAAAAAAGAGTTATAGTATTGAATTTATCAATCAAATGAGTAGTTTTAGCAATATAGTAAAATAACTCTTAAAGTATAAATAATGAAGAGCAAGACTTCTAATCACCTCCCCTTTCACTAAATGAAGAAAAATAAATCAAAAGACAACTTTATTAATTTTGATGAAAATAGAAAAAAAAAAAAAAAAAGATATTAATACTCCTTAACGTCCCAAGAAACTAGCCTTATTTTTTTATTAAAAATCAGCAAAAAAATATATCAAATCAATGTTTAACATATATACCGTATTTATTATGTTTTGGTAATGAAATTTCAATCATTAATGCAATATTAAAAATAATATCAATAATTTTTTATTTAGTGTTTGAAAGCATAAGTAAACTTTTATTAATGTTTAGTATCTTTTGTATAATCAAGATCTTGATTTTCAGTAGTGCAGTTTGTGAATTAATTTTTGGTCAAGGACTAGCTAGAAAGGGTCAGAAATCAAGTTTAGTGTAACATTTGCCAATTCATATATATATATATATATATATATATATATATATATATATATATATGTGTGTGTGTGTGTGTGTGTGTGTGTGTGCTATGTTAAACATAGGGATTATTAAGGTCGAGGTCGAGGTACGTACCTGATGATCTTGAAGGGGAAATGTTTGAAGCAAAGCTCCAATATTAACAGACAGCAAATTGCCACAATGCCCACATCTCACCGTTACAATTGTCGAAATTCCGCTACATGGAACGCTTACCTGCCATTGCCATCCCCACAATATGCTTCATTACTTGAAATGAATT
Source organism: Platycodon grandiflorus (assembly GCA_016624345.1). Lineage (NCBI taxonomy): Eukaryota > Viridiplantae > Streptophyta > Magnoliopsida > Asterales > Campanulaceae > Platycodon > Platycodon grandiflorus. Next base: position 31,246,301 of record CM028363.1, read on the forward strand.
TACACACGCACACACACACACACTCTCTCTCATCACTTAATCTAGCCCGATATGATTTACGCATAGTTCTTTCTTGTAGACTTAAGAACAAGACGAAGAAGAAGAAGAAGATCACCATATTTGACTGAAGTGGGGGGTTTTCTTGTAGACTTAAGAAGAAGACACATCTCTTATTCTGGCCCTTATGTGATGATCTCGTTTTTGTTAAATACGCTATATATTATATAAGAGCTAAATATATAACTAATGACTAGGTTTGATGGCTAATTTTTCCACTTAACAGAAATTACAAATAGACTAAGCAGCCGTTTAGTAGTCAAGATTAAGGTCAGAATTAATAAATCGAACTATCCGGATAAATTCTTATCCCCTTACTATTAGCTAATAATACTAAGGGAGATGGTGGTATTATTAGCGCTCGCACCAAAACCAAAAACATAGGACACCATTCTTAATTCAAAAATTACCCTCGATTTATTAGTGAGGAAGAAGATGCTAAAAGCACTGAAATTAATAATGTTGCTTATCCTACTTGACTACCAAACAAGCCACGAATGTATAATTAATCACTATGATTGAATGACTACTGCACCTAAGAGCAATTCCACATGGAATGGACCAAAAATTTATATATATAACTAATAAGTGGTTTATAGGTTTGAGGGGCTACTCCACGTAACATAAATTGGTTGGTTTTAGGATGGAACCGCCAAGTCTATGCCCGTACTTGAGCTTCTCTCACCCTATCTAATTCTCTCACAGCGTTGGGATGAACTGAATGACGAAAAACAATTTTTGTAGCCGACGACCCAAAGTGATTTGAAAAAGCAAATGTTTCATCTTTCTTTCAACCAAAAGGAGCAGATTAACTGATTAACCTAACCATGGACATAAATTCACTAGCCAAGTGTTTAGAAAGTGAGAGAATTAGAGACAAATTGTTTTCCTTGCTAGCTCTTATATTCTCCACTGCATATTTACATACCAACACACAGTTAGAAATAAACACACACACACACACACACACACACACACACACACATATATATATATATATATGTATAATGTGTGTATAGTGTTGCTATCATAGAGTTAAAAACGAGGGTACTTTGCTGATAACTGTCTAAAACTCAAGGTATAACAGGTCCTCACATGGGTAATTACTATAAGGATTTCCCCCCCCCCCCACACAGACACAAACAAAATGTACTTCCTTTCGGTGCTCTCTTCCTCATGACTTTTTTTACGCTGACACCCACCCACCTACCCAGCCCAGGTGAAAAAGACATAGGCTAGCTACACTACTACAACGGCAATCAGCCCACCCTAATGACCATGTTTTCAACAGATACTTCCACCGTTAAAAAATAAATTAATTAAAAAAAACATTAATATCTATTTAGTCCTTTTTTTCCTGATTGAAGAGGTAAATTTTTCATTTTTTTTTCTTCTGTAAAAACTTTAGTTTAACTAGAAAAGTCAAAGTTTACATTTTTCAATTTATATCTTTTTATGTAGATCAAGACCATTCTGATGTCCATGTAGATATCAGAACAATAACATAAGATTACACTTCCTAGTTTGGAATGTTTTTACTTTCTCTTTTTAGTGTCCATTTGATTAACTTTTAGATGGCTATTTGATGACGATATAATTATTTTTCCATAAATAATAAAATCCATGAATTATAATAGCTTTAGTAGTTTTAAAGTTATAGCTTTATATTCACTAACAAAATAAAAATACATTATATATATATATATATATATATATATATATATATATATCAAAAGTTAGACAAATTGACTGAAAAATAGAGGGAGCAAAAACCCTGGAAAGGGTTGCTTGAAAAAGATCAGTAGTCATGTTATGATAAAAGGAGGTTGAAAAAGAAAAAGCATTTTGCTACTTTGAACATATAGAGATCTTCCCATTGGGAGAAAACTACAAAACCAAAAACAAAGTTTGATTTAGTTAAGCCATATTTCTTCAATGGACTACAGAGAGAGGGAGAGAGCTGAGCTGGTCTCAACAGTACTTCCCACCACCACCATTGAAGAGGGAGAGAGAGAGAGAGATGCTTAGGCTATTATAATTTTTTTAATAAAATGGTACAATTACTAAATGTACAAAATATGGAAGAGGAAATATGAGTAATGAACTATTAATAAGTAATTACTAAGTGGAAACATTGACCTCCAGTAACGGTGATAGTACTGATGTGGTATCACAAATCAATTAAAAACACTATATTAATAATCTTGCTTTCCATATTTCCAAGGTTAACGATCTGATACATTTTTATCAGTTGATGATATCACCTCATGCGTCTCTAAATTATTGTCTTGCTTTCATTTTTTGTCTATCTCAAAAAAATTGTTTTGTTTAAAAGTTTCCATTTTAGTACAACACTTTTACCAATTTTCGCTTAGGTTTTCTTCTTACTTTTATTATAGGCCACATGCACACGGCACATTAAAGAAAACTACATTATATTAATATTAATAATCAAGTCAATTATTTTTCTTAATCTATATATCAAATAAAATAAAACATTAATTTAGAGACGGAAAGAGTATTATTATAATCAATAGATATCTAATAACCACCTTGTAACCTTCAAACAAAAATACTCCTAATAAAAAAAAATTGGAAACATTAACCTAGCTAGCTAGCTGGGCCAAACATAAAATGTACATAGGATAAGACATGAGACTGTTTATATATACTTTTTCATGACCTGGTAAGCAAAAAAGCTTCTTATTGACTTATTTAACTTAGTGACCTCAGAAAAACCCTAAGATCATGCCCTAACCTTAGAAATATACTAAGACTGTTTATATATTTGACTGAACCTGACTTATTATTACTAATATTCTTTTCCAGTTAAAAGCGTTGACCTCAACTTAATTAATTACTCTACTTAATCTTAGCTTCCACATCACATAGAATATAGATCAAACCCAGTTATAAACTACTAAAATAAAATGTATATTTATTAGTTGCATATATAGAAATTCAAGATAATTTCTTTATCTTGGGACGAACCGATCTTTAAAACAATAAAAAATATACTTGTTTTAAACAAGCTCGATCGGTTTGTCCCCAAACATTTAAATAACGAAAATCTTACTCAAATTTGTGCTTATAGTAAAGGATCTGTGAATAACAAACAGATCACTAAAAAATTAACCAAACATATAATAGGTTAAAGTTTTTGATTAATTTTTAATAATTTAAAAAAGTAGAGAGAAAGGAATAATTACCGCGAGAATGGTATTGCAGAAGTTGCAGTGGACGTAACAAACACGTTCGGAGGAAGAGATGTCGATTGACATATTTTAATCGCACAGAGAGAGAGAGAGAGAGAGAGAGAGAGAGAGAGAGAGAGAGAGGGAGGGAGAGAGATCAGAAAAAAGAAAGAAGCTCAGAGAACAAACAATTGTTTCTTGAAATTCAGCTAACACCCAGTTCACCAACACAAACAAAATAATAATAATAATAGAAAAATATACTATAAATTAAATTATTCCAAATTTTTATTGAGTGAGAATAGTAGTGAGAGAAAATGGGATAAATAAATATGACTGATATGAGCAAAGATGAGGATGGGACTAGTCTGGTCGGTATTGGGTTAAGAGAGAGAGAGAGAGAGAGAGAGAGAGAGAGAGAGAGAGAGAGAGAGAGAGAGAGAGAGTGAGTGAGTGTGTGTGAGTGTGAGTGTGAGTGTGTGTGAGTATGAGTGTGTGTGTGTGTGTGTGTGTGTGTGAGTGAAGTGGGGGGTACGGACGGGCGTAGTAGTGTGGTATTGTGTTGAGTGGGAAAAAAAGAGATGTGGTTTTTAGGGCAAAGGTGGTTCTGTGGAATTATTTTATCAGTAAAGTTGTTTTTTCCTTTTAAAATAAATATTTTTTTATTAATTTTATGTGAGTTTTAAGAAAAATATTATTCATTTTAGGGTCTTGTGCCCTTAGGGTATTTATTAACTAATTAGGGTAAAAGAAAACAAAATCCATTTAAAATGTGTATAGGAAACTCCCATCTCCCAATTTACATAATTTTTTTGTTCTCTTTCACAAAATGTGTATAGGAACTCATCATATTTAATCAATGCTTACAAATCTTTAGCCGTAACCACTATAATTAATATGTTAGGGCACATGTTAACAAGACCCCTTTTTTTAGTGCCCTTAGATTATCCGGTGCAAACCAATATATCCCTCTTTTTCTTCATCTCACAATTAATATGGAACATGCACCTCACATGGACCTTGATTTGAAGACAAATTTATTATCAAAGTTGTAAAAATAGTTGTAAATTTAGCATTTTCGTATTAGAAATATACAATGAAAATGAAACACTAATTTTGAAATGTCCCTAAATAGAATAAGGGATATTAGCACTTATTTTTGAAACGGATGAAATAACAAGTATCTTTAGGAGTCCAAAGTTGTACACTAACACTTAACGTTGGTGTTGTACACTGATGTCACTATTGGTAGATAGCACTAATTTATCTCTATCACACGCACACACAAATTTATAATTAATTATTAGTTAGTTATCCATTAATCAAGGTCGTTACTAATGTTGTATACTAACATTAAGTATTGGTGTACAAATTTAAACTGGTATCTTTAGGGTACATGCTAAGCACATATTTAAAGTGTGTTTTGTATCGAGAACTACTCTAGTAATATTAAACTTTCGCATCAATGATTATTGAGACAAAAATCACTATACTTCAATTCTTCAAAAGTGTCCTGACAACACATGTTGACAAAATTTTATTAAATTATATATTTATGTATCTTTATATTTATATATATATATATATATATATATATGTATATATGGAAAATGGTACATCCAGTCTACCGAAATTTTCGTAAAATTGTAGTCTGGCCACTGAAACTTTAAAACTACACTTTGGGCTACTGTACTTAAGTTATGATGCATCCGTGCCCATTTTTCGACAGACGTTAGAATCTGCCGTTAAATTAACTTGAAATACCCATTTTACCCATGTCTTCATCTTCTCAAATCTGGAAAAAAAGAATCACAAATTGATTTTCTCATCTTCATCCTCTCAAATCTGGAAAAAAAATTGTTCGCCAAACCCATCTCCTCCGGTTACCTTCTTCATCGCGGGCAAGTCCAGCATTGTCTTGGCTTCTCCGCGGCGAACCCAACAGAAGATATTTGCACACTGCAAAACCAAGCTTTATCCACCGGTCATCTTCTCCATTAACTCCGGCAGTCACCTCCATTACTTCTAGACACCATTGAAGAATACATTGTCCAAGTAAGCTGCTGCCACACATAGCTACCATCATCTGTGTGGTCAACATGTGTTTTCTCTTGCACGTAAATTGGATTTCACTCTAATCTCCAGGAGGTCTCTTGCTCCAAATCTGGCCACTAGTCACCGACCCCATCTCTTCGTGCTACTCTCACGAACTCACACACAGTACATCAAGCCAAACCTAATGTTTGGCATTGAACTTCAATTTCGTGAACCCAAGTAAGATCTTTCCTAACAACTGCTTGGATTAGTTGGGTGTAGACAACGGTTTACCGATTCAAACCATTACCATGCATTGTGGTATCAATTGTGTTTAAGAAATTGCAATTTCTGAGTAGTATTGAATCTGGGTTCAGTTCTACGGCGTGAGTTGGGCAAATTTTAGGGTTTGTTGGTTTTACAATGAGCAAATATATTCTGTTGGGTTCACCGCGGAGAAGCCAAGACGATAATGGACTTGCCGGCGATGAAGGAGGTCACCAGAGGAGATGAGTTTGGCGAACAGATTTTTTTCTTGAGAGGATGAAGATGAGAAAATCAATTTGAGATTCTTTTTTCCAGATTTGAGAGGATGAAGATGAAGATATGGGTAAAATGAGTATTTCAAGTTAATTTAACGGCATATTTAACTCCTGTCAAAAAATGGGCACAGATGCATCAGAACTTAAGTACAATGGTCCAAAGTGTAGTTTTAAAGTTTCAATGGCCGAACTGCAATTTTAAAAAATTTGGTGGCCTGAATGTATATTTTTCCTAATATATATATATATATATATATATATAGAGAGAGAGAGAGAGAGAGAGAGAGAGAGAGAGAGAGAGAGAGAGAGAGAGAGAGAGAGAGAGAGAGAGAGAGAGAGAGAGAGTTATGATCAAGGGAATGAGTGGGTGGGAGTGGCCCGTAATGTAGCGGACGAGGGGGGCGAGACATTAAATTGCTTTGGAATGTTTTGGGGACGAGAGAGAGAAGCTTCACCTTTAAGTGTTATGACCATTAACATCAAAATAGCTGAAATTTTAGTTACTCCTTCTTTATCCAAATGTAATATCAAACTATTTTTCTCACCAAATTAATATCTATCTAATTTGATACTGACAAATGATTAACGGGAGTCGCTATATTCAATATAATTTTTATTTATCTACTACATTTTTTTTATATTTTATTAAATTATAATATCTTGATCCCATTGCCCTTCATTGGCATCTTATTTAAAAACAAAAAGTAGTTAACTAATTTTTTTCCCTTTGTTATTTTTTTGTCTTCCCAAATAAATTATTTTAATCTTGCTTTGAATTTTACATGAACAAAATTAGAAAATAGAAAAGTTAGCTAAAAGGAAAGTAATAATATACTTAGTTTCTTTCTTTTTTTCTTGTTGGGATCTCCCACGGTGTCTCCATGTCACATTAGATTCGAGACAAATCTTAGCTCGCGATAAAAAGATTGTCGTTGACTCAAAGGAATTTGTATTTGGTGAGAGTCAGACACGGGATATCCCGCTAACAAAAATAGTTTCTTTTGCCGCCAGGAAGAAAAAAAAATTAAATGAAAATAAAATATGAAAGTGGGTGACATTTCTTTTCTTCAAGTTTTCTTACCTTTGTAGAAATTTAATGAGAAATAATGGATGATACTGCCTCCGTTCCACTCAGAGAGTTAACGTTTTCAAAGTATAATAATTAAAATACATATATGTTTCATTAGAATTGATCATAATTACAAAAATATTTAAGCAAAGTTAATATGCTTATACACAAGTGGAGGATAAAGTTATAAAATTATGAAAATTATAGACACAATTTTTGAAAATGAACGCTTTATGTGAAACATTCTAAGAGCTTCTCCAATGCAATCATCTATCTAGTAAAAAATGCTAGACACGTAGAAAAGATAGATTTTTTCAACAAAAATCTTCTCCAATGCAAATCTTTGAGGCGGAGGTGGAGATGATGTGGCATTTAGTTGTGAAGACATCCTCTACGTGATACTCTACTTCTAGAGGGTCACCTAGAGGATGTCTTTTCATCTACGTCATTTACCGTCAGTTTTTATTTTTAATTTTTACCGTCAATCAGTTACAGTAGGAAGTATTTTTTATTTTTTATAAATAAATATAAAACAATGTCACATATGAAAGAATGTTATAAAAGAAATCTTGCATTGGAGCACGTTTAGGAAGAATACTCTCTATCTTTTAAATTTTTTGGCACATATGAAAGAAGTTTTCTTGTTTAAACATGCCACATAAGAAAAACTAGATGATAGCATTGGAGATGCTCTAATATAGAACAGTGGACTCTTTGTCTGAAAAGAATGGAGTATAAAGTTAATTTTTTTAATATTGACAAATAGATATAATATATATGGAAAGATTTAAAAAAAAACAAAGAAGCAAAAATGAAAAGTTTAAATTACGAAGGGAAACAACAAATGGCTAAAATATGGTTATCCCGCAATGTATCCACCAAATCTTACATTATTCTCTCCACAAAAAAATGTCCCATTCATTTATTTCATGTTAGAACTTCTCTAATGCAATCACCTATCTAGTAAAAATATTAGACATGAAAGAAAAGATATTTTTTCAAAAAAAAAAACTTTTTCAATACATTTGGAAAGAAATTCCCTAAGGTGGACGTAGAAATGACGTAAAATTCAGTTGAAAAGACATCATTTACGTAATCATCTATTTCTAGAAGGTCGCCCATTTTTTCATTACCGTAATTTATTATTAATTTTTTATTATTATTTTACGGTCAATCAGTTACAAATATTATTTAAGCATACTAAGTAAAACTCTGGACTTGCGTCTTAGAAAGATAATTTACTGATCATTTTCTTTTATGAACATTAGAAAGATAACGTCACGTGACCAAGCACACACATGGCAATTGCATCTTTTAAGTTGTGGGACAACCAAGCGTTTAAATTTTAATGAAAGGTAGTTTACTGATTTTCTCAGATGTGGGACCCACAATCACCATATTTAAATTAACACAATTTAAATTTAACATTTAAATAAAAGATGTTTAATTTCTTTTAATCAAAAACAAAGTTCTCCTCCACAACAAATACAAAACAAAATATATATTTTCAGTGTTTTCACTCCATAATCTTCTTTATTTTTTATTCATTTTCCTATTTTTAATTTTTCTCTTTCAAAACTAAATATTTACTCCTCCAAATTTAAACCATTTCTATCAAATTCTCCCCTCCATCACCATCACCACCAACAACAATTTTACAAATCCATTTACAATGTGATTTGTGGGGTCCTTAAACTTAATACAATGAAATTAATTACTCAATTAATCAAAGGAAAAATTAGTCAAATGACCAACGTATTATTGTTTGGTAACCAATTTAACCAACAAACTCTCAATATACCAAATCAAATCAATATACTCACTAATTGAGTGCAATATGGTCCCTTTCATTAACTTTTTATCCAATTTTCTAACGGGGCTGCTAACGTGGTTAACGGAGCTATTTTATGAGGGGTATTTTCGTTCATTTCCTTCAAATCTCACCGCCCCCAACCAGAGAGATGAGTGTGTGGGTGGGGGCGGTGAGAATTGGAAGGAATGACAAAAATATCACTCATAAAATAGCTCTGTTAACTACGTTAGCAGCCCCGTTAGAAAATTAGATGAAAACTTAACGGGAGAGACCATATTGAACTCAATTAGTAAGTACATTGATTAGATTTGGTATATTGGGAATTCGTTGGTCAAATCGGTTATCAAACGATAATACGTTCGTCATTTGGCTAATTTCCCCATCAAAATTAATCAAATGATATTTGTAATCATAGTTTTATTAAAATGAACAATTAAGCAATTTTCAATATGAACAGTTATCATTGATACAAGGTTTTGCCCAGCAAAAATGTAGTTTTGCCTTGTGATTAAAAGTGATATATAAAACAAGTTATGATACTGTTTTATGCATTACTCAATTAGGAGTTGACTATGAAGGTTAAGCAATAATAAAACATCAATTAAACGATTGTGGGATAGAGAGAAATTGACATAAATATTTTAAGTGGTTCAGATTTCTTATCCTGCATCCACCCCTCACAACCTTCTGATTCTATGAAGCAATAATCCAATATATTTCAAAAGATACATAGATTATTGTAGGAAAATCTCAAATTTTCTTCTCCATTTGGCAACCCAACTAGGATGGTTTACAAAGTACACAAAAGTTATTTGTGCTTCCTTGGAATGCCTCTATGTTATAATTTTTTCATGCTTGATTCTTCAATTGTTGAAGTGACACTTGTATTCTCGTAAACAGTTAAACCTGAATGCTTGTGTTTTTGAGTCGTTGTCTCTCTATATGTACTGAGTATGTTTTGTAAGAATGATGATTAATATTCAGTATTTCTTATAATCTTGTATTCTCTATATGTTAGTATATGTACTATTGTTCTATATCATGTATGTCATTTTTGCTTGAGAGTATAGGCACTGAATGAGAGAACTAGCTGTTATATACCAGCTATTAAATGCAACTTATCTGTTGAATGTCAATCCACTTGCTTGTTGCCCACTTGCCATTTTTGCCATTGGAAGATTCTTTTTCCTCTAATCTCTTCTAACTTGTAGCCTGATCCAATGATTTACTCAGGATAATTCTGATTTAGTCACGTGCCAATTTGGGTCTTCAAGATAAATGTTTTAGAGTTGATAAACAGTTAACTGTTTTTGATGAAGATAGTTGTTTCAGTGTAATGAACAACTAACAGCTATGATTCAATCACATTGTGACAAAAAACTATTTTTCACAATAATCTCAATTTTTTTGGGATAATTCTAACCTAATTAGCATCGTCAAAACCTTAATCTATACAAAGGTCCTAACATATTTTTTCCAATTTGATGATTCAAGTCATGACAAAGTCCTTTGTTCAAATGTAGCCTATTATAAACATTTTTCTGTTTAGGCTTTTTACTATAAAGAATGAAGGACTTGTATTATTTACAAATATTACTTACATCTTTAAATACTGAAAGAGTTTTTGTTCAACATGATGTCACAATGATAGTTTTATTAAACCAACACAATCATAGTTATTTTCCCAATAAGCATTACAAAATCATACGAGATAGTAAATAGATGATCCAAAGTAGGATGTTTGTTTTACATGATTGTAAAACACAACTGTTTAATTAAGCAGAAACACAATTGATAAAAAATAAATGTTTAAGCATCAAAACATAAGAAATCAGTCTTCTTTGCCAATGTTGGCAGGATCATCAATATCATCATCAAGTTCTGGATTTTCTTCAGTGGGAGGCATTTCTTCATTGGTTGACTGTTGTCTTGACAAAAATTGGGGAGGCACTTCACTCATCATTTTCTCGATCTCGTTTGTAAATCCTGTAGCATGAAACAATTTCACACTCCATTCATAATCTATGTAGCGCCCCGAGTCCGAGATCCGATGTTGAAGATCAACTCAATTCACTAAACTAAAAGGAACAACTAAAGTCCACAGATGTGAACGAGCTACACAAGCTCAAAACCAAAACTATGCAACGGAATACAAGATAAAATGTGAGTTTCAAAAACTCAAATAACAACGCACAACTAATAAAAACCTCAACGGCCAAATAAATGCCGGAGAACAACACTAAAGTAAACCCCATAATTTAAACCTCGACGGCTAAATACACGAGCCGGAGAAACAACAATACTAAACACCACGAGCTACTCGCTCAGAAAAAACTATTAATAAAATATCAACGGACACAAAGCCACACCAAACCACGAGTCTATAATCTGAAATTTTAAGTACTACAACCGGCAAGACCTCATAAGTCGGTCTCAAAATACATATCTAAAGAATACAAATATTTCTACCCAACATACTAAGTTTACTTAACTTAGTTGAACCCACAATCTCACAATACAAGAAATAATAAAAAGTGACTATAAATACAACTTGCTAAATTCCAAGTCTCAGGTCTTACTGCGTTGGAACTTACAATCTGCAACTAAGGAAAACAAATAAAGGTTGAGTCTACAAGACCCCGTAAGCCACTATAATGTATTGTGTGCTATGAGTATGAGTGCAACAGTAAACCAAGACCCTAAATATCACTAGTCTAGGTAGTAATTCTAGTTTACCTAACATCTCAACTATAAACCGGTATGTCTAGGTAATGATTTCCAACTTAACTATTAATCGGCAAACTACTAAATACGACTATATGGCATGCGAGATGCGAGACAGTAATTATAACAAGTATGACAAGATACAACATGATATTCACATAGATATAATCAACTGTACATGTACCATTATCATAAGTATACAAATCACATAAACCACGTAGCACGGTGATGCTCACATAAGTGCAACGTAAATAAACCACTTAGGAAATAATATAATTCTCCATCTAAAATCTCCGCGTTGCTCCTGCAATACACGAGAAAACAAATGTACCTCGATACTCGTGTGTGATGCATCAACTTTTTCGGCAAAATCCACTGGGTCCCCCGACAAAATCCATCGGGTTCTTCTAGCTAACCAAAGTCATGTGTATTGCTACAACAGTAAGGCTACATCTCATCTGCGGCCAATAGGTGAAGGTGTGTGCAAAGCGACCCGAAACTCAAGGACTAGCCTTTCGGGTCTAGTTTATAACGGACCACAGTTTAGAACCCGCATCAAACTCAAGGACTTTAAATCATCACGTGTTCCATTGAATCACATATCAAATCAACTCAATTTATTTGTAAATACTAAACATACAATCAATAACCAAAGTAGGATGATTGTCCTATCACATACTAGAACAATCACATGTACACCAAATCATCTAAGTCCGCTAATGCTAGACTTCACAATCGCAAAATACGTAAGTTTACTCGTACTTACAATTATTAACCAATGTGTAACCACTACACTAATCTTAGGATCTCTAAAGTATCCCAATACAACACAATACAATCCGTCTCATACGTATCATATTCTATCACATATTGTTATCATCGTGTACTATGAATATCACAACTCATTACAAGTCACATCGTCCATAGAGGAACGATAACCAAGGTATGTTACTACCACCTAAAATATAATCAACACGTCATCCAACGATTGAGACCATATGTCTCACATCGAACGTCACACACTAAGGGGCATGACTAATCAATAACTTTCATGTAGAAACAAGTATATACAATTATCCCATGTTATTTACATGTCACCAATCTCTTGGGACTCATCATTTCAAACCTATTCTTGGGTTATGGAAACACACTCTATATTACTAAATCCCTCCTAGTATCATCTCCATATAGTTCAATGCCCCTGTTCATTAACTTATTTTATCAACAACCCAATTGATTCAATTATCACTTATAAATCTAAGCGTAACCGTATTGTTAAATTCACCAAATATTCTACCTATGTGCAAATATTATGAACTTTACGTATTTAGAAACTAGACATCTTAAAATACATCTTACAACTTTTAATCACCTCATTTGGACCTGTACTCATCAACTTATGGTCACATAAAGTCGTACCACAAACTAGTTTCTTTGTTATCAGACCACTCAACGCAGCTATAGTTCATGACTCGATTGAGGTACTTTTCGACCTCAGAATTTAATAAAAATTTACAAAGAACTAATTATCATATATAGGAATAACATATCCAAAATTCAACACTAATTCTCAATAGTAGATTTGTACCAGAATTTTCACGAAATAGCCCAAAACAGGGACTGCAACTAAATTGAAATTCATGTATTTTTCTTTCTCACTTATAACCAACATTTCACCAACTATTCCATCTAACTCAAAACATCCAGATTCTTAAGTATTTTAAAACTAAACATCTCAAACTATAGTTTACAACTTTGAATCATGCCATTCAGACCTATGGTCATCAAGATTCGGGTATTTAATGTCCAATCTATTGCACAAAATTTCTGCTAGCAGTGCACCCAGCACAGCAGTGTTTCATAATAGATTTGAGGTACTTCTCGATATCAGAACTCGATGAAATTTAGAGGATGCTACACAACATATTAATGTAAAACATACCAAAAAATTAGACAATTCCCATGTACGAATTTTTCCCAGTAAATTCAGCAATAAGGCCTAAAATAGTGATAACACTTGCTTTAAAATCTCCGTGTTGCTCCTGCAATACACGAGAAAACAAACGTACCTCGATACTCATGTGTGATGCATCAACATTTTTGGCAAAATCCACTGGGTCCCCCGACAAAATCCATCGGGTTCTTCTAGCTAACCAAAGTCATGCGTATTGCTACAACAGTAGGGCTACATCTCATCTGCGGCCAATAGGTGAAGGTGTGTGCAAAGCGACCCGAAACTCAAGGACTAGCCTTTCGGGTCTAGTTTATAACGGACCACAATTTAGAACCGGCATCAAACTCAAGGACTTCAAATCATCACGTGTTCCATTGAATCACATACCAAATCAACTCAATTTATTTGTAAATACTAAACATACAATCAATAACCAAAGTAGGATGATTGTCCTATCATATACTAGAACAATCACATGTACACCAAATCATCTAAGTCTGCTAATGATAGACTTTGCAATCGCAACATACGTAAGTTTACTCGTACTTACAATTATTAACCAATGTGTAACCACTACACCAATCTTAGGATCTCTAAAGTATCCCAATACAACACAATACAATCCGTCTCATACGTATCATATTCTATCACATATTGTTATCATCGTGTACTATGAATATTGCAACTCATTACAAGTCACATCGTCCATATGGGAACGATAACCAAGGTATGTTACTACCACCTAAAGTATAATCAACACGTCATCTGACGATTGAGACTATACGTCTCACATCTAACGTCACACACTAAGGGGCATGATTAATCAATAACTTTCATGAAGAGACAAGTATATACAATTATCCCATGTTATTTACATGTCACCAATCTCTTGGGACTCATCATTTCAAACCTATTATTGGGTTATAGAAACACACTCTATATTACTAAATCCCTCCTAGTATCATCTCCATATAGTTCAATGCCCCTGTTCATTAACTTATTTTATCAACAACCCAATTGATTCAATTATCACTTATAAATCTAAGCGTAACCGTATTGTTAAATTCACCAAATATTCTACCTAAGTGCAAATATTATGAATCTTACGTATTTAGAAACTAGACATCTTAAAATACATCTTACCACTTTTAATCACCTCATTTGGACCTGTACTAATCAACTTATGGTCACATAAAGTTCGTACCACAAACCAGTTTCTTTGTTATTAGACCACTCAACGCAGCTACAGTTCATGACTCGATTGAGGTACTTTTCGACCTCAGAATTTAATGAAAATTTATAAAGAACTACTTATCATATATAGGAATAACATATCCAAAATTCAACACTAATTCTCAATAGTAGATTTGTACCAGAATTTTCATGAAATAGCCCAAAACAGAGACTGCAACTAAATTGAAATTCATGTATTTTTCTTTCTCACTTGTAATCAACATTTCACCAAATATTCCATCTAACTCAAAACATCCAGATTCTTAAGTATTTTAAAACTAAACATCTCAAACTATAGTTTACAACTTTGAATCATGTCATTCGGACCTATGGTCATCAAGATTCGGGTATTTAATGTCTAATCTATTGCACAGAATTTCTGCTAGCAGTGCACCCAGCACAGCAGTGTTTCATAATTGATTTGAGGTACTTCTCGATATCAGAACTCGATGAAATTTAGAGGATGCTACACAACATATTAATGTAAAACATACCAAAAAATTAGACAATTCCCATGTACGGATTTTTCCCAGTAAATTCAGCAATAAGGCCTAAAATAGTGATAACACTTGCTTCAAAAACTATGAGTTTGGTTTCATAACATCATCAATTCATTTTCCAATTATTTTCCCAACTCAAGTCAGCAACTTAATATGACATAACCTCATTTGAAGCAACAAATTCCATATTTTCTAAGAAATTAACACCAAGAATATCAACTAGCACAACCTACATGCTTTACACTTCTAATTCAACTCATAAAATATAAAACATTATAGTTACTTTCCTCTTGATGAATTCCACCAATGAAAACCCAAGAAAACTAACATGTAATCATTGGATGATCTTCCTCTAGTCAAGACCTTCGCAACGACGTAAACGGATCATCAATCCGACTCTGAATAATCAAGATCTCACACTTTTCTCACTCTAGAATACTTTAACTCTCTCTCTAACCCACCGTTGAACATGGTGAAATGGGGGAAAGAAGTGAGGTCTCTCCTCACTTAACAACGAGGGAGTAAGTCTGATTTTTGGTCTCTTCAGATGGTCAGTTAAAAGAATCACAAAATTGGTCAAATTGTCAACTAATTAAAACATTGGTCAAATGCTAGAATAAAATTCTGTATTTTTGGGTCAACTTTAAAGACATATCTAGAATGATCTACAGGTCCAAAAATTACAAATAAGGAATGATTGGAAATCCCTTGAAGTCTAGTTTACACAAGATCAAACGAATTGTAAACCCGAGTTTTCTATACCATGTTATGGCCAAATCACTACAAGCTGGTCGGATGGGCAAAATTCTGAGTTTAAGCATATATCCATGCTTTTGTGTGTAATTTTTCCAATCTCAAAGTGGCTTAAAGTACAACCGTAAAGGTAATTAAACTTATTCAAAGTACCCATGAGTGAAATAGGATGAAAATAAGAACGGGGTCTCACACTCTCTCCTCCTTAAAAAGAATTCGTCCTCGATAGATTGGATATCTTCAGAGAATACATATATTATAACAAGACCATTCCATAGCCTACGAAATCAAACTGCTCTTGATATCTAGTGGAAGTCTAACAAATAAGGTGACTTGGTCCAAATTAGAGGTCATCAATCTCAAATGAAATTCACACGAAATAATTCTAACAAATAATTAGAATTTCGAGACATAAACAATCTCGAGGTTTCACTACGAGATTAACTACCGTTTCTAGTCAAGTTCAAATTTATAGTATATCTCATAGAATCATACTAACTCATCTCATATACATCCCAACACCACGCTTCCGCGGCACTAATCACATCGCCCAATTCTCGTGGTATAACACTTAACAATATTCACGGAAAATCCCGCGATCAACAAGGTCCGGGTTTATACAACCCTTAGGTTCATAGGGTTACTTGACGACATACTTGTCGTCAAAGAAACAAGTTCAAACAAATGGTACTACAACAAAGGTCACGCGAGTCATATGGACCCTACAGTGAATAACGACGTCACCGATTATAGGATCAAGCCGACTAAATAAAAGGTCAACAAAACCACGAGCTAACATGCTCGTGTTACGAACACTAACTTCGATAAACTACAAGGTCATTATTGTAATACCCTAGCTCTCCTATGTGTTAATTACATGATTGTATGCCTTGATATTATGTTAAACAAACATGATGGAAATATGTGCATAGCTTGGTAATGACAGAATGCCATGGTAGTGATGTGAATTATGATGATATACATTTTGTAGTTGACATGTATTAGTTGTGTTACAAGTCATGTAACCTTTGTGTTATGTTTCTAGCAAAGTTCTTAGACTTGTTGGGAACCCTTGTTGAGTATTTTTGGCCTTGTAAACAGTTAAATTTACTTAAGAATCGTTTAGAATGGTTTTGGTTGCATTTTAGAGATTTGAACTTATTATTTTCAGCATTGGAGACAAAGTGATCGCCTTGGTAAGGGCCAGAGCGATCGCCCTATGGACAGAAAGTTTGCATTTGGGATCTGGGGACCAAGCGATTGCCTTGGCTTACCCCAAAGCGATCGCCTTGTAGGCAAAGGCTAAAGCGATCGCTTTGCCTCGAAGTAGGGCGATCACCCTGAGTACAAAATTGTTGTATGTGTTTTAAAATTATAAATTTACATGTTAGACTTTTGGCTTAAAAGATGACACGTCTTGGAGGACTAAAATCAGCCTCTCTTTCACCTCTTCCACCCCTTGAACCCTGAGAGAGAGAACACAATACTCTCACTTCATTAAATCACTTAAGAACTAAAGAGAAGTGTGTGTGTGCTGTCAAGGTGAGAACATTGTGTGTTTTACATCTCTTCACATTTCAACCATCAAACCTTGCATGCAAGACCTTAGTTGGGTTGCTAAAGACTAGGAGAACTATTTTGAAGGCTTTGATTCTAGTTTTGGTGGTGTGATTTCCCAAATTGAGGTAAGTTATTAATCCCTCTTTGTATGCTTAAAGGTTCAAAGCATGCTAGTTACATAATGAATTTGCTAGCCTTGTTAAAGATGTTATTTACATGTCTAAATGCTACTTGGATGTGTGAGAATCTTGGTTGTGATGAATTCTTGGTATGAGATGGTTTGGTGGAAATGAATACTCCATTGTTGAACTTAGAATTGTACTAAGGGAAGAACAAAGACTAGAATTGGGAGATAAGTTGCACATAGCAACTATACCCATAATGAACAATTATGTTCATGAAACCTTGAAGTAGAATTTTGGGTGAACAATACACACCGAATATTATGTTAAATCCCTACGAGAATTTGAGTTAGTTTGAGTAGGATTATGAACTCTCAAACAAGTGGTTAAGTGAATGGTTAATATTTGTGAGATAAAGACTTGTAAATTAGCTCTATGTGGATGTATAAACTTGAGAAAATATGTGCTTGTGGTTGACATGTTATATGAGTAATATGAATTACTTGATATTTACCAAGTTCACTACTTTTGAACTTGGGGTTAAATTGAATAAGATTAGTAGATACCATTTTGTGCATTGCATTGAAGTCTAGCTGGCATTTGTTTAACGAGTCAAGGTGGGACAACATATAGCCTTGACAAATCAATGTTTGGAATCGCTATAAGTCGCCATACAGGAGTTCACACACACCTCATCTGTTGGCCACAGGTGGGAGGTAGCCCCACTGTCGTTGCCATACGCGTGACTTTGGTTGCTAAGATCCGATAGATTATCAGGGAGACCCGACAGGTTTGGGGATGTCGATATATCATAGACGAGTATCGATACACGTTGGCTAATTTGTGTATTGCAAGAGCAATACAAAGATAAATAAAGAGAAAGATATCCTTTATTATATGATTTACTTACAAGCACTTATGTGAACATCAAAGTGCTATGTGTTTAACATGAGTTGTATATCATGGATGATATTTCATGTTGTGTTGTGATGTATAGAAATGCTATCACTTTGTTACGATTACAGTTGAGCATTATGCCATGACATATAGTTGCATTTAGTAACTTATTGAGTTTCGACTCACCCCGTTGTGTTTAAATGTTTTCTTTAGATCTGAACCAGCCAGGCAGCTCTCGGTGAGGTCGGTGAGGACGCTACTAGATAGTAGGTTGTCTTCGTGGTTGTACTTGGTCTATACAGTTGTTATAGCATTTTCTTTTGGTGAGATACGATGGTTATGTAAAGTTATATAGACTTTACTTTTGGGTAGAATCATACTTGGTTTTGTATTATTCTTTTGGTAGCCGACATGGATGTCGTGCTTATGTATAGTTGGTTATTATTCCAGTCGCGTTTTCGAGCAGGTTGTGGCTCGTGGTTTATTTTGTTGTTCCGACATGTTGTGGCCGATGATGTTAAAATTGTTGTTATTTCTTCTCCCGAGTTATAGACTCGAGGTTGTTATTAGTTGGTGTTCCAGCAGTAGTATCGCCGAAGGCTAGTTTATTATTGTTAAATTAGGTGTTTATATTTTATGCTAAGTCTTGTTATGTTGTTTTGGCAATCCGACTTGGGATTTTGCATGGAAATCCGGGTCGGGGCGTCACAGTTGGTATCAGAGCAATGGTTTCGCTGTCGCCGAGATAGGTTCCTTGGCCTAGGTGGGTGTGATTATAGTTGAGTTTTTAACGTCGAGTGTTGTGTGTAGGTTGTTAAGATGGTTGAGACTAAACGTTTTGAGTCGGGTGCTGGGGGAAGTGAACAAGGTGATGAAAATGTTGATCGCCCACAGAATGTGCTTCCTGAACAGAATCAGAATCAGAACGAGTTGTTGGTAACTATGTACAACAGAATGATGGAGAGGATGGATCAATTGTCTCAGAGAATTGATGCAGGAGCAGCATCACAACCTAAAGTGGTGGCACCGCAACCGGAAATTGTAGTACCACAACCGGAAGTACGACAGAGAAACAATACTGCAGTACTTGAGAAATTCTTGAAGATGAAACCGAGAAACTTTGTCGAAGAACCTGACGCTACAAAGGTGGAGTTATGGGTCGAACATATCATTAAAATATTTATAGCTTTGGGATGTACTGATGACGAGAAAGTGGTATTAGCAGTGTTCAAGCTAGAGGGTGTAGCGGAGCACTAGTGACAGGTATTGCAAGAGAGCTAGAATTTGCAAGGGATGTAGTCTAGTTGGCCTAACTTCTTAAGGGAGTTTAAGGCTCAGTATGTTCCAATAGTGGTTCGTGACAAGAGAGAAAGGGAATTTTATGATCTCGAACAAGGGAATATGTCGGTGGCGCAGTATTCAGCGAAGTTCACCGAGTTGGCCCGATATTGTACTTATTTAGTTCTGGATGAGGTAAGAAAGACTCAGAAGTTTGTGAAAGGTTTGAAGACAGAGTATTGGAAGCAATTGCTATCACTTCGGCTTACTGATTATCGCAGCGCGGTGGATCGTGCATATGTGATAGAGGGCGATATCTAGGAGCACAAAGGAAGAATGGGTGTAGGTAATTTTCAACAGTCTTCGCAATTAGTTGGGCGAGGACAAGGTGGAGGTAATAGAGGTAACAGGGGTAATTTCAGCAACCAAAATCGTGGAGGTAATCAGAATAGATCTCAGTCTGAAGGGCAATCAATGCAACAGGCTAGTGGGCGAGGTCCTAATGTTCCTGCTACTCAAGGGCAGCGAAGTACTCCAGTGATATGTAATTATTGTTTGAGACTGGGGCATTCCGAAGATAGTTGTCGGTTTAAGTCGGGGTATAAAGCTGGTCAATGTTTTCAGTTTGGGGAGATGAGACACATGAAAAGAGACTGTCCTAAGTTAAAAGGTGGTCAGCCGGGAACCTCTAGTCAGCAGTCTAGCGGTGCCAAGAGAGATAATAATGGTAGGCCTAAAGTACAGGGTCGTGTGTTTGCACTCGATCAGCGAGGAGTGCCTGAGTCGACGTCTGTGATAGGAGGTAGTCTTTCTATTTTCGGTAATAAGGCACGAGTGCTTATAGATCCAAGGTCATCTCATTCATATATTGCATTTCATTATGTGCACAATTTATGTGTGTTACCCCAGTCTTTGCCATATATGCTTGAGGTGTCTACTCCATTGGGAGAACATATGATAGCGTCGGATGTCTATCGAGCTTGTGACATACTTATTGGTGATCACACTTTACATTTTCTATGGCTGGTATACCTGAGTTTATGTTTGTTGGTGATAATGTGCAAAGTGGTATAAATGTTATTTCTGCTTTGAGAGCTAGAAAGTTGCTATCTTGTGGTTGTGCGGGATATCTGGCTTGTGTGGTTGACAAAAGTATAGCTACGCCAAAGTTAGAGGAAGTTTCAGTTGTCTGTGAATTTTCTGATATGTTTTCCACTGAGTATGCTATGTCTCCTGATCGAGAGGTCGAGTTTTGTATTGAACTGTTGCTGGTTACAGCTCCGATTTCGAAAGCTCCATATAGAATGGCACCTACCGAATTTAAAGAATTAAAGGTACAGTTACAGGAATTACTCGACAGGGGATTCATTAAGCCGAGTGTATTGCCATGGGGTGCACCAATGTTGTTCATTAGAAAGAAGGATGGTACTTTGAGATTGTGTATCGATTACAGACAGCTAAATTAGGTAACAATCAAGAATAAGTACCCATTACCACATATTGATGATTTATTCGATCAGTTGCAGGGATCTATTATGTATTCCAAGTTAGATTTGAGAAGTGGTTACCATCAACTGAAAGTGCGAACGGAAGATGTGCCAAAAACTGCTTTCCGTACAAGATATGGGCATTTTGAATTCGTGGTCATGCCGTTTGGGCTAACAAACACACCCGCAGTATTTATGGATCTAATGAATCGAGTATTCCATCAGTATTTAGACTGCTTTGTTGTGGTATTCATTGATGATATCCTTGTTTATTCCAAGACACGAGAAGAGCATGAGCAACACCTCAGGGTGGTATTATTTATTCTTCGAAAGAAACATTTGTTCGCCAAATTTAGCAAATATGCGTTTTGGTTGGAAGAAGTGGCATTCTTGGGGCATGTGGTCTCGAGTGCAGGAATAGCTGTTGATCCATCAAAAATTGAGGCAGTGACAAAGTAGAAAAGACCGAGTACTGTTACCGAGATTCGTAGTTTCTTGGGGTTAACAGGGTACTACTGAAGATTCATTGAGGGATTTTCTAAGATCGCTACTCCAATGACAAACTTAACGAAGAAGACAACACCATTTATTTGGGATGATAAGTGCGAAGCTAGTTTCCAAGAGTTGAAACGACGGTTAACAACGGCTCCGGTGTTAGCATTACCCAGTGGCGGTAAAAATTTCATAATTTATAGTGATGCTTCCAAGGAGGGTTTAGGTTGTGTATTAATCCAAAATGGAAGGGTTATTGCTTATGCATCAAAGAAGTTGACGATGGCTGAACAGAACCATCCTATTCATGATCTAGAGTTAGCGGCGATTATGTTTGCGTTACACAAATGGAAACACTATTTGTATGGAGAAAAATTTTAAGTTTACACGGATCATAAAAGTTTGGAGTATCTTTTCTCGCAAAAAGAGTTAAACATGAGACAACGGAGATGGATGGAGAAATTGAAGGATCACAACTGCACTATTCTTTACAATCCGGGGAAAGCAAACGTAGTAGCGGATGCATTAAGTAGGAAGAATTACATTTCTCATCTAATGGTTCGAGAATGGAAGAAATTAGCAGACTTGAGGGATTAGGGTCCTAATGAGATCGAACATGAGATAATTTTTGCAAGTGTTCGGGCTACGCCAGTGGTGTTCCAATAGATAAAAGAAGCTCAAGTTAATGATCCAAAATTGGGGAAGATAATGGCTGAATTAAGTGAAAGTAAGACTTCCGAGTTTTCAATGAACAAAGAAGGTATTCTTGTATTTCGGGGGAGGATTTGTGTACCTTCGAATGAGGAAATTAAGGGACAAGTTCTTGATGAAGCCCATAAGGCTAGATATACCATACATCCAGAAAGTACCAAAATGTATAGAGATTTAAAGAAGCAATTCTGGTGGAGTGGTATGAAACGAGAGATAGCAGAATATGTATCAAGATGTTTAACTTGTCAACAAGTCAAAGCCGAGCATCAAAGTCCCGCAGGTTTGCTAAGCTACTTGAGATACCAGAATGGAAGTGGGAACATATTACCATGGATTTCGTGATAGGGTTGCCACGTACTCGACGGGGGTTTGATGCCGTGTGGGTTGTGGTTGATTGATTGACGAAATTGGCTCATTTTATTCCCATTTCGATGACATACCCATTGAGTCAGTTGGCAGCTTTATATATCCAAGAGATAGTCAGATTACATGGGGTTCTAGTTAGTATTGTTTCAGATAGGGATCCGAGATTTACATTGAGATTTTGGCAAGCTTTACAAGATGCCATGGGTACAAAGCTGAATTTGAGTACATCGTTTCATCCTCAGTCAAATGGTCAGTCGGAGAGATTAATTCAAGTACTTGAGGACATGCTACGGGCGTGTACAGTGGATTTCAAGGGAAGTTGGGATTCACACTTGCCTTTAGCGGAGTTTGTTATAACAATAGTTTTCAAGCGAGTATTGAAATGGCTCCATATGAAGCCTTATATGGACGGAAATTTCGATCACCAATCTGCTGGGATGAAGTTGGTGAAGCTAAAATATGGGGTTCCGATATGGTACAAAAATCGGCTGAAAGTGTGAAGGTGATTCAAGATAGACTACTTATGGCTCAGAGCCGACAGAAAAGCTATGTTGATCATCGACGTAGGGATCTTGAATTCCAAGTTGAGGATTATGTGTTCTTGAAAGTATCACCCTGGAAGGGCACGAAGAGGTTTGATAAAAAAGGAAAGTTATCCCCAAGGTTTATTGGACCCTTTGAGATACTTGAGAAGGTTGGGGCTTTATCTTATAGAATTGCTTTACCTCCTTTTTTATCCGAGATTCACAATGTGTTTCATGTGTCCATGCTTCGCAAGTATATGAAAGATGAATCACATGTGCTTGAGTATGAAGAGATCTCTTTTGAACCCCGATTTGTCTTATGTCGAGAAACCAGTGAAGATCCTTGACACCAAAGAGCAAGCGTTACGTACTAAACGAATACCACTTATGAAAGTATTATGGAGAAATCATAAGATTGAAGAAGCCACTTGGGAAACTGAGAGTGAGATGCATGAGAAGTATGCACACTTGTTTGGTGAGATTGGTAAGTGAATTTAGGGACAAAATTCCTTTAAGGAGGAGAGGATGTAATACCCTAGCTCTCCTATGTGTTAATTGCATAATTGTATGCCTTGATATTATGTTAAATAAACATGATGGAAATATGTGCATAGCATGGTAATAAAAGAATGCCGTGGTAGTGATGTGAATTATAATGATATACATTGTGTAGTTGATATGTGTTTTAAAATTATAATGACAGAATTGTTGTTTGTGTTTTAAAATTATAAATTTACATGTTAGACTTTTGGCTTAAAAGAGGACACGTCTTGGAGGACTAAAATCAGCCTCTCTTCCACCTCTTCCACCCCTTGAAACCTGAGAGAGAGAACACAATACTCTCACTTCTTCAAATCACTCAAGAACTCAAGAGAAGTGTGTGTGTGTGTGTGTGTGTGTGCCGTCAAGGTGAGAACACTGTGTGTTTTACATCTCTTCATATTTCAACCATCAAACCTTGTATGCAAGACCATAGTTGGGTTGCTAAAGACTAAGAGAACTATTTTAAAGGCTTTGATTCTAGTTTTAGTGGTGTGATTTCCCAAATTGAGGTAAGTTACTAATCCCCCTTTGTATGCGTAAAGCTTCAAAGCATGCTAGTTACATAATGAATTCGCTAGCGTTGTTAAAGATGTTATTTACATGTCTAAATGCTACTTGGATGTGTGAGAATCTTGGTTGTAATGAATTCTTGGTATGAGATGGTTTGGTGGAAATGAATACTCCATTATTGAACTTAGAATTGTACTAAGAGAAGAACGAAGACTAGAATTGGGAGATAAGTTGCACATAGCAACTATACCCATAATGAACAATTATGTTCATGAAACCTTGAAGTAGAATTTTGGGTGAATAATACACAGCGAATATTATGTTAAATCCCTACGAGAATTTGAGTTAGTTTTAGTAGGATTATGAACTCTCAAAGAAGTGATTAAGTGAATGGTTAATATTTGTGAAATAGAGACTTGTAAATTAGCTCTATATGGATGTATAAACTTGAGGAAATATGTGCTTGTGGTTGAAATTTTATTGAGTAATATAAATTACTTGACATCTACCAAGTTCACTAATTTTTAACTTGGGGTTAAATTGCGTAAGATGAGTAGATACCATTTTGTGCATTACATTGAAGTCCAGCTGGCATTTGTTAACGAGTCAAGGTGGGATGACATATAGCCTTGACAAATCAATGTTTGAAATCGCTATAAGTCGCCGTACCGGAGTTCACACACACATCATCTGTTGGCCACAGGTGGGAGGTAGCCCCACTGTCGTTGCAATACGCGTGACTTTGGTTGCTAAGATCCAATAGATTATCGGGGAAACCCGGCAGGTTCGGGGATGTCGATATATCATAGACGAGTATCGATACACGTTAGTTATTTTGTGTATTGCAGGAGCAACACAAAGACAGATAAAGAGAAAGATATCCTTTATTATATGATTTACTTACAAGCACTTATGTGAACATGAAAGTGCTATGTGTTTAACATGAGTTATATATCATGGATGATATTTCATATTGTGTTGTGATGTATAGAAATGCTATCACTTTGTTACGATTACAATTGAGCATTATGCCATGACATATAGTTGCATTTAGTAACTTATTGTGTTTCGACTCACCCCGTTGTGTTTAAATGTTTTCCTTAGATCCGAACCAGCCAGGCAGCTCTCGATGAGGTCGGTGAGGACGCGACTAGATAGCAGGTTGTCTTTGTGGTTGTACTTGGTTTGTACAGTTGTTATAGCATTTTCTTTTGGTGAGATACGATGGTTATGTAAAGTTATATAGGCTTTACTTATGGGTGGATTATACTTGGTTTTTTATTATTCTTTTGGTAGCCGACATGGATGTCGCGCTTGTGTATTGTTGGTTATTATTCCAGTCACGTTTCCGAGCATGTTGTGGCTCTTGGTTTATTTTGTTGTTCCGGCATGTTGTGGCCGATGATGTTAAAATTGTTATTATTTCTTCTCTTGAGTTATAGACTCGAGGTTGTTATTAGTTGGTGTTTCGGCAGTATTATCGCCGAAGACTTATTTGTTATTGTTAAATCAGGTGTTTACATTTTATGATAAGTCTTGTTATGTTGTTCTGGCAATCTAACTTGGGATTTTGTATGGAAATCTGGGTCGGGGCGTCACAATTATAAACCATAACAAGAGTTCAAAGCTCTAAGTACGTTCGACGGAGTGGATCGATATAATCAGATATCAATGTCGGATACTATACACACTACCCGAAACATAGAGTGTACCACATTCATGATATATGACACGAGAATGGAATGATCTCAACTCTCGACCCAACACGTCTAGCATGTACGTAAGGTTCTAAAGAACAACCTCCTTGCTATACCATTTGGCATACGCATAATGTTATACGATCTATCGGTATCGTACAATCTATAAAGTCTGACTAAACTAGTATAGTTTATCCAGTCTACACATCTCATATACAATCTAGTAATCACATGCTCATCACTGGGGTGGCTGATACTGACTCTATATCTCTTAGGTCGAACAAACATACAATACACATGACAATACACAAGTCATAAATGGCTAATCACAAGCCTACAACAACACATGTTCCACTGAGCACGATGGCTCATATAATACCAATACACATCAAACCATTAGACAAGGAATGATACACAATCTACACATAAGATACAAAAAAAATTTCAAGTGTAACTACTCCATTTACTTGACCATTCCGTTTGGTAATAGGATTAGCCAATTCTATCTAACATGCTATCAACTTAGTCTCGACGAATATCTCTTGACAATCAAATTAGGGGCCACTCTAAAGTGCCTTCAAAAGCTTTCGTCGCAGGGCGTTAGGGACAAGTGATTAAAAATATGCCCCTTAGAATCGGTCTCATGCACATAAGTGTCAAATACAAGTAAATGTACCTAAGTGTATTGTAATACGCCGATCATACTTCTTTCCTAGTTTACTCGTATGTTTGGTCAATTCGAGTGTTATTTCGTGTGATTAACTTCGGGTATGTTTGAGTCTTGAGTTCTTTGTCATTCGTGCATCAATACGGGATAATATAGTTGAGTTTTGAGTGTGTTTTGACCTTAAGATAGATAAAGATACACACAAAAGCATGGATGCATATGCTTAAACTCGAAATTTTGTTCATCCGAACAAAATCTGTAGTAATTTCGCCATAGATTTGTGTAAAAAACTCAGATTTACAAACTGTTTGATTCTATATAAACTAGACTTGAAGAGCTTTCCAATGACACCTTATTCGCAATTTTTGAACTTGTAGATCATCCAAGACATGTCTTTAAAGTTGACTGAAAAATTAGAATTGACACAGCTTTGACTAGGTTTTAAGTTAGTTGACCATTTGACTCAATTTTCATTGGCTGAGACTTATGGACGTCCAATGACTCTTTGACCAGACATACTAAGCCACTTGACTCCATTAGAGGCCCAAGAACACTTTCATTTGTTCATCTTCAACCTTAGAGCTTAGAGAGAGAGGCGAGAGAGTTCTAAAGTGAGAAAGTGCCATAGTTTGCTCATTTGAAGTCCAAATCACGATCCGTCTTCGCCATTGTGGAGCTATGGACTAGAGGAACACTTTCCATGGATTGTATACTGACTTTCATGGTTTAATTTTGGTGGAGGTAAGTACTATAATATTTTGTATGTTTATGAGTTGAATTGGGAGAGTAAAACATGTAGGTTGTGTTAGATGATGATGCTTGTGTTGATTTCTTTGAAGAAATGTGTTATTAGTTGCTCCTAATGATATTTTTTTGTCTTAAGTTACTAATTTAAGTTAGAAATGGTAAATTGTTGGAAATTCTGGGTATTAGATCTAATTTTAAGTGGATGATTCTTGATGATTATAAGTCCAAATGAGGTAATTCAAAGTGGTAAATTATAGTTCCAGATGTCTAGTTTCTAAATATGAAATAATTGTAATATTTGGATATTTGTGGAATATTTAATGAATTTAACGGTACTGTTGCGCGGTGCTGGAGAAATCATATTGTGTTAATAGACTTTGTATAATAGCAACTCGTTGAGATTTTTGTCGTTAGTTTACTCGCTATGAATTTGTGAGGTTTTTTGTGTAATATATATTACCGAATAATGGTGTTGAGGATAGAATGGTTAATTAGGGATGATACTACGGTTCATCCCGATTTCTCGAATATTGGTAATGACTTAAACGGAGTCAATAAAATATAACATTATAAACCAAACCTTTATGCGAATTGAACACTAGTCGTGACTAACTCTGGCGGAGTCGAATAGGATGTGACTTGTAATGAGTCGTGATATACATTGTACACAATGATAACGATATGTGATAGGTTATACTATACATGAGATGACATACCATGTTTATCGTTCCAATACGGACGATGTGACTTGTAATAAATTGTGATATACATAGTACACGACGATAATGTTATGTGATGGTTTATGCTATACATGAGAAAAAGTGTCTCGAGTGATTATAGGATACTGTAAAAAGATCATAAGTTGAATATTATGGTTATGTATTGTTTAATGGTTGTAAGTACGCGTAGATTTACATATGTTGTTATTGTGAAGTCTGACATTACGGACTTAGATAATTTAATTGAGTTGTACAACAGGCCTACTTTGCCTATTGTCTTGTTTTGGTTATATGTTCAGTGATTACGGACATTGTGTGATTGTTCTAGTATGTGATATAAAAATCATCTTACTTTGATAATTGATTGTGTGTTTAATGTTTACTAGCACACTTTGTTGAATTGTTGTTGTTGGCTTATTGGGACCTACTTGAAACATTCCCATTGTTATTGAATGTTGTTGTTGTGCTATACTCCTTACTTTGGAGTATGACCGTTTATTTTAAATGTCAAGTAAATATTCTACTTGTGTATTTAGTTTAAGTCCATGGCATATTTGTAAGGGAGGGGTGTATTGACGCTCGATTATTATAAGAGCGGGGGCTACGTAATAGTCGAAGGCCAATACATCGGTCTCTCACCCCTACCGTTGGCCGTGGTAGAGGAATAGCGCCAAGTGTTTGTAGGTAAAAACCGCAACGTTGGTAAGCTATTATACCGTGGTGACTTTTTTGGGTTGTAGGGACCGGTGGCACCTGTTTATTGTGAATTTTAAATAAAATGGGTCACAGGTTATTTGTTTTGAGCTCTTGGTTTTGTTATGGTTCAAGCACGACAACAACGGCTTCGAATTCTTGATTTGGTTTATTGATTGAGCACGTTAACAACGGCTTCGATATTTGGTATTTTATTGGCTGGTTGGTTAGAACTATTGGTTTGGTCGGAGGTGTACCTCGACGCCGTATCCGTTTAAATGTGTTTACTTACTGCTTTTATGTACTTCCTATACAAGTGAATGTTGGTCATAATTTCCAACTGGTATGGGACGGTTGGCGATCGTTGAGCCTCTCGTTAGTATAGGGTTGGTTACCTTTATGTGCTCCTACATGTTTATTTTTCTGTTATATTGTGCATAATGCCATGCCATAGAGTCACATGTAGTAACTTGTCGATTAATGGTTAAGCTAAAATTGTTACCAAGATTAGTGCATTTAGAGTCTTGGTTTGCTGTTGCATTCATACTCATAGCACCTAATTAATACATTATAGTATCTTACGGAGTCTTTTAGACTCACCCAACAACCTCCTCAATTTGCAGGTTAAGTTGCAACACAGCGAGTCTTGAACTTGGAGTTAGCAAGATGTATTTGTATTGTCATTTTCTTCTTGTTTCTTGTATTGTGAGATCGTTAGGTTCACTAAGTTATGTAAACTTAGTATATGGGTAAAAATAGTTATATTTTTCAGATTTGTTTTTTTGTGCCGACTTGTGTGGTCGTGCCGGTTGTTGTACTCTATTATTTTGAATTTCTGACGCGTGGTATTTTAGTATTATTGTTTCTCCAGCTCGTGTATTTACCCGTCGAGTTTTTTTATTGTCGAGTTTATCTTTAGTGTTGTTCTCCGGCGTATGTTTTGGCCGTTGAGGTTTATTTAGTTGTAGTTGTTGTATGAGTTTTTGAAACTCACATTTTAACTTTTCTGCTACATAGTTTTGGTTTTGAGCTTGTGTAGCTCGTTCACTTCTGTGGATTTTAGTTGTTTCTTTTAGTTTCGCACACCGAGTTGGGGTTCAACATCGGATCTCGGACTCGGGTCGTCACATGTAACATAAGTCTCTAGTGTGT
Source organism: Platycodon grandiflorus (assembly GCA_016624345.1). Lineage (NCBI taxonomy): Eukaryota > Viridiplantae > Streptophyta > Magnoliopsida > Asterales > Campanulaceae > Platycodon > Platycodon grandiflorus. The sequence goes on from CM028363.1 coordinate 31,276,339, forward strand.
ATAAGTTTCGCATTCCATGATGTGATATGCAAGAATGAAGTGTCTAAGTTAGTACGGACTCAAGATCTCGCACTATCGTAACTCAACACTCCTATTAACCACTAGAGAACTCGTGACCCAGAATCTTGGGTCTACCACAACTATCTCCTCACATGATTACCAATCTCAAGCCTAAGATGTTCTTTAAAGCGCCCCGGCTATAAATCTCTGTGATTAACAGTGTCGCGACCCGACCCGAGATCCGATGTGAATCTTGTTCGGACCGCGAGGAAACGGAGAAGACACAAAAGTAGCATCTCAAAAATTCCATTTAAAAAGAGTGCAAAGTCATGAGAAAACCCTGTAATGCACGTGCAAGTTTTCTTTAAAACAACAAGATCTTTAAATCAATGCTAAACCTCAACGGCGCAACAAGCCGGAGAAACAACACGTTAGCTAACAACAACAAACTCGAGCTAACAGGCTCGGTACATGTATAAACCATATCAGAGTGCGCGGAATTTAAAGTTTACAATTATATACAACAGCACGGCAACCATGCCGGCACAACAAAAGAATATATCAAATAACAGTCGAGACTACTACCCAACAAATACATTGTTTAAATAACAAGTACACCCTCGGCCTCACCAAAAGAAAATACTAGGCACAAGGTGCACTACCAAAAGAAGACGTCCAACAGGAACTGAACTCAATCGACTAGGGATTCCTCTCCGGCCCTTGATCTAAGGAAAACAAATAAACACAAAACGGGGTGAGTCGAAACTCAATTAGCTACTAATGCAACAATATGGCATACTAGATGCAAGACAATAAATATAACAAGTACTCATGTCATCACGAAACCATTTTAATACAAAACGGAAGTAACAAGTGTTGCACATAGCCAAACAACCCCATACTACACGAGAGGCTCGACGATCGCCAACCGTCCCATACCGGTTGGAAACCATGACCAACATTCGCTCATACAGGAAGCACATAAGAGCTATAAGTAAACAGGTTACAAAGGATACGGTGTCGAGGTACACCTCCGACCAAACCAATACTTACAACCAACCAACCAATATTATACCAAATGTAGAGCCGTTGTTGACGTGCTCGAGCTATATCGAAACCAAGATCTTACAATAAAGAATCCGTGAACCATTTTATTTGAAATTTCACAATAAACCGGTGCCACCGGTCCCTACAACCAATATTATACCAAATGTAGAGCCGTTGTTGACGTGCTCGAGCTATATCGAAACCAAGATCTTACAATAAAGAATCCGTGAACGATTTTATTTGAAATTTCACAATAAACCGGTGCCACCGGTCCCTACAACCCGGAAAGGTCACCCCGGTACAATAGCTTACCAACGTTGCGATTTTTGCCTACAAACACTTGGCGCTATTTCCTCTACCGCGGCCAATGGTAGGGGGCGAGAACCCAATGTATTGGCTTTCAACTATTACGTAGCCCTTGCTCTTGTAATAATCGAGCGTCAATACACCCCTCTCTAACAAATATGCCATGGACTTAACTAAATGCTCAAGCAGAATATTTACTCGACATTTAAAAATAAAGGTCATACTCCAAAGTAGGGAGTATACCACAAAAATAACATTCAACAATGATACGAATGTCACAAGTGAGTTATAATAATCCCACACCACAAATAATCAACTTATAAACATTACGACAATTTACGTAATATCAAAACACACAACCGGTGTAACCAAATTTTCAAACGAATCACTCGAATCATCGAAGAATTCCCAAATCACACACGTGGTCTCATAATTTATGAAATCCTAACGAACTCCGTTAGAGTCATTTTTGGTTTCTAATGAGTTCGAGTTTACGCAAATTAATCATACCGTAAACTTAACAATTACTAGTCATATTTCACATTTCTAACATGTAAACATGAGTCTCCAAACACATTCACAAAGTCAACCACGAATTTGAAAGGTCAACATAGTCAAACATACTCAAAATTGATAATTTCTAAAATATATCATCAAATAACAAGTCCAAGATGACTAGCAATTCATAATTGAGGAAGAACAAGGGATAGTAGCTTACAACTTGAAGTTTCAACCCAAGTAAAGTCACATGCAAGGTTGTGAATGGCTTCTCCTAGCCAAGAGCTTCAAAATGGTAGTGTTGGATTGTGATTTGGTCTTCAATTGATCAAACTATAAGAATTTCTTAGCACAAACTCTTCTCACCTTCTCTCACACTTGCTAAGGTTGAATATGCTAAAATGGTGTATGAAGTGAGTCTCTCATAGTGCATAAGTGACTTACTAAGGCTGGAGAGATGGTCAAAGTTCGTACACAATTCTCAGCCCTTGGATGATGGTCAACAAGTCAATTCAAATAACAGAGCCCATCGCTATGTGGGCGCGCCATGCGGCCGCATAGCTTCTATGCGAGCGCGCCATGCGTCCACATATAATCCAGTGACTTAAGGGTTTTGTGCGGCTAGCATTATGCGGCCGCATGGGTCTTATGCGGGCGCCTTATGCGGCCGCATGAGATCCAGAATATGAGGCCTTATTGGCACTATACGGCTGGCTGCATAGTGTCTGGTTCAGGCCAAAATGTTCCAAAACTAAACCAAAGTGATTCTAAAACATTCCTAAGTCACCCAAAGATGATACCAACTCAAACCAAGTTTAAAACACAACCACAACACATTCCAAACCACATAAAATGAAGCTTTAGATGCACATCAAATCAAATGCAAATGACCATAAGACTTCTAACACATATTCATACACTTGAAAAGTCTATAACAAACTCAATTGTAAGTACATTTGAATGATTTATGCACATGAAATGACGATGTCAATGTAAGAGGTACAAATATAGAATGAATGCGAATGATGCAAATAGTGCGGGTGTTACATCCTCACCCCCTTAGAATAAATTCGACCGCAAATTTACTTACCAAACTCAACAAATAAGGAAGGCTACTTTTCAGGCATCTCCTGTTCTAATTCCCAAGTGGCCTCCTCGATGTTATGACTTCTCCACAAGACTTTCACAAGTGGAATAAACTTCGACCTCAACACTTGTTCTTTTGTGTCGAGTATTCTCACGGGTTGCTCAACATTGGAAAGATCGGGTGTCAAGTCTACCGGCTCATACTCCAATATGTGCGATGCATCCGATAAGTACTTTCTCAACATAGACACATGGAACACCAAATGAACGCCCAACATCGACGGTGGTAGGGCAAGTCTATAGGCCAACTTTCCAACCCTTTCCAAAATCTCAAATGGACCAACGAACCTTGGAGTCAATTTCCCTTTCTTACCAAACCTCTTGACCCCAATTCGTGGCGAAACCTTTAAAAACACATGATCACCTACCTCGAATTCAAGATCCCTTCGTCGATGATCTGCATAACTCTTTTGTCGACTTTGAGCCATTTTCAACCTTTCTCGAATAAGCTTTACACTCTCAACTGATTCATGAACCATGTCAGGACCCCATAACTTCGCTTCGCCGACTTCATCCCAACAAATTGGAGAACGACACTTTCTTCCATATAGAACTTCATAAGGAGCCATCTCAATAGTCGATTGATAGCTGTTGTTGTACGCAAATTCTATCAATGTTATGTGTGAATCCCAAATCCCTTTGAAATCCATCGAACAAGCTCGCAACATGTCCTCCAGTATCTATATGATCCTCTCAGATTGCCCGTATGTCTGAGGATGAAATGCCGTGCTAAGGGTTAGTTTTATGCCCAAAGCATTCTGAAGTGACTGCCAAAATCACGAAGTGAACCGTGGATCTCGATCTGACACTATGCTAACTGGCACCCCATGTAACCTCACAATCTCCTGTATGTACAAGGTAGCAAGTTTATCCATCGAGTAAGTCATCGCAATCGAAAGGAAATGTACCGACTTGGTCAACCTGTCAATAATAACCCAAACCGCATCATGACCTCTACGAGTCCGTGGCAACCCTGTCACAAAATCCATCGCTATGTTCTCCCATTTCTATTCCGGAATCTCCAACGGTTGTAACAATCCTGCCGATCGTTGATGTTCTGCTTTTATTCTTTGACAAGTCAAGCACTTTGATACAAACTCGGCCACCTCTCTCTTCATACCACTCCACCAAAAGTTCTTCTTCAAGTCTTGATACATCTTAGTACTCCCCGGATGAATCGTGTATCTAGACTTGTGAGCCTCTTCTAATACTTACCTTTTAACCTTATCAATCGCCGGTACACAAACTCTGTTTCGAAACACAAGGACTCCTTCACTGTTCTTCGCAAAATCTGTTGTCTTTCCTTCATTCAACCCATCAATCAATGTCTTCAATTCCGGGTCGTCCTCTTGTGTTTCTTTAATCCTTTGGAGCAATACTGGCGTAGCCCGAAGGTTAGCAAAGATTACTCCCTGTCCCGATCTACATGGACCCCAGTCTCGAACATCCTCAAGCATTTTCCATTCACGAGTCATCAAGCAAGACATGTATGCCTTTCGACTAAGTGCATCCGCTACCACATTGGCTTTCTCTGGATGATACAAGATAGTACAATCGCGATCCTTAAGCCGTTCCATCCATCTCCGCTGTCTATTGTTCAACTCCTTTTGGGAAAATATGTACTTGAGACTCTTGTGGTCGGTGAACACTTCGAACTTAGCCCCGTATAGGTAATGTTTCCACTTGTGTAGAGCAAAGATGATCGCAGCTAACTCAAGGTCGTGGGTTGGATAATTCTGTTCAAATGGAGTCAACTTCCAAGAAGCATACGCTATCACTTTCCCATTCTGTATCAAAACATAACCCAAACCCTCTTTCGAATCATCACTGTATATCACTAACCCATCCTGTCCGTTCGGTAGTGCCAAGATCGGAGCTGTGGTCAACCTCCTTTTTAGCTCTTGGAAACTCGCCTCGCATTTGTCATCCCATACAAAGGGTTTATTCTTTTGTGTCAAGTTCGTCATCGGAGTCGCAATTTTAGAAAACCCTTCAATGAACCTCCGATAATAACCCGCCAAACCCAAGAAGCTTCGAATCTCCGTTACCGACTCGGGTCTTTTCCAATTCACCACTGCCTCTATCTTAATTGGATCCATCGAAATACCATTACACGAAACAACATGGCCTAGAAAAGAAATCTCCTCAAGCTTGCACACTTAGTAAACTTTGCATACAACTTCTTTTCCCTCAATACCGACAATACCAACCTCAAATGTTTCTCGTGCTCCTCCCGAGATTTTAAGTACACAAGAATATCGTCGATGAATACTAGGGGTGGCAATGGCAGGCACGACACGATTGCATGAACCAGCACGACACGATTATAAACACGAATTACAGAGACAAGAAACACGATAAGGCATGACACGACACGACACGACACGACACAAAACACGACACGAAAACACGAAATTATAAATTTAGTTAAAATAACGTTTATTATTATATTTATGATCAAATAAGATAGATAACACGAAAACACGATAGTGTGGCACGAACACGACACGATGACACGAATTGCCACCCCTAATGAATACCACCACAAAACAATCCAGATAAGGCAAGAAAATTTTATTCATTAGATCCATAAACACAGCTGGTGCATTCGTCAACCCAAATGGCATCACCACAAACTCGAAGTGCCCGTATCGAGTTCGGAATGCCGTCTTCGGTATATCTTCCGCCCGAACCTTCAATTGGTGATAACCACTTCGAAGATCAAATTTGGAGTACACGACGGAGCCCTGTAGTTGGTCAAATAGGTCATCAATGTGTGGAAGAGGATATTTGTTTTTAATGGTTACCTGATTTAACTCCCTGTAATCAATGCACAACCTCAAGAAACCATCTTTCTTCCTCACAAACAATACCGGTACACCCCACGGTGATACACTCGGCCTAATAAAACCCCGATTCAGCAATTCTTCTAACTGTACCTTTAACTCTTTCAATTTTGCCGGTGCCATGCGATACGGTGCCTTTGACAATGGAGCGGTACCTGGCAATAATTCAACACAAAACTCCAACTCCCTATCCGGAGGCAAATCATATTCAGATGAAAATACATCCGGAAATTCACGTACAATTGGAACATCCTCCAATACAACAACTTTCTTCGATTTATCAACCACACATGCCAAATACACTGTACACCCATGTGATAATAATTTTCGAGCTTTCAAAGCTGATATCATATGAATACCACCCATGCATTTATCACCCTCAAACATAAACGGAGGCCTATCAGGCAATTCAAATGTAACAACTTTCTTACGACAATCAACTATGGCATGATGAGTGTGCAACCAATCCATACCTAAAATGACATCAAAATCACGGATGGGCAGAACTACCAAATCCGCAAGCAAAACATGGCCATCAATAACAACTTCACATGCACGATGAACATCAGAAGCAACTAGGCACTCTTCCATTGGAGTAGACACCTCTAACACATAAGACAACAATTCAGGCATAGAATGCAAATGGCATGCAAAGTGAGATGCAATGTAGGAATGTGATGACCCTGGATCTATAAGTACTCAGGCTCACTCTCTCGAGACAAACAATGTACCTCTTATCACGTTGGGAGCATTAGGAACACCCCTCTGATCTAAAGCAAACACTCGACCCTGGACCCTTGGTCGACCGTCGTTGTCCCTTTTTACCCCCATGTTCTGTTGTGCACCCACCTGTTGTACTCCCTTGTTTCTCGGGCAATCCTTTTGAAAGTGTGTGCCATCACCGCACAAAATACATTTTCATTGTTTCCTCCAACATCGTTCTTCTGTATGTCCCTCCTTTTTGCAGAACCCACAAACATATTGTTTATTCCGTTATCCACGATCTGCTCCCCCTTGATTTCTCGATTGTTGTTGGTTCTGACCTCCCTGGCGATTGAAGTTATTTCCCTTACTTGTAGTTCCTCTGGTTCCCTGCCTTTTCCACTATGCCTGCGATCCGTGCTGACTCCCACTTGAGTTACCCGACTTACCACGGTGTTCCTCAATGTCATGCTCAATTTTGTATGCCTTATCCACTGCATTCTGATAACTCGGTAAGTCCATTGGTAATAACTGCTTACGGTATTCGATCCTCAGGCCCTTCACAAAACGGTACACTTTCTTTTCTTCAGTTGGAACCAAGTGAGCACAATACCTTGCCAGTGCTATGAACTTAATAGAATATTGTGCCACAGATAAAGTCCCTTGCTCAAAACTGAGGAATTCCACTTCTTTCTTCGCTTGCACCACATCTGGAATGAAGTGGTTTCTGAACTGTCTCACAAAAAGCTCCCATGTACGAACTACCTATTCCTGAATCCAGCTAGCTTCCAACACTTTCCACCAGTGTTCCGCTGCGTCCTCCAACTTAAATGTTGTAAACCTGACTTTATCTTCATCGGTACACCCAATTGCCACAAAAATCTTCTCAATCGATTCAATCCATTTCTCTGCTTTCATTGGATCTGGTTCGCCATCATAACTGCGTGGCTTCATTTTCAAGAATCCCCCAAGCCTACGATCATAGTCCCCATTGTCTCCAACTGGTTGACCTATCCTGTTTCCTCCTGTCTGCCCCATGCCTACCATAGCCTTTCGTTGAAATTCCAGGTTCTGCTTATTCATATCCATCATTGATTGCATAAACCCTTGCATTATGTTCACAATTCCCTCATTCGGGTTTACCGGTACCTCAGGCTATACATTCGGTTGTCCCGTAGGTTGAACTCTAGGCTGTGTAGGTGGCGGGGTATTTCCCTGTTCAGTCGAAGTAATCCCGGCTCCACTCGAGCCACCTTCCTCAGTACTAGTGCCATGTCGAGTCTCAACCATGATTAAACACCTGCAACAAACACTCGACGTTAACGACTTAAACACACAACCAACCCTCCTAAGCCAAAGATTCTCTCCTGGCTAGCTAACTTATGCTCTGATACCAACTGTCGGGACCCGACCCGAGATCCGATGTGAATCTCGTTCGGACCGCGAGGAAACGGAGAAGACACAAAAGTAGCATCTCAAAAATTCCATTTAAAAAGAGTGCAAAGTCATGAGAAAACCCTGTAATGCACGTGCAAGTTTTCTTTAAAACAACAAGATCTTTAAATCAATGCTAAACCTCAACGGCGCAACAAGCCGGAGAAACAACACGTTAGCTAGCAACAACAAACTCGAGCTAACAGGCTCGGTACATGTATAAACCATATCAGAGTGCGCGGAATTTAAAGTTTACAATTATATACAACAGCACGGCAACCATGCCGGCACAACAAAAGAATATATCAAATAACAGTCGAGACTACTACCCAACAAATACATTGTTTAAATAACAAGTACACCCTCGGCCTCACCAAAAGAAAATACTAGGCACAAGGTGCACTACCAAAAGAAGACGTCCAACAGGAACTGAACTCAATCGACTAGGGATTCCTCGCCGGCCCTTGATCTAAGGAAAACAAATAAACACAAAACGGGGTGAGTCGAAACTCAATAAGCTACTAATGCAACAATATGGCATTCTGGATGCAAGACAATAAATATAACAAGTACTCATGTCATCACGAAACCAATTTAATACAAAACGGAAGTAACAAGTGTTGCACATAGCCAAACAACCCCATACTAAACGAGAGGCTCGACGATCGCCAACCGTCCCATACCGGTTGGAAACCATGACCAACATTCGTTCATACAGGAAGCACATAAGAGCTATAAGTAAACAGGTTACAAAGGATACGGTGTCGAGGTACACCTCTGACCAAACCAATACTTACAACCAACCAACCAATATTATACCAAATGTAGAGCCGTTGTTGACGTGCTCGAGCTATATCGAAACCAAGATCTTACAACAAAGAATCCGTGAACCATTTTATTTGAAATTCACAATAAACCGGTGCCACCGGTCCCTACAACCCGGAAAGGTCACCCCGGTACAATAGCTTACCAACGTTGCGGTTTTTGCCTACAAACACTTGGCGCTATTTTCCCTACTGCGGCCAACGGTAGGGGGCGAGAACCCAATGTATTGGCCTTCAACTATTACGTAGCCCCTGCTCTTGTAATAATCGAGCGTCAATACACCCCTCTCTAACAAATATGCCATGGACTTAACTAAATGCTCAAGCAGAATATTTACTCGACATTTAAAAATAAAGGTCATACTCCAAAGTAGGGAGTATACCACAAAAATAACATTCAACAATGATACGAATGTCACAAGTGAGTTATAATAATCTCACACCACAAATAATCAACTTATAAACATTACGACAATTTGCGTAATATCAATACACACAACCGGTGTAACCAGATTTCCAAACGAATCACTCGAATCATCCAATAATTCCCAAATCACACACGTGGTCTCATAATTTATGAAATCCTAATGAACTCCGTTAGAGTCATTTTTGGTTTCTAATGAGTTCCAGTTTACGCGAATTAATCATACCGTAAACTTAACAATTACTAGTCATATTTCACATTTCTAACATGTAAACATGATTCTCCAAACATATTCACAAAGTCAACCACGAATTTGAAAGATCAACATAGTCAAACATACTCAAAATTGATGATTTCTAACATATATCATCAAATAACAAGTCCAAGATGAATAACAATTCATAATTGTGGAAGAACAAGGGATAGTAGCTTACAACTTAAAGTTTCAACCCAAGTAAAGTCACATGCAAGGTTGTGAATGGCTTCTCCTAGCCAAGAGCTTCAAAATGGTAGTGTTGGATTGTGATTTGGTCTTCAATTGATCAAACTACAAGAATTTCTTAGCACAAACTCTTCTCACCTTCTCTCACACTTGCTAAGGTTGAATATGCTAAAATGGTGTATGAAGTGAGTCTCTCATGGTGTATAAGTGACTTACTAAGGCTGGAGAGATGGTCAAAGGTCGTACACAATTCTCAGCCCTTGGATGATGGTCAACAAGTCAATTAAAAGAACAGAGCACGTCGCTATGCGGGCGCGCCATGCGGTCGCATAGCTTCTATGCGAGCGCGCCATGCGTCCGCATAGAATCCAATGACTTAAGGGTTTTGTGCGTCTAGCATTGTGCGACCGCATGGGTCTTAGGCGGGCGCCTTATACGGCCGCATGAGATCCAAAATGTGAGGCCTTGGCACTATGCGAATGCATAGTGTCTGGTTCAGGCCAAAATGTTCCAAAACTAAACCAAAGTGATCCTAAAACATTCCTAAGTTGCCCAAAGATGATACCAACTCAAACCAAGTTTAAAACACAACCACAACACATTCCAAACCACATAAAATGAAGCTTTAGATACACATCAAATCAAATGTAAATGACCATAAGACTTCTAACACATATTTATACACTTGAAAAGTGTATAACAAACTCAATTGCAAGTACATTTGAATGATTTATGCACATGAAATGACGATGTCAATGTAAGAGGCACAAATATAGAATGAATGCGAATGATGCAAATAGTGCGGGTGTTACAAACAGGACCTCCTAAATTGGTCAAATCGCAATACTAAACATTTCAAGTGACCCCCATTAATCGTCATCATTCTAGCGAGAATTTAAGGCGCACTCACTAACCTCTACAAGAGAAATAATGGACTACAAATCATAGTTAATTGGGGCAAATTTGTTACACACTGAGTTTTTCCCTTATAACTACACTCGTCTCTTATATCAAAAGCTGCAGAATCTCAAGTAGGACACACGTACGGTTGATGCGTATACGGAAGAATTTTATCAGTTATTGGCCTGGAATGATGTATCTAATAAATCATTGAACTAGGTGGTGTCACGTTATGTTGGTCTCTGGCTACCTTTTCAAGATGTCTTGAACTTATTTTCTCTTGCTACAGTCTTTGAGGCTTATCAACGGGCTGTTTTATTGGAACGACAGTTTCTCCGACGTCCTTCGGGACCTTTTTTAGCTCTGGGCACATGCCCTATTCCATCTGCGATGCCTACTGATACCCACCCTACTGCGGTTCGTGGTCAACCCGTACCCCCCAGCTCGCCCTCCTGGCCATATTGGGTCTCCTGGGTTCTCTCGCCCCGAGCAGTGCTTTTCTTGTGGGGAACATGGTCATCATAAAGCCCAGTGCCCTAAAATGGGTAGAGCTCGTGGATTATTCGTGGGTGATGATGATAGTCGGGACTATTCGGGCCTCCTATATTTGATGACGACAGACCACCAGCCCTTTCGGAGGAAATTTTATCTGGTGACATAGTCATCTCTCTAGTTTTTTATCGTGCTTGTTTAACCCCTCGCCTAGATACAGAGGACACTCTGTGGTACACCTTCTTCAAAATCCATATGCACTATCAATGGCAAGGTATGTTGATTTATAATTGATTCTAGTTCTTGTGAGAATGTGATTACAAAATCTTCTATCAAACAATTGACACTTCCTACTAAGATTCATCCCCACCTGTATAGTTTAGCCTGGTTACAACGCGGCAATAATGTCACTATCGATTGTTGTGTTTTGGTTTAAATTCTCAATTGGGGATACATATATTGATACTGTTTAGTGTGATATTGTGCCCATAGATGCGTGTCATTTGTTATTGGGCCGCCCATGGAAATTTTATCGCGGGGTACTCCACGATGGTTGTAAGAAAACTTATAGTTTGCATTTTGCCTGTCGAAACTTTGTGTTATTGCCATCGATACCGTCGACACAGCCACTTGGGCACGATAGTAAGGTTGTGCTTTTGTCTCACCAAGCCTTTATGCGTGAAATGGTTGATTCTACTTATGTGGTCATTTTATTTGTTCATGACAGTACAGGCTCCCTTGATATTGTGCCCGCAGTCGCTCCTTTTCTTCATAAGTTTGCAAATGTTTTTCCTTCCGAACTACCTACGGGAATTCCTTCGTTGTGAGATATACAACACTAGATTGACTTAATTCCTAGAGCTCCCTTGCCTAATCGACCGCATTATTGGGTGAGCCTTGCCAAACATGCGAGCTTCATAGACAGGTTGAGGATTTATTATGCAAGGGACATGTTCATGAAAGATTAAGCCCCTGTGCAGTTTCAGCATTGCTTATTCTGAACTAGGATGGTGAGTGGCGTATCTGTGTTGATAGCCGGGCGATAAATAAAATTACTGTTCGTTACCGTTTTCCATTACCAAGGCTTGATGACTTATTAGATCAGTTGAGTGGTGCGATGATTTTTAGTAAACTGGACTTAAACGGTGCGTATCATCAAATTTGCATTCGACCCAGTGATGAATGGAAAACAACCTTTAAAACTCGAGAAGGCCTTTTTGAATGACTAGTAATGTTGTTTGGTTTGTCTAATGCTCCGAGTACATTTATGCGAGTCATAAATTAGGCCTCCGGATTGATTGGTTCTTACATCGTCATTTATTTCGATGACATACTGGTATATAGCAAGTCGAAGGCGGAACATCTAAGTCACCTGCGGTCCGTTCTCCTTATCCTCCATGCTGAAAAGTTTTATGCAACTCCAGCCAAGTGCAGCTTCTTGACAGATTCTATTTTGTTTTTAGGCTATCGTATTTCGAGTGCAGGGATTGGTGTAGATGATCTTAAGGTTGCTGCCATTCGTGACTAGCCGACCCATACATCTATTTTCGAGGCACGTAGTTTTCATGGGTTGGCATCCTTTTATCGGCGTTTCATCTCACATTTTAGTTCTATTATGGCACCAATCACGGACTTGATGCACGACAAGTCCTTTGTTTGGAGTCCTGCAGCTGATGAGGCCTTTCAATTAATTAAACACAAACTCAGGAATGCTCTACTTCTTGTTCTGCCTGATTTTTTCAGTCCTTATGAGCTATTTTGTGATGCTTCTAAAATGGGAATTGGTGCGGCTTTGAGTCAAGGTGGGTGCCCCGTTGCTTACTTTAGCAAGAAGCTGACAGGCCCATGTTCCTGTTACAGTACGTATGATATGGAATTCTATTCTGTAGTTTGAACTGTTCGGCATTGGCATCATTATTTATTTCAGTGTGAGTTTGTTTTATACACAGACCATGAGGCTTTGAACCACCTATAAAATCAAGATTCTTTGTCTGCTCGCCATGCTAAGTGGTCTACATTTTTATAGCTCTTTACATTCATGATTAAGCACCAGCCTGGGATTTCTAATCGAGTAGCCGATGCTTTAAGTTGATGCCAATGTTTTCTCTCCGATATGCGGATTGCGGTGTAAGGTTTTGACAGTTTCAGTTACCTCTATGTTGCTGACCCTTTCTTCATTCTAGTACCGACTGTCATTTCTTCGGGTGATAACAGTGACTCTACCGTGAGCAATGGGTTCTTGTTCAAAAATGTATGTTTATGTGTTCCATCTTGTAGCCTTTATGCCAAGATTGTCACTCAAGTTCACAACGCAGACCATGTTCGCCGTGACCGCTCGATAGAGTTGGTCTTGTGGCATTTCTTTTGGCCAAGCGCGAGGCGTGATGTTATTCAATATGTTTCTCTCTACCATGTGTGCCAAATGTCCAAAGGTACTGTAACTAACGTGGGATTACATCGACCTTTACCCATACCATCTCAACTGTGGGCAGCCAATAGCATAGATTTTGTTTTGGGTTTGCCGTGTACGCAACGCGGACACGATTCCATTTTTTGTTGTGGTGGACCGTTTCTCCAAAATGACTCATTTTATACCTTGTCGGCGCTTTACGGATGTTGTCCATGTTTGTAACACCCGCTTCATTTGCATCATTTATATCACTTATGCCATTTATATACCTTGCATGTTTCATGCCATTCAAATGTCATTCACGTTCATGTTTAACTCCATGCGTTCGTATGCCTTGAATTGTTATTTAATTCTTGTAATTGTTCGTACTTGAGATTCATTGAACTTTTTACATTGTTAATGGTCCTTTTCAGAAACCTTTCTCGAGTGTTTTGACCTTACCATAGACTTAGAATCACTTTGAGATCATTTAGAATCATTTCGGGAGTGTTTCGGATCATTTTCGGAGAGTTTGGAGACACTAGGCACAGAGCGATCGCCCTACATCCAGAGGGTAGAGCAATTTCCCTAGACAGGGGCAAAGTGATCGCCCTACAACCAGAACAAAGCGATCGCCCTGGGCAAGGGCAGAGCGATCGCCCTGCCTTGTCGCTGCTTACCCGAGAAAACCTCATCTTTTCTAAAACTTAAAATTTTGTGTGGCTCACAATGTGCCAGACCCCTTGGTCGGTTTCACCCCTCTTTTTAGCCACTTATACACCAAATGAGAGCCTTAAACACTCTCATTCCAACCCAAACACATCCAAGAACATAGAGAGAGTTAAGTTTGGAGAGAGCTTAGAGGAAGATCTTGCCATAACTGATCGTTCGTAGTCGGAATCACGATCCGTCTTCGCCGGAGTGTAGAGCAAGGTAAGGTAATCGTTTCTAACCAAACAAAATCTTCATCTCTTGGTGGATTCTTGAATATTTACCTTCACCCACATTTTTAGGGAGTGTTGTGTTGATTTCTCAAGTTTCAAGCTTGGAAGTGAGAGAATCAACCTTGGAAAGCCTTAAAGACTTGAGGAGACTTCATCTTTGGTTTGATTTCTTCCTCCTTGGTTTGTTTTTTCAAGTGGTAAGCTACTACCCCCTCTTCTTCCCTATTTATGTCTCATTTGACATCATAAACTTCTAGCATATGAAGTTGTCATGCTTGAGTTGTGAATGTGTTGATCATGCCATGAAATATCATTGTGGACTTAGATATATGTTGATGATAAATGTACTATCATGTTGGGTATTCAAAATTGGACATTAATGTGCTAGGTTTAAAGTGCAAGACTACTTTCGTAACTCGACATTATTAGAAACTAAAAATGACTCGAACGGAGTCAGTTAGGACTCGATAATGATTGTGACCACGTGTGTGTTTTGTGAGCCTTGAGAATTTAAGATACCCATGGGCTATTGGTTACACGATATACGATTAATGATATTGTGTTATCCTTCAAAAATATTGTTGGTGTTTGAATGGCTTTGTGTAGTATAATCACTTGGCATACATGAACATGTTGTTGTTGTGGTCGTTATACTCCCTACTTTGGAGTATGACACGTTTATTATAAATGTTGGGTAAACATCTACTTGAGAATTTTGGTTGATTATGATAATGTGTCGAGTAAACATCTACTTGAGCATTCGTTAAGTCCATGACATATTTGTTTGAGGTGTATTGACGCTCGGTTATTGTGTGAGCTGGGGCTACGTAATAGCCGAAGGCCAATACACTGGGCCTCGCCCTACCGTTGGCCACGGTAGGGGTTATAGCACTAAGTGTTGTACGGAATAAACGCGACCTTGGTAAGCTATACCGTGATTGTGGGTAATTGTAATTTGCTTGCAGATTTAATTGTGTTACCTATTCGGGATTTCGATATTATATTGGGTATGGATTGGATGTGTGTATATCATGCTCATGTAGACTGTTATCATAAGCTGATTACTTTTAAAATCCCGAATCAGCCTGAATTGCAATTTTTGGGGCAAAAAGAGGGTAGTAGGTTGCATATTATTTCTGCATTACAATCTAGTAAATTGATGGCTAGTGAATGTACTGGGTATCTGACACATGTGTATGACAAACAAAAGGCCACACCTAAGCTTGAAGAAGTACCGGTAGTATGTGAATATCCTGATGTATTTCCAGATGATTTCTCGTTGCCACCTGAATGGGAAATAGAGTTCTGTATTGAATTGTTGCCTGGTACTGCTCCAATTTTGAAAGCACCTTACAGAATGGCACCTGCTGAATTAAAGAGTTGAAGATTCAGTTGCAAGAATTGCTTGATAGAGGGTTCATTAGACCAAGTGTTTCACCTTGGGGTGCACCAGTTCTATTGGTGAAGAAGAAAGATGGGACACTGAGGTTATGCATTGATTATCGACAACTGAATCAAGTGACTGTTAAGAACAAATATCCGTTACCGCATATTGTTGATTTGTTTGATCAGTTGCATGGGGCTATTGTGTTTTCAAAGTTTGATTTGAGAAGTGGGTATCATCAATTGAGAATTCGAGCAGGAGATATTCCAAAGACTGCCTTCATAACGAGATATGGGCATTATGAATTCATTGTTATGCCATTCAGGTTAACTAATGCACCTGTAGTTTTCATGGGCTTGATGAATAGAATCTTCCAACCTTATCTAGATAGCTTTGTGGTGGTATTTATTGACGACATACTTGTTTATTCTAAGTTTGAGAAAGAACATGAACATCATTTAAGGTTGGTGCTGGACTTACTACGAGAGAAGAAGTTGTATGCAAAGTTCAGCAAATGTGCATTTTGGTTGAAGGAGGTTACTTTTCTGGGGCACGTTGTGTCACAAGCAGGTATTGCTGTTGATCCTACGAAAGTGGAGGCTGTTTTGGAGTGGAAGAGACCTAGTACAGTTACAGAGATCCGTAGTTTTCTGGGCTTAGCTGGGTACTACCAGAGATTTATACCAGGATTTTCAAAGATTGCTACTCCATTGACCAATTTGACTCGAAAGAAGATTCCTTTTGTGTGGGATGAGAAGTGTGAGAATAGTTTCCAAGAGCTTAAGCGAAGATTGACATCAGCACCAGTTCTGGCCTTACCTGATGGAAGTGAACATTTCATCGTGTATAGTGATGCTTCTAAAGAGGGACTGGGTTGTGTATTAATGCAGAATGGGAAAGTTATTGCTTATGCTTCGAGGAAGTTGACACCATGTGAGCAAAATTATCCTACACATGATTTGGAGTTAGCAGCTATTATTATGGCATTGCACAAATGGAAGCACTATTTATATGGGGCCAAATTTGAAATATATACTGATCATCAGAGTCTGAAGTATCTTTTCTCTCAGAAAGAGTTGAACAATCGTCAACAAAGATGGATAGAAAGGCTTAAAGATCATGACTGCACTATTCTGTATCAGCCGGGAAAGGCTAATGTAGTCGCTGATGCTTTGAGTCGGAAGATGTATGTCTCTTATTTGATGATTAGGGAATGGAGGATGCTGGTAGATGCATGTCAATGGAACCCTTGTCAATTAAACCATGGCATCATTTTTGCGAACGTTCGTGTTCAACCAGTATTACTTGAGAGAATTAAGGAGGCACAGGAAGGAGATGTCGAGTTACAAAAGATTGAGAAAAAATTAAAGGAGGGTGAAGAAGAAGAAGACTTCCATGTGCACAGTGATGGGTTACTTAAATTCAGGGGTCGAGTGTGTATCCCTGATGATTTAGAAATCAAGCAACAAGTGATGGATGAAGGCCACAAGTCAAAGTATACTATCCACCCTGGGAGTACTAAAATGTATCGAGACTTGAAATGAGATTTCTAGTGGAACAATATGAAGAGAGAAATTAC
The DNA here is from genome assembly GCA_016624345.1 of Platycodon grandiflorus. Classification (NCBI taxonomy): domain Eukaryota; kingdom Viridiplantae; phylum Streptophyta; class Magnoliopsida; order Asterales; family Campanulaceae; genus Platycodon; species Platycodon grandiflorus. Next base: position 31,293,696 of record CM028363.1, read on the forward strand.
AAGTTACGTATCAAGATGCCTGACGTGTCAACAAGTAAAAGCTGAACATCAGAGACCAGCAGGATTACTCCAACCATTAGAAATTCCAGAATGGAAATGAGAAAATATTGCAATGGACTTCGTGACTGGATTGCCGAAGACATGCCGAGGACATGATGCAGTTTGGGTCATCGCAGATCGATTTACCAAGTCTGCACATTTCTTGCCTGTGAAGATGACATCTTCCTTACATCAGCTTGTCATGTTATATATCCAGGAAATTGTGATCGGTAGTTTCTGACCGAGATTCTCGTTTTACATCAAGATTTTGGCAGACACTTCAGGAGGCACTGGGGACTAGATTGAGTTTAAGCACTGCATTTCATCCTCAGACAGATAGTCAATTAGAAAGAACTATTCAGATATTGGAAGATATGCTGTAAGCTTGTTCACTTGACTTCAAGGGTAGCTGGGACACTTATCTACCATTAGTAGATTTTGCATACAAATAATAGTTACAAGTCAAGTATCGGATGGCTGCTTATGAAGCATTATATGGTAGAAATTGCCGATCACTAATCTGTTGGGATGAAGTAGGAGAAGCGAAAATTTGGGGTCCAGAAATTGTTCAAGAATCAGCTGATCATGTAAAAGTTATTTAGGATAGACTTCTTACTGCATAGAGTCGACAGAAGAGCTATGCCGACGTCCAAAGAAAAGATCTTGAGTTTGAAGTAGGTGATCAGGTGTTCTTGAAGATTTCTCCAGTCCGAGGTGTGAAAAGATTTGGGAAAAAGGGAAAACTTGCACCAAGATATGTGGGGAATTTTGAAATCCTGGAAAGAGTAGGAAGGTTAGCATATAGAGTGGCATTTCCATCAGCACTTGAGGGGATTCATAATGTATTCCATGTATCGATGCTGAAGAAGTACATTTCTGATCCTTCACATGTATTAGAGGTTGAACCTGTAAACCTTCAACCTGATCTATCGTACGTGGAACAACCTGTGCAACTCTTAGATCATAAAGAACAAGTGCTCAGGACAAAGACAATACCGATGGTAAAAGTCTTATGGCAAAGTCATACAGTTGAGGAAGCAACCTGGGAAAGTGAGAATGAGATGAAAATCAAGTACCCTCACTTGTTTAATAACTGAGGTAAGGAATTCGGGGTCAAATTCTTTTAAGGGGGAAAGGGTGTAATAACTGAGCATATCATTAGCATGTTGATCATATAATTATGTGCATGCATTGTTAACGTGATTATCTTGGTTCATGGTATTGATTTAATCAGTCGTAAACTCACGATTTCATGTTTCGGTACTTTACTTTCTTGCATGTTTCATAGCGTAAATTGACCCGAAACGGAAGAGATGAATCATGATACTTTACACCTAGATATACTTGATGTTATAGAAGTCTCATGTTCCTAAATCATGCTTTGAAAAAGTAGTATACGTTGTGTAAATTTGAAGTTACAAAACGAAGAAGTTGTCGACATTGTTTTCGGTTTTGTGAACTTTCTCGTGACTTTAAATCGATCCTAGAATGATATCGAACCTTTGGGGACATCCTTTGATGTGTTAAAAGTGTTGTACAATCATACCTAGGGGTGCACGAGCGATCGAATCGAGAAAACGGAGCGAAACGAAAAAATTACATAGGCTGATGAACTGTGCGCGCGCCCTAGCGCGCCCATGTACGGACAAAATGTCCAGATTTTTGTGTTTTGTGATTTTCTTGCTTTTCACCTCATGCTTGGCCTTCCTTATCTGGTCTAAAACGTGGGAAAACAGGCGAAGAGTATACTCCAGCTTTCTAAACACAAAAAAACATCCAAATCCATCTCTCAAATCTTCCAAAACTCTCCCAAAATTCCACTTTTTAACCTAAGGTTTTTAGGGTTTCTTGCATGAGCTTTTGTTCTTCCACCAAGGCAAATCAATGGGATTTTGAAGTGATTTTGTGGCTGGTTCTAGCACTGAAATACAGGGGTGAATCAAGGGTTTAACTCTTTGAATTGGTAAGGGATCATTAACTTGTTCATGTTTGTGTATAATCGGTTTATTTTGACTATTATCAATGCTAAGTTGTTATTATGGAAAGTTTGTGATTTTCAGTCATGCTATGATGTTTATTAGGCTGATATGATTATGGGTATGTGTTAATAAAGTGTGTTGATGTTCATATGAGCCTTGAAATTATTGTAGTTCAATTGTATACTCGAATTGATGAAACTGGCAAGAAGTTGACCTAAATAAAGTATGTGACATGGCTAAGATTTAGGGTTTGTGACTTGATATTGAATGGTTTGATATGGTTAAAGTGTTCATTATGTTGATTTGTGAATCTAGAACTCGAATTGATCCTTGGAGGATAACCGAAATGCCGAAATTGTGAACAAATATGGAATAAAGTGTGAACGTGAACTTGACTAACCGAATGTGCACATTCAAATAATAACTTTCAGGGGGTTTTGGTTGACTACCGACTGTCATGGGGCGGAGTGCAGTGATAGTCGGGTTGTGGCGACCTTAATCTGGTCTGTCTCCCTATTTCTGGCCAAAGTAGGGTTTACACCATGTAGATTGTTGGACAAGAGTGGTGTTGTCATATGGATGCCAAGGTTGTAGGGACTTGGGGCATGTTGACTTGTTCTGCGGAATATCTGATATATGAATTATATGATTATAATGATTTGATATGAACTTCAAAGCTGAATGGTGTATAAGGGGAGCTGGTGAGTCGGAGGTGTACCTTAACTGTTATATCTTGATATATGTGATCTTTACTTGTTTAACATGTGATATGAACTGTTGTTAGCTCATTACTTTGTAGGTTGGTCATTATTTCCAACTGGTATGGGACAGTTGGCAGTCGTGATCCTTCTTACGCTGGTAATGGGACTTAGTTGATTGTTGATTATACTAAATACATGTGACTTACTTGGTTATAACTTATGCTGATTACATGCTGCTTGTGTTAGCATCCTATTACTGTTGCATACATACATAACATGCATAAGTTTAGTGGAATCTTACTGGGTCATAGGTGACTCACCCTTTTATTATTATTTTTCCTTAGATCGGAGCGAGGCGAAGGGTTCACGTGCGTGAGGCTGTGCAGCTCATCGCGAGATCAGAAGGCGGTCATTCTTTTGGGGTAGACTTTATTGTGTATATGTTAGACAGTGGTTGTTATGCTGTCTAGGTTTCAAACATTGTTTCTGTTGTATTGTATATAAAGGCTGGATGCCTTCTTTGTTAGTCTATATGTTGGTTGGTTGAGTTGTGAAGACTCAGTTGTATATGTTCAGTTTATGAGGTGGATGGCTTATTGCCATACTTATATTTCCGCTATTATATTGTTTATCAGGTGGTTATTTTAATTATGTTTAGCTGGGTCATGCCCGAATTTAGGCTATATGTGATACCTTGAATTGGGGTGTGACAGCAATTGCCAGAGGATCATATTAACCAGAATGAGATCTTCATGCATACTATGCAAGGATTCATGCAAGCTATGATGGAGATGAATCATCAGACCATGGACATGAATAGACAGGCCATGGATGGACAGGGACAGACAGGCGGACACAGAATTGCACAACCGATTAGGGGAAACGGGGACAACAACCGAAGACTGGAGAGGTTTTTAGAAATGAAACCTCGTAACTTTAATGGTGAACCAGATTCAGAAAAAACAGAGAGATGGATTGAGTCGATAGAGAAGATTTTTGCAGCAATAGGATGCACAGATGAGGACAAGATTAAGTTTGTTACGTTCAAGCTAGAAGATGCAGTTGAACATTGGTGGAAGGTATTGGAGGCTAGCTGGGTACAAGATCAGGTAGTGAGAACATGGGAGATTTTCTTGCGGCGCTTCAGGAATCAGTTTGTTCCGGACGTAGTTCAGGCAAAGAGGGAAGTGGAATTCCTTAGTCTTGAGCAAGGAAGCTTGTTGATAGCTCAGTATTCTGCCAAATTTACCGAGCTATCCCAATATTGCACCCATCTACTTCTAACAGATGAGAATAAAGTTTATCATTTTGTGAAGGGTTTGAGGACGGAGTACCGTAAACAACTCATACAACTCGAGTTGACGAGTTATCAGAAAGCAGTGGATAAAGCTTACAGGATCGAGCATGACATTGAGGAACACCATTCTAAACTGAGGAATACAAGTGGGACACAACAAGGAGCACAGTCGAAGTGGAAGAATCAGAATACTAGTGGGACTAACAACAAAGGAGGTAATAATATTGGTCGTGGTGGTCAGTTTTAGCAAAGAGCAGGAAATCAAGAAAATGTCGTTCAGGGATAGCAAGGACAAGGAATGACATGCAATTTCTGTGCAAGGACTGGGCACACGGAGGATAGGTGTTGAAAGAAGCAAGAAAAATGCATCATGTGTGGGGATGGTACGCACTACCAAAGGGATTGCCCGAGGAATAAAGGGGTCCAACAGGGAGGTGCATAGCAGAATGTGGGTATCAAGAGAGTCAACAAGGGACGTCCTAGAGTTCAAGGTCGAGTCTTTGCCCTAAACCAAAATAGAGTTCCCGAAGCCAATAACGTCATAGGAGGTACCATATTCGTCTCTAGTGTGAAAGCTCGAGTGCTAATAGATCCAGGGTCATTGCATTCATACATTGCATCACATTTTTCCTATCATATACATACCATGCTTGAATCATTGCCATATGTGTTGGAGGTGTCTACTCGGATGGGAGAGTGCCAAGTAGCTTCTGATGTTTATCATGATTTGTGACATAATAATTGATGGTCATCATTTGCCTGCGGATTTGGTTGTTTTACCTATACGAGATTTTGATGTGATTCTGGGAATTGATTGGTTACATGAACACCATTCTATTGTTGATTGTCGTAAAAAGTTTGTTACCTTTGATTTGCCAAATATGTCATCTTCTGTATTTGTTGGTGATAAGTGTATGGGTGGTGTTCGTCTTATTTCGGCCTTGAAAGCTTGTAAGTTATTATCGCATGGTTGTTCAGGGTATTTGGCTTGTGTTGTAGATAAATAAAAAAGGGTGGTTATTTGGAGGATGTCTTTGTAGTGCGTGAATTTCCGGATGTGTTTTCGGACGATTATTAATTACCCCCAGATAAGGAATTGGAGTTCTGTATTGAGTTGTTACCGGGTACCGCGCCAATATCAAAGGCACCTTATCGCATGGTGTCATCCGAATTGAAAGAATTGAAGATTCAGTTACAGGAATTGCTTGATCGAGGTTTCATTAAACAGAGTGTATCGCCTTGGAGTGCACCGGTATTATTTGTGAGGAAGAAGGATGGTTCATTGAGGTTGTGTATCGATTATCAGGAGTTAAACCAAGTAACAATTAAGAATAAATACCCTCTCCCACATATTGATGACTTGTTTGACCAACTTCGAGGTTCTGTAGTGTACTCTAAGCTTGATCTTAGAAGTGGTTACCATCAATTGAAGGTTCGGGAGGAGGATATTCCTAAGACGACGTTTAGGACTATATATGGGCATTTTGAGTTTGTGGTTATGCCTTTTGGTTTGACTAACGCACCTGCAGTATTTATTGACTTGATGAATAGGGTGTTCTTGCCGTATCTTGATTGTTTTGTAGTTGTATTTAATGATGATATTCTGGTGTACTCTAAGTCTCGAGAGGTGCACGAGAAACATTTGAGGATTGTGTTGACGATCTTGAGGGAAAGGAAATTGTTTACTAAGTTTAGTAAGTGTGCTTTTTGGTTGGAGGAAGTATCATTTTTAGGCCATGTGGTTTTGGGTCAAGGGATTTTAGTTGATCCGACTAAGATCGAGGCTGTGGTGAGTTGGAAGAGACCTGAGACTGTAATGGAGATTCGTAGTTTCTTGGGTTTAGCGGGTTATTATCGGAGGTTTATAGAGGGATTTTCTAAGATTGCAACCCCATTGACTAATTTGACTCAAAAGAATAAGCCGCTTGTGTGGGATGATAAGTGTGAGGTGAGTTTTCAGGAGTTGAAAGAGAAGTTGACTACAGCTCCTATTCTAGCGTTGCCGAATGGACACGATGGGTTTGTGATCTACAGTGATGCTTCTAAAGAGTGTTTGGGTTATGTCTTGATGCAGGATGGAAGGGTAATAGCGTATGCCTCACAGAAGTTGACTTAGTATGAACAGAACAATCCGACACACGATCTTGAATTGGCCACGATTATATTTGCTCTTCACAAGTGGAAACATTATTTGTATGGGGCTAAGTTTGAGGTGTTCACTGATCATAAGAACCTTAAGTATTTATTCTCGCAAAAAGAGTTGAATAACAAACAGCGTAGGTGGATGGAACGGTTGAAGGACCATGATTGCACTATCCTTTATCACCCGGGAAAGGCCAATGTCGTAGTGGATGCGCTTAGTAGGAAAGCTTATATCTCTTGTTTGATGACTAGGGAGTGGAAAATGATTAAGGATCTACGTGATTGGGGTCCTTGTGAATCTAGCCATGGGGTGATTTTTGCTAATATTCGGGCTACTCCAGTGTTGTTTCAAAGGATTAAGGAGACCTAGGAGAGTGACCTAGAATTGAAAAAGTTGATTGATGAGTTAGATGAGAGTAAAACCCTACATTTTGCAAAGAACAGTAATGGTATTCTGACATTTCGAGGTAGAGTTTGTGTACCAGCAGTTGAGGAAGTGAAACGACAAGTGTTTGATGAAGCCCAAAAGTCTAAATATACAATCCACCCGGGGAGTACTAAGATGTATAGGAATTTGAAAAAGAACTTTTGGTGGAATGGAATGAAAACGGAAATTGCCGAGTTTGTGTCGAAATGTTTGACTTGTCAATGGGTTAAAGCGGAACATCGGAGACTAGCGGGATTGTTACAACCTTTGGAGATTCCGAAATGGAAATGGTAGAATATCGCGATGGATTTTGTGACTAGGTTGCCACGGACTTGACGAGGTCATGACGCAGTTTGGGTTATTGTTGATAGATTGACTAAGTTGGCTCATTTTCTTCCTATTGCGATGACGGATTCATTGGAGAAACTTGCTTTGTTGTATATTCAGGAAATTGTGAGGTTACATGGGGTGCCAGTGAGTATTGTATCGGATAGGGATCCACGATTTACTTCTCAGTTTTGGCAGTCACTTCAAAATGCTTTGGGTACGAGGTTGAATTTGAGTACGACATTTCATCTGCAAACCGATGGACAGTCCGAGAGAATAATCCAAATACTTGAAGATATGTTGAGAGCTTTCTCAATGGAATTTAAGGGCACTTGGGATTCGTACGTACCATTGATTGAGTTCGCCTACAATAATAGTTACCAGTCGAGTATTGAGATGGCGCCGTATGAAGCACTCTACGCGAGGAAGTGTCGTTCTCCGATTTGTTGGGACGAGCTTGGTGAAGCGAGATTGTGGGATCCGAAAATGGTTCATGAGTCAGCAGAGGATGTGAAACTTATTTGGGAAAGATTAAAAATGGCTCAGAGTAGACAGAAGAGTTACGCGGATAATAGACGACGAGATCTTGAGTTTGAAATTGACCATGGTTTTTGAAAGTTTCGCCTCGAACTAGGGTAAAGAAATTTGGGAAGAAAGGAAAATTGGCTCCAAGGTACATTGGACCATTTGAAATTTTGGAGAGAGTTGGAAGGCTTGCTTATAGCCTTGTTTTGCCACCGTCGATGTCAGGTATTCATGCGGTGTTTCACGTGTCGATGTAGAGAAAGTACTTGACGGATGCTTCACACGTGTTGGAATATGAACCAGTGGATTTGACACCCAACCTTTCGTATGTTGTACAACCCGTAAGGATCTTGGATACAAAGGAACAAGTGTTAAGGATGAAGACTATACCCCTTGTGAAGGTATTGTGGAGGAATCATAATGTCGAGGAAGCCACTTGGGAGACAGAGCAAGAGATGCGTAAGAAATACCCTGCTTTGTTCGATAAAGTTGGTAAGTAAATTCTTGGACGAATTTATTCAAAGGTGGTGAGGATGTAACACCCACTTCATTTGCATCATTTATATCACGTATTCCATTTATATACCTTGCATGTTTCATGCCATTCAAATGTCATTCACGTTCATCTTTAACTCCATGTGTTTGTATGCATTGAATTGTTATTTAATTCTTGTAATTGTTTGTACTTGAGATTTGTTGAACTTTTTGCGTTGTTAATGGTCCTTTCAAAAACCTTTCTCGAGTGTTTTCACCTTCCTATAGACTTAGAAGTTAGAATCACTTTGGGATCTTTTATAATTATTTCGAGAGCGTTTCAGAGCATTTTCGGAGAGTTCGGAGACACTGGGCACAGAGCGATCGCCTTAGGGAGATCATAGCGATCGTCCTACATCCAGAGGGTAGAGCGATCGCCCTGGACAAAGGCAAAGCGATCGTCCTACAACCAGAAGGCAAAGCGATCTCCCTGGGCAAGGGCAGAGCGATCGCCTTGCCTCGTCACTGCTTACCCGAGAAAACCTCATCTTTTCTAAAACTTCAAATTTTGTGTGGCCCATAATGTTCCACACCCCTTGGCCAGTTTCACCCCTCTTTTCAGCCACTTATACACCAAATGAGAGCCTTGAACCCTCTTATTTCAACCCAAACACATCCAAGAACATAGAGAGAGTTTGGAGAGAGCTTAGAGGAAGATCTTGCCATAACTTGATCGTTCGGAGTCGGAATCACAATCCGTCTTCACTGGAGTGTAGAGCACGGTAAGGTAATCATTTCTAACTAAACAAAATCTTCATCTCTTGGAATATTTTTAAGTATTTACCTCCATCCATATTTTTAGGGAGTGTTGTGTTGATTTCTCAAGTTTCAAGCTTGAAAGTGAGAGAATCAACCTTGGAAAGCCTTAGAGACTTGAGGAGACTTCATCTTTGGTTTGATTTCTTCCTCCTTGGTTTATTTCTTCAAGTGGTAAGCTACTACCCCCTCTTCTTCCCTATTTATGTCTCATTTGACATCTTAAAACTTCTAGTATATAAAGTTGCCATACTTGAGTTGTGAATGTGTTGATCATGCCATGAAATATCATTGTGGACTTAGATATATGTTGATGATAAATGTTCTATCATGTTGGGTATTAGAAATTGGGCGTTAATGTGCTAGGTTTAAAGTACAAGACTACTTTCCTAACTTGACATCATTAGAAACTAAAAATGACTTGAACGGAGTCGGTTAGGACTCAATAATGAATGTGACCACGTGTGTGTTTTGTGAGCCTTGAGAATTTGAGATACCCATGGGCTATTGGTTACACGATATACGATTAATGGTATTGTGTTATCCTTCGAAAATATTGTTAGTGTTTGAATGGCTTTGTGTAGTAGAATCACTTGGCATACATTAAGATGTTATTGTTGTGGTCGTTATACTCCCTACTTTGGAGTATGACACGTTTATTATAAATGTTGGGTAAACATCTACTTGAGCATTTTGGTTGATTATGATAATGTGTCGAGTAAACATCTACTTGAGCATTCGTTAAGTACATGGCATATTTGTTGGAGGTGTATTGATGATCGGTTATTGCGTGAGTCGGGGCTACGTAATAGCTGAAGGCCAATACACTGGGCCTCGCCCTACCGTTGGCCACGGTAGGGGTTATAGCACTAAGTGTTGTACCGAATAAACGCGATTTTAGAAAGCTATACCGTGATTGTTTCTCAGGTCGCGGGGACCGAGTCTTCAAGTCAACGTGGATACGGAAAATAGTTCACTATGATAGTTGGTTATGAGTTCGATGATCGAGAACGACATCAACGGTTTTTACATTGGTATTATTGGTTGGTTGGTTGGTTGGAAGTTTGTATGTCGGAGGTGTACCTCAACGGTATCCTTTTATATGTGTTTACATTTCGCTCCTACGTGAGATGCATGCTATGTGATATATATTGCTATGAGATACTTGTTATCTATGATGCTTCGAGATTTATCCGGTTATGACAAATATTGTTATGCATGATTTTTATTAATGTTCACATCACGCATGCCATATTGTTGCATTAGTAGCTTATTGAGTTTTAAACTCACTCCGTCCATTGTTTATTTGTTTTTCTTAGATCCCGATCCGGCGAGAAACCCCTAGTAAGCTTTTGTCGTCTTCGGTGTGCTCGTCAGACATTCTTTTGGGTAGCTGCTCCTTGAGCCTCTGCACTTTTCTTTTGGTGAGGTCAAGGGTATACATGTTAACTAAACAATGTAAAGTTGGGTAGATGTCCCGCACTTGATATCTGGTTAATAATCTTTTGTAGTTGCCGACATGGTTGTCAGGCCTTGTATATACTATTAACTATTACTCCGCGCACTCTGTTACGAATATATGTTTATCCCGAGCTCTCTAGCTCGTGGGTTTGTTGGCTAGCTAATGTGTTGTTCTCTGGCTTGTTGTATTGTCGTTGAGGTTTTGTTTTGCTTTTAAAAATCATACACTTGCATTACAGGGTTTTTGTACGAAAATAATTTTGAAATATGCATTTTTGTGTTCTCGTTTCACGCACCGAATGAGATTCCACATATGATCTCGGGTCGGGTCGTGACAATGTTACTCAGCTATTTTTTTGGGAAGTCTATCGATTGTATGGTTTGCCATCATCCATTGTTTCAAACCGTGATACCCGTTTCCTGAGCTACTTCTAGCGCACTCTTTGGCATATGGATCAAACTGACCTTAACTTCAGTAGTGCGTACCACCCGCAAACAGATGGTCAGACTAAGGTCGTCAATCGCTTTTTGGGTAATTTACTTCGTTGTTTGGTCGGTAATAATATTAAGTCTTGGGACACTAAATTTAGCCAGGCAGAATTTGCGGTGAATAAGAGTACATCGATGTGCCAATTTTAGATTGTCTATGGCATTATTCCTCCCAGCCCAGTGGACATCCTACCTGTTCCATCCACGATTTCAGGGAAAAAATGTGATGTGGACATGCTTGAGGACTTGCGCCAGGTTCATAAGGCCACCCGCGTGTATCTTGAAGCTGCTAATGCTCACTACAAACTTGCTGCTAATTCTTGGCGTAAGGACGTCTAGTTCGAGGTTGGGGATTTTGTGTGGGCTGTGTTGACGAAGGATTGCTTTCGGCTCATGAGTATAATAAACTCACGTCCAGTAAGATTGCTCCAGTCGAGGGGGTGGAGAAAATTAATCAGATTGCTCCAGTCGAGGGGGTGGAGAAAATTAATTCCAATGCCTACCGTTTGCGGCTACCTAGTCATTTGCGTACCTCCGATGTTTTCAACGTCAAACATTTGGTTCCTTTTTTTGGTGACAATTCTTTCGAAGACGAAGCTGATTTCGATTCGAGGGTGAATCGTTCCGATGCCAGGGAGAATGATGCAGACAAAGCTGCGTTTTATTCTTGGAAAAACATGATCGTCTTGCGCTCAATAAAGCAAAGTCGTGTTCAGTTTAGAGACATTTTATTACTTCGACTTTGAGAAATAAAATAAGGTTTGCCCTACTCTTGTCGTCTCTTAGGTATTCCTAGAATCAACGTAGAACGGCCTCCTTGTACACGCTTTGTGAGACCCTAAAAATTTACCTATTTTAATTTTTTAAATATAAATGAATTTATCACTATTTTTTATTTATTTGACTTGAAAATATTTTGTTGAATTTTTTTATTTATATTATTTTAAATGGTAAAAATATTAATACTTTATTTGACCAAGCCAAAATTAATATTTTATGTTTTCAATTATAAATAGGATAATACTAGGAGTACTATTTGATTAAAAAAAAAAGTGGGACACAGAATGTTCTAGCATTCCTTGACCATTAAGCTTTTCAATAAGTGTAACAATTGGAGTTGCTACATGCCCGTAATTGGGAGAGGAGTAAGATGACTCAGCAATACTAAAGGCCACCTAACCCGTTTTATGCAATCCTTGGCAGCCCATCATGGTTTGGTATTTAATTTATGCTGACCGTTTGCCTTCGGTAGGATATATCTCAGTAAGATTAATAATTCTTATTCACATTAATCCTCAAACAAGTCATCCTCCTCTCCTCTGTACGACACAAACCCTGCGACCTAGTTTCTGTACGCGAAAGATTTGGCCATCGTTTCTTTGAGTATTCAATGAAATAAAATTGTAGGTCGACGTGCTTGGGTTATAGATCGATTTTATCGAAAGACTCGGTGTTGTACCGGTAATTTTTGGTATTGGATTTTAAGCATTTTGAGGTAAGGGAGACTATGCAGTACTGATTCCGTGTCAGTTTGATCACGTGATCGTCTTCCTAAAAATATCTGGTTTTCAAATATGAATTATTGATATCATTCCATATTGTTTATCAAATGGATTTCGAAAAGGATGTGTTTATTATGATTTATCATGATTTATTGTGATTTGTTTAAAAGCATGATTATGTGGAATAGTTTAGTGATACTAGTAGGTGTGTCGGTCTCAGTGAGCCCGTTATTGTTATTTAGTTGGCAGGCTCAAATGATTGAGCGTCAATGGTTGATTTGTGTATTGTTTTGCCACTGAACCCAAACCCGATAGTATACTAGACTGTGATATATGATTAAGCAGTATGTTTTGATGCTTCAAACATGATTTGCCATAGTTTAACTTCATGGACAAAGTAATATTTGAATCATATGTCTCCATTCTATTCTGTGGTATTGTATATCCCCTCCTTTGCTGGGCTCACAAGCTCACCCCCCACCAGTTATTTGAGTTTTGTAGGTTTAATTTTATCAGAGAGCGCAGTGAGGTGGGGTCAAGAACGAGCCTAGTGATTGGTTGATAGAAGTAATGTTGTAATATTTAGGTTTTAATTGAGTTGTACCAGATTTTGTTATATATGAGAATTGGTGTTTTTAAGAAAATATTTTTGTTAATTCTTTCGGCTGCTAGTTAAGAGTTGATTTGGTTGTATTGAGAAGTAAGGTGGTGACTTCGGGTCGTCACACGCTCGCTGTATCATTTACACTGTTGTCGATTGTTACACTTTTACAGTTTCAATACACCATTCACCAATTGGGAAATATATTGAGTGCAACGGTAATAACAAGTAATATCACCAACCAATGAAAATGCAGCAAATCAAATCATAAATCAACAACCTTGCTCTGTACATCGTACATCAGCAAAGTTACTGATTTGGTGTTTTTTGATAGGTTGGTGATTCCACGTCATTGATATCACCCTTCCACTCCATATCTACTCAAACAATTAGTAGATTAACCAAACGGTGACCATGAACATTAGAAATTTTTCATACACCCAAAATCCCAAAAGCGCTCAAACACATTCAATCAGTTATGAGCTCTACACAACCTAAAAACATCAAAACTTAACATAACACTCCGAAATAAGGCCATGATGATGATATTTGGTACGTATAGTAACCTGAATGATTATGATCAGAAAAATTTCTGGTAAATCAAAACTTATTTTTCATCATTGTAAAATAGTGGTATGTAGTCCATTGCTATTTAGACTATCATAACACTCTGGATACGAACAAAAACTCTCTAGGCTGATGAAATTCGTAAAACAAAAATTGTACATCAATACATGTTGCATTTGGGCTCCTAGTGTAGTAAATGTGACAATTTCTTATGTGTGCGTGTAAATATATATATATATATATATATATATATATATGATGTTGCAATAGATGTTAGGGCTGGCCCTACTACTTCTGTTATCTATGTTGAGATTCCATACCACCGCTAGTACATGTGAACAAGAGTCTCTTGAGTAGAAAACCAATTACAATCAGAAATATAAAACCCTAATTATACAGACCATCTAACCCAAACACATATATGCAGAATATATAGGGGTGGAGGTAACAAGCTAGCCTAACTAGAGATTTTAAACTGAAAAGTGGAAAAACTATCAAACACTGCAAAACAAAAGGTTAGAACAACGAAAGAGATGAGAGGGTAAGAGAACAGTGAAGAACACGACTAGAACGAGCCACAGTAAGCTGCATCGGCTTACAACCTTAGTCTAGAGCATCTGTAAGGCCCCACCCTACTTCCTTCCCATTTCACTCATAGTCAGTTCATATCGTCCTAGAAACCCTCGAATTATGAGATAAAACCTTTAGCATTTGACGTATAAGATATATGTCATGCTTGCTAATCTTGACCATTTAAGTCATGACCCTTAATGGTTGATTCTTGAGAGCGTAGTCATGTTTGATGAACGTGACTTTAGTCTTTCACGCGGTTGATCTAGAACGGATCAATGTTTGATAGTGTCGTACGTTTACATGCGTTTAAGACCATCTTCGATACCAAATCATATATGTATATATGTACTTTGCTCACATTATGAAGCCTTACCTTGGTTTAGACTCACTCACAGTTGACGAATATTCGATCTTGTCATTAACCGGTATATCGAGGCGATTCGAGTGTCATTTTACGTGTTTATCTTCATGTGCAATTGAGACTTGAGTTGTTCATCTACATCAATGTGGGATGATTCGGTTGAGTTTTGGGTGTGTTTTGACCTTTGTTTGATATTAGAATCAACCTAGGATGACTTAGGAACATTTTGGGATCAAAGAAGGACATTTTTGGAAAGTTAGAAATTCTGGGTAGCGCAAGCGGCCGCACTACCCCGTACTCTATTTTGCCGAGTTTTAAAATTTCTCAGGTTTTGCCCTTTTTAAGTGGTTTAAAATGCTCAAACAAGTCGAAAATTGGACCAAAACTTTTCACCTTTGATTAAATGAGAGGTTGGACTCTTTTTCTCCCCATTTTCTCCCCAATTCAGCTGAGAACGAGAGAGAGAAAATTGAGAGATCTTGAGCATCCGAAGTCGGATCAACGATCCAACTTCAACGTAGCATAGAGGGTAACAAAGGGAACATTTCTAGCCAAAGAGATCCCAAGATCCATTTTTGAATCTCTAATCGCTCTCTCATCTTCCAATTCTAGAAAGAGAAAGTGAGTTTCGGGAGAAAGAAAGCTTGATCATGCTTAGATTGAGGGTGGGATCGATGTTTGGACTCTATAGCAGTGTAAAGGTTGTCGAGAAGTATATTTTCACCCGAGCCCACTTCAATTTCTTGAAGGATTTATGATGTTAGGCATCATAGCATGTTATACATGTTATAAATGATATCTTCTCATGCTATATGTTGGGTAATATTAGTTTGTTGTTAATTTCATAGTCTTCAAGTATTACAGGCTTGTCGAGGTGTGTTGTTGTTGTTAGTCTCCGAGTATTAGAGACTTGTCGAGGTGTGTTGTTGTTGTTGTTGTTGTTAGCCTTCGAGTATTAGAGACTCGTCAAGGTGTGTTGTTATTGTAGTTGTTGTTGATGTTGTCTTCAGGTATTAGAGACTTGTTGAGATGTACTTGTGGTATAGTTATCCCCACTGTAATGTGGTCGTCAAAGTTATTGTCGTTAATTTACTCACGATGAGCTCAGGAGATTGTTATAGATAAAGCGATATACCGGATAATGGGTATCAAGGGTAAAATGGTCATTTAGAGACGTTACTGTGGTTCATCCTGAAGACCCAAAATTTGTGAAGACTCTAGTGGAGTCAAGTAGGGTATATAAGATTATATTGAATCCCTATACGAACTATATACTAGTCGTGGCTGACTCTAGCGGAGTCGAATAGGACGTAATGAACACACATCGAATAATGTGATGAATTTATTAGTGGTGTAATCAACTCTAGGGAGTTGTGTAATGGGTTGTATAAATCTGTAAGAGTTGTATTTTAGTCTCCTAGGATAAGGGATGACAGATTGATGAGGTTATAATTCGATAGAGCTTGACCTTGGTTGAATTAGTCCAACATTAGTTGACTACGAGCAACATTAAGTCATTGATTTATGCCCTATGTCTAAGTAAGGGTTAATTGTATATTTGCCTTTTCATAAGAGTTATCGAATAGTCACGCCTCTTAGTATGTGATGTTAGCAGTGAGACATATAGTCTCAATTGTCGGTTGACGAGTTGGTTGTATCATAGGTATTAGTGACATACCTTGGTTATCATATCGATACAGACGATGTGACTTGTAACGAGTCGTGATATACATAGTACACAATGAAAATGATATGTGATGGATTATAATACGCATGAGATGAAATGTATTGGGTTGTTATGGGATACTATAGAGATCCTAAGTTGAACGTAGTAGTTACGCATTGGTTAATAGTTGTAAGCACGAGTGGACTTACGAATGATGTGATTATGAGGTCTAGAATTAGCAGACCTAGATGAATTAAAAAATATGTTACTTTGTTTGGGACCAGGAATGGATAGCCTATCCTTGTGATGAATATGTGCTCCACCTTGTGGACACCATTTGATAATTGTTTGCACAGTAGGAATACCCTACCTACGATTGTTATTATTAGTGTGTCTAGCTACCATCAATACCGTTGGATTGTTGAGGTATATAATAGGCCTACTTTGCCTATTGTCTTGATTGATTGTGTGTTTAGTGATTACGGACGTGGTGTGGTTATTCTAGTATATGATAGGACAATCATCCTACTTTAATAATTGATTGTGCGTTTAGTATTTACAAACACATTGAGTTGATTTGGGTATGTGATTTAATAGAACACATCTAGATTTATTATGGTCTAGTTGTTATCCAATACGGACACACTTTGATTTATTTAGCATGACGAGTAAATATCTACTTATGCATTGCATTGAGTCCAGCTGACATATGTGTTTTTAGAGGTGTATTGACAGACGGCTATTGCGTGGGCTGGGGCTACACAATAGTGTGGTGTCCAATACATTGGGCCTCGCCCTGTCGTTGGCCAGACAGGAGTTTTCTAGCTCCACTGTTGTATGCAATACGCGCGAATTTTGGTATGGTAGTCCATATGGTGCCTCGGGTCGTAGGAGGATCGAGCATATACGTCGACGTGAATACGAATATCCAGTTCACTTTGGGTACATGTAGATCGTTCTTGACGCGATCGAGTACATTTAGTTATTTTGGGATATGAGTATCGGTCCTTGCGATTTGTGTACAACAGCAGCATCACAATTATCTATTATGGTTTCATGGAGAAATAAGGTTGAAAGTATTGTTCACGAGCAGGCATTTGGTTCCCATATCAGCAGGGTTAAAATTGGTATCAATTTTTGTAAGATAAATTAAACACTTGGAAACCACATCATGAATGAAGTGAAACTTAGCGTCTATGTGTTTAGTTCTACCATGAAAAACATGATTTTTGCAAAGTTGAATGCCAGATTGACTATCCGAAAAGACGACCACTTTTTCTTTCAAAAAACCAATTTTAGAAAACAGGCCTTTGAGCCAAATTAGTTCATTTAAAGCTTCATTTATGGCCACATATTCAGATTCGGTAGTAGACAAGGCCACTATTGATTGCAATTGAGATTTCGAACTTATGCATGACCCACAAAGAGTGAAAACATAAATCCTAGTAGATTTTCTATTGTCTCTATCATTGGCATAATTAGAATCCACATAACCTACCAATTTTACCTCATTTTCAAATTTTGAAAATTTAAAACCATAGTTCAACGAGTATTTCAAGTACCCCTAGAACTACTTAACAGCTTGTCAATGGGGCAGGCCCGGGTTGGGCATGTAACGGCTTATACAACTAAGGGCATAAGCTATATCGGGTCGGGTGCTAACCATCAAATAAATCACAAAACCTATGGCATTCGAGTATGGGATATTTTTCATTTGGTCTAGTTCAAAATCATTTTTAGGACACTTGCTCTTTACTTAGCACAAAAAAGGTTGCAAGGGGAACATTCACAGATTTAACATCTTTCATAGCAAATTTACCCAAAACCTTTTCAACATATGAAATTTGATTTAAGCAAACAACCAAGGAATTACGATCCCTAATTATGTTCTTGCCAAGGATCTTATTAGCATCACCCAAATATATACTTCATGTCAGGAGCAAAGATTTTAGTGTAATCTATACCATCCTTTTGAGAAAAACCTTTTGCCACTAACCTAGCCTTAAATCTAACAGAATCGATTCATTCTTAACCTTATAGAGCCATTTGCAAGCCACAATGAAACTATTTTTAGGCTTAGGCACTAAAGTCCAAGTTTTGTTAATATGCAAAGAGTTCATTTCATCATTTATAGCATCAATCCATTCATTATTGTTTGTGGATTTTAAGGCTTCATTGTAAGTTTTAGGCTCGATATTATCAATCGATTCAAACACACTAAACACAAATGAAGTCATATGAAAATCATCAAAATGAGAGGGTTTCCTAATAGTGCATCTAGCTCTATCACGGCTAAGATGATAATCACCTAAATCATCAATTTCAGGAATTTCATTGTGATTATTTGCATTGAGTTCAACTTGCTCATCAAGACCAACATTTTCAGAATTATCATGCTCATTTTTAGGACGATTATCATTTTCAGGTTGTGTACTAGAGCTAGCTTCATTAGGACTAAGGCTAGAGGGAGAAAGAGCGGGAGAGGGAGAGAGAGAGAGAGAGAGAGAGAGAGAGAGAGAGAGAGAGAGAGAGAGAGAGAGAGAGACGAACTATTGGATTCTAGGCGGTTCATGATGAGCAGACTCGAAAGATGCAAACTCGCTGCATTTAGACGACGATGATCCACTTTCATTGGCCACAAATTCCAAGCTCGAGTGTTGTTCCTGCGAATATTCTTTGAATAAGAAAATTAAATCCGAAAAATTATTGTTGATTAACCAATTGAAAAAAAAAAAAGTTTTAGTATTGAATTTATCAATCAAATGAGTAGTTTAAGCTGGAGTAAAATAACTCTTAGTATAAATAGTGAAGAGCAAGATTTCTAATCACCTCCCCTTTCACTAAATGAGGAAAAATAATTCTGAAGTCAACTTAATTTTAATGAAAATAGAAAAATAAAAAATAAAGATGAAGGAGATATTAATACTCCTTAGCATCCCAAACAACTAGTCTTTTGTTTTATTTATTAAAAACTCAGGTTAAAACAATATCGAATAACTTTTTAATATATGATTCATATTACGTCTTAGGCAGTGAAATTGTAAGCATTGATGCAATATAAGAATACTATCAATAATAATCTTTAAAATTTCAGGCATAAATAAATTTTTATTTAAGTTTGGTCAAAATTTAATTTCTTTAACCAAAAAAAGTCAGAGTGACTCTATTTCTTTTGGGACAGAGGGATGATAAAACAAATGGAAGGACAAGAAATTTAAATGAAACAAATGGAAAGCAAATAATCCAAGTTCCATGGTGGGACATGAGAGTTTATTATATCATCTAGTTCTTGATTTTCAGTTGTGCAATTTGTGAAGTAATTTTTTGGTCATGGACTAGCTAGCTAGAAAGGGTCAGAAATCTAGTTTAGTGTAACATTTGCAAGTTCATATATATATATATATATATATATATATATAGTATTGAATGGTTACTACATCTCACTAATTATTAATGGTTACCATTGTTATTATCCATTGATTTACGCATAGTTCTTTTTTTCAATTAATGCAAGTAGGTGAGTCATTTAATGCATTAAATCTCAACCTTTGATTTTTGATACAATACTTGATAATGATAGTAACCATTGATGGTTAAAAAAAAGTAACCATTGAATATATATAGAGTGTTGAATGATTACTACATCTCACTAACCATTGATGGTTACCATTGTTATTATCCATTAGATCAAAAATCAATGGCTAAAATTTAATGGTTAGTTGAGAAAGTGCAATTATTGAGTCCGAGGTACGTACCTGATGATCTTGAAGGGGAAATGTTTGAAGCAAAGCTCCAATATTAACAGACAGCAAATTGGCACAATGCCCACATCTCACCGTCACAATTGTCGAAATTCCGCTACATGGAACGCTTACCTGCCATTGCCATCCCCACAATATGCTTCATTACTTGAAACGAATTTACAAACACACACTCTCTCTCATCACTTAATCTAGCCCGATATGATTTACGCATAGTTCTTTATTGTAGACTTAAGAAAAAGAAAAAGAAGACATTCGAATGGGGGGTTTTCTCGTTAGAAAAACTATTCTATGTGAGCTAAATATATAACTAATGACTAGGTTTTATGACTTTTTTTTCACTTAACAAATATCCCACATAGACTAAGCGTATAATTGATGACTAGGTTTGACGGACTACTTCACCTATTAACAATTTCAGATGGAATGGATAAAATGTATAACTAATGATTAGTGTATAGATTTGAGAGGCTACTCAACAGACACATCAAATTGGTTGGTTTTAGGATGGAGCCTGTTGGGTCGTAAGATCCGACATTCTCTTTAATTTTATTTTGCCTTTTTTAGTCATTTGTTTAGTTTTCTTAAATTGTTTTATTTAATATTTGTTGTTTTATTTATTTTTGGCTAAATTTCGGACTCTTGGAGAGAAAGGAAAAAGAGAGCTTGTTTTGGTAAAAGTTTTGAACGTGTTCTCCAAGGAAATAAGGAAAATCTGATTTACCATTAATAAGATTGATTGACTAGCAAATTTGTAGGAATTGATATTTATTTAGGTTTTATTTGTTTCCTAACCCAAGTAACATTCTTAATATACTTGTGTATATCTTGGAGTCTTTTTTTGTTAAGTCTCTTGGAGATTATTTAAAGAACGTTCAGCATCTTCATTCAGTGGGTTTTTTGAACGTCACAGATTGAGAAGAGAGATTAAAGATAGAATTTTCCACAAACTTCATTCATCCCGCTTGTGCTGTGTGAGCCAGAATGCCGTCAGCATTTTGAACCACATCTTCCGTGCTTCCATTGCTTGGAGAGTTTTTTTTTGTTCAACCATTTAGTTCGTTATAATCAAACAGAATCATACATTTCTTGTGTTGGGTGAGTTGTGCTAGATTAGATAGATTTACTATATAAGGAGTTTTTTTAATTATCACTAGGGTGTTTGCTTAAAGAGTTTGTATTGTTTTAAAATGATTTATCTAGTGAAGTTTTGCCATATTGGCGCTTCTACAAGTAATTTCCTTGTAGAAGATTGTTTACAACATGTGCTCTATTCTGTTATAATATTCCGCTGTACAGTGTTGTTTAGAATGTGGTTCACATCTATAATCACATTCACGATCACATTTCAGATCATATTTACTATTGTGTGAAAATACTTTAAATATCGACCCTTGCAAATCCTTCAATTGGTATTAGAGCCATCACTTGACGACACTAAGTATTGATCCTGTGTGATTGCATTTACCACGGATGTTCAAAGTGTTACAACTTATCGACCTCCTACTTTCGATGGCTCAAACTATTCGATATTGAAGGTCAAAACGCAAACCTATATCAAATCAATTAATGAAAGGGCTTGGCGTGCCGTTCTCACTGGGTTGACTCCACCTAGGACGATTGATGTTGATGGTGACTACATTGTTAAAGAGGAAATTAGTTGGACAGCTGATGAATTAACTCTAACAAATCTTAATTCTAAAGCACTAAATGCTATTTTTGGAGCAGTAGATTTGAAAATGTTTAAAGTAACTTGGATTCACTTAAATTCTAATACGTTTTTCGATCAATCATGTCTAAACAATTTTTGTGCGCTGTGTAGGGAGATATATTCTGGAAACTATTGATGGTAATATTGCCTTGAATTATCCGAATTGCAGTCGAGGTTGTTTCCTTATCAATTTGTATCTCCTCTACATAATGGAACTCTATTCTGTAAGTAAATACAAGGAGAATATTTATGAAAGAAATCCCATGAATATTATTGATCAACTATGAAGATTATTTATACAAGTAATAGCTTGGAGAGAAAGAATACTTCTAGGACTAGGAACCTAGAATCCAATACAGAGAAGGAATAAGGAATAAGGAAACAATTTATAAAAGGAAGACTAGAGAGATTAGGAAACTAATTGGAGAGTCCTTCTTTATCTCTAACATGCCCCCGCAAGATGGACGACCGAGAGGCAAGTCCAATCTTGGTCATGATATACTGAAACCGAGTCCGAGGTAGAGGTTTTGTCAACACATCCGCCAACTGATCATGACTTGAAATAAAAGTAACGCATAAGGAATTACTTTGGACTTTCTCTCGAACAAAATGATAGTCAAGCCCAAGATGTTTCATGCGAGAATGAAACCTTGGATTCACAGCCACATATGTCGCACCCAAATTATCACAATAGATGACTGGAGAATTGTTTGAACCAGAGTTGAGCTCAAGAAGAAGATTTTGTACCCAAATGACTTTAGCTGTAGTAGCAGCAACGGCTCTATACTCGGCTTCGGTTGATGAGCGAGCCAAGGTCCTTTGCTTACGAGAACTCCATGAAATCGCATTTTTTCCTAGATAGACAATATACCCTGTAGTTGAGATGTAGGTATCCATGTCTCCTGCCCAATCAGCATCAGTAAATGCATGCAGAGATAGAGGCGAATCTTTGTAAATAAGCAACCCATTTGAGATTGTACCCACAAGATATCGAAGAACACGTTTCAAGGCAGCCCAATGGTCAGAAGTGGGTTTGTGCATAAACTGTGACAATCTGTTGACTGCAAATGAGATATCCATCCTTGTCAGGGAGAGATATTGTAGACTACCCACAAGAGCTCGATATTCTGAGGGATCCAAGAGTGGTGTGCCCTTAAAAACCGAGAGAGAAGGGTGCGGTGCCATAGGTGTCGGGACTGGGTTTGATTCTGCCAGCTTTGACTTGACAAGAAGATCATGTATGTACTTTTGTTGGCTTAGGAAAATTCCTTGAGGATGAGGAAGCACTTCAACCCCAAGAAAATAAGACAGTGAGCCAAGATCCTTCAAGGAAAATCTCTTAGAAAACATGGTGATGAATGAATTTAAACTCTCCACATTAGACCCTGTAAGAATGATGTCATCCACATAAACAAGAAGATAAATAATGCCATTGCCATGATGAAGTGTGAACAGGGATGAGTCGAAAACACAATTTTTGAACCCAAGAGAAAGTAAGTAGAGACGAAGCTCATTATACCAAGCTCGTGGGGCCTGCTTAAGACCATAAAGAGCCTTCCGTAGTTTGCAAACATAGGAGGGTAAGTTTGAATCAATGAAGCCAGGGGGTTGTGCCATGTAAACATCCTCATGCAATGTGCCTTGAAGAAAGGCATTGTTTATGTCAACTTGACGGAGAGGCCACCCGCGAACAGTGGCAAGAGTAAGAATAGTACGAACTGTGGCCGGTTTGACAACCGGACTGAATGTCTCGGAGTAGTCAATGCCCGGGCGTTGGTGGAAGCCCTTGGCAATAAGACGAGCCTTGTGACGATCAATTGTTCCATCCGGATTGAACTTGGTGCGAAAAATCCATTTACACCCAACTAGATTTTGAGAGGACGAGGGAGGCACCAATTCCCAAGTGTTGTTGTGGATAAGGGCATCAAATTCCTTTTGCATGGCTGAACGCCACACAGGACTCTTAAGTGCGTGGGTTATGGTTGGGGGGTCGGCTGAAGGATCATGTAAAGAAGCATGGAGATTGAGTTTGTGTATAGGTTTATGGATATTGTTTTGAGAGCGGGTAACTGGTTTGGTGGGTGGAGGAGGTGGCGGTGGGGGGTGTTGAGACTCGGCTGTGGAAGGGGAAGATGTTGGTTCAGTGAGAGGCTGGCTTACAGCAGGGGACGACTCGTCCCTGTGGGGGGGGGGACGAGTGAATCTGAACTGGGTGAAGAGGGGACGAGTTGGTGATGGGTTGGGGACGAGGGCGGGACGAGAGGAGCAGAGGTATTTGTAGGAGGCGTAGGGAGATTTGGGCTGGAGGTGGCTGGAGGAAGTGAAGGAGTGTGGGCGGAGGTTGTGGGAATGATTGGTAAACGGATGGTGCACCATTCATCAACTAGGGTAGAGGGAATGGTAGGGGCGGGAGAAAAGGCAAAAGGAAAGGTATGTTCAACAAAGTTAACATGGCGGGATGTATAAATTTTGTGATTGGTGGTGTCTAGGCAAAAGTAGGCGCTTTGTGTGGGAAAGTATCCAATGAAAACACATGGTTTTGAGCGAGGGTCAAGTTTGTGGGAGGAGTAGGGGCGAAGCCATGGGTAACACAGACATCCAAAGGCACGTAGTTTGAGATAGTTGGGATGTTGTTTGTGTAAGATGGAGTATGGGGAGTCTTGGTTCAAGGTAGGGGTTGGCATTCGGTTAATGAGGTAACAAGCAGTGGCAAGGGCGAGAGGCCAATATTTTAGAGGCATGGAGGAGTGAGTGAGGAGGGATAGGCCGGTTTCAACTATGTGGCGATGGCGACGTTCAGAATAGCCATTGTGTTCGGGTGTATGTGGGGGAGAAGTAAGATGCTGAATGCCAAAGGAGGCAAGAAGTGATCGAAGGCCAAGATACTCACCACCATTATCACTATATATGGTTTTTATAGGGCGAGCAAAGTAGTTTTCAACAAGAGGTTTAAAATGAGAGAAGACCGACAATGCATCATTTTTGTGTTTAAGGGGGTAAAACCATATATACTTGGAGAAATGATCAACAAAGATAATATAATACTTGTAACCATCATAAGAAGACACGGGAGATGTCCAAACATCACTATATAGAATATCAAGAGGACCAAAGGAACGAATAGTGTTTTCATTAAAAGGTAATTTGTGACTTTTATTACAAGCACAAGAATTGCAATGAAAGTCCCGAACAGTTGGGATATCTAAACTAAAGCTATTACTAAGAAGGCGTAAAACTGAGTAAGAGGGATGTCCTAGGCGGTGATGCCAATTTGAAGCTGATGAGACAGATGCAGAGTGAACAGCGGAGCGAAAAGGAAGCCATTCATAGACGCCAGAGCTAGGTTGACCTTGGAGTAGGATTTTCCCATTGAGGTTGTCCTTCACAAAAAAGGAGGAAGATGAGAAAGTGATGGAAGCATTATTATCTTGACAAAATTTGGAAATTGAGATAATATTGCGAGACAGAGAAGGAACATGAAGGACATGATTTAATTTAAAGGAAGAAAAAGGAGTAAGGAGAGAGGTAGAACCAGTATTTGAGATTGAGAGACTCGAGCCATCGCCTATGAAAAGTTCCTCGGTGCCATTGTATGGAGAGTGAAGGGAGAGGTTGGAGAGGTTGTTGGTGGCGTGATGTGTCGCACCACTATCAAGGAGCCATGAGGAATGTTGGCGAGGGTGTGGGGCGGTGGCGGCATAAAGGGCTGGAGGGTTGTTGGGGCGATAGGAGGTTGTTGGCCGATTGGTTTGGAATTGGTTGGGGGAGCGGAAGTTGTTGTTGGAGTTGTTGGACCGAGGAGCGGGGGTAGGCATAGTGACGTTGGGAAATTGGGAACAGAAGGACGGACATTGGGAAAGGAAGTGGCTGGGTTGACGACACCATTGACATATACCTTTATAGGGTTGTTTGTTGGGATTGGAGTTTGATGGTTGGGAATTGGGGTTGGGTTGGCGGTTGAAGGTATTGGTGTTGGAGCGGTTGTGGTTGTTGTTGTTGGGTTGGCGAGAGGAGTAGTTTACGAGGCAGGAAAGGGGTTGGGGTTGGTTTTGGTCTTTTGCTTGAGAGATAATTCTCTATTGATGAGTTTCTCATACAACTCATCAAAAGTGATGGGGTTTTCTCGGTTTTGGACGGCATGGATGACGGTATCAAAGTCTGGGTCATTGAGTTGGTCGAGGATTCTATCGACAATGTCGTCGGGATCAATGGGACGGCCAAGGGAGGCAAGCTGGTCGGAACAGGATTTCATGTCTCGCATATATTCGGTGATGGAGCGGGTACCTTTGGTAATGTTTTTGAGGTGATCCTTAAGTTGTTTAAAGTGACTTTTTGAGGGATTGGCATAAGTTTTGGTAAGAGTTTTCCAAGCATCCAAGGTTGTAGTGCATAAGGAGATGAGGGGAACCAAGTCGGAGGATAGCGTACCTGCCAAAGCACCAAGAATCAATTTGTCCTGACGAAACCATGTTTGGTAGGCTGGGTTAGGAGAGGAGACGGTGGTGGAGGGGGTGGCAGGGGTATCTTCGGTGGCTGGGAAGGCTTTGGTGGTGGTTGTTAGGTTTTTGGGTGGGGTGGGATGACTTCCATCAATGAATTTGTAGAGGTCATAGCCAATGAGGGTGGCTTCAATTTGGGTTTTCCAAACAATATAGTTTGTGGGGGTTAGTTTTAGGACATGAATTAGAGAAACAACGATGAGGGGAACGTTGGGTTCGACGGGGTTGGGAATGGTGGAAACGTCTGTCATAGTAGTGATATGACCGGAACAGAGAAAGGAGAAAAAACTAAGGATCAAGGTATGTGTCTGATACCATGTAAGTAAATACAAGGAGAATATTTATGAAAGAAATCCCATGAATATTATTGATCAACTATGAAGATTATTTATACAAGTAATAGCTTGGAGAGAAAGAATACTTCTAGGACTAGGAACCTAGAATCCAATACAGAGAAGGAATAAGGAATAAGGAAACAATTTATAAAAGGAAGACTAGAAAGATTAGGAAACTAATTGGAGAGTCCTTCTTTATCTCTAACATATTCTTTTGGGAACACGGTTCTGTTATAGTATATTTGGTTAAAAAATGGGAGTCTCCTAGGTCTGATAGGTGTTAATTACTGTACTGTTATAGGATAGGAGAGGATTAAATTCTGCCTTGAAAGTTTAATCTCTATCCGTCTCTTCTAGTTCTTCTTTCCTTGCAGATTGCTTCAAGATTTCCATGGAGTCCTTCAAGAAATTTTTCTCTCCATCAAAACTCTCTACCGACCTCCTCTCAAGCAACAACCATGGCCAACTCATCTTCGGCATCTCCGGCCAACCCAAGCTCCGCCGTCCCTCGGAATGCTCCAGTTTGTTCTTTCATGGCCGCCCCACCCTCCCCTTTCCCAAAATCTCCAGATGTGACCGTCTCTCCCGTTGTGGTCACAATTCCCTCCTCTTCCTCTGTTTCTAAAACCCGCCTAAAGAAACCACGAAACCCAGAACCCCTGTTCTGTTTACCTCCTCCATGCCTACCCCGTCTTCCCCAATCCCCATCTGCACCGAAGCCCATCACCCGTCTGCGCCATCTGAAACATCCGAATCCCAAATCCCAAACCCCAAAACTCTCGACACCCAAAAACCAAAACCTAAACCCCAACCCACCCGAAACCCTTGCCTCTTCATCTTCTCCGGCCACGGCGATAGCTCTCCTCCCTGAGTCTCCGGGCCCTGTTCGCCGCATCCTTCCCGGGGAATCTGGGAATGCAATCAATGTTGAGCATCCTCCGGATTTTGGGGTAATAAGCTCCACAATGGGTGCCGTTGGCAACCCTTCCCTCCGAAGATATAAACGCCTGAGAGAGATGGCCCTTTCGTCTGATGTCAAAAGGGCAAGAGCAAGAAAATCAGATACATCATCCTCTGTTCCTCAGCCAATCGATACTTCAGAGTTCGATGATTCCAGTGACAAAACGTTTGATGAGGATTTGACAGAGTCTGATAGCTCCTCTGCCTCCCTGATTGATGAGTTTGCAAAGATAGGTGATCAATCTAGTCTGGTGCCTGATATTTGTGCTGGAAATAGTTCTGGTCCTAATGTCCCTACGGATGTGTTTGTCAATGTTGCTGAGAATGTCAGTCCCGATGTTGCTGCACCTAAGATTGCAATTAACAAATATCCCACATAGACTAAGCGTATAATTGATGACTAGGTTTGACGGACTACTTCACCTAATAACAATTTCACATGGAATGGATAAAATGTATAACTAATGATTAGTATACAGATTTGAGAGGCTACTCAACAGACACATCAAATTGGTTGGTTTTAGGATGGAGCCTCCATGCTCACACCTGTACTTGGGCTTCTCTCACCTATCTAATTCTTTCATAGCTTTGGGCTAAACTGAATTAATGGCGAAATACAATTCTTTTAGTCGACGTAGAGTGATTGAGATTAAAACTGAGTTTGAGTTTAACCAAAAAATTAGCCAAACCTAACCCATATATAGAAATTAAGTCACAACGAGGGTTGAGAGAGAGAGAAAGAGAGAGAAAATAGTTTTCCTTGTTGGCTCTTCTATTCTCCATTACATATATACATATATACAAATACATACAAACACACAGCTAGAAATACACATGCCTATGTGTGCGTGGGTGTGTATAGAGTTGCTATTAGAGGGACAAAACGAGGGTACTTTGTTGACGACTATCCAAAACTCAAGGTATAATTTTTTGGTCCTCACATGGGTGCAAATGCAGTTTTATTAAAAATCTTGTTCCGGAGAATTTTATCGTCTTTGTGTCCGACTTGACTCGGAGTTTTCAGGTCTAGGAACACTTTTGAAAACAAAATAATAAATAACTACTAAGGATTCCCTCCGACCCCCTCCCCCCAACAATATGTACTCCCTCTATCTCTAAATTATTTTCTTGTTTTTCTTTTTTGTTCGTTCTAAAATAACTATTTTGTTTGAAATTTTATTTAGGATAATACATTTACAAATTTACTTTTTTTTTTTCTACTTTGATTATGTGTCACATGTACATGAACATTAACGAAAACTACACAATATATTAATATTAATAATTAAAATAATAATTTTTTTAATCCATGTACTGAATCAAAACAATGAATTTAGGGACGAGGTAGTGCTTCCTTTGGGTGCTCTCTTCCTCATGACTTTTTTACGCTGAGACCCACCCAGCCCAGATGAAAAAGACATTGGCTAGCTACTAGTCTACAACCTAAATCACCCCACCCAAATGGCCATGTTTTATTTTTCTCAAAAACTAATTCCGAATTGAAGAGGTAAATTTTGAAGAAATTTTTTTCCAATCAGTTTCAACAATTTTAAGTTGATATTTAACTTGTATTTAATTAGTTTTGAGAAAAACAAAACTAAATAAAATATAAATTACACTAAAAAGTATTTAAATAATATTTTTTTAGTTTTTTTAAAACATAAAAAAATCCATGTCAATTTTTTTTTTCTGAAAAAACATTAGTTTGACCAGAAAGTCAAAGCTCACCTCTTCAATTGAGTCAGATGGAGTAATATATTTCTCTCTCAATTTATCATCGACAATACAGTTAGATCAAGACCATTCTTATGTCCATATAGATATCAGAACAATAACATAAGATTACACTTCCTAGTTTGAGATGTTTTACTTTCTGTTTTTAGTGTCCATTTGATTAACTTTTTTATGGGTATTTGATGAAGTTATAATTATTTCATTATAAAATCCATGAATTATAATATATAGTTTTAGTAATTATTAATAGTTTTATATTCAGTAACGAAATAAAGTTACATTATATATTGAAAATTGGGCAAATTGACTGAAAAATAGAGGGAGTATAACAAAAACCCTGGAAAGGGTTGCTTGAAAAAGATCAGTAGTCATGTTATGATAAAAGGAGGTTGAAAAAGAAAAAGCATTTTGCTACTTTGAACATATAGAGATCTTCCCATTGGGAGAAAACTACAAAACCAAAAACAAAGTTTGATTTAGTTAAGCCATATTTCTTCAATGGACTACAGAGAGAGGGAGAGAGCTGAGCTGGTCTCAACAGTACTTCCCACCACCATAGAGGGGAGAGAGAGAGAGAGAGAGAGAGAGAGAGAGAGAGAGAGAGAGAGAGAGAGAGAGAGAGAGAGAGAGAGAGAGAGAGTCCTTAAGGATAGACCAGTGGTAGAGCTGTGACTTTACAAAGTATGAGATTTCAGGTTCAATCTCTTCTCACATCCCCTTAAGACATCAAAAAGAGAAAGAGAGAGAGAGAGAGAGAGAGAGAGAAATGCTTAGGAGCTCAAAAAAAAAATTTAATAAAATGGTACAATTACTATATGTACAAAATATTAAAGAGAAAATATGACCAATGAATGAATTAGTAATTACTAAGTGGAAACATTGACATCACTTGTAGATAGAAACGACGTGGTATCACAAACAATCTAAAAATACTACATTAGCAACCTTGCCCTTCATATCACCAAAATTGCTAATTTAATACATTTTTATCAGTTGATGATAACACATTATTACCATTATTATTATAGTCTATAGATTTATAATAAACACTCCTTGCAGTCGTAATCTTTGAACAAAAAGAATAAAAGAAGATTTGGAAACATTAACCTAGCTAGCTAGCTAGCTGGCCCAAACATAAAATGTTGTACATAGGATAAGACATAAGACTGTTTATATATACTTTTTCATGACCTGGTAAGCAAAAAATCTTCATGTTTTTTTTTTTTTTTATTATTTTTTATGTCCTAAGGGGGCGTGGGAAGGGATCAAACCTGTGACCTCAAACTTTGTGAAGTCTCAACTCTACCACTGGGCCACCCTTTAAGGACATCTTCATGCTGACTTATTAACTGATTGACCTCAGAAAAACCCTTAGATCATGCCCTAACCTTTAAAATATACACTATATATTAGACTGAACTGACTTATTACTAATACTCCTTCAGTTTCTAAATTATTGTTTTACTTTTTTTTTATTCATGTCAATATAATTGTTTTATTTGAAATATATATTTTTTTAAGATATCGCTTTTACTATTTTACTCTTACTTTTTCTCCTACTTTAATTACGGGTCACATACATATAGATATTAAAAAAATTACACATTATATCAATATTAATAATTAAATTAATTAATTTTTTTAATCCGTGTATAATGTCAAACAAAACAATAATTAAGGTACCGAGGAGTATTATTTTCCAGTTAAAAGCTTTGACCTCTACTTAATTAATTACTCTACTAGCAGCGGTACTGCTAATAATTATAGCTTCCACATCACATATAATATAGATCAAACCCAGTTATAAACTACAAACATAAATTGTAAATATAAGTTGCACACAAAGAAATCGAGATGATTTCTTTATTTCGGGACGAACCGACCGGATAGTTGTTTTAAACAAATTCAGTCCGTTCGTCCTGAGAAAATAGGTAACATTTAAACACCGAAAAATATAACTCAACTTTTTTCTTAAATGTGTGCTTATAGGAAAGGATCTCTGATTAACAAACAGATCACTAAAGTACTTAGCCAAATTTATAGGTTAAATTTTTTTGGTTAATTATTAGTAATTTAAAGAAGTGGAGAAAAGAAATAGAGGAAGGAATAATTACCGCGAGAACGGTATTGCAGTGGTAGCAGTGGACGTAACAATCATATCCGGAGGAAGAGATGTCGATTGACATATTTTGACCGTACAGAGAGAGGGAGAGAGATCAGCGAAAAGGAGAGAAGATGGGGTAAATAAATATGACTGATATGAGTGTGTGTTTTTTTTGTGTGTGTGTTAACTGTGAAGTGGAGGGGTACGGATGTAGTAGTGGTGTGGTATTGTGTTGTGAGTGGGGAAAACAAGGGGCGATTTTTAGGGCAAAGGGAAGTTTTGTGGAATTATTTAAAGTAGTGCTATTTCTACCCCCAAAATTACTTAGTATACCCATTTATTTAGTTCACCCCCCTTTCAAATATTATATCTCCTATATTACTAAGTATACCCTCCTTATTTTCCTATTTTACCCTTTAACCATAAACCCCTACCAATCTAATTTGCTAAGTATACCCCTCAATTCTTACCCACCTAAAACACCATCTACCCCATCTCCCTCCCAAAAAACATCAATCAATTTCATTCTCTCTTATTTCCCGCAAACAAACTCCATTTCATTCTCTCTTCTTTCCCGCAAACAAACTCCATTATCTTTGTTGCCTTTTCTTTGTTACTTCTTCATCTCCTTCTTAGCTACCTACTTCCATAAATTCAAGCCACTACAAGCTAGATTTCAAAGTTCAAAAATGAAACTATTCGGTAAGTGTTTCATTTAAATTTTGGCTTTTTGGTTGCATTTTGGTTGGATTTTGGTTGCATTTTTTTTTTTTTTTGTGAACACGCATTTTTTTTGAATTTTGGTTGCATTTTTTTTACCATTTTGATGAATTTTTGCAATTTTTTAGGGGAATCTGCGTAAAGTATGTGCGGCACCCCCATACCGCACCTACCAGGGAATGTGCGGCACTGGTCCACCACACATACCCTGGTGAGTGCGGTAGGGGGTTGCCGCACATGCCTGTGTTAGTGCGGCTAGGTGATACCGCACAGGATCTGGGACGTGCGGCCAAGGCTGCCGCACAGACTAGGACTCGTGCGGCTAGGTGATGCCGCACAGAACGTTGAACGTGCGGCCAAGGGTGCCACACAGTACCTTTTTTTTTAAAATTACTTCTTCAATCAACTTGCACATCAACTATTTGATGAATGTATGTAAGCTTATAACTTATACTGCATGTCTTACCTTTTCTCTCACATTGTAGCTATCCTTTCATTATTATTTCCTTGTTCTTACATTACTTTGGCTTGAATGAATGCAGGAAGGACATATATGCGCAGGGTTACGGCTTCCGCTAGGAGGGCACAGAATCCCAACACACTTGATGAGGCAGAACGTATACAAGGGCTAGTTATGTCTGAGGGGGCTGGTGATGAGGGGGTCGGTTATTCTGGGGCCGGTAATTTGGGGGCTGGTTATTATTCGGGGCCGGTTATTCTGGGGCCGGTAATGAGGGGGCTGGTACTTCGGGGGCCGGTTATTCGGGGGCCGGTTATGATGAAGAAGAAGAAGATGTTGATAATGAAGGGGCCGGTGATGGAGGTGCTGGTGGTGATGGTGGTGACACTTTGCCTGAAGAAGAAGCCCCATTTCCAGGTGGGCCAGTTGATGGTTCACTATTAGTTACGTTCAACACACATGTAGCTAGGTATGTTTGGAATGGGATAAAACGACCAGTTCTGAAGATGCAAGATCAGACAAATAAGTTGTTGAGTTGGTCGGTTCCGCTTACAGATGCGAAACAGCTGGAGAGTAGGTGGTGGGATATTGTCTTGAGGTCTGGACTATATACGCTGACTAGGTGTTCTTATAATAAGTCATCGAAAGCCTTGGTCTTGGTTTACGAGACAACAAGAACATTGTCAGGCGAATGCAGCAAGTCCCATATTATCGTCAATGGTGGAACCATGTTTTATCTGATACTAGCCTCGGTCAAGAAGCCATCCCATCAAGTGCATGCTCGGCTGACTATTTACAGTGGTACACAGTATATTCACATCCAAAGATGCAAAATCCAGCTAGCCAATCTACGTTTATTTCTGGCGCAGATGTACACCGTCCTTTGGATTATCCCACTATGTTTAGGACTGTGGTTGATGCAATACGAGAGCCGACATTAAGATATCGATCAGGCGATCGAAGTATCTCGTACAAAGAGTTTGGGTCAGCCCTTGACCAAGCGTACGCTATATTGGCTCCTCATATCGGGGATGTGGGTCCTTCAGATCGGGCAGGTCCTTCAAGTCGTCGTCGTAGGCATCCACGACAGTGATTAGATGAGATAGGTTGTTGATGTACAAACAATTTTATGTAATGAACATCTTTATTAATGCAAAAAGTGTATGTATTTGTTATGTACAAAAAGTGTATGTATTTGTTAATTCAATTTCATGTTCAATGATTTAACAAAATGAATCTAACATAAACATACATAAACAACATCACATTTCATAACGCAAATGAAGCTCATACATAAAAATCCACTTAAACATACATAACATTTAAGTTAAACTTGACTATTCTAATACAATAGGTGTACGCTTGTTGCTAACACGACTATTTCCTACACTTTCACTGTACTTAGCCCATCGTTCACTATATATTGTATTTCACCCTTTAGCCATGGCTTGTTTATAATCAGTCCATCCGCTTGCGATTGGTGGTAATGGGGAATCGTCGCGCAAGAAGACCTATACAAATTCAAAAGTTTTATCAGTAATTTAACAATTATATTAGATAAGTGACAGACGATATTCACACAAAATGTTAGTTTTATACTTGAATATAATGGTCCCCGTTTACGAATGCAATACAGATCAACTTTGGTTCGTCGGGGGCTTCGGTTCTCAACGGTAAATACGTCAAAGAAGATGATTCTGAAAATACAACAAAGCACACATTGTAGAATGATGCTACTAAGTAATCCATCTCCGGAGTCTGAAACCAATGTTGCTTTGGTGCAAAGTCAGCGTAGCAGTTGAGCATACTTTCAACTAAAACAGCCGATCCGCGTTCCATGAGGATCGATTCATTGATAGGGTTTGAGTGTTTGGAATCCATTTTTAGTGTTGAGCTTTTTAAAATTTTTGTTAACTTGTTAACAATGAGGAAGTGATGAAGGTGAGGAAGGGGGTGAGAGTAATAGGAGATGGGGGTATACTTAGTATTTTTAAGATTCTAAAATTCAGAAGGGGGGTGGATTAGTAATGGATTTATTTTAAGGGTAATAGAGTCTTTTTAAATTGTGGCGATTTTGTAATATTACAAAGGGGGTAAACTCAGCAATTATGGGGGTTGGAATAGCAATTCCCATTATTTATCCGTAAAATTTACTGACTACAATTTCTAAATTATTGTTCTGTTTGAATTATTTAAAATCAATCATCTTATTGTTTAAATGAAAATTTGACGGTTTACTTTTTTTATTTTTAAAGAGTAATAAAATATGTAATTCGCAATACCAAATAAGTATTACGAATTACGTATTTTATAATTTTAAATATATATATATACACTTGAAATTTTATTTAAAAAACAGACTGTTTGACTCAAAAAGACAAACATAAAAGTAATTTAGGAACGGAGGGAATTTTATTTTATTATTTTTTTGTTTACAAGATAAATGTCTCTCGTTGATTTTATGAGTTTAAGAAAGTGATTGATATTTTATGTAATTTTCTTTTAATGCCCTCAAGTATATATTTTTAGTAATTCCAAATTAATGGATCCCTTATCTCACGGTTAATAAGAATATTATAGATAATTTACCTAGAAATCTTTCTAAAAAATGAAAATGTAACACTTATTTTGAAATGTTCCTAAATAAAATAAGGGATATTAGTACTTAGTTTGGAAGCGGAGGGAGTAACATGTACCTTTAGGGTACATCACTACTAGAAATTGATTTTTCGTGATGACCGAAAGCAATCGTTAAAACTAAAAAACCATCGCCTTAGATTTATGCGATAGTCAAAACATCGCCAGTTCCATCGCACAAAGTCTTGTCGCCTTAGCTTTAGGTGATTGTAATACCAATCGCCTTATTTCATGGACTTTAGGCGATGGTATAAACAATCGCTAAACATGAAAAATAATATTTATCATTTTAATTCAGGAAGTTACAAAGCAATCGCGTAAAAACAATCACGTTTGGGCAAAATAAGCGATTGCTAAAGCAATCACCTTATCGAGGATGTGCGATTG
Organism: Platycodon grandiflorus; assembly: GCA_016624345.1. NCBI lineage: Eukaryota > Viridiplantae > Streptophyta > Magnoliopsida > Asterales > Campanulaceae > Platycodon > Platycodon grandiflorus. Next base: position 31,328,951 of record CM028363.1, read on the forward strand.
CTTTACTATCACCTACTTTGGAATAGCTGATTGCTATTTCAATCACTTTAAAGGATATTAGACGATTATTTTTTTCATCGCTTTATCTTGCAATACGTGATTGCTTCAACCATCGCTTTATTGCTGATACACGATTGTCATTTCCATCGCGTTAGCTCCTAATAAGCAATGGCTTTTGCAATTTATTACCATGTAATATGTGATAGCATTTACCGTCACTTTAACTAGTAATAGGCAATTTGTTTTTCCCTAGCTAGAAATTATTATTTTTTGAAATATTACGCCCTTAGATAAACTTGTATCACTTTACCAAAAAAGAAATATATACACCATGCTTCAAAATCGAGAGAAACAAAGAATTTTATATTAAACAATAACGTTATATAACATCATCTAACAAAAGAAGTTCAATAAGTCAACATTGAATTTATTTTAGCTACCATCAATAATCTAAACAAAAGAGATAGCTTAAAACCCAACATTACGCTATAAGCGGTATATGTTTTAATCAAAAGAGAAAACATAACTCGAACAAAAATTAGTCGTAATGAGACTACGATTCATCATCATCTTTGTCATCATTTTCATCAGTGTCAAAGTCATCACTAAGATGAGATGACAAAGAACCATCTTAAAACATCTCAAGCAGCAGCATCATCATCTATCATCATCATCATCTGTAGAAACAATGTGTGCGTCATAGTTGCTCAAAACACCTATCATACTTAACCTTGTCGTCCAATTATGAGCCTCCCCCGAAATCATTGACCGATGTCTTCTTTTTCATGGATCTAATGTGTTCACTCAAAGACAATGCAACCTCATTGCTGCTATCCTTGAAACTCAAGTCCTAGATTGGTCTGGAGTTCTCTTCTCGTCCATCAGTCAAGCCATCCAATTGTTCAGTTAGTCACGACATGCTATCAGGCGATATGCGAGAGTCATTTCATATTTCCTATGCTCCTTTCAGTCTATACGTGCCACTGTCCAAACTGAAGAACAACTTTTTGTCACCAATGACCAGCTGATCACTCGCATTCTTTTCAGCAGGAATGACTAAAAGTATAGATGACTTGTCTTAGAGAATACCGGAAACTCTGTTCTTTTAAAAAATACCTTTGTAACTTGCTTTTTATTTACTTGATATTATATAAGAAGTACTTATTTTCATAACTGATTATTATATCTGCCGTAGTTAGTTAACTGATGACATCATCTTCTGGATCGGACATTGTTAAATTGTGTCTCAAATTAACAAATAAAAAAAGATTCCTATTCAATTAAAGATTGCATTTCATTTTCAGTTTCGGTGGTAACTCCTAGTTGCTCTTGGATTGGATTAGGATAGGTTTAATCCTAATTAACTTAGGATTAAACAAGTGAACATGACCTATAAAAGCCATGCCGTGAAGAAGCCAAAGAAGACGAGAGCACCAAAGTCGAGAGAGAGAATTAGACACAACACAATGAGACGGACGAGGGTCTCGAGGTCTTGACAGTGTTAGACAAAATATATAGTGCGTAGTTTTTTTTGGGCTGTAAGAGGTGTGGTACTCTATAGGATCGTGTCAATCTTTGTAACCCTTGTCATAGGTAGGGTAAATACATTGAAAACTCTCTATTGTAATTCCTTATCATTTATAGTGGATTTGTTGATTGCCTTGTAGTGGATTAAACAACGTCTCTCTATTGTAATTCCTTATCATTTATAGTGGATTTGTTGATTGCCTTGTAGTGGATTAAACAACGTAAATTATGTGTTCCCTTTTGTTTGATTCCGTTATATTTTTCATTTTCTTGTATTTATTTCTCCAAATACTTGACACTATTATTTTCGACCGATTCATTTCCGCATTGAAGATAGAAACTTGAAATTTCTTAATTCAAGAATATCCTCGTTTTTGTAACACACATCTTGGTTGATGGGACTGGGAGGTATGGATCGCCGACAAAAGGAGAACTAGATAGGTGTGAGGGAGAACAATCAGACATACGGGCATATATATAGCCTAATCGAAGAATCATTTTAGGTAATAGCTTAAACTCTAGTTTGCCAAATTAATGTGTTCTCGGAACAAATATTAAGAATCCAAACTTGTATATATTTGTGTCTAGTAGTTGTTCTAATCCATAAACTTTCCCTGTTAAGAACTCAAATTTAAAAACTTACTACTTTTGAAGATTTTATTTTAGAAACTCTTTAAAACAAATTGTTCTGGCAATCCAAAACAGCTTGACCCGATTTCAAAAACATTATTTCTGCTTATAACAGCTAGATATTCTGAAAATCTGAAATAAAATTCTAAGCATATTAGTTTTCTTAGAGAAAAAATTTTAATGTGTGAAATTATTTTGCACTTTAGAAGCACACTTGTAATCTTTTTAGCCACTTACAATTTTTCATGTTTCTGCGAAGTTCATATTGAAGCGACACATTGGCTTTATATGTTTTCTTGTATGATAGTTGTAATTACCTTCGTACTGCATTAGCGATTCTTTTATTCCTAGTAACCATTACGATTGTATAATAAAGTTTTAACATTATAGTCGAAGTATAGTATAGCTAGCATTGATTAAAAGCTCCCATGTAAATGTGATATAACCTAGTGGAAAACATACATGGCTAAGCACGAGGGTTAGCGGGTTAATAGAGCATGAATCGTGACTCACGAGAGATTTCAATGAAGTATATCATCTTGAGAAAGTATATGGTTACGACAAAAAATTACGGAAATCACAGGATAAGTTGTGTCTATGTATCCCCATACGATTGAGTTCTTCGGCTCAAAACACTATGTTTTACTTCCTTGGTTAGTTGTATAATTGGCCATACATCACTAGCTCGATACTCGCCAACATTAAACAGAAATGCCCCTTTATCTAAGTGCTTTCTTCAGGTATTTAACTTTCTTACATTTTAATATGACAATGATTTTTATTTCTATTGCTGAATAATCTTAATTCTTGTTTCTAAAGAACGATTTTGTACTTCCCATTTTAGTTTCTCACATTTTGTATCGACTTAGAGAATCACACATTTCCTAGTTGAGGGGTAAAGTTTTTGTTGTATTGGCATATTGCTACTTATCGAGGAAGCTCATATAATTATTACGACCTTAGCGATTATGAGTCCACATTATAGCAACTTTACTTTGTACTACCTCCATTCCGGATAAATATTCCTATTTTTTATTTTGGGATGTCCCAACTAATATTCCTAAACACTTTTGATTTACCCATTCTCTACCATTCTTCCTGTACCCTTAAAACTTCATTTAATATAACACATTCCAAAAAAACTCAATTATTTAAAATAGTAGAACTCAATTAATGTTCATGGGTATTATGGTCAGAACACATTTTACAGCACATCATTAATTATGTTTCTTAATTTCTGTGTTTTATCTACTAGGAACATTTATCCGAGACGGAGGGAGTATTATCTTTTCTCTGCACACGAGGGGTAAGTAATTAGAAACAGGCCTTGTGTTAGCTTTTCAAAACTAACCATCATTAAAAAATACTCCCTCCGTTCCACCCAACGAGTCCACGTTTAAAAAATCTAATAAATAATGTATTGAAGTTGGTCATAATTACAAAAATATTTTAGGATAGTTATATGTTTTTACTACATGTGGAGGGTAAAGTTGAAAGTTTTATGGAGATTGTAGGCATATTTTTTTTGAAAGTTGACTCGTTGAGCTGAACATCCCAAAATAATATAATTGACTCTTTGCCTGAAACGGATGGAGTAACTATTTGTAAATACTTGATTGTGTTGTTTGAACATTGGAACCATTTTCTGGACATTTGGGTTGTAAGTGTACTATTACTCATTGGTTGATTCGATCTTTATTTAATTTCCAAGGAAATCAATGTACACATTCTATTGTTGAGCTTGAGACTGAAATCGGGATTGGGTCCTTTATTACAGAGGCCACCTTGTAGTACTAATTCAATTCTTCTTCGTCGTGTCTCAAGATCTTCACCAATTAACAGTTCTGTAAGGTCGGATTAATGTTCAAACCAATTTTTTTATTTTGTTTTGTTTTGCTTTGCTTTATTTTTTTAGTTTTTTTGTTTTGTTTTGTATTGTTGTTTGGTGTATGGCGGGTCAAGGGCATATGAAAGAGAAGGGTCACTTGTTTTTTCATTGTAAGGAACAAAGGTTATGATTAGGCTGATGAAAGAGGTTGAATCGATTCTGATAGAAAAGACAGTATATCCATTTGATATATATACACAGGATGTAGTTAGATAAATTTTTATACAGTCAATAGATAGTTGAAAAGTTACAAGAAAATTTTCCATAGATTTGTATGTATTTTTGTACACAAATGTCTACATCTTGGGGGTTATTAGAACTTGAATACAAAAGTCTAGATCTGTATCACTCAGAGCTGGTAAAACCAACATACAGATGCAAGTGAAATGCAATGAACAACGACCTTGTCCTATACTTAAACAAGAAATTCCATCTAAAACATGCTCGCAGAAGAATCTAACAACACCTTTCTCTTTAATTTTCGGCCACTCAACTGTGTCTGTAAATCTGCCTGGAGTAGCTTAGATGGGTGGTAAACCAGGATGATCTGAAAATTGAACATTGCCAATGCAGCTCCCCAACACCATATCCTGCTTCTCTACAAGCTTTAACAGGATGATCTGAAAAAAATATTGTGCACATTCCAAGAAGTAATTAGCCAACAAAGATTCCTAGCTAGGAAAAGAACAAATCAGAACGATCAACCAGGAGAATTTTTCACATCCTAACATCAATCAATGAAGTTAATAGAACAAGAAAAAAGGGTGCAAAACATACCTTTTAAATGAAATGTCATGAACAACGACCATGTAACTTTTATCGTACGTCAGCACATTAATGCCACGAAACTACATGGAAAAGGAAATATGATGAAGAAAGGTACGTAAGCAAAAGTCTGTTGTTTTCTCTCTTCAATCCATTAGCATCATGATGTTCCCATACGGAATCGAAATCGAATAATAAAAAGTCACTTAAAAATTATTTATTCTTCTTATTTGTTAAAAAGTTAGCACACGTACAATGTTCGTTGAACACAATATAGAAAGTGCTAACTCAAAAACCCTCCGTAACTATCTAACACCAAAAAGAAAGGTAATTAAATAAATGACTATAGAAATGAAAGAAATTGACCTGAAAATCATCTTCTGGATCGCACATCTTGGCCGGTGGGACTAGGAGGTATGAATTGCCGAGAGAAGGAAAACTAGATAGGTGTGTGGGAGAAGGAACAGACATACGGACATATATATAGCCTAATCGGAGGATCATTTTAGGTAATAGCTTAAACTCTAGTTTGCTAAATTAATGTGTTCTCGGGACAGATATTAAGAATCCAAATTTGTATATATTTGTGTCCAGTAGTTGTTCTAATCCATAAACTTTTCATAAACTTTCCCTATTAAGAACTCAAATTTAAAAACTTACTACTTTTCAAGCTTTTATTTTAGAAAGTCTTTAAAGCAAATTGTTCTGGCAATCCAAAACAGCTTGACCCAAATTCAAAAACATCTTTTCCGCTTATAACAGCTAGATATTCTGAACATCTGAAATAAAATACTAAGCACATTAGTTTTCTGACAGATAAAATTTTAATGTGTGAAAATATTTTGCACCTTAGAAGACATGTTTGTAATCTTTTTTGCCACTTACAATTTTTCATGCTTCTGCAAAATTCATACGTCATATTGAAGCAACACATTGGCTTTATATGTTTCCTTGCATGAAAGTTGTAATTTTCCTGCTGCATTAATGATTCATTTATTCCTGAAGAGAAATTGAATGACAAGTTTGATTATTTGGAGAGATAAAATTGTGTTTTCTCTCATTGAATGAAAACAATGTTGATTACAAGCTTATATACAAGCTAACAAACTTGGCCAGCAAGTTGGCACGATCCATGATCACCAAAACAGAAGAAGACAAAACCATAACAAACTAATTGCTATACATTGAATAATTACAACTAACACCTCCTAGTTGAATAAATAACACCCGATACCCATACACTCTGAATTATCAACCATTTCCACCCTTCTCACTTTCACTTTTATTGCTATTTTGATCTTGATCTTTATCACCCCCCCCCTCAAGTTGGAATGGGAGAAAATATTCACCACTTGCAACTTGGCCAAAAGATGATAAAGTTGAGACAGAGAAAGAGCCTTGGTAAATGATCACGCCAAAAAAGGATTGGGTGTCGTGTTTGGTCCACGTGTGTAGTCTAGGTAGGATTCCGGCGGACGTTGCAGGGATTGACTTTGAAGATTGTCTGAAAACCTGTAATCAAGCAAAGAACACCGTTAGGGGCGCTGGGTTGTCCCAGCGATAACCCTCCAGCGTGAGAATTAGCAATGCTGTGTAGGTGTGATAAAGCTGGGACAGTATAGAAGCAAGTCTGTCTGTGCGTACCTTATGAGGTCTATTGAGGGTGCTATTTATAGGGGTGTGATCACAATCCTTATTAAATTCAGATTAGGAGTAGTTTCCGTTTCTTGAGGATCACGTTACCTTATACGTATAGGAATGAGATGTAGAGAAGGATTATACCAGGACTCTTCTTCAATCAGTGTGTTTCCATATAGGACTCTGTCTTCTCCGAGCGAGGAGAACCTGGTAGAGGTCGTTCTGGCTTGCACCAGGTCGCTCTATGCCACCGAGGTGGCCCTGGCATTTGTCAGGTCGCCCGTTTCCACCGAGGTCGCCCAGGGATGTTCCCCCAGGTCGCTCAGTCGAACCCTCTGTGCCAGTGTGGTTGAGGTATACCGAGGTGAAGAGATCCGCCGTGGATCGGGTACCAGCTCGATCATTTCTCCTGGCTGAACTCGCGGGCTTGTTGATGAATGCGGTCTCTTTCTCTCGAGCTAGACGATTCTGGCAGGCTTAAATGCCACCTTGTCATCGACCCGGAACCTCATGGTCGCGTGATAGCCACGTGATGACCACGTGCAAGGTGGAGATAAACTGAGGGTGTTTCAGTAGCCCCCCTACTTCTTGAGAAAGAGGATTTATCCTCGTACTCAGGAAGTCACGTCCCTGGACCGAGCTGAACATGCCCCGAGGAGAACGTACTGATTCCCAGGTCGAACTTTCTTACTGTACTTGATTTTTCGATATGCGTGTGCATTTATTATTCGCGAATTCCGAGGCGTTTCCTTGTGTCAGAGCTTTTCAAATTTTCAAAGAAAGGCGGTTACCATTCCAATCTTAAAACGCCGTCGTTCCAAAGTCCGCGCTTTCCGCTTGGGTCGACCCGGGATATTTCGGATCCTATAAGTAATCAATCCGTTGCGTTTTAGGGCACAATTCCAAAAGTTTCAACTATTCCGACGTCTCAGGCGATTTTCGGCAGGCTTCTCTCTTCTTAAAAAAAGCTCTCATCCTTTCAATCCTTCACTTGCGTCTCCCTTCTCCCAGTCTAGGTTAGTCCCTTGACCTTTTTGTTTACATTTCTTTCGTTTTCAGCATTTTTCCAGCGATTTTCTTTAGGATTGTTATTGTCTCCGTCGCGTCCGTACCTCAGGCCATCGTAACAGTACTTTGGCGTTCCCTTCTTCTTTGAATCATTTCTTCCTTTAGCTCGTCTTCCTCGTGTTCTCCTTATACGAACATGAGGGTAAAACGCGCCAATCCAGGCCCGCTTTTTGCTAGGCCGCAAAAAGGGAGGGCAATATTTAAGAGCGAGGATGGGGACTGGCAAGTCGTTTTGCCAAGTGAAGCCCGTGACTTACTGGTCGCCTGGGGCGCGAACTTAGAAGGACTGGTGGTTCCTGAGGACGACCCCTTCAAGGTCGATAGTATCCCTTTCGGTACCTCTATGAGGATCTTCGAGGGATATGATACGGCCATGGCGAGCTTGCTTTACTTGTTCTTTAATAAGGGAGGCGCGGCGCGAACTAGGCCAGCTCGTGCTACCTCCTCGGCCGCCGGGCCCAGCTTGTCGACCTCGTCGAATTATCTTGACGCGAATTACTATTTGCGAGCTCCACGGCCCAAGAAAAAGAAAGCGAGGGTTGCTGCCGAGGAGGGTACTAGTGGTCGCGCTTTTCGTGATTGGCGAAACAGAATTACCTCGTCTGATGTGGATACATGGTCCTCGACAGCCTTTTGTGATCCCCACTATTACCGTGGTTTTGAACCTGATCCGGCACTTGGTTTGAATGATTTAAGGACCTCGAGAAGCCGTGTTGGCTTTTACCTTAGCTTTTTTGATCTGGGGCTTCGGTTCCCCCTCGATCCTTTCATATGCGAGTTTCTGGACGTCACTTCGACCGTCCCTCTCGACCTCACTTGGAACTCTATGAGGATTCTTCTGTGCTTCATTGTGTGTACTCGCTTACTAGGTTTCGAGCCAACCATGTCTCTATTCTGCTATTACTTTCATCTTGATAGGAACAACAACCGGCTGCAAGCAAAAAGCCATAACTATGGTGTGAAGTTATTTTCCGATCCTCCTGGCAAGGTTCCTTATTGGGCTGATAAAGTTATTGTGGTGGAGAGTAGATTAGGTTGGAATTTTAGAGTGCCAGTTGAGGAGCCTTATACTTTAGTTCGCCACACCGAGCTGGACGACTATGACAGGCTTGCCAAGCAGGCTCTCGAGGTGCCCTTGGGAGTTCGAGGGGGTACTCAAGTGAGGTATTACGATTGGAGGGAAATTATTAAAAGTGAAAAATTGTTGTTTGTTGCTGGATTGTCGTCGAGGAGGACAGCTGGTTTCGAGCCAATGTGTACCTTCCTTGAGTTTGAGTGTTTTCCGGGCTGGCACAGGCACAAAGATTTAATATTCCAAAAGTATTGCCCTGATTGTTGGCGGGATTCAGAGAAAGGCTGCCTGATAATTGGTTAACTCACTTCCTCGTTTGTTACTTAGTAGCTCGATCTTTCCAGCTGTTCTTGACTTGTATCTTTTTTTTTTTTTTTTGTAGATATGGAAGACCTCGATGCCATGAGGGGGAGCGCGGGGAAAAGAGTGCAAGCAAAATCAGCTCGCTCGGAACAATTAGGTCGAGCTCGAGTTGCGGCGAACTTGGCTGGAACCGGCGAGGTGCTTCCCACTATATCCGTTGCTGTTGACAAAGGGAAAGAAGTTGTAAGCACGAAGTCCTCCGGGAAGAGGATCAGGTCGTCGTCGGGGTCTGGGCCTCCGAAGAAGCTGCTGGTCGAGGATACGGTTGTGGTCGCTGTGTCCGATGAGGGGGTCCAGAAGGACGATGTTCATAGTGTGACAAGTCCTTCGAAAGAGATGCCTTCCCCCTCCAGCTCGGCTACCCCTAAACAGGCGGAGCAAGATTCGAGCCATGTCGCCCGTGGGGTCGAAATTGGTAAGGCTGCCGTTCTGGAGATTTGCAATGACGACTTGGGCATTGTCTATGATGGCTATTCTCCTTCCCACCTCGCAGGAGTCGTGGGAGGCAACTTGATAAGTGTAAGTCTTGTCTTTTGTTATTCCTTGTATCCTTGGTTATTTCTCCTCATGTCTGGATTTTTTCTCAGGCGGCCACGGCCATCAGGTCGTATACTAACCGGTTGGCCGCAGCCAACAAGGAGAGGAAAGCTTTGAGGACTCAGGTCGCTAATCTCGAGCAGCAGATTAGTGAGGGAGCGAATAAGGCAGATCTGGTTGCAGCCCGAGCTCGCATAGCCGAACTAGAGGTGGATATTGAGAAATCTAAGAGTGACGTGAAGCTGAGCCAGGATCTGGCCGCTGAGAAGATTGAAGCTGCCAACAAGCTTTCCGAGGAGGTGACTCGTTTGCGAGGTGAGCTCGCAGGGGTCAAGGTCGAGCTGTCCACGTCTCGGGGTGAAGTTTTTAACGTCCAAGGCGAGCTGACGAAGACAAAATTGAATCTAGAGGGGAAGATCAGTGATCTCGAGCGTCAGCTATCAGTGGCGAAGAAGGCCTCTAGCTCGGTAGCTGTCATTAGCGAGTTTAAGAAAACGCAGACGTATCGAAGTGAGATCTTTTCTTATTATGAGAAAGGGAAGGCCCAGATTCTGCGAGTTGCTGCCGCCTGCGGGGTGTCTCTTCGTGAGTTGGTCAAGTGGGGAAGTGCTGAACACCGGGGGGACCTCGCTCGTCATGGCCACGAGCTTGTTCCTTACAGATCTGAGGAACTCGAGCTAATAGCGAGGAAGGACGCAGAACAAGGTCGCGAACCTTGGGCGCCTCCTTCCCCTTTTAGTAACAATGTTCCATATTTGCTCGACGCCTTGGACGATGGAGATGCCGTAGAGTTCGACGGGGATTTTAAGTTGAATGAATTTGAAGGAACTAAATCTAACCAAGACGCTCACGCAAAAGCGGTTTTTGAGGCAGAGAAGCGAGCTGATTTGTGACCTCGCTGTGCCGAGTTAATTTGAGCCTGCGGGCTTTGTAATGAAACAACTTTTTATTACTTCATCTGGCCGGGGTGCCTCAAACAATTTTTATTTGTTCTTTTAATGATGTAACTTTTATCTGGTAGATTCTCACTTTCCCCTGTTAAAATGAGAAGCCTTTGTTTTTGGACCTTGCTTGTAAATGCAATCTTCGTGTTTGATTTTAGCGAAGTGTATGTCGCGAGCTATCTTTGGCTTGACTCGCGAGCCTCTTCAGTTGATTAGGCCGTAAGATGACTTCGCATGGCGAGGTGCGATCTTCTTCAACTGGTGAAGAGTAGGTCGTAAGGTGACCTCGCGTGGCGAGGTGCCTTTTTTAACTTACGATCTTCTTCAGCTGGTGAAGAGTCGGTCGTAAGGTGACCTCGCATGGCGAGGTGCCTTTTTTAACTTACGATCTTCTTCAGCTGGTGAAGAGTAAGGTGACCTCGCATGGCGAGGTGCCTTTTAAAACTTACGATCTTCTTCAACGGGTGAAGAGTGGGTCGTAAGGTGACCTCGCATGGCGAGGTGCCTTTTAAACTTACGATCTTCTTCAGCGGGTGAAGAGTAGGTCGTAAGGTGACCTCGCATGGCGAGGTGCCTTTTTAAACTTACGATCTTCTTCAACTGGTGAAGAGTAGGTCGTAAGGTGACCTCGCATGGCGAGGTGCCTTTTTAACTTACGATCTTCTTCAACTGGTGAAGAGTAGGTCGTAAGGTGACCTCGCATGGCGAGGTGCCTTTTTTAAGAGTATATAAGCTTGCCATCGATTTTGGATAGGAAGAATTCTTTTTATTGATAACTTTCGCAACAGTTACATTAATGATAGTATTTTTTCAGATGATCTGCATGCCAAGGGTTCTTGAGCGGTGTGCCATCTTGTTCAGCTAGTCGATAAGTCCCTTCTTTGATTATGCCCGTAATTCTGAACGGTCCTTCCCAATTTGGGGAGAGTTTGTTTCTTCCAGCATTTCTGCCTGTCACTTCGATCTTCCTGAGTACCCAGTCTCCGACGTTGAAGGACCTTGTTCTAACTCGTTTGTCATGGTGAGCTTTGGCGAGCTGCTTGTAGTTGATCATCCTGAGTCTTGCTTCTAGCCTCCTTTCTTCTAGATAGTCGAGGTCGAGCCCCCGAGCTGTTGCGTTGGCTAGCTCGTCGAAATGGGATACTCTTAGTGTTGGTAAGGCCATTTTGACTGGGGCCATCGCTTCTGATCCGTATGCCAGCGTGAAGGGTGTCTCCCTGGTTGAGCCTCTGACCGAGGTGCGTATTCCCCATAACACAATGGGCAGCTCGTCGAGCCATCGACCTTTCTTCTCATCTAGATTTCTTTTCAAGGCATGTCGGATCTTCTTGTTTCCTGCTTCGGCCTGGCCGTTTCCTTGAGGGTGAGCAACTGAGGATTTCCAATGTCTGACGTTCATTTGTTCGCATCTCTGAGTGAACTTAGTGGAGAACTGGGTGCCATGGTCGGACACAATGGCTCTAGGTAGACCAAATCGGCACCAGATATAATCATGTATGAAGCTTATTGCTTTCTCCTCGGTTATGGTGGCCAGGGGTTTTGCTTCTATCCACTTCGTGAAGTAGTCTACTGCCACTATTACGTATTCACAGCCTCCCTTGGCTTTTGGGAAGGGTCCTATAAGGTCGACTCCCCACATGTCAAATGGCCAGGCGGCAACTACTGGTGTCTGTGGGACTGACGGTAGTCTTGGGATGTTAGCAAACCTTTGACACTTGTCGCATTTTTGTACATAAGATTCCGCATCCTTTCGCAGGGTTGGCCAGTAGTAGCCGTGGAAGAGGATCCTGTCTGATAAGGACCTCGCGCCTGGGTGGCCCCCACATACTCCCTCATGGACTTCGGTGAGGAGGTCTTCTACTGTCTCTGGTCGGACACATCTGAGCAACGGCTTGGTGAACGACCTTCTGTATAGTATTCCAGCAATCACTGTGTAACGAGCTGCTCTCTTCCTTATGAGTTGGGCCAGGTCTCTTTCTCCAGGTAATGTGCCGTGCTCGATGTAATCCTGTATGTCATCTATCCAGCATCTTTCTGTCGAGTTGATGGGCATGGCCTCCTCCTTATTGACTGATGGTGAATTGAGGGCTTCCGACCATACGTCTTGAGGAAGGTCGCTGATATCTGACGATGCGATTTTGGATAGGTGGTCGGCTCGCGCATTTTCAGCTCTGTCTACCTGCTTTAGTTCCCAGTATTCAAATTTTTCCAGCAGGTGTTTTGCTAGATCACAGTATTTTGCCAATGTGGGGTGATTAGCCCCATACTCCCCCGAAATTTGTTTCACGACGAGCTGGGAGTCGCTGAAAATGACGACATGGGAAGCCCCCAGTTTCAGTGCGAGCTCGAGGCCGGCGATCAGGGCTTCATATTCTGCTTGGTTGTTGGAGGCCGGGAACTTGAACCGAAGGGCTTTGCTGAATTCTCCTCCATCTGGTGAGTGTAGGGAGAGGCCTGCGCCGCTGCCTATCTTACCAGCTGAGCCGTCAACATAAAGTGTCCAATGGAGCAAGGGTCGAGGATGTAGCAAGCTGGCTGTGCTACTCTTCCTGGGTGGGCTGGGAGGGCTTGCTAGCTCGTCCGGGTTTTGATCCTGCTTGACAAATGATGTTTCAGCAATGAAGTCTGCGAGTACTTGCGCCTTAACTGCCTTGCGCTGCTCGTATGTGATGTCGAATCCTGAGAGCTCGACTGACCATTTTATCATTCTTCCGGCCATATCTGGCTTGTGAAGTATCTGTCTGAGTGGGAGGTCGGTGTAAACCGTCAAGGCATGGGCCTGGAAGTATTGGGCGAGCTTTCTTGCCGCTATGATTAGGGCTAACACTACTTTCTCCACGTTCAAGTACCTGGTTTCCACATCTGTGAGCGCATGGGAGACGTAGTATATTGGTCTCTGAACAGCTTCTCTTTCACTTAGCAAGACTGCTGCGACAGCTGTGTCCGAGGCAGCGAGGTAGATGTACAGGCGTTCTCCTGGTACCGGGCTGGTCAATAACGGCGGGCTGCCCAAGTAAGATTTCAGCTCGGCGAAGGCCTTGTCGCAATCTTCATTCCAGGCGAATTTCTTGCTTCCTCGCAACGTTTTGAAGAATGGAAGGCTTTTTTCTGCTGATTTCGCTATAAATCTCCCCAGTGCAGTGATCCTCCCGTTTAATCGTTGCACCTCCTTTATCGAGCTGGGAGCTTTCATGTCTATCAGGGCTTGAATTTTTTCCGGGTTGGCCTCTATCCCCTTTTCGTTCACCATGTACCCCAAGAATTTACCTGCCCTTACTCCGAAGGCACAATTGGCTGGGTTGAGCCTCATCTTGTTTTTTCTGAGATTTGAGAAGGTCTCGTTCAGGTCGTCCACGTGGTTTGCCTGCTTTGTCTTGATGACCATGTCGTTAATGTAGGCTTCTACGTTTCTGCCGAGCTGGTCTTCAAAGACTTTGTTTACCATCCGTTGATAGGTAGCCCCTGCGTTTTTGAGCCCGAAGGGCATCATCTTGTAGCAATAAATGGCTCCTGCTGCTCGGAAGGCTGTCAGTTTCTGGTCCGCTAACCACATGCATATCTGATGGTACCCTGAGTATGCGTCGATGAAGCTGAGTATTTTGTGGCCGGAGATTGCATCTACGAGCTGATCTATTCTGGGTAGTGGGTACCAGTCTTTTGGGCAGGCTTTGTTTAAGTCAGTGAAGTCGACGCACATCCTCCATTTTCCATTGGTCTTTTTGACCATTACGACGTTTGCAATCCAGGTTGGATAGAAGATCTCCTCGATGATCCCTGCCTTTAGCACCTTGTCGACCTCTTCTTTGATTGCTGCCTGTTTTTCGGGAGAGAATATTCTAGGTCGTTGCTGTATAGGAGTTATTGTTGGGTCGACATTCAGCTTGTGTACAGCGACCTCCTTGCTAATTCCTTCCATGTCTTCTGTCTTCCATGCGAATACATCCTTGTTCTCCCTGAGGAATTTGATTATTGCTTCCATTTCCTTTTTATCAATTTCCAGCCCGACCTTGACTTTCTGCTCAGGGTAGTCGAAGTTGATGATTACCTCGTCGAGGTCTTCATGGGGCTGTATTTCTGGTTGATCTCTCGGATCCAAGCTTTCCACTGTGACGACCTTTGGTGGCCTTTTAGAGTCGCGATTGGGGTCCTGGCATGAGTCGGCTTGCTCGGTGGCTGTGGTGGACACGTCGGTCGGGTCGTCATCCAGATTTTCCTCAGGGTTCGAGGTGAGCTTAGCTCGAGGCAGGACGGCGAGCTCGACTTGAGGGAAGTCGGCGAGCTCGGTTTGATGAGAGCAGGTGAGCTCGGTTGGAGGAGAGTCAGCGAGCTCTGCTTGAGGGGAATCAGCGAGCTCCGCTTGAGGGGAGTCAGCGAGCTCCGCTTGAGAGAAGTCGGGGAGCTCGGCATCCGTATTGATCATGTCGTTCATGTTGGCTTCTGTGTGCGGGCTGGGATGGCCAGTCCGCACTAATTGCTATGCCTGCTCGTTAGGGGTGTTTGGCTCCGAGCACTCCTTGATTATGATGGACTTTAGTCGCTTGTCATTTAGGGTCTTTGGGGGAGCCTCTTCATGGCGTGCAATTATTTTTCATTTTCCTTTGAGCCGAGCTTCCTCGGCCTTCCTTTTTTCCAGCAAGTGATTCAGAGTGCTTCTGGGATCATTCTTTACCTCTCCGACCCCACTGTCAGTTGGGAATTTGATTTTTTGATGAGCTGGAGAGATCACCATTTCAAATTTGATCTGGGTCGGGAGTCCCAGAATAGCGTTGTATGGAGAGGGGATGTCGAGGACCAGGAAAGTGATGACCTCGGTGCGGGAGTTATCTTTGGTACCGAGGACTACGTTGAGGTCGACCGTGCCCTTGACAGCGACCTTGTGTCCGGTGAAACCTTCTAGCTTGATTCCACTCGGAGTTAGATGCGAGCTTCCTAGCCCGATTGCCTGGAAGCATTTATAAAATAATATGTCCTTCCCTGCCCCCGTGTCGATGAGTAATCTTTTCACTCGCCCTCTGCCAATCTTTGCTTCAATGGTTAGGGCATGTCCCCCCGCGGCGGGGTTAGTGGCCAGCTCGCTGGGTAGGAATGTTATCCCCTTTCCCCCCCAAACGGCTGGCGGGCTGACAGTATGGTTGAGGCTGTTTATTGCTGTTTTTATTTTGGTGATGCTCGACCATTCCTCCGTAATTGTGTTGACCAGGACTTCGTCCTCATCGGTATTAACCCTCGGGGCCTCCCTAGGCCGATCTCTGTGAGTCCTCCCTCGCTGCTCGTACCTTTTGAGTTCACCCTGTCAATCGGCTTCGTATCTCTCTTTTAGTTGTATGCATTCCTCGGTTGTGTGGCCGATGCCGTTGTGGTAGGCACATCTTTTATCAGGGTTGCGAGGGTATGTAGCCTCTTTGAGTGGTGGAGGTCGGACAATCTTATTTTCCTGGAGGAGGACGTTCATGATTTGCTCACGGCTTGTGTTCAAGGGGGTGTAAAATTCTTCTTTTCTACCCCATTTATTCTTCCCCTTGCCTTTTCCGTGCCCGTAGTTGCCTCCTTCCTTCGTTCACCGCCTTTTCTTCTTTCTTTTGTTTTGCGTTCGAGAGGGTTTTGCTCCTCCCTCTCTTGGTCGCCAAGGTTTTTCGACGTTCCCAATATTTTGTGCGGCGTGTACATTTCCGGTGGTGGGTGGTCGCATGCCAATTTCGGACAGAGCTTGGCGGATCGACATCCGGCTTGGAAGAAAGCCATTATTGTTTTGTCGGGACGTTCAACAACTTTTTGGCAACATTCTTGAATCTTTCGAGATAGCTCTCCAAGGACTCGTGGGTCGTGTTTGATACCGCATAGGTCGATTCCTTCTTGGGAGGTCGCTGTTGACGAGTACTTCTTCAAAAGGCCTTCTTCAGTCGTGCCAATCTCGATAGAACCCTCTTCTAGCTCCTCGAACCAATTCAGACAACTTCTTCAAACGTCGACAAACACTACGCACCAGAGATCCAAATCTCTAGTGCACACTCCCATTTTTGCTTCAAAGCTTGATACGTGGCTTCGAGCATTTGTGGTTCCAGCGTAACTTTTCAAAGATGGCTTCAGCGATGATTTGGAGGAGTATTCCGATTCTCCTACAAAAGGTGCCGTTACATTTCTGAAGGCTTCCATTCTTTCCCTCTTTCAAGAGCCTCCAATCGTTCCTTCATTTTAGCACCTCGTCCTCCCGGTCCTGCTCTTGCCCGCCTCTTAGATCGGCGGTCATGGTCGTCGATCTGGAATATTTGTGCGAGGTTGCCTCGCTTGGAGTCTTGTGTTGGATGATTTGCGTTTGGAGCGGTGGCTATGGCTCTCTGTGGTCGTCGAAATCGTTCCTCATTATCTTCCATTCGGCGGGACCTGTAAGACTTTGCCGGGCTAGGACTTCTAGCTCGTCCATCCATCCTTGAGTGGATGCTACCTCTAGGTCGCTCCCTGTCTGGGGTGCCTAGTCGGTCCTTGGAGCCAAGTGTTCGATGCGCTACTGCTCGTCGGGGCCGGCTTTTATCGCTGCGTCTAGGAGCGTCATCCCTTGCCTCCCCATGATGACTGTCAGCCCGCAGACCCCTGTGCTTACTCCCTTCAGGTCGAACATTGTGGTGCTTGTCATGGGATAAGTGTAAACTCGGCTCTAGCTGGGTCGTCTGGGCGGCGAGCTTGCGGGATAGCTCGTATTCACGTTTTTCTAGTTCTCTTTGCTTCTCCAAGAAAGCTTTCTCTTTCCGTATCTCCTCCAATTCGGCGAGATCGATTTCTTGTTGAGTAGGAGGCATCCTGCTATCCATTATGATAAGATCATCCTTGTCGCCTGGGCCTTCGCCATCGGAGGAAGGTGGGGTGGGCGTCTGGCCATTGCGAGCTGTTAAGTTTGGGCTTTTGGTTGCCTGTGCTGCCTTCTTTCCCAAGGCTTTCCTTCTCATTGCTCTGGCCAGTTTTTGAGCTCGTGTGTTTTGGTGAAGCGGAAGCCCTGATGAGGGTATCACTGGTGACTCCTTGTCAGGCTGTCCAGGAGAGTTGCCAGCAAGCGGAGCGGCGGAGGGTATGCCTGGGGTTGTTGCTGGAGCGGCAGATTTAGAGACTTGCTTAGAAGATGCCATGCTTGATCACAAAAAAGTTCCCGGCAACGAAACCAAACTGATCACGCCAAAAAAGGATTGGGTGTCGTGTCTGGTCCACGTGTGTAGTCTAGGTAGGATTCCGGCGGACGTTGCAGGGATTGACTTTGAAGATTGTCTGAAAACCTGTAATCAAGCAAAGAACACCGTTAGGGGCGCTGGGTTGTCCCAGCGATAACCCTCCGGCGTGAGAATTAGCAATGCTGTGTAGGTGTGATAAAGCTGGGACAGTATAGAAGCAAGTCTGTATGTGCGTACCTTATGAGGTCTGTTGAGGGTGCTATTTATAGGGGTGTGATCACAATCCTTATTAAATTCAGATTAGGAGTAATTTCCGTTTCTTGAGGATCACGTTACCTTAGGCGTATAGGAATGAGATGTAGAGAAGGATTATACCAGGACTCTTCTTCAAGCAGTGTGTTTCCATATAGGACTCTGTCTTCTCCGAGCGAGGAGAACCTGGTAGAGGTCGGCCTGGCTTGCACCAGGTCGCTCTATGTCACCGAGGTGGCCCTGGCATTTGTCAGGTCGCCCGTTTCCAACGAGGTCGCCCAGGGATGTTCCCCCAGGTCGCTCAGTCGAACCCTCTGTGCCAGCGTGGTTGAGGTATACCGAGGTGAAGAGATCCGCCGTGGACCGGGTACCAGCTCGATCAATTCTCCTGGCTGAACTCGCGGGCTTGTAGATGAATGCGGTCTCTTTCTCTCGAGCTAGACGATTCTGGCGGGCTTAAATGCCACCTTGTCATCGACCCGGAACCTCATGGTCGCGTGATAGCCACGTGATGACCACGTGCAAGGTGGAGATAAACTGAGGGTGTTTCAGTAAACAAATCAACAGGTTGATTATGAGTAGGGACATGAACAGTTTTGATCAAACCCTTTGCAACCTTATCCCTAATAATGTGATAGTCAATCTCAATGTGTTTAGTGCATTCAAGATACACAGGATTTGCAACAATGTGTATAGTGCCTTGTTGTCACAGAAGAGAGGAATGGGAAGAGAAATGGGCAAATGAAAATCCTGAAGGAGAGAAGAAAGCCACTGTAACTCACAACAAGTGCCAGCCATGGACCTATACTCAGCCTCTGCAGAACATTTAGAGACTGTGGGTTGCTTTTTGCTCTTCCATGAGATAAGAGCTGAACCTAGAAATACATATAAACATGCAATAGACCTCTTATTCATAGGACAGGTAGCCCAATCAGCATTACAGTAAGCAGACAAACCAGGAGTATTGGATGCAGAGAAGAATAAACCCTGCCCTGGAGATTCACTACTAGAAACACGCTAATTACTGTCGGAACATTTACTGTCGGAATTTTCCGACAGTAATTACTGTCGGAGATTGGGAAATTACTGTCGGGATTTCCGACAGTAATGTTAATTTTTTGGCGGGATAAATGTTACTGTCGGAAATAATCCGATAGTAAATATCCGACAAGATATCTAGTATATTCTCGAATATACCTTTTCGTCGACAGAATTCGTCGGAGTAGTCGACGATAATATTCGACATAAATAAGGGAATATTCTTCGAATATTCCTTTTGCATCGTCGAATTTTGGAGATTAACATTCGTCGGATTAGACGGTAAAACTCAACGATTTCCTCTTGGAAAACACGTCTTTCGTCGGAGATTTCCGACGTAATTAAAAATTCGACGGGTGAATTTCTTGTCGGAAGCGTTCCGACGATAAACCTTCGACGGTAATTTTCTCCACATAATTAAGACAATCCGAGTAATTCGTCGGAATGTCGAGTCGGATATTCGACAAGACTACTAATAGAATAGTGGTGAAATTATCGGCGGAATATCCGACGTAATTATCGGAGATCCCCACTGTTCTACAAATTCGTGAGTAATTCGTCGGATATTCCGACGGAATTCTTGGTAAAATAATATTTAAATTACGTCGGAAGTTCCGGTAATTTCTAATTAAAATAAAAAATAAAATTTAAAATTTTTAAATTTGTTTTTTTTGCACCTGATATAACAATTATATATACACAAATCACACACACCACACTGCAACAAAACTAATTAACAACTAAAACATAAACTAAATTAAAATATATTACAGTACTAAAATAAATGTATCTACTGTGGAGGGGGGTCAAATAAAATACGCCTAGTAGGCTGCTGCTGCCCCATAACCAGTCGTCGCATTGCTCTTGCTCGACTCTTGCCGCATCTGCTCCTCCTGTGCTACATCTGTGCTCCATCGCTCGCGTCTGCTGCGCCTCCTCGGCCTGCTGCTGCAAACGCTGCTCGAGAGTCTGCGTCTTCTCGAGCAGGGCACGCTCGGTAGCTGACTGGTTCCGAGGACCAGAGGACGTGGTCGCCGAGGAAGAAGTCGATCCACCTAGTCTAAACGCAGCGGCGCCGTGGTCACCAAAGCCGTAGAGGCGATCTCCCCTCTTCTTCCTTGACTCCGCAGTGACCGACTGCCAAATGTCTCCGACAAATGGCGTCTGCACCTCAGGGGTCGTCGGACAAGCCCTCGGCGACTGCGTGGACATAGAGTCCTTATAGGCTCTGTGTCACAAAAACATAAAAACATTAATATTAACATTTACCATTAACTAATAAACAAAATAGAATTAAAATATTTTAAGTAATACTTACAAATGCTCTCTCTGCCGTCTCATCGACAAAGACAATCGGCGAATCGGCACCGGGAGGAGCGGAGTGGTGTGGGTCGCGGCAAATAAATCGGTCATCGGTACCTCGGTACCGTAGTATCGATTCTACAAATATAATGAATTAAAATTAGCGAAGAACACATATTAAGCTATAACACGATCAACTTATAAGAAAACAATAAAAACGGCCTATATATACACTCAAACCCTACTAAGACGACCTATTTGAACTCAATTCATTCTCATAACAACCTATTAAGACTCAAATCGTTATAAAATAGTCTATTTACCCTCAAACTCCTTCTAAAACAACTTATTTACACTCGAACCTTCGAAAACAACCTATTTGCACTCAAACCCTTCTAAAGCAACCTATTTAAAAGAAAAACCCTTTCATAAAGGCTTTTGTACACTCAAACCCTTCTAAAACAACCTATTTACACTCAAACCCTTCTAAAATAGTACATTTACACTCAAACCCCTTCTAAAACAACATATTTGCACTCGGTGCCTTTACCATGGATTTCATAGCATCCACATGGCTACCCAACAAATCAATTTAAATCATAAGTAAAACAATAACATATAATATGTATGTTTTGAGGAATTCATAAAGGCCTATTTACACTCAAACCCTTCTAAAACAGAAATTTACACCCAATCCCCTTCTAAAACAACCTAAGTGTTAACAGTGCCCTGCTTTCAGCCATGGATTTCATAGCATCCACATGGCTACCCAACAAATCAATTTAAAGCATAAGTAAAACAATAACATATAAAATGTATGTTTTGAGAATTCATAAAGGCCTATTTACACTCAAACCCTTCTAAAACAGCCTATTGACACTCAAACCCTTCTAAAATAGTACATTTACACTCAAACCCCTTCTAAAACAACATATTTACACTCAGTGCCCTGCTTTCAGCCATGGATTTTATAGCATCCACATGGCTACCCAACAAATCAATTTAAATCATAAGTAAAACAATAACATATAATATGTATGTTTTGAGGAATTCATAAAGGCCTATTTACACTCAAACCCTTCTAAAACAGTACATTTACACCCAATCCCTTCTAAAACAACCTAAGTGTTACCTTCTGCTTTCGACCATGGATTTCATAGCATCCACATGGCTACCCAACAAATCAATTTAAATCATAAGTAAAACAATAACATATAATATGTATGTTTTGAGAATTCATAAAGGCCTATTTACACTCAAACCCTTCTAAAACAGCCTATTGACACTCAAACCCTTCTAAAATAGTACATTTACACAAAATCCCCTTTTAAAACAACCTAATTGTTACCAGTGCCCTGCTTTCAGCCATGGATTTCATAGCATCCACATGGCTACCCAACAAATCAATTTAAAGCATAAGTAAAACAATAACATATAATATGTATGTTTTGATGAATTCATAAAGGCCTAATTTCACTCAAACCCTTCTAAAACTATACATTTACACTCAAACCACTTATAAAACAACATATTTGCACTGATCAGTGCCCTGCTTTCAGCCATGGATTTCATAGCATCCACATGGCTACCCAACAAAACAATTTAAAGCATACGTAAAACAATTAAAGCATGTATTAATTAATTACAATACAACACATTAAAGTCCTTACCATGCGCAAGTGGTGCTCGGAGGTGTTGATCGACCCCGAGGTGTGCTTCACCCCCCTCCCCGTGCCACTCAGCCTATTCTGCCTCTGGCGCTCAGCGACAGCCCTAGCGTCATCGGAATCCCAACCCTCGGTATACCTGTGAAAATGTTAAAATTGTTATAGCGATACAATATATACAAAATCTCTCATCTATTTAAGGAATGAAATTAAATCAAGTATATTATTATAATGTACTTCGGCGCCGACATCATCGATGAAATTTGGAGCCCTCGCTCTCTCTCGTCCACGCCCTCTTAATGCCGTAAATCCGGTCGCGAAACTTCTTCGCGCATCAACCTAAACGCCTCGTGCGCCTCGGCGTCGAGTGCTCGGCCAATAATAATGAAGGCGCAAGTTTAACCAATTTAAACATATTAATTATAAACTTTGATAGAAATTATTAAATTATTAAACATTAACATATTTTATGTATCCTTAGAATCCTTACCTAAAATCATCCCATCTTGGTCTCGGGTCGCCGTAGGCACGCTAGAGTAATGTGGCGGCTCCTCGTGCCTCGGCTCCTCCTGCAGTGCAGTAGGCGTGTGCAGTAATGCAAGTAGGTAGAAGTCGGACCTTAGGTGTCCGACTCCTACCTCTCTGGCTCGTCCGACATGTCTATATAGAAATTAGTATATTAATGTTGACAATTAACGCTAAGTTTAGATGACAATTAAGTTAAAATACATAACATAAATTAAAATCTCTCATCTTCATGATAACAAGTAACATACAAATAGCGTTCTACACATGACATTTAATTTCTAACAAAAATAAAAGAGCCTAAACGGTACATCTTGCAAGACTACTCGAGTCTTCATTCTCGGTGTTTGCATTTTCTTCATTCTCGATTCTCCGGTCTCGGCGTTTGAGTCGCTACTACAAAACTCAAGTTCTTCTTCGGTCTCATCCTCGGACATCCAATCCTCTTCACCTTCATTACCTCGTCGTCTTCTTCGCATCACCTTCAATAATCGGGATTTCGTCTTCGACGGGGAAGGAGGTGGCAAATCAACGGCAATACTATCTCCAGGCCCAAGGGAGGCACGGGCATTTCATCCATTGGATGACTATCGAAGATACAACGGGAGGTACGGGCATTTCATCCTCTTGATAACATCCTTCTAATGACGATCCGTAGTTATGTCGTCGACCGATATGCTATATCAATAGTGCTTCGGCCTTGGTCTTCCAAATGCCCACCATCCCCTCTCATCGCCGATAAGGGTATGGTGTCATGTAGACTTGTTGTGCTTGTGATGCTAAGATGAACACATCATCACCCGCATGTCTAGACGTGTGCTTCACATCGATTAGGTCAAACGAGTCGTGCTTTTTATACCTCGTACGGCGTCTCACCACAATTGAATAGGACTATATTTTTCCTCCCGAGATATCGTAACTCGATGACTTCTTTAAGGACACCATAATAGTCAAGGTTGCCTTTAAGATTGACACCGCTGTTATCTGTTTGTTTTCCCTCCCGTATTCCTTTGTATGGAAGACATAGCCATTCACATAATATCCGTTGTATAAAGTAACTCTCATCAACGGATTTGCGGATATGTGAGATAATCTCGCGACTCGCGGGTCATTAGGATGCTCCAAAACCTGAAAAGTATTTCATAATAGACATTTTTAATGGTGAGCCATTAATAAGATGTCTACATATAAATCGAGCCAGAAATGATATTTACATATTTGCGTAACCACGACGGAAACTCTTTCTCTGTCCGATATCTCGCAATTCGTCGATATATCATCTCGGCTTGATCTTCGAACATCTTGCATTAGGTTTAGAGTTTATACGAGTTATTTGTGCATCTTGCAACTTTAATTTGAATCGGACGACTATCTAAAATTAAATGAAATTGATAATTAACTTACTTGAGATATTCCTCAACCTCGGGACAATTAAGGAGTATATAGAGTCTCAGACTTCATACTCCTTATTGCTTAGCATTCGAGTCTTAACCGGTTTACCGAGTGGCCGACCGGAGCATTAAATAATGAGATGTCCTCATTGACATCGGGCTCTCCACCATCGTAATTGCGCCCAACCCGAGTCAATCTCGTTTCAATATCGGGATGAAAATATTGCGCGGCAAAGGCAACAATTTCCTCTATAATAATAGCCTCGCATATTGAGGCCTCAACCTTTGCCTGTTTCTCATCTTCCTTTTCAAATGACCGAGATACCTAATTGCGGATGCATGACAGATAAAAATGTTACTCAATCTATAACCGACTTTTAAGTATGTTATAGATCATGAAAACGATTATTATGAGACGAGTTATTACCTCTCAAATGGATACATCCATCCGTATTGAACTGGACCCCCAACCCTAGCTTCATATGCCAAGTGGACCGGTAAATGCTCCATAGAATCAAAAAAGACGGAGGAAAGATCTTCTCAAGTTTGCAAATCGTCACGACAATGCTCGCCGAGTCTTCTCATGTCATCAACCCGCGAGTCTTTGGATGATAACGCTCGAATGACTCACTCGGCTCGGTTAACGCAATCCATATATTGTCGGGCAACAAGTCTCTAAGCGCAATAGGAAGTAACCTGTTCGGTAACACGTGACAATCATGACTCTTCAAACCATGAACCTTTCCTTCGTCTACATTTACACAATTTCCGATGTTAGAAGCGTAACCGTGGAAGCCTCAATCCCTTCAACCACTTCAACACTAGAAGTCTTTGTTCCTTGGTTAGCACGTATGGAGCGACGGGTTTCACTGTTTTACCATTGACCTCTTTTAGCTCCAAGGCGGCCGCTTACATATGTCTTTCATGTCCATTCGGGCTTTGGGTGTGTCCTTGGTAGTTGCCCTCCAATCCATAATGGTGTTAAAAATATTGTCAAACACATTCTTCTCAATGTGCATGACGTCAAGATTATGGCGTATCAAATTATCTTTCCAATAAGGCAACTCCCGAATATACTCTTTTGGTCCAATTATGCTTTACACCAAAATCTCGCAGTCTATCCTTTGCATACATCTTCCCCACTGGTCTTCGTAGTTTAGACACCTTTTCATAAACAGCTTCACCGCTCAAACGTCTAGGCGCCTCATCACGCTCAACCCTATTCTTGGTGAATTGCTTCGTGATCTAAAAGGGTGGTCATCCGGTAGAAATTGACGATGACAATCAAACCAACAAGGTTTACGAGAGTGCTCGAGTGTGAACGACTTAGTGTCATCCATACGAGATAGGACATGCAAGCTTCCCATGTGTGCTCCAACCCGATAACATCCGTAGCGGGAAGTCATTCACCGTCCACATCAACGCGGCTTTCATTTTAAAATTTTCTTTTTGAATGCATCCCATGTTTCCACTCCGTCTTCCCGAGCATTTTCAACTCGTCAATCAAAGGGCGGAGATAAACATCAATGTTCTTGCCGGGGCTAGTCGGTCCGGTATGAACAGTGACAAGAACATATAAGGATCACTCATACACAACCACGGTGGAAGATTGTACACGGTAGCTATAACCGGCCAACAAGAGTAGGACTTCGCCCCAGGCCCGAAAGGAGTAAAACCATCCGCGCATATGCACAACCTGATATTTCTAGCTTCGGCAGCAAAGTCGGGATGGGTTGCATCAAATTGTTTCCAAGCCAAGCCGTCCGACGGATGAGTCAACACGCCATCCTCGCGCGGGCTTTCTTTGTGCCAACGCATAGCTTCTGAATTAGCTTTAGACGCGTAGAGGCGTTGCAATCTCGGAGTCAACGGCAAGCAACCGCTTATAAGGTTCATTCTTCTTGCGTTTGAACGCCCTCCGTTTCGGCTTATATCGATCATGGCCACACATGGAACATTCTTTCAAGTTTGAATCTTCCTTGTAGAAAAGCATGCAATCATTCTTGCACGCATCAATCTTCTCATATTTCAACCCAATATGCCTAACCATCTTCTTTGTCGATAGAAGTTCTCGGCATCTTATTCCCTTTCGGCAAAGCTTTTTCGGTGCTTTCATAAGACGATTGAAACCAGATTGACTAATATTGCAATCGACTTGATGTTTAGGAACTCGGCCACGTCTCCAAAACGCGCGCCGAGCCAGGATACAACTTCTCCGTTGCAGACTCCATAGCTTCAATGAACTTACTAGCTGCGGGATTTGGCTCCTCTTGACGTGCGTTCTCCGACCAGTCAAAATGAGGACCAGCAACATCCCTAACCATATCTTCCATACCACGAAATGGTTCATCGTTCACACTCGTATTTACCGGTTCAGGTTCACGTACAGGAATCCTCTGCTGGTTACTTTCCGGCCTAGACACTACTCTGATTTGCTCACCGTGAGCTACCCACCGCTTGTACCCAACTTGAAACCCGTGCTGGAGAAGGTGCTTCTCAACAATCATCGAAGGGAAGTACTTTCGATTTTTGCAGCCATCACATGGACACCTTATGTTGTTACCACTCATGTATTTGGGGTTCGCTAGAGCAAATTCGATAAAACTCTTCAAACCTCTAATGAACTCATCTGTAATACCACTACGATTCGGCAACCTCCGATTATACATCCAACTGCGATCGTCAGTCGACATAACTCCTATTAAGCAACAAATGATTAGTATGAGAGAAATACACTTATTACGGTAATCACAATTCATCGGTCGACATCACGCCTGTTACACTGTACTAAACCCTAAATATTATCTAAATCGGTATCTATCATCATACTCTCGTCAAACCCAGATCTAAAGCTGATCGTCCCAAATTTCCCACATCAATGTAGGTTTATTGGATTCAAGATGGGAGATCATTCAATTGAAGTACCTCTTTCATTCGCCGTGGAGCAATTACTAGATAAAATTTGTGTACGTCGTCGTTAATTGCCGCCGAATTAAGATTATTTAAGAAGAGGAATTCTTGAAAGCATCCAAGGACAAAGGAGTTTTGTAATTCCCTATGTCGTTGTGACTCTCCATCGTTCATTGAAGCCTAAAAATATTCTTTGGTGAAAAGAGTTCCGGAGGGAGTGAGCTCACAAGGATTGCAAAGTATCCTTACATGGAGTTAAGACTAAGCTTTAACAAAACTTAGTAGCATCTCCACCATAAGAATAGTTTTCAACCCTTTTGAGGTCAGTCCCAAGTGCCGAGAACTCTTCTTCACGAGCAATATTTGTAGGGATCTATGAAAGGACAGCTATCAACGACATAAAGAATAGCATCTCCGTTGTCCTTGGATGCTTTCAAGAATTCCTCTTCTTAAATAAGCTTAATTCGGCGGCAGCGATAATTAACGACGACGTACACAAATTTTATCAAGTAATTGCTTCACGGCAAATGAAAGAGATACTTCAATTGAAGGATCTCCCATCTTGAATCCAATAAACCTACATTGATGTGGAAAAATTGGGATGATCAGCTTTAGATCTGGGAATGACGAGAATATAATGATAGATACTGATTTAGATAATATTTAGGGTTTAGGCATGGTTTAGGGTTTATATAGAGTTTCGGGGGTTTAGATAGAGTTGAGTGTTTAGGATTTAGATATGATTTAGAATTTAGGGTTTAGATCGGGTTTAGGGGGTTTAGATAGGGTTTAGTGTTTATAGGGTAAAGAAACAAGCGAAATTCATTAATGAAAAATAATATCCTTTTGTTCTACCCGTCCATTCTTAAAGTTTGATAACTCTAAGAACCACCGAAGTGCGACTGGTGTCCAGATATTATAATTTATTAATGAATTATCACAAAATATATGTTTAATTGATTTAAGTCAAAGTTGATTTCTTATATAGCTTACATCCTAATTTTCTAAAAACTTGATTTTTTTTAAGATAAATATATTTGATTAATTTTAACTGGATACGGTTTAGATATGGTTTAGGGTTGTTTAAGGGTCCAATTTAGGGTTTAGGTTGGGGTTTAGAATTTAAGGTTGTGATTAAGGAAATTTACGAAACTTTATAGGGTAAAGAAACAAGCGAAATTCATTAATGAAAAATAATATCCTTTTGTTCTACCCGTCCATTCTTAAAGTTTGATAACTCTAAGAACCACGAAGTGCGGGTGTCCAGATATTATAATTTATTAATGAATGATCATCGATGAAATATATGTTTAATTGATTTAAGTCAAAGTTGATTTCTTAGCTTACATCCCATCATCATCCGACAATATAAAAAGCTAACGGAATCCCAAGTTAACATGCTCGTGATGCACTATTCACGTCAATAAGTCACAAGGTCAACATAAATAATAATAAGAGTTTCGAACTCTAAATACATTCAACGGAACGGATCGGTATCATTGGATACCAATACCACATACTACACATGCTAGTCGAAACATAGAGTGTAACACACTCTCAATGATTACATTCCCTATTGGAGTCTTGGGTAGGTGCGGGAGGGTTCGGTGGGGTCACTTGCTCCACTCGGGGTGTCTCACCTAGGGCCACATTCAGTTGGTCCTCAAGTTCTCTCGGTTCTCGTAATGCGTGTACGAGTTGAAATAAGATCGGATGCATAACCGACATCCGGTCTTCCTAGTTCGTGCCATCCTCTAGGCATACAATAGAGACATTAAATCTCTAAAGGGAAGTAAAACACATTAAGTGGTTCAACTAATGCATGGATATCAACATAATACTCTCAATGGAGAATATGTAATATCAACATATTAAACTTGAACAACCTAAGAAGTCTAAGAAGGAATTAGTTAAAAGTCTACTAGCATTTTAAATGAGTTTAAATTAGTTAAAAGTCTACATACAACAAAATATGTCAATAAAATAAAGATCATATACATACAACAAAATATGTTTGAGAGGTCGGCAAATAATAGGAGGGTTGGGGTGGGGGGCAAATGCATTGAAGAGGAGATATCTTTTGGCATTTAAGAATATAGCGAGAAAAATGAATGAAGAATAAGAAAAAGACAATTGATTAACCAGGGAGGGGAAAGGGAGAAGTCTAGCTATACTCGAAAGAAGAAGAGATCAGTTCATACTTATTTATATTAATGGAACTCACATAGATTAGAAATGAAAAATGCGCATCTTTATACACTTATACTATGTAGTCCGCCTAATTAAGTTAGTTTCTTGCACTAATGTACTTGAATATAAAACTCCACTATCTAATAATTTTATTACTGGATGTAGCATTAGAAATGCCTTATGTAGCTACTTTAATGATAGCATTTGAAACTAGAAACTAGAGAGAAAAGTTCTGCAAAAATAAAAACAAAAAAGAAAGAACTACTGGTTGAAGTGTACTTTTAAAGAGACAGATTTACTATTTATGCTTTCGTTTGTGTGATACATAACATTATGAGGATAAAAAGATGAGTGTTGGGTATATACATATATATCTTTTACATTCTCATGTAATTTTTAATTAAAACAAACAAAATGTAGTTTATTTTGTGTAAAGTTAACATGAACTAATTGGCCTTTTTAAAATTTTTTTAACAGTTTTAACTGCTTTGAAAGCAACCAACAGAAAAATAAAAACAAAAAATCAAACCAACTACAGTAATATTAATCTCAGCAAACAACATAAAAATAAAAACAAAAAATTAACAAAAAATCAAACCAACTACAGTAATATTAATCTCCAACAGTTTAGAACAATACACACACAATATATCAAGAAAAATCAAGAAAGAATTAAAGAAAAATATATCTCATCTAATTACCAATGAATTTCAAACCATGAACCAATCAGTTTAGAACAATACACACACAATCCACGTACTAGCAAACAACTACAGTAATATTAATCTCAGCAAACAACGAAAAATAAAAACAAAAATTAACAAAAAATCAAACCAACTACAATAATATTAATCTCCAACAGTTTAGAACAATACACACACAATATATCAAGAAAAATCAAGAAAGAATTAAAGAAAAATATATCTCATCTAATTACCAATGAATTTCAAACCATGAACCAATCAGTTTAGAACAATACACACACAATCCACGTACTAGCAAATGGGTGTCAAATTGGGATGACAAAACTACCACAAAGAACAATACATCCAATAGTTGTGAATGGAATGAAACGAACAACAGTAATATTAATCTCCAACAGGCGATGAATCGAGAGAAAGAGAAAGAGAGAGAGAGAGAGAGAGAGAGAGAGAGAGAGAGAGAGAGAGAGAGAGAGAGAGAGAGAGAGAGAGAAGGAGAAAGATTAAAAGAGTGGTAGTGCGGCGCCGCGGAGGTAGTGCAGGGAGAGAGAGAGAGATCTAGAGACCACGGCAAGCGACGACGGCGGTGGGGTGGGGGAACGGCTGACTGAGGCGGAGACCACGGCTCGGCTGAAGCAAAAGAGAGAGAGAGATGTAGAGAGTGAGAGAGCGAGAGAGAGAGAGAGAGAGAGAGAGAGAGTAAAGAAAGGGGGAGGCTGTTCGATTTAGGGTTTTAATTTCAATTTACTGTCGGAGAACTCCGACAGAAATTCTCCGTCAGAAATACTGTCGGAATCCGACAGTAATGTTAATCTCCAAAATTCTGACGATGCAAAAAAGAATATTCTTCGAATATTCCCTTATTTACTGTCGGAATATTACTGTCGGACTAGTCCGACAGTAATTACTGTCGGACGAAAAGGTATATTCTGAGAATATACCTGTATTACTGTCGGATATTTACTGTCGGATTATTTCCGACAGTAATATTTATCCCGCCAAAAATTAACATTTCGAAATCCCGGTAATTTCAATATCCGACAGAATTGTCGGAATTTTCCGACAGTAAATGTTCCGACAGTAATTAGCGTGTTTCTAGTAGTGTTTCTGACGGAGTAATTCTGTCGGATTTATCCGACAGTAAATTGAAATTAAAACCCTAAAACGAACAGCCTTCCCCAAATCGACATACTCCTCTCTCTCTCTCAGTTTACACTCTCTCTCTCTCTCAGTTTACACTCACTCTCTCTTCCTTCAACGATCTCCGCCTCCGCCATCCCCCCACCGTCACCACCGCCTCCAGTGTCGCCACCGCCCTCCAGTGCTGCTCTCTCTCGATTCACTCGCCACCGCCCCTCCAGCTTCACCATTGCGCCACCGTCACCCTCTCTCTCAAACCCTAGGTATATAATTTTTTTTTAATTTTTAATTTTTTGTATTTAATTTATGTTTTGTTTTAACATAGATTTTTAATGATTGGGTTTAACTCATAGATTTTTAACATAGATTTTTTTTCTCACTTCTTCTCACAGTCACAAGACTCACAACACAAGCCTGAACTGAAGCCCGTTAGTCCGTCTCCGTCACAGCGTCACTCCTGTAGGCCGTAGTCCCGTCGGCCGTCTGGTCGTCTCCTTCAAGCCGTAACTTAGTCCACTGCCTCTCTCGGTTCCGTGACATTTCCCACAACTCCACAAGGTCGATTCAACTCTTTTTATTCGTGAATTGGACTAATGATTGGGGCTAATTTCCTATTGTGATATGTATTAATTTTACTCAATCTAATGAATGATTTGGCTTTGACGTGCTACATTATTTATTTGTTTATATGACATTGGCAAGTTGAAGAGGGAGGGGGGAGGGGACGATATATGCCTTTTATAGGTTAAAGTGAGTTTCATTGTGCATCAAATGGTTATTAAACTTTCTAAATCATGATAGGTTATGATAATGCAATATAAAGATCATCTTGAAATTAGGGGTTAAAACAAGGCGCCAAGTGAAAGTAGGTTTTCTTTTTGTTCTTCCTATTTATGTTACAGAGGAGCAGACTGGACGTTTTGCTTTTGTTAATGCAGTTTTGCTTAATCTCATGATATTTGCAGGCATGTTATTTGTTGATACCACTTTTGAAGAATAAAGATTGCATTTTAATGTTTTAGATTATGTACTGCCAACAAGAATCTGCCATTGGTGATGGTGGGAAAACTGATGTGTAAGAATACTCAGAGTTGTAGAGGACTCATCAACAAAAAAAAAAAAAAACCAACTATAGGAAATGATGATGTGATTCTTGTTTATGTGACTTTTAGACTTAAGTTAAGTTATACTTTAGTACTAGTATTTATTATGTTTATTGTTCGCTAAGAAATTTTTTAGCATTTTTTTTTGGAAATTGTGATGTATTTAATTTTTTAACATTTGTGTATGCGTAGAGTGAGTGGTGATGAGAATGGTATGCGCAGAGTAAGTGGTGATGAGATTGTGGTCCATAGGCTGTAGTATTCTGTATTGGTAATAATTTGAGAGGATTTTGGTTAATCAAGGTATAAAGATATTAGTAATGTTAATTGTACATTAATAAATTAGTAATTTTATGGTACTAGATAGTTATAATATTTTACTTGTAAATTTAGTGTTATAATATAATATGAAAGCTATATTTTTGTATTTTTGCATTACAAGCCACCGTCACCGCCCCCTTCAGTTCAGGCTTGTGTTGTGAGTCTCAAACCCTAGGTATATTTTTTGTATTTAATTTTTTGTATTCAGACGGACTAACGGGCTTCAGTTCAGGCCACCGCCACCCTCTCGCTCTCCTTGCGCCACCGCCACCGCCACCCTCTCTCTCTCTCTCCCTAGGTAATTTCTAATTTGTTACCAAACATGAAAACAAGTATTTTCTTGTACAATATTTCTGTGTTATTATTATGTTTGTCTTGGCTAATCAATTGATCTGTGCGGTACTGCTACTGAGTTGAGAAATACTATATTGATCAACTAATTGTTGCTCAATTCGTTACCACATTTATATGTAGTGCTTGTATTTGTGTTTGTATTAATAGAAAAATCTATGTTATATAAAGTAGGTTACATTTTTGTGGACTATAGGAGTGCCCTTTCTTTTAGATGTTTGTGCTTGCATGAGAATCATTTTTTTTATAACTTTGATTGAGGAATGTTTTAGAAAAGGCAATTTAGTAAAGGAACTACACACTGAACATTATTCAAATTATTTGATGCTCTATGCCTTTAGTAGTATTCGCCAGGATAAGACAAAAGTCCTTTTGGTGTAATCACCAGATTCGGTGTGACAGAAGCTCGTTCTCTGAACCATTAGGTTACCTATTTGGGAGTAGGTAACCTAATCATTGTGTTTGTGTTTCATACTTGTAGTAGTAGTAGTAGTATGTTTTTTTTTATAATGCTAGTAGACTTTTAACTAATTTAAACTCATTTAAAATGCTAGTAGACTTTTAACTAATTCCTTCTTAGACTTCTTAGGTTGTTCAAGTTTAATATGTTGATATTACATATTCTCCATTGAGAGTATTATGTTGATATTTATGCATTAGTTGAACCACTTAATGTGTTTCACTTCCCTTTAGAGATTTAATGTCTCTATTGTATGCCTGTAGCAGGATGGCACGAACTAGGAAGACTGCTAGGATGTCAGTTATGCATCCGATCTTATTTCAACTCAGACACGCATTACGAGAACTGAGAGAACTTGAGGACCAACTGAATGTGGCCCTAGGTGAGACACCCCGAGTGGAGCAAGTGACCCCACCGAACCCTCCTGCACCTACCCAAGACTCCAATAGGGAATGTAATCATTGAGAGTGTGTTACACTCTATGTTTCGACTAGCATGTGTAGTATGTGGTATTGGTATCCAATGATACCGATCCGTTCCATTGAATGTATTTAGAGTTCGAAACTCTTATTATTATTTATGTTGACCTTGTGACTTATTGACGTGAATAGTGCATCACGAGCATGTTAACTTGCGATTCCGTTAGCTTTTTATATTGTCGGCTTGTGATAAAGCTGGTAGTGCAATTATTCATAACAGAGTCCTTTGACTTAAATCAATTAAACATATATTTTGTGATAATTCATTAATAAATTATAATATCTGGACACCAGTCGCACTTCGGTGGTTCTTAGAGTTATCAAACTTTAAGAATGGACGGGTAGAACAAAAGGATATTATTTTACATTAATGAATTTCGCTTGTTTCTTTACCCTATAAAGTTTCAGAAATTACCCTTAATCACAACCTTAAATTCTAAACCCCAACCTAAACCCTAAATTGGACCCTTAAACAACCCTAAACCATATCTAAACCGTATCCAGTTAAAATTAATCAAATATAGTTATTGTTGTATTTTAGCTTAGATTTGCTTGAATCCATAACCTTAAAGTCTAAGACAAGGTGACTAATGGGCCTGCGTGTCTGTTAGTGTGGCAACTTGTACTTAGGCATAGCTTGAATAGCTTAGAGTTGCTAATTGTATAAGTCTTGAAGAAGATAGCCTATAGGACATCGGACGTCCTCTGCACAAATAGGCAAAATTTGATCCAGCAGTCTTACTTTGGATATCGGACAAGCTCGTACAAGCCAAGCTTTATCTCGCAATGTTGAAGAACTCAAGAACGTCCGATAGTCATCTCTTGAAGATATGTCCTAACTCAAAGATCTCATTAATTGCGATACAACGTTAACCTGCAACTCCCATTTAATGTTGATTTCCATTCTAGGCAAATACTCGAAAAGGACATTTCTTCGCAAACTCGGACCGCCTATTTTTGGCAAAATGTCGAAACAGTAAACTGCGAACCGCCTATCGAGCTCAACAACACCATTAGAGCATTGAATGCTCTTGAATTCAAATTGAGCAACTCATGAAGATCTCCAACGGCTCCAAGGTCCTCCCTGCATATAAAAGGAGACTTCATGGCATTCAAGATACTTCAACCACTACAACTCGAATATTCTTCATCTTCTTCAAGTGCATTAAAGCTTAAACGTCCTATCGTACATCCTTCTTGAAGAGCTTCACACTAAGACGATCAGTCCATTAAAGCTCTTCATTGATTGCAACACCTAGCTTTTCATAGCTCACGAGAATTGTATCTTATTGATATCAATTCTCCCACACAAACACTTGGTCAACAAAATTTTTGTACACAATCCATTAGAGATTTAGTTTGTAAAATATCTAGTGGAAAAACTTAGTACACGATTTTCAAATCCAAAGTTGACCACTTTGGTTGTGGACGTAGCACTTATTTATAAGTGTGAACCATATTAAATATTCTGTCTATTTGTGTGTGATTGTGAATTGATTGTGTTGCTTTAAATTTCAGATTTCCAACTGTTAAGAAGCGATCTTGACCTGCCAAGATCGGCCATTCTCAACTTGTCCTATGCTTCACAAGACTTCCGCTGCAAAATTTTTAAAACCCTAGTGAAGTAAGATTTTTGAATCAATTTCAAAAATTGGACATAGGCTATTCAACCCCCTTCTAGCCTATATAGAGCAACCTTGGACCTAACAATTGGTATCGAGCTTAACTCTTTGAAAACTTGTTTTTCCGAGATTAACCTCTTGAGAGATTAAAGATCATGGCTGCTCACCAAATGTTGGAAACTTCAAACGTGAACCATTGTCTGTCTTGGATGAAGTTCACTTTGACATCTGGAAAGATAAAGTCAAAAGACATATGAATTCAATTGATAAACGTTTGTGGAAATGTGTCACGATGGACCCGAATTCCAATGAAGCCAAATACACGGCCGCGGTAGATGCAAGCGCTGAACTGAAGTACCAAAGCCGAAGAAGAGTGGGATGATGAAGACAAAGAATGATGCTGGATGGAAAGGCCATCAACATCATTACTAGCCGTGTTGATATAAGCACGTATCCAGATTATCAACCCGAACACGGCAAAGGAGATGTGGGAAGCCATCCTTGAATATCTTGAAGGTGATGGTGAGACAAAGAATAACAAATTATATACTGCATCCGAAGTTTGACTCCTTCAAAAGGATCCCAAAGAGTCTCTACGAAGCGCCTATGATAGATTCTATGAGGTAGTCAACTCTTGCTATTCCTTAGGAAAGAAGTATGAAAAGAAAGAAATAAACATGAGATTTCTAAATGCACTAGGCGTTTATGGCATGTTAAAATCACGCCATGAAAGAGTCAAAAGATTTAAACAAATTGACTCTTAGAAACCTTTATGCTAGTCTTTCGGTTTATGAGCTTGAAATCCAACAAGCTCAAGAAATGGAAAAGAGTTTTAAAAACTTGTCCTTACCGGCTATGTCTTGAACCTTCTGTTCAAAACCGATGAAACACCTTCTACATCCGGTGAAGATGATGATATTCTTTCGACGAAGCCTTTGCTATGTTTGTAAAGAAATATCAACGTTTCAAAAGGTTTAATAAATCATCATCACATAGGCGGTCTTCTCACAAAGCTGCTGTTCCTTATAAAACAAGCTGCTCAACCAAAAATTCTCGCTCCTTATAAATCGAGACCATCAAAAGGATAATGAGCTAGTTTGTTTTAATTGTAGGAAACCAGGCCACTTTGCGTCTCAATGTCCTAAGCCAAAGTATGAATTTTATAAGAAACGTCCGAGTCTAAATTTCAAAAACAAAAAGGGATGGTGGTGAAGACATTGATGAAAGCAACCTACCTACATGGTGTGACACGACACGATGAGGATGACTCTTGTGATTTTTTGAAGAAGCCAACATATGCCTTATGGCCGGAGTCACCACATGATTCGGTGAGGTCACTACCATTTCAACAAAATGACAGTGATGATGATGATGAGTTCAATGACCCATCAAAGGGAGAGCTCATCAAAGCAAACAAGGATATCTTTGGAAGAATTTTCAAAATTCAAAGCGCCTATGTAAAACTTGCCAAGAAGCATGAACTAGCTGTCTCGAGAAATCAACCTTGATGTCTAAGATCAAAGATCTTGATAGACAAAGAATGAAAGTATCAAATTGCAAAAAGAGAACAAAACTTTGATGAAAAAGTGGACTTCCTACTTGAACACATCAAGAAGATAAATTCGAGAAAGATGACCTTCAAAAGGTTGTCAATACTTGGAATAACTCTAAAGGAAACTTTGATACCATTCTCTCAAACCAAAAACTTTAGATGACAAAGCGGTATCGGTTTCCAAAGTGAGTTCAATGTAGGTAGTCCTTCTAGTTCTCAAAAGATGAGACATCGAAGTAATTCTTTGAAGAATCGGTGTAAAGTTTCTTATGACCAGAGTCTCCAAAAGGCAAGGACTTGGCTTTAACAAAGTTCCTTTTGTTTATCCCAAGAACACAAAAGACAAGTCCAAAAGAAAGCACGCCAATGACTCTGCGATAGGAGTCGAGCAACTTAAACTCGCCATTAGTCACCCTAAGAAAACAGGGATGACTAGTGTCAAGTCAAAGAATACTCGGCTCAAGCCTATTAAATTTGTCAAAGGCAAGGCTGATCCCAACATTGCCTATAAAAGGGTGAAAGGAGTGAATTTTGCTAATAAAAGGCTTAAAGGACATGTGCTGAAAATGCAAAATCTTTTGATAAGAGGTCTACCTATGATAAGCCTTACATCAATAAGAAAAGGCATTTTCAACCTAAGTCCTATAGGCCAATTATCGCACAAAGATCACCTCAAAGCTGGCGATGAAAAGAAGCCTCAAAAGAAATCATTACTCATGTTGAAGGATTTCACAAATGCTCTTTCGCAAATGCCATGGTCATGAGATTCATGAATGCCTTCGAGATTCACACCTAAATCTAGAGGATTTACTCCTCCAAAGGTTAAACAGTGTGGATCCCAAAAGGTTGCTAACCTTGAGGACCCAAAAATAAAAGGGGACCATATTCTTAAATGTCTATATTTCAGAATGCTTTATGGTGTCAATGAAGAAGAGAAAGATCTATGGTATCTAGACGGTGGATGCTCAAAGCATATGAGGTGATCCAAATCTTCTCTCAAGCATTGTTGAAGCAAAGGGTCCCTCGGTCATATTTGGAGATAACTCAAAAGGGAAGACCATTGGTTATGGAAGTATAATCGAGGCAATCTCTCCATCAACAAAGTCTCTCTAGTTGAAGGTTTAAAGCACACTGCCGAGCATATCACAATTACGTGATAAAGGTCTAACATGTCGTTTTCCTCAAGTCAATGTCTCATAAAGGACAATGAGACATGTTCAACTATCTGACAGGTTCGAAAAGGGAATGTCTATCTTTGTTGACCTAAATCTTTGTTGGAAGAAAATCAAATCTATGCTTGGTTGCTAGGTCATCAACCGACAACAGTGGTTGTGGCACAAAAGGCTTAGTCATCTCAATTTCAAATACCTGGAGAAGCTATCAAAAGACAATCTAGTTGTTGGTTTGCCTAAGATATCGCTGAATCACACGGTCTCGAGCATGTCAACTAGGCAAACTACACAAATCTTCTTTCAAAAGCAAGCCTTGCCTATCAACAACCGGACCTCTACGGCTCTTGCACATGGATTTGTTTGGACTGTAACTACTACAAGTCTTGGTGGCGGCAAGTATACTCTTGTGGTAGTTGATGATTACTCAAGATTTACTTGGGTAGAGATGATGTCCTCCAAAGATGAAGCATATGACATCATTCTCGAACTCTTCGAAGACTACGGACTCGAAGCTGGATGATATCTCGATGTCGATCGTACAATGGAACGAGTTCAAGAACAATGGTGTTGCCAAATATTGTGATGACCATGGAATTGGTCACAATTTCTCTGCGGTTGGCACACCTCAACAAAATGGAGTTGCTGAAAGGAAAAAGAACTCTCATTGAAGCGGGAAAGACAATGATTCTTGCCAAACCGCCTATGTATTTCGGGCGTAAGCCGTGAACACCGCCTGCTTCACACAAAACAGTCCATCATAAACAAATTTCATAACAAAACTCCATATGAAATATGGAGAGGCGAGCTCCCAACATTGGATTCTTTAAAATATTTGGTTGTAAATGCTATGTTCTTTACAATGGTAGAGAACATAGAGGTAAGTTTGAATCCAAAAGTGATGAAGGAATTTTTCGGGATATGCCAAGTTTTCAAAAGCATACGAGTTTACAATAAAACTTCACTTAGAAGTTGTTGAATCTGTACATGTTTCTTTTGATGAATTTGATTTCATTGGGCCACATTTGGCTCCTAAGGTTACTAATGATTCGATGAATATGAGGCAGTAACGCCAAGTCCCGGATCTCGATCCTCCTTCTTCACAAGATCTTCCAAGAGTCAACTGTTAGAATCCTCAAACGAACCAACAAATGAACACTCGAAAACCCCGAATCCCCTTTGCCTTCCACACCGAAGTCATACAACCTACCTTGGAATTAACCTACCCTTTAGAAAACCAAGCTTTCACTTCTACTTCTCAAGAATCCAACTCGATGCAATAGGACAAGTTCAACTGCGAAGTTAGGGAAGTAAAAGATCATCCTATCACTCAAATCATTGGAGATCTTAATGCGGCGTTCAAACTAGACAAGCTTCAAGAAATGAATGCATGTATTCTACTGCATTTGTATCTAACATTGAACCCAAAAGATTGATGAAGCTCGGAAGATCCAAGTGGGTGGAAGCTATGCAAGAAGAGCTAAACCAATTTGACAGATGCCAAGTCGGTCACCGGTCCCTAGGCCTAAAGGACAAACGTTATTGGCACAAAGTGGGTTTTCGAAACAAAATGGATGAAAACGGCAACATTACAAGAAACAAGGCAAGGCGGTAGCCCAAGGATATAGACGGGAGGAGGGTATTGACTATGATGAGACATTTGCTCTGTTGCAAGATTAGAAGCTATCGATTATTCTTGGCCTATGCCTCTTTCAAAGACTTCAAAGTTTATCAAATGGATGTAAAGAGTGCTTTTCGAATGGAGAACTTCAAGAAGAAGTCTATGTAGAGCAACCTCCTGGATTCATTAAGCGCTCAAGAAGAGAAGATGTCTACAAGCCGAGGAAAGCCCTTTATGGACTCAAACAAGCTCCAAGAGCTCGGTATGAGACCCTTTCAAAGTTCTTGATATCTCAAGGCTTTGTAAGAGGTCAAATTGACACTACTCTTTTCATTATGAAACATAAAGGTCATTCCTTGTTCAAATTTATGTTGATGATATTATCTTTGGTTCTACTAATGAAAATCTTTGCAAAAGGTTTGAAAAGCTTATGCGAGTAAATTTGAGATGAGCATGATGGGAGAGCTCAATTTTTCCTTGGTCTTCAAATTCAACAAAGTTCAAATGGTATCTTCATCAATCAAGCCAAATATGCAAAGGATGTTATCAAGAAATTTGGTCTTGAGAATGCAAAACTTCAAGACTCCTATGGCTACTAACCGCCATCTTGACAAAGATGAGAAGGGCAAGAAAGTGGACATGACTCTACAGAGGCATGATTGGTTCACTTTTATACTTAACGCTAGTAGGCCCGATATCATGTTTCTTTGTTTGTGTTTGTGCTAGATTTCAAGCTGATCCAAAGGAGTCTCACCTACAAGGTCAAAAGAATCATCGATATCGATAGATACTCCCAATTTGGGAATCGGTATCCTAGAGATTCATCTTTTAATCTTATAGGCTATTCGATGCTGATTTTGCTGCATGTAAAGTTGACAGAAAAGCACAAGTGGGACTTGTCAATTCTTAGGAAATAGACTTGTCTCATGGGCCAGAAGAAGCAAACCTCTGTCTCAACTTCAACAACCGGCGAATACATAGGCGGTAGCTGCTGCTCACAAGCTGTGGATCAAACAAGAACTTGTTGACTATGAGATTACGATCGCTAATTGTCCTATAATGTGTGACAACACGTCGCAATCTCGTATCTCAAAATCTGTCATGCACTCCAAGACAAAGCACATTGATGTGAGATATCACTTTCTTAAAGATCATGTTGAAAAAGGTAACATCGGCATGCAATATGTGCCTACAGAGAATCGTAGCGACATCTTCACAAAACCACTTGATTCAACCAGGTTTGCATATTTAAGAGGAGAGCTTGGTATGCTTGACCTCAATCCTTAACCTTTCGACTAACTATTTAAATCATTTTACAAAATTGTCTAAATGATTCGCAAATTGAAACTCGCCGAGAAATTGGACAATACCGAGTAAGTCCTTACATGTCCAAGTCGGCCTTTATAGAAAATAGGCAGACCTAAGGCGTCGTGCAAAAATCATTCATCGGGTCATAAATGCGGACTTCAAAATTATCAAATACCATTTATTAACTTGTCAGAAGTACAAAAAGGCGAATGATACAGTATTTCTTCACATTTTTCAAAAACCGCCATTTGCTAGTTTTCAAAAACCTCTCGACTTCCAATCTGCAATCTTCCCAAATCTTCTCAAATCTTCAAATTTCTCTTGTTCTCGAGCGAAATCATCAATGGTAATGATTTCTACACCTTCTAATTCATTTAAATCAAGCTTTATGATTTGCATTAACCTAATTTGTGTTATTTCGAACTATACATCATTGATGAACCGCAAAATCTTGAAATTGATGTTTGAATCTTGTTTATGTAGCATAAAATTGTGACTTCAGATTTCTTTGATATTATGTCTTCAGCTTACGCAATCCTGTTTACTTAAAAATGACAAAATAGGTAGATATTTTGAAACCCAGTTCATGAACTGTTCTTGTCATTTGTCATCATACGCACATGTTTTGGGTTTTAATCTGAACAGTACCTGTTTGTGTTAATATCGGCTGATCACTCACATCGGTTGTATTTAATCATACCTTCCTATATCTATGTGCTGTTCTCATATCCACCAACTGTATAGGCAAGGACTAAATCTTCCAAGGCTACCGACACAACGTCATCCTCTGCATCCGCTAAGCCATCTAGGGCTAAACAGTGAAAATCTTCCACGAGAATCCTTCCCTGGTCAAGTTATCATCCGGGATGACAATCGACCGAGATTCCATTATCGCACATCTGCCGGTGATGCCCGCTAAGGATTTAATGAATGTGGGCTTCTTCCCTTGTTCCAACTTCATGATACCCACTACAAAGAATGCTTTAGCCGAGGAATTTTACACAAGGATGATCCCGCTCCTCCTCCACCAATACCAATGAACCGGTCAACCTAAGCTACATCAAGGGTTACATCGAGGCCATTACATCAAATTGACCTATAAGGATATTGGGGCAATCCTTGAACTGCCTATTGAAGGCAAACTGGACTTAACCGATGCTGAATCGACGCTTGCTTGGGAAATGATGCGAGGATCTGCTCAACCTGAAAGGTTTTCTGAGATGTCCAGGAATCTCTTCCCTGAAAATGCTTATCACATCAGTCATCTGATCGATAAGAGCATTCTCTTCAAGAATGGGGCAAGAGACATTTTTACATCTCAACAACTTCGTGGACCAAAGCCGTGATTCTTCGAAAGCCTTAACCGGGCAAAAATCGTTTTCTCTATGCTATCTCAAAGTGCCGACGTCCAATCCAACCCTCCATGCGACGACCTTTCGTAAGGGTCATCAATATCATTCTTCGCAGATTTGAAGAGATCGATGATAAAGTTATCACTGACAACCTCATCAAGGTGTCTAACACCTACGTTTTCACAGTCAACAACGTTACCCGCTACCGGGATGATATGGCCAAACGAACAATCGTTGTTGCTGCTGCTGCCGCTTCTTCTACTAGTGGCACCTCTACCCAAGCCAGCAAGGGTAAGCGAAAAGTCACATGTTCTGAGACTGAGCCAGCTGCTGAGGAGGAGCCTAAACCTATAGGGGCTGAACTTCCTGAGAACTTTGATCTCAGCAAACTTGATCATGATCCCTATGAACCTTCTGAGCCTCCTTCCAAAAAGGCCAAACATTCCTCCACTCTCACCCTCCGTCTCAAGAAAAACCGCAAATCTCGCACTAGATCTGAGGTTGAAAAGGATACCTCTAATTTCAAACCCGCAGATCTATCCAAACCCAAACCTAAACAAACCCTCCTACCCACAGACGAATCTTTGGCCTTCCTAAGGTCTCATCCACCTCTTCCTCCACACGGCCGCTTTTCCATCGGCCGTTCCCACCGCCAGCTCCCACCACAACATCTCCATCACCACCTTCTCGCCTCTCTACTCCTACCCGGTCCAAACATGGCAAACGTTTTAAAAAGAGTGCAAAGAAGAAGGTACATTTTGTGGGAACTACCGCTGAAGCCACTTCTCCTCCACCTTCACCACCTCTGCCTACTACCACTACCACCTCACCTACTTCCTCACCTCCTCACTCTGCTCCCATCCAAACAACCCCCTCACAAGAGCCATCTATCTCACCTGCCACCACCTCTCAACCACCATCTTCCAAACGCTCTATCTCTCCCTCTTCTGACCTGCCTACCCCCAAACGCCTCAAGACCAACCCATATAGCCATCTACACCCCGAGGTGCAGATCTCGTTCTTCCGGGACAGCAGCCTAAGCCCAACCCCGCCGATTCGACCCCTACCTTTCTACCCTTGACTACCCCAGAAAATTCCCCGCCCTATGTCCGCAGTGAAATTATCTTTAAATGGGGTGCTTTCTATGAACCTCTTCCTCCACTGGTCCCAGAATTCTTCTCTCATAACTCGCGGTGCAAGATCTCATGATCTTCAACCAATGGGTTGCAATTCACAAGGACCTAGGCCTTCCTCTCCCCACGTAATCAACCGTCTCTTCCTTCTCTCTCGCCTAAACCACCGGTCTTCACCCTTATATGCCATCCTTCCATCCTTCTTCGCCCGTGGTCTACAACTTCATTGATGTAGTCACCACTTACCTTGGCTTCAACCCTCTCATCCCCATTCTCTTCCATTCTCCTAGCCTTTCCCCTTTCTTTCTCCTCCTCCCTTCTTCATTCACCCCTTTCCTATGTCATCTACATAGAAAGGCTCTTCCCTGTTCCTCGAGTTTTCCCTAGCCTTCCTTCGCCCCCTACCAGCCATATTACCATATCCTCCTCCACCATTCTCCAACATCCTCCAGCCACTCCCAGTCTTCCACCAGCCATCCTCCACCCTCTCCTACCCAAGCTACCAGCCATCCTTCTCCCTCAGCAGGTCCATCATCTCCTCCAACGAGTCATCCCGACTCTCTCGATACCTATCCCGCCGAGGCTGTTCATAAGTTTTTGAAAGACTTTGAGGTCATCTCTGTTGACCCGACCAAGGCCCCGCACCAGCCTCTCTGCAGATCGCCTCACATCACCCATGTCCAGCCGATCGCATGACCCAAGTAATGGAGATTTCAAGTGCCAAGGCCGCTTGATGCTCGCCGCGCTCTATATCTCGCCACCCAACCGCTCTTCCGCCCGGATCTCAAGATCTTCCTCCTCGACCGCCATCTTCAAGACCAATTGGGACAACTCGCCACAAAATGATGCAGATCGTCGACATGGTTGAAGCCGGCTACAAGCTTGTGCTTCTCTCAACGCCATGCAAATCGCTCCGTTCACTCCTCTTCGAGCGACGCGCAATCTTACCTCCAAGCACTTGGCCTTCTATCGCAAAGAGCACATCACTACTTCCAACCGTCTTGCTCTCATTGATACCTCGCTTGCGTCCATGAAGGAGGAGATGGCTAGACTCAACAATGATCACGGACTAGGCTCATTGAGCATAATGTACTACTCAAACAAAAACAATGATCCGTCCTCTGCATTGGCCGATACAAAAGAAGAGTTAGCCGAGGTCAAACGAAAAACATCGATCTCTCCTACGAATTGGCCGACGCAAAAGATGAATTAGCGAAGCCAAAGAAGAAATTGCAAAACTAAAGGGCCGCTAACTCTAGATGGACATCAAGAGATTATAGGCAATCATCAGGCAAAGGTCATACTTCATCTCGATCATCCTCTCGAACTGGCCGATAAATTTTTGGTATAATCTTTTGCAAAAACTTTGTAATTAAACTCCGTGTTTAATTCACAATGTCTATATTTTAAATTTTCATGCTTTTTATGAACTGCTTATTATGTGAATGCATGAAAATTAAACCACTGGTTTAAAGACATGTCCTATATTGCCTATTCTGCATGTTTTTA
The DNA here is from genome assembly GCA_016624345.1 of Platycodon grandiflorus. Lineage (NCBI taxonomy): Eukaryota > Viridiplantae > Streptophyta > Magnoliopsida > Asterales > Campanulaceae > Platycodon > Platycodon grandiflorus. The sequence continues at coordinate 31,373,636 of CM028363.1, forward strand.
AAATTCAGTCTAATTACAAGTGTCTGATGCTTAATTTCCTATTCGTAAACACTTTGTAATTCTTGAATACAATGACCTGTATGTAAGTTCATCTAGGGCATGCTTATTTAATATATCAATCTTACAAGCATGTTATTACTAGACTTGAACTTGGTCAGCTGATATTGTATTCGTAGGGTCATGGACTCAAGCAAATAGGAGGAGATTGTTGTATTTTAGCTTAGATTTGCTTGAATCCATAACCTAAAAGTCTAAGACAAGGTGACTAATGGGCCTGCGTGTCTGTTAGTGTGGCAACTTGTACTTAGGCATAGCTTGAATAGCTTAGAGTTGCTAATTGTATAAGTCTTGAAGAAGATAGCCTATAGGACATCGGACGTCCTCTGCACAAATAGGCAAAATTTGATCCAGCAGTCTTACTTTGGATATCGGACAAGCTCGTACAAGCCAAGCTTTATCTGCAATGTTGAAGAACTCCAAGAACGTCCGATAGTCATCTGCTGAAGATATGTCCTAACTCAAAGATCTCATTAATTGCGATACAACGTTAACCTGCAACTCCCATTTAATGTTGATTTCCATTCTAGGCAAATACTCAGAAAAGGACATTTCTTCTGCAAACTCAGACCGCCTATTTTTGGCAAAATGTCAGGAAACAGACTGTAACTTGCAGAACCGCCTATCAGAGCTCAACAACACCATTAGAGCATTGAATGCTCTTGAATTCAAATTGAGCAACTCATGAAGATCTCCAATGGCTCCAAGGTCCTCCCTGCATATAAAAGGAGACTTCATGACAGCATTCAAGATACTTCAACCACTACAACTCTGAATATTCTTCATCTTCTTCAAGTGCATTAAAGCTTAAACGTCCTATCTGTACATCCTTCTTTGAAGAGCTTCACACTAAGACGATCAGTCCATTAAAGCTCTTCATTGATTGCAACACCTAGCTTTTCATAGCTCACGAGAATTGTATCTTATTGATAACAATTCTCCCACACAAACACTTGGTCAACAAAATTTTTGTACACTATCCATTAGTGATTTAGTTTGTAAAAATATCTAGTGGAAAAACTTAGTACACGATTTTCAAATCCAAAGTTGACCACTTTGGTTGTGGACGTAGCACTTATTTATAAGTGTGAACCATATTAAATATTCTGTCTATTTGTGTGTGATTGTGAATTGATTGTGTTGCTTTAAATTTCCAGATTTCCAATCTGTTAAGAACTGCTGATCTTGACCTGCCAAGATCAGCCATTCTCAACTTGTCCTGTGCTTCACAAGACTTCCGCTTGCAAAATTTTTAAAACCCTAGTGAAGTAAGATTTTTGAATCAATTTCAAAAATTGGACATAGGCTATTCAACCCCCCTTCTAGCCTATATAGAGCAACCTTGGACCTAACAGTTATCTTTAAAAAAAAATCAAGTTTTTAGAAAATTAGGATGTAAGCTAAGAAATCAACTTTGACTTAAATCAATTAAACATATATTTTGTGATCATTCATTAATAAATTATAATATCTGGACACCAGTCGCACTTCGGTGGTTCTTAGAGTTATCAAAATTTAAGAATGGACGGGTAGAACAAAAGGATATTATTTTTCATTAATGAATTTCGCTTGTTTCTTTACCCTATAAAGTTTCAGAAATTATCCTTAATCACAACCTTAAATTCTAAACTCCAACCTAAACCCTAAATTGGACCCTTAAACAACCCTAAACCATATCTAAACCGTATCCAGTTAAAATTAATCAAATATATTTATCTTTTAAAAAAAATCAAGTTTTTAGAAAATTAGGATGTAAGCTAAGAAATCAACTTTGACTTAAATCAATTAAACATATATTTTGTGATCATTCATTAATAAATTATAATATCTGGACACCAGTCGCACTTCGGTGGTTCTTAGAGTTATCAAACTTTAAGAATGGACGGGTAGAACAAAAGGATATTATTTTTCTTTAATGAATTTCGCTTGTTTCTTTACCCTATAAACACTAAACCTTATCTAAACCCCCTAAACCCGATCTAAACCCTAAATTCTAAATCATATCTAAACCCTAAACACTCAACTCTATCTAAGTCACCCAAACTCTATCTAAACCCTAAACCATGCCTAAACCCTAAATATTATCTAAATCAGTATCTATCATTATATTCTCGTCAACCCAGATCTAAAGCTGATCGTCCCAAATTTCCCACATCAATGTAGGTTTATTGGATTCAAGATGGGAGATCCTTCAATTGAAGTACCTCTTTCATTCGCCGTGGAGCAATTACTTGATAAAATTTGTGTACGTCGTCGTTAATTATCTCTGCCGCCGAATTAAGCTTATTTAAGAAGAGGAATTCTTGAAAGCATCCAAGGACAACGGAGTTTTGTAATTCTTTATGTCGTTGATAGCTGTCCGTCCTTTCATAGATCCCTACAAATATTGCTCGTGAAGAAGAGTTCTCGGCACTTGGGACTGACCTCAAAAGGGTTAAAAACTATTCTTATGCTGGAGATGCTACTAAGTTTTGTTAAAGCTTAGTCTTAACTCCAGTGTAAGGATACTTTGCAATCCTTGTGAGCTCACTCCCAAAGTGCTGAGAACTCTTTTTCACCAGCAATATTTTTAGGCTTCAATGAACGATGGAGAGCTGTCAACGACATAGGGAATCACAAAACTCCGTTGTCCTTGGATGCTTTCAAGAATTCCTCTTCTTAAATAATCTTAATTCGGCGGCAGAGATAATTAACGACGACGTACACAAATTTTATCAAGTAATTGCTCCACGGCGAATGAAAGAGGCACTTCAATTGAAGGATCTCCCATCTTGAATCCAATAAACATACATTGATGTGGGAAATTTGGGACGATCAGCTTTAGATCTGTGTTTGACGAGAATATGATGATAGATACCGATTTAGATAATATTTAGGGTTTAGACAGTGTAACAGGCGTGATGTCGACCGATGAATTGTGATTACCGTAATAAATGTATTTTTCTCATACTAATCATTTGTTGCTTAATAGGAGTTATGTCGAGTGACGATCGCAGTTGGATGTATAATCGGAGGTTGCCGAATCGTAGTGGTATTACAGATGAGTTCATTAGAGGTTTGAAGAGTTTTATCGAATTTGCTCTAGCGAACCCCAAATATATGAGTGGTAAAACATAAGGTGTCCATGTGATGGCTGCAAAAATCGAAAGTACTTCCCTTCGATGATTGTTGAGAAGCACCTTCTCCAGCACGGGTTTTAAGTTGGGTACAAGCGGTGGGTAGCTCACGGTGAGCAAATCAGAGTAGTGTCTAGGCCAAAAAGTAACCAGCAGAGGATTCCTGTACGTGAACCTGAACCGGTAAATACGAGTGTGAACGATGAACCATTTCGTGGTATGGAAGATATGGTTAGGGATGTTGCTGGTCCTCATTTTGACTGGTCGGAGAACGCACGTCAAGAGGAGCCAAATCCCGCAGCTAGTAAGTTCATTGAAGCTATGGAGTCTGCAACGGAGAAGTTGTATCCTGGCTCTGAGCAGACCGTTTTGGAGACTGTGGCTGAGTTCCTAAACATCAAGTCAGATTGCAATATTAGTCAATCTGGTTTCAATCGTCTTATGAAAGCACTGAAAAAAGCTTTGCCGAAAGAAAATAAGATGCCAGAGAACTTCTATCAGACAAAGAAGATGGTTGGGCATATTGGGTTGAAATATGAGAAGATTGATGCGTGCAAGAATGATTGCATGCTTTTCTACAAGGAAGATTCAAACCTGAAAGAATGTTCCGTGTGTGGCCATGATCGATATAAGCCGAAACGGAGGGCCAATTCGAAACGCAAGAAGAATGAACCTTATAAGCAGTTGCGTTACTTGCCGTTGACTCCGAGATTGCAACGCCTCTACGCGTCTAAAGCTAATTCAGAAGCTATGCGTTGGCACAAAGAAAGTCCGAGCGAGGATGGCGTGTTGACTCATCCGTCAGACGGCTTGGCTTGGAAACAATTTGATGCAACCCATCCTGACTTTGCTGCCGAAGCTAGAAATATCAGGTTATGCATATGCGCGGATGGTTTTACTCCTTTCGGGCCTGGGGCGAAGTCCTACTCTTGTTGGCCAGTTATAGCTACCGTCTACAATCTTCCACCGTGGTTGTGTATGAGTGATCCTTATATGTTCTTGTCACTGTTCATACCTGGACCGACTAGCCCTGGCAAGAATATTGATGTTTATCTGTAATACCCTGAATCCTCTTATGCATGATTTACTTGGATTATGTGTTAAACTTACTTCATTAACATGCTAATTGAATTATGCCTTGCTTTAATATGTTAATTTCATGTTTATGAAAATTGCCATGATTATTATATGTCGATAGATTGCTTGTTATGTGGTTTCTGATGTTTATTTGAGGTGTTAAAAATGTTGTATGATCACTCCTAGGTGTACCCAAGTGTCCAAACCAAGGAAATGTAGTGAAAATAGGAGGATGCCGGATGAAAGTTTGGCACGGCCGCGTGCCTTTTTGGCACGGCCGTGCAAGAGAGTCACCCTTTTTCCAAGTTTGGCACGGCCGTGCAGCTTCTTGGCACGGCCGTGCGAGTTCCTTGACGCGGCCGTGCAAGTCGAGCTGGTTCAAAAATCAGAATTTTGGAATTACCTTTATACCCTTATTACACACCACATGTGTGGCTCTCCTTGAGCCACGTCATTGCCCTTCCCAAGTTTGAATCATAAGTCACTTAAATGGGTGGAGAGACTTCATTTCTCTCCACTCTTCCCTCCATTTTCACCATTAAAGCCTAGGTGTGTGTGTGTGGGAGAAAAAGTGAGATTAGTGTGTGTGAGTGTGTTCCCGGAGATCCAACCGTCCGATCAACAATCCGAGACCGTCATTGTGTTGGGGTTGAGCTAGGGAACAACTTGGGTGGCTTCGATCTTACTTTTGTTGCGTTGATTTTCGTCACGAGGTAAGTTACTAAACCCCCTTTGTATGCTTAAGCTTCAAAGTGTGTTGGATCATCAATATTGTTGTGTGACTTGCTTTAAAGGTTGTTTTTATGTATAAATCTCTAGGTTGAGATGAGTACATTATACTTGTGCTATGAGTATGTGTTGAATGATATTAATGAGTAAAGATTTGCATATAAATGTTAGGATTTGAACAAATAGAGAACTTGAGACTTGAAAATGGGTGGTCTTGCATTTAGCATTGAAACCCTAATTTAGTGAACATTAGTAATGACTCCGAGAAGTAGATTTTAGGGAAGATTATGACTCCCCGAACAACATATTAGATTACTACGAGGTTTAGAGTCCGATTGATCGAGATTTTAGTCCTCCGTACTTTGATACTGTTAAATTAGAGACTTGTGTATAGCTCTAATGTGTTGAATCGAATGTTTACATATTTGTTAAATGATGATGAGTGATGAAATAGAATAATCTACTTGTCATTTGTCAAGTTCACTACTTTTGAACTTGACGGTTATTTGCATTAGATGAATAAGAACATCTATTTGTGCATTGTGTAAGTCCAGCTGGCGTCGTTGGTTGAGTAAGGTAGGACGACCTATGGTCTTCACAAATTAACGTTTGTGATCGCCATAAGTCGCCGCACCGAAGTTTCACACACCCCTTTCGTTGGCCACGAGAAGTAGCCCCATTGTTGTAGCAATACGCATGGCTTTGGTTTGCTAAGTTTGAACTCGATAGGTTTATCGGGACGTCGATACCACACACACGGGTATCGAGGACACGTTTGGTTATTTTGTGTATTGCAGAGCAACGCAAAGAATGGACAAAGAAATATCATATCCTTTATAATGTGGTTTGTTACAAGCACTTATGTGAATATCAAGGTGCCATTGAGACATGTTACATGTGTATATCAATATGATGTTATCTCGTTGGTTGTGATATATAAATAAGTGAAATGCTAAAGTTATCGTTGAGCATTATGCCATGTCATATAGTTGCATTTAGTAACTTATTGAGTTTCGACTCACCCCGTTTGTTGTTTAATTGTTTTCCTTAGATCCGAGCCGGGAAGTTCGCGGTGAGGTCGATTAGTTCCACTACTAGCTCGCAGTGGTCTTTTGCTTTGTTGGTCATGGAACTCTTTTGTTGATAGTTAGACAATTCTTTTGGTGAGGACGACTGGTAAAGCAAAGTCATGTAGACTTCGCTTGGGTAGTATGTATACTCTGTTTGTACCTCTTATTCTTTTGGTAGCCGACACGTGTATGTCGAGCTCGTATACTTTAAAAATGTTTAATTCAGTTATTTTCCCAAGCATGTCGTAGCTTGCGGTTTTTGTACAGTTGGTTCCGGCATGTTGTGGCCGAGGTAGTTAATATTATCAAAGATGTTTTCCCAAACTTATACTTGTGCTTTAGTTGGGTTCCGGCTGTAATGTCGCCGATGATTGATTTTATATTATTAAAGTTTGGTTTTTGTTAAACGGGTTTTGTGGTGCGTACGAATTGTTGCGCCACGCGCTTTTTATTATTTTATCGTTTATTCTTTTGTTGTTTTGGCGCGTCGACCTCGAGATTCCGCATTGGAATCCAGGACGGGGCGTCACAGTTGGTATCAGAGCAATGGTTTTTGCTGTCGCCAGGATAGGTTCCTTGGCCTAGGTGGGTATGGTTTTTGTTGAGAATCCTAACGTCGAGTGATGTGTGTAGGTCATAATGGTGGAAACTAGGAACGGAGCGAGTACCAGTAGGACTGGTGCGAATGCCGGAGAGGGTGATGAGAGAGCGGGGAATGTCAACCGTCCTCATAACGATCCCCCAGAATAGAACCAGGACAACCAAAATGAGGAGATGGCAAACATGTACCGTAGGATGCTCGAGTTGATGAATGAGATGACTCAGCGGATGAATGCGGGGGCAAGGCCGCAGCCTGAGGTAGAGGCACCACAACCGGAGGTGGGGGCACCACAACCGGAAGTAATAGTATTGGAACCGGAAGCAAGACCGAGGAACAACCCAACTACACTTGAGAGATTCTTGAAGATGAAACCCCGAACCTTTCTGGGAGAGCCCGATGCCACAAAAGCTGAGTTGTGGATCGAGCACATAGTGAAAATATTTGCAGCTCTGGGTTGCACTGATGATGAGAAGGTCACTCTGGCAGTGTTCAAGCTAGAGGGAGCAGCAGAGCACTGGTGGCAAGTGCTACAGGAGAGCTGGGATTTGCAGAGAGTACCTCACACTTGGCCTAATTTCCTGAGGGAGTTCAAGGCCCAGTACGTTCCAGCGGTAGTTCGGGAGAAGAGAGAGAGGGAATTTTATGATCTTGAGCAGGTAGCATGTCCGTGGCTCGATTCGGCCAAGTTCACCAAGTTGGCACGCTATTGTACCCACTTGGTTCCGAACGAGGCTAGGAAGACACGAAGTTTATTAAGGGGTTGAAGACCGAGTACAGAAACCATCGTCGCAGCTAGCGTTACCGTAGTGCGTGGACCGAGCATATGGGATTGAAAGTGACATCGAGGAGCATAAGGGGAGAATGAATGCGAGTTCTCAACTCTTCGCAGTCCCACGGGCGAGGACAAGGTTCGGGCGGGTAACTACAACAACAACAACAACCGCAGGGGAAATCGAACAGGCACCTTCCGATGTGCAATCAAGACAATCATCGGGTGGACGGAGAACGGTTCTTCTTCTTCTCGGGGCAACGAGGTGCTCCGGTGATATGTAATTATTGTTCAAGGCCGGGTCATACGGAGAACATTTGCTTGAGTAAGTTGGGGTATAAACCAGGGCAATGCTTTAACCGTGAAGCGGTCACTTGAAAAGGGATTGCCCCAAACCAAAGGGTAGTCGGGGGGTGCGAGTCACCGTCTAGCGGTACGAAGAGAGACAGCGACGGTAGGCCCAAGGTTCAGGGTCGTGTTTTTGCGCTCGACCAACAGGAGTGCCGAGTCTACGTCCGTGATAGGAGGTAGTCTTTCTTTCGGTAGTAGAGCACGAGTTCTTATAGATCCCGGTTCATCGCATTCATATGTTGCATCTCATTTTGTGAAAAATTTGTGTGTGTTGCCCCAATCTTTACCTTTCGTGCTTGAGGTGTCTACCCGTTGGGGAGCATATGTTGGCTTCGAGGTATACCGAGCTTGTGACATACCGATAGGTGATCACACTTTGCATGCCGACTTGGTTGTGCGCCCATACGTGATTTTGATGTGATACTTGGCATGGATTGGTTGTGTGTTTATCATGCTTTAGTAGATTGCCATAGTAAGAAGGTTACTTTTGCTATGCCGGTGTTCCGAGTTTGTATTTGTGGGTGATGCTATTAAGAGTAGTATACATGTTATTTCGCTTTGAGGGCTAGAAAGTTGTTGTCACGTGGTGTGCGGGTTATTTGGCGTGTGTAGTTGACAAGAGCATTTCCACACCAAAGTTAGAAGAAGTCCCGGTGGTTTGTGAATTCCCCGACGTGTTTTCGACCGATTATGATATGCCTCCCGATAGGGAAGTAGAGTTTTGTATTGAGCTATTACCAGGGACTACTCCTATTTCTAAGGCCCCTTATAGAATGGCACCCACGGAGTTGAAAGAATTGAAAGAGTAGTTACAGGAACTTCTTGATAGGGAATTCATTAGACCAAGCGTATCACCTTGGGGTGCTCCAGTTTTATTTGTGAGGAAGAAGGATGGTACTTTGAGGTTGTGCATCGATTACGACGTTGAATCAGTGACAATCAAGAACAAGTACCCTTTACCACACATCGATGATCTATTCGACCAATTGCAAGGGTCGGTTGTGTATTCCAAGTTGGACTTGAGGAGTGGGTATCATCGTTGAAGGTTCGAGCGGAAGACATTCCCAAACGGCCTTTCGCACAAGATATGGTCATTATGAGTTTGTGGTTATGCCGTTTGGGTTGACAAACGCACCGGCGGTGTTTATGGATTTGATGAATCGTGTGTTTCATCAATACCTAGATTGTTTCGTGGTGGTCTTTATTGATGACATACTTGTTTACTCTAAGTCACGGGAAGAACATGAGCAGCACTCGAGGGTAGTATTATCGGTTCTTCGGGAGAAACAGTTGTATGCTAAGTTTAGCAAGTGTGCCTTCGGTTAGAGAAGGTATCATTTTGGGTCATGTGGTTTCGAAAGATGGGATAGCGGTTGATCCATCTAAAGTGGAAGCAGTGACAAAGTGGAAAACACCAAGTACAGTTACCGAGGTTCGTAGTTTCTTGGGTTTGGCGGGGTACTATCGGAGATTCATTGAGGGATTTTCCAAGATTGCTACACCTCTGACGAATTTGACGAAGAAAACGACACCGTTTGCGTGGAATGAGAAATGTGAGTCTAGTTTTCAAGAGTTGAAAAGACGCTTGACGACGTCTCCTATTTTGACGTTGCCTAGTGGAGGTGACAACTTCGTGGTGTATAGTGATGCCTCGAAGGAAGGTTTGGGTTGTGTACTTATGCAGAACGGAAAGGTTATCGCTTATGCTTCAAGAAATTGACGGCTTCCGAACAATTATCCTACTCATGATTTAGAGTTGGCTGCGATTATGTTTGCGTTGCATAAGTGGAAACATTATCTATACGGAGCAAAGTTTGAGGTTTTCACGGATCACAAGAGTTTGAGATACCTTTTTCGCAAAAGGAGTTGAACATGAGACAACGTAGGTGGATGGAGAAATTGAAAGACCATGACTGTACGATCCTTTATCATCCCGGAAAGCGAATGTTGTAGCGGATGCATTGAGTAGAAAGACGTATGTCTCTTGCTTAATGGTTCGAGAATGGAAGATGTTGGAGGATTTGCGAGATTGGAATCCTTCCGAGACGAACGGGAGTAATCTTTGCGAATATTCGAGCCACACCCATTTTGTTTCAACAGATTAAAGAGGCTCAAGTTGATGACCCGAAATTGTTAAGATAGTTAGTGAGATGGACGAGGAAAAACACCCGACTTTGCGATGAACAGTGATGGAATTCTTACATTTCGGGAAGAGTTTGCGTTCCTTCAAATGAAGTGGTTAAACGACAAGTTCTTGATGAGGCTCACAAGGCGAAGTATACTATACATCCGGGAGTACCAAAATGTATAGGGATTTGAAGAAACAGATTTTGGTGGAGTGGGATGAAACGGAAATTGCGGAGTATGTTTCGAGATGTTTGACTTGTCAACGTAAAGGCCGAGCATCGAGGCCGCGGGTTTGTTGCAACCACTTGAGATTCCCGAGTGGAAGTGGGAGCACATCACGATGGATTTTGTGACAGATTACCCCGTACTCGTCGAGGATTTGATGCCGTTTGGGTTATTGTGGATAGGTTGACAAAATCGGCACACTTTATTCCTATTGCGATAACTTATTCTTTGAGTCGGTTGGCGGCGTTGTATATTCAAGAGATAGTGAGGTTGCACGGAGTTCCGGTGAGTATTGTGTCGGACCGAGATCCGAGGTTTACATCGAGGTTTTGGCGGCGTTACAGAGGCTATGGGGACGAAATTGAACTTTAGTACGGCCTTTCACCCTCAATCGGATGGACAATCGGAGAGGTTAATTCAAGTACTTGAGGATATGTTGCGTGCGTGCACGGTAGACTTTAAAGGGAGTTGGGATACTCATTTACCCTTAGCGGAGTTTGCCTATAACAATAGTTTCCAAGCGAGTATTGGGATGGCGCCGTACGAGGCTTTGTATGGTCGGAAGTGTAGGTCGCCGATTTGTTGGGATGAGGTTGGCGGCGAAAATTTGGGGTTCGGAGTTAGTGCAACAGTCGGTTGAGAGTGTGAAGGTTATTCGGGATAGACTACTCACTGCACAGAGTCGACAGAAAAGCTATGCCGATAATCGGAGACGAGATCTCGAGTTTCGTGTGGAGACTATGTGTTCCTCAAGGTATCGCCACGTAGGGGTACTAAGAGGTTCGGCAAGAAAGGGAAGTTATCACCGAGATACATTGGTCCGTTTGAGATCCTCGAGAAAGTGGGGACTTTAGCATATAGGATTGCGTTACCGCCTTCGTTATCGGAAATTCATAACGTGTTCCACGTGTCTATGCTTCGAAGTACATGAAGGACGACTCGCATGTGTTAGAGTATGAGGAGATTACCTTCGAGCCTGATCTATCGTATGTCGAGCAACCGATAAAGATTCTTGACACTAAGGAACAAACCTTGCGAACCAAACGGATCCCACTAGTTAAAGTACTTTGGAGGAATCACGACATTGAAGAAGCTACTTGGGAGACCGAGGCCGATATGCGTGAGAAATACCCTCATCTTTTGAGGAACTTGGTAAGGAATTTAGGGACTAAATTCTTTTAAGGAGGAGAGGATGTAACACCCGAATCCTCTTATGCATGATTTACTTGGATTATGTGTTAAACTTACTTCATTAACATGCTAATTGAATTATGCCTTGCTTTAATATGTTAATTTCATGTTTATGAAAATTGCCATGATTATTATATGTCGATAGATTGCTTGTTATGTGGTTTCTGATGTTTATTTGAGGTGTTAAAAATGTTGTATGATCACTCCTAGGTGTACCCAAGTGTCCAAACCAAGGAAATGTAGTGAAAATAGGAGGATGCTGGACAGAAAGTTTGGCACGGCCGCGTGCCTTCTTTTGGCACGGCCGTGCAAGAGAGTCACCCTTTTTCCAGAAAGTTTGGCACGGCCGTGCAGCCTTCATTGGCACGGCCGTACGAGAGTGGCACGGCCGTGCGAGTTCCTTGACGCGGCCGTGCAAGTCGAGCTGGTTCAAAAATCAGAATTTTAGAATTACCTTTATACCCTTATTACACACCACATGTGTGGCTCTCCTTGAGCCACGTCATTGCCCTTCCCAAGTTTGAATCATAAGTCACTTAAATGGGTGGAGAGACTTCATTTCTCTCCACTCTTCCCTCCATTTTCACCATTAAAGCCTAGGTGTGTGTGTGTGGGAGAAAAAGTGAGATTAGTGTGTGTGAGTGTGTTCCCGGAGATCCAACCGTCTGATCAACAATCCGAGACCGTCATTGTGTTGGGGTTGAGCTAGGGAACAACTTGGGTGGCTTCGATCTTACTTTTGTTGCGTTGATTTTCGTCACGAGGTAAGTTACTAAACCCCTTTGTATGCTTAAGCTTCAAAGTGTGTTAGATCATCAATATTGTTGTATGACTTGCTTTATATGTTGTTTTTATGTATAAATCTCTAGGTTGAGATGAGTACATTATACTTGTGCTATGAGTATGTGTTGAATGATATTAATGAGCAAAGATTTGCATATAAATGTTAGGATTTGAACAAATAGAGAACTTGAGACTTGAAAATGGGTGGTCTTGCATTTAGCATTGAAACCCTAATTTAGTGAACTTTAGTAATGACTCCGAGAAGTAGATTTTAGGGAAGATTATGACTCCCCGAACAACATATTAGATTACTACGAGGTTTAGAGTCCGATTGATCGAGATTTTAGTCCTCCGTACTTTGATCTTGTTAAATTAGAGACTTGTGTATAGCTCTAATGTGTTGAATCGAATGTTTACATATTTGTTAAATGATGATGAGTGATGAAATAGAATAATCTACTTGTCATTTGTCAAGTTCACTACTTTTGAACTTGACGGTTATTTGCATTAGATGAATAAGAACATCTATTTGTGCATTGTGTAAGTCCAGCTGGCGTCGTTGGTTGAGTAAGGTAGGACGACCTATGGTCTTCACAAATTAACGTTTGTGATCGCCATAAGTCGCCGTACCGAAGTTTCACACACCCCTTCTTGGCCACGGAGAAGTAGCCCCATTGTTGTAGCAATACGCATGGCTTTGGTTTGCTAAGTTTGAACTCGATAGGTTTATCGGGGACGTCGATACCACACACACGGGTATCGAGGACACGTTTGGTTATTTTGTGTATTGCAGGAGCAACGCAAAGAATGGACAAAGAAATATCATATCCTTTATAATGTGGTTTGTTACAAGCACTTATGTGAATATCAAGGTGCCATTGAGACATGTTACATGTGTATATCAATATGATGTTATCTGTTGGTTATGATATATAAATAAGCTGAAATGCTAAAGTTATCGTTGAGCATTATGCCATGTCATATAGTTGCATTTAGTAACTTATTGAGTTTCGACTCACCCCGTTTGTTGTTTAATTGTTTTCCTTAGATCCGAGCCAGGCGGGAAGTTCGCGGTGAGGTCGATTAGTTCCACTACCTAGCTCGCAGGTGGTCTTTTGCTTTGTTGGTCATGGAACTCTTTTGTTGATAGTTAGACAATTCTTTTGGTGAGGACGACTGGTAAAGCAAAGTCATGTAGACTTCGCTTGGGTAGTATGTATACTCTGTTTGTACCTCTTATTCTTTTGGTAGCCGACACGTGTATGTCGAGCTCGTATACTTTAAAAATGTTTAATTCAGTTATTTTCCCAAGCATGTCGTAGCTTGCGGTTTTTGTACAGTTGGTTCCGGCATGTTGTGGCCGAGGTAGTTAATATTATCAAAGATGTTTTCCCAAACTTATACTTGTGCTTTGTTAGTTGGGTTCCGGCTGTAACGTCGCCGATGATTGATTTTATATTATTAAAGTTTGGTTTTTGTTAAACGGGTTTTGTGGTGCGTACGAATTGTTGCGCCACGCGCTTTTTATTATTTTATCGTTTATTCTTTTGTTGTTTTGGCGCGTCGACCTCGGGATTCCGCATTGGAATCCGGGACGGGCGTCACATTATCTCCGCCCTTTGATTGACGAGTTGAAAATGCTCTGGGAAGACGGAGTGGAAACATGGGATGCATTCAAAAAAGAAAATTTTAAAATGAAAGCCGCGTTGATGTGGACGGTGAATGACTTCCCTGCCTATGGGATGTTATCGGGTTGGAGCACACATCGGAAGCTTGTATGTCCTATTTGTATGGATGACACTAAGTCGTTCACACTCGAGCACTCTCGTAAACCTTGTTGGTTTGATTGTCATCGTCAATTTCTACCGGATGACCACCCTTTTAGATCACAGAAGCAGCAATTCACCAAGAATAGGGTTGAGCGTGATGAGGCGCCTAGACGTTTGAGCGGTGAAGCTGTTTATGAAAAGGTGTCTAAACTACGAAGACCAGGTGGGGAAGATGTATGCAAAGGATAGACTGCGAGATTTTGGTGTAAAGCATAATTGGACCAAAAAGAGTATATTCTGGGAGTTGCCTTATTGGAAAGATAATTTGATACGCCATAATCTTGACGTCATGCACATTGAGAAGAATGTGTTTGACAATATTTTTAACACCATTATGGATTGGAGGTCAACTACCAAGGACACCCAAAGCCCGAATGGACATGAAAGACATATGTAAGCGACCTGCCTTGGAGCTAAAAGAGGTCAATGGTAAAACAGTGAAACCTGTCGCTCCATACGTGCTAACCAAGGAACAAAGACTTCTAGTGTTGATGTGGTTGAAGGGATTGAGGCTTCCAGACGGTTACGCTTCTAACATCGGAAATTGTGTAAATGTAGATGAAGGAAAGGTTCATGGTTTGAAGAGTCATGATTGTCACGTGTTACTGAACAGGTTACTTCCTATTGCGCTTAGAGACTTGTTGCCCGACAATATATGGATTGCGTTAACCGAGCTGAGTGAGTCATTCAGAGCGTTATCATCCAGCACTCTGCGGATTAATGACATGAGAAGACTCGAAGCGAGCATTGTCGTGACGATTTGCAAACTTGAGAAGATCTTTCCTCCGTCTTTTTTTTATTCTATGGAGCATTTACCGGTCCACTTGACATATGAAGCTAGGGTTGTGGGTCCATTTCAATACAGATGGATGTATCCATTTGAGAGGTAATAACTCGTCTCATAATAATCGTTTTTCATGATCTATAACATACTTAAAAGTCGGTTATAGCTTGAGTAACAATATTTTATCCTGTCATGCATCTGCAATTAGGTATCTCGGTCATTTGAAAAGAAGATGAGAAACAGGGCAAAGGTTGAGGCCTCAATATGCGAGGCTATTATTATAGAGGAAATTGTTGCCTTTGCCACGCAATATTTTCATCCCGATATTGAAACGAGATTGACTAGGGTTGGGCGCAATTATGATGTGGAGAGCCCGATGTCAATGAGGACATCTCATTATTTAATGCTCCGGGTCGGCCACTCGGTAAACCAGTTAAGACTCGAATGCTAAGCAATAAGGAGTATGAAGCTGCGAGACTCTATATACTCCTTAATTGTCCTGAGGTTGAGGAATATCTCAAGTAAGTTAATTATCAATTTCATTTAATTTTAGATAGTCGTCCGATTCAAATTAAAGTTGCAAGATGCACAAATAACTCGTATAAACTCTAAACCTAATGCAGTATGTTCGAAGATCAAGCCGGAGATGATATATCTGACGAATTGCGAGATATCAGGACAGAGAAAGAGTTTCCGTCGTGGTTACGCAAATATGTAAATATCATTTCCTGGCTCGATTTATATGTAGACATCTTATATATGCATCCAAACGGTATAATGGCTCAGTCATTTAAAAATGTCTATTATGAAATACTTTTCAGGTTTTGGAGCATCCTAATGACCCGAGAGTCGCGAGATTATCTCACATATCTGCAAATCCGTTGATGAGAGTTACTTTATACAACGGATATTATGTGAATGGCTATGTCTTCCATACAAAGGAATACGGGGAGGAAAACAAACAGATAACGGCGGTGTCAATCTTAAAGGCAACCTTGACTATTATGGTGTCCTTAAAGAAGTCATCGAGATACGATATCTCGGGAGGAAAAATATAGTCCTATTCAATTGTGACTGGCGAGACGCTGTACGAGGTATAAAAAAGCACGACTCGTTTGACCTAATCGATGTGAAGTAGACGTCTAGACATGCGGGTGATGATGTGTTCATCTTAGCATCACAAGCACAACAAGTCTACATGACACCATACCCTTATCGGCGAGCTGATGAGAGGGGATGGTGGGCTGTTTGGAAGACCAAGGCCAGAAGCACTATTGATATAGCATATCGGTCTGACGACATAACTATAGAATCGTCATTAGAAGGATGTTATCAAGAGGATGAAATGCCCGTACCTCCCGTTGTATCTTCTGATAGTCATCCAATGGATGAAATGCCCGTGCCTCCCTTGGGCCTGGAGATAGTATTGCCCGTTGATTTGCCACCTCCTTCCCCGTCTGAAGACGAAATCCCGATTATTGAAGGTGATGCAGAAGAAGACGACGAGGTAACAGAAGGTGAAGAGGATTGGATGTCCGAGGATGAGGCGAAGAAGAACTTGAGTTTTGTAGTAGCGACTCAAACGCCGAGACCGGAGAATCGAGAATGAAGAAAATGCAAACACCGAGAATGAAGACTCGAGTAGTCTTGCGGTATGTACCGTTTAGGCTCTTTTATTTTTGTTAGAAATTAAATGTCATGTGTAGAACGCTATTTGTATGTTACTTGTTATCATGAAGATGAGAGATTTTAATTTATGTTATGTATTTTAACTTAATTGTCATCTAAACTTAGCGTTAATTGTCAACATTAATATACTAATTTATATATAGACATGTCAGGACGAGCCGGTAGAGGTAGGAGTCGGACACCTAAGGTCCGACTTCTACCTACTTGCATTACGGGTACACGCCTACTGTACTGCAGGAGGAGCCGAGCGACTTGGATCGGCCCGAGGATGCGCCCGACTCTCCCCACGAGCCGATGAGCGGGCCGGGTCCTCATCGACTCCGATGGACACGCGAAGATGGTAGGATTATCGTTACCATCTCCATTTTAAGCAAGTAATAATATTTCAGTTTTAAAATTTTAATGCTTGTACATTGGTTACATGTTAATTGCATATTTGTATAATATATTTGTTTAATATATATTTTTCAGGTTTGCGGGCGGGTATCCCGATCCGACTCGCTTCCTTGGACGTATTCTACGACAGATGAGGCACGAGGAGTACTGGCCACATTACTCTAGCGTGCCTACGGCGACCCGAGACCAGTGGTGGGATGATTTTATATAGGGTAAGGATTCTAAGGATATATAAGATATGTTAATGTTTAATAATTTAATAATTTCTATCAAAGTTTATAATTAATATGTTTAAATTGGTTAAACTTGCAGCGGACTTATTGTTGGCCTGAGCACTCTGACGCCAAGGCGCACGAGGCGTTTAGGTTGATGTGCGCGAAGAAGTTCCGCGACTGGATTTACGGCATTAAGAAGGCGTGGACTGAGAGGAGGGTTCAGGCTCCAAATTTCGTCGATGATGTCTGGCGCCAGTAAGTACATTATAATAATATACTTGATTTAATTTCATTCCTTAAATAGATGAGAGATTTTGTATATATTGTATCTCTATAACAATTTTAACATTTTCACAGGTATACCGAGGGTTGGGATTCCGATGACGCTAGGGCTGTCGCCGATCGCCACAGGCAGAATAGGCTGAGCGGCACGGGGAGGGGGGTGAAGCACACCTCGGGGTCGATCAACACCTCCGAGCACCACTTGCGCATGGTAAGGACTTTAATGTGTTGTATTGTAATTAATTAATACATGCTTTAATTGTTTTACTTTACTTATGCTTTAAATTGTTTTGTTAGGTACCCATGTGGATGCTATGAAATCCATGGCTGAAAGCAGGGCACTGATCAGTGCAAATATGTTGTTTTAGAAGGGGATTGGGTGTAAATGTACTGTTTTAGAAGGGTTTGAGTGTAAATAGGCTATTTTAGAAGGGTTTGAGAGTAAATAGGCCTTTATGAATTCCTCAAAACATACATATTACATGTTATTGTTTTACTTATGCTTTAAATTGATTTGTTGGGTAGCCACGTGGATGCTATGAAATCCATGGTGAAAGGAATCGGTAACAATTAGGTTGTTTTAGAAGGGATTGGGTGTAAATGTACTGTTTTAGAAGGGTTTGAGTGTAAATAGGCTGTTTTAGAAGGGTTTGAGTGTAAATAGGCCTTTATGAATTCCTCAAAACATACATATTACATGTTATTGTTTTACTTATGCTTTAAATTGATTTGTTGGGTAGCCATGTGGATGCTATGAAATCCATGGCTGAAAGCAGGGCACTGGTAACAATTAGGTTGTTTTAAAAGGGGATTGGGTGTAAATGTACTATTTTAGAAGGGTTTGAGTGTAAATAGGCTGTTTTAAAAGGGTTTGAGTATAAATAGGCCTTTATGAATTCCTCAAAACATACATATTACATGTTATTGTTTTACTTATGCTTTAAATTGATTTGTTGGGTAGCCATGTGGATGCTATGAAATCCATGGCTGAAAGCAGGGCACTGGTAACAATTAGGTTGTTTTAGAAGGGGATTGGGTGTAAATGTACTGTTTTAGAAGGGTTTGAGTGTAAATAGGCTGTTTTAGAAGGGTTTGAGTGTAAATAGGCCTTTATGAATTCCTCAAAACATACATATTACATGTTATTGTTTTACTTATGCTTTAAATTGATTTGTTGGGTAGCCATGTGGATGCTATGAAATCCATGGCTGAAAGCAGGGCACTGAGTGCAAATATGTTGTTTTAGAAGGGGTTTGAGTGTAAATGTACTATTTTAGAAGGGTTTGAGTGTAAATAGGTTGTTTTAGAAGGGTTTGAGTGTAAAAAAGCCTTTATGATAGGGTTTTTCAGTTTAAATAGGTTGCTTTAGAAGGGTTTGAGTGCAAATAGGTTGTTTTCGAAGGTTCTGAGTGTAAATAAGTTGTTTTAAAAGGGGTTTGAGGGTAAATAGACTATTTTATAACGATTTGAGTCTTAATAGGTTGTTATGAGAATGAATTGAGTTCAAATAGGCTGTCTTAGTAGGGTTTGAGTGTATATATAGGTTGTTTTTATTGTTTTCTTATAAGTTGATCGTGTTATAGCTTAATATGTGTTCTTCGCTAATTTTAATTCATTATATTTGTAGAATCGATACTACGGTACCGAGGTACCGATGACTGATTTATTTGCTGCGACCCACACCACTCCTGCTCCTCCTGGTGCTGATTCGCCAGTTGTCTTTGTCGATGAGACTAGAGAGAGCATTTGTAAGTATTACTTAAAATATTTTAATTCTATTTTGTTTATTAGTTAATGGTAAATGTTAATATTAATGTTTTTATGTTTTTGTGACACAAAGATGCCTATAAGGAAAGTATGTCCACGCAGTCGCCGAGGGCTTGTCCGACGACCCCGAGGTGCACGCCATTTGTCGGCAACATTTGGCACTCGGTCACTGCGGAGTCAAGGAAGAAGAGGGGAGATCGCCTCTACGGCTTTGGTGACCACGGCGCCGCTGCGTTGAGACCAGGCGGCTCGACTTCTTCCTTGGCGACCGCGTCCTCGGTCCTTCTTCTCGATCGCCCACCGAGCGTGCCCCGATCGAGAAGACGCAGACTCGAGCACAGCAGAAGAGCCGAGGAGAATCGGCCGACGCGACAATGATGGAGCAGGAGGAGGAGAATCGGCGACGCGACAGATGATGCAAGAAGTGGGCGGCTAGAGCAGACGACGATGTTCATGGAGCAAGAAACCTCACCTAGGTCTTCCATTGTCCGTAATCTATTTGAGCCCCCTCCCCCCCTCCATAGTAGACACATTATTTTAGTATTGTAAACTTTGTTGGATTGTGTATATATTAATTTTAATTTAATTTATGTTTTATTTGTTAATTATATTGATGCAATGTTGTATGTGTGTGATTGTGTATATATAATTGTTGTATAGATAATTGTTATATCAGGTGAAAAAAAAACGAATTTCAAAATTTTTAATTTTATTTTTTTTATTTTAATTTGAAATTACTGTCGGAACACTCCGACAAGAATAAAAAGATATGCTAATGGTCGTGTCGGAGTTCCGTCAAACAATTAACGATGATCCGACAGTAAACTAACCTTATTGTTAACGGTCGTTATCGATTTACTGTCGGATGATCCGACAGTAATTCCGTCGGATATCATTCCAACAGTAATTCCGTCGGATATCATTCCGACAGTAATTACTGTGGGATTTTCCGACAATAAGTACTGTCGGAATGATATCCGACGGAATTACTATTGGATCATCCGATAGTAATTACTGTCGGATTGCTGTCGGATTACTGTCGGATGAAAATTACCGTCGAAGCTTTACTGTCGGAAACTGTCGGAGCGTTTCCGACAGTAAATTCATAATTACTGTCGAAAATTTTTAATTACTGTCGGAATGATCCGACAGTAAACACGTGTTTTCCAGTAGTGATTGTTTGAGAAATCTGACAAGTTTCATAGCTGCATCCATATGAGGTTGAGTAGGTTAAGCCAAGAATTGACTGAGAACATGCACAGAATATACTATGTTTCGTCTGGTAATAGTAAGATAGATCAATCTACCCACTAATCTTCTATATCTGTCTGAGTCAATAAGAGGATTGAAGAGCCATCGTAAAAGGCCAAGGCAAGATGCTGAGACATTGGAAGCTTGGAACCTTTGGCATTAGTGAGTCCTATCTCAGTAATGATATCCAGAGTATACTTTCTCTGGTGCAAACAAATCCCATTTGTATTTCTAGCAATCTCCAAGGCAAGAAAAAACTTTAAAGAACCTAGATCCTTGATAGAA
The DNA here is from genome assembly GCA_016624345.1 of Platycodon grandiflorus. NCBI lineage: Eukaryota > Viridiplantae > Streptophyta > Magnoliopsida > Asterales > Campanulaceae > Platycodon > Platycodon grandiflorus. The sequence continues at coordinate 31,394,230 of CM028363.1, forward strand.
AAGAAAGAATGATGATCATTGAGAGAGTTAATGGCTTTGGGACAAGAGCCAATGATGATAATGTCATCTACATACACAAGTAGAGCAGTAAAAGCAGAACCAGTCTTTTGAGTAAAAAGAGTGTGATCATTGGTAGACTGAAGAAAGCCAATTGACCTCAAGGCAGAAGACAATTTTTGAAACCATTGTCTAGATACCTGTTTCAATCCATATAAGGATTTGAGAAGTCTATAAACCATGGGTGTATGAGAGGAAAGAGGGCTATAACCAGGAGGTAATCCCCATCAAGAAAAGCATTGGATACATCCATTTGATGTAAAGGCCAATCATTTAAGGCTGCAATAGCTAACAAAACTCTAACAGTGGTCATTTTGGCCACTGGTGCAAATGTCTCAAAATAATCTAGGCCTTCATTTTATGTAAACCCTTTAGCCATTAATTTGGCTTTATGTTTGTCAATGGAACCATCCTGATTATACTTAATTCTGTAAATCTATTTGCAACCAATTGTTTTCTTTTCTGCAGGCAACGGTTGTAACACCCAAGTTCTATTTCTCTCTAAGGCTTCCAACTCAAAAGCCATCGTCTTGCACAGCTGAGGATGTTTAACAGCTTGGGAGTAAGACTGAGGTTCATAAGTGTGATCTATATTTGCTATGAAAGACCGATATGATGAGGACAAATGAGAATAAGAAATGGCATGATCAACAGAGTTTGGAAAATACCTTTGCACACAAGAAGCCTCAGGGTTCAATACAGTAGATGGCAAGCCTGTATAATCTTTAAATTTTAAAGGTAAAGTCCTGTGTCTTGTAGGCCTGGAAGAAATATGGATAGCAGGAACAGAACTACGGTAAGAAGGAGAAGAGAGAACAGGTACAATGGAATGGCTTCAAGGAGATTGAGATGGCTGAGAAGAAAAAGTTAGAGAGGACTACTCAACTTGAGATGGCTGATATTTAGATGGTTGATCTTGAGATGGCTGATCTTGAGATAGCTGATAATGAGAGGGCTGATCTTGGGATGACTAATCTTGAGATGGCTGATCTTCATCAGACATGTCAAGAGATTCAAAAAAGAGAGAGGTTGAAGTAGGTGAAGGATGTTTGGCAAAGGGAAAATGATCTTCATAAAAGGTCACATCTCTGCTATAAAAATTATGTTTGATGTCAAGATCTGAAAATTTGTAGGCCTTTTTGCCATAAGGCTAGCCAAAGAATAAGCATTTTCTAGCTCTAGGACTGAATTTATCTCTATTATGACTCAAGGTAGAGGCAAATCATAGACAACCAAAGGTCTTTTATTTAAAAGAACTTTATAAGGAGTTCTGAATTGAAGAACAGAACTAGGAATTCTGTTAATCAAATAAGTAACAGTCAAGATGCATTTACCCCAAAAGGAAATGGGAAGTTTGGATTAAAATCTCAAAGCCCAGGATAATTCAAGAAGATGCCTATGTTTTCTCTCAGCCCGGCCATTCTGTTGAGGAGTGTCATTGTATGTGCTTTGATGAAGAATGCCTAAGGAATCAAGAAGAGCAGTGATGGAGGAATTAAAAAACTCAGTGCCATTGTCAGACCTGACTTCTTTGACATTGGCATTGTATTGGTTTTTTATTAGAGTAAGAAAGTTCTACAAGTGGGTTATTACTTGGGCTTTGGATTTAAAAAGAAAAGTCCAAGTGGTCCTGGAATGATCTTCAGCTATAGTTAAGAAAAAAATATAACCATTGTAAGTTAGAATTCTATAAGGTCCCCAAACATCACAGTGAAGAAGGGAACGTAAATAGAGTTTGAATATGTGAAGTGCTCAAGGGAAAAGGTTTTCTGGTATGTCTAGCAAAATGGCATATGTCACAGGGTAGAGTAGAGTGGACATTGTCAACTTTACAGACATTTAAATGTTTAAGATTACAAAAAGGAATTGAATATGACCAAGTCTTAAATGCCAAAGAAGAACATTTTTATTCATATTACTGGAATGAACAGAACAAAGTGAATGAGAAGAATTACAAGGGTTTGAGCATACAGTACATGCTACAAAAATGGCCTTAAGAGTTTTTGACTCTTCCTTTGAAACAAAAAGTTTATACAGACCACCATCCATTTTACCAATCCCCTTGATCTCCTTGTGTACTTGGTCCTTAAACAAACATTGATTAGAATCAAATAAAAGAGTAAGTCCACTGTCTTTTGTCAATTTACTACCAGAGAGTAAATTGAATTTAAAGGAGGAACATACAAGACATTGTAAAGAACAATATCTTGATCAAGAATGGCAGTGCCCTTATGAGTAATTTTAGCAATGTGACCATTGGGAATATGTATAAAAGAATTGATAGAGATAGGATGAATGAGTAGATTGAAATTTGAAGTAACGTGATTTGTTGCTCCTGTGTCAATAATCCACTCAGTGATGTCTTTTGCTATGACTAGGTGAAAGCTTAGGGATAATTAAACTAGAGTGACTTACAACATTACCTGCCATGTGTGCCTCAGGACTCTCAAGAGCAGCATTGTATACATGAGACTAAAGTATTGACTAGCAGATAAACCTGGCATTGCTACCCCCTGAGACATGTTGTCTCATACATTGATCCCACTGGAATTCTCACCACTTGACACAATAGATGCTACAGACACATTTTTCACTTTGTTCTTTGGCATTCTGGACAAATCAGGTTTCATTCCATACATTTTATGCCAGTCTGGATATCCATGAAGATAAAAACACTTGTCCTTTGTATGAGAATCTCCGTGATAATACTCACACCAGAACTTCCCTCTTTGTGCAGAACCAACACCATTTTTGTTCTTAAAATTCTTATTCCCATTTTTATTAACCAAAGCAGCTATGTGATCTGGGTTTTACTCAACATAGCAGCCGACAGATTATTCATATTGACTTTTCCAGAATAATTGCATTTTCTTTGACTCTCTTCTTGAATAAGTAGATTTTCTGCTTTACTAAGACTTGGTAATGGATTCATCATAATGATTTGTCCCCTTGTATGTGTAAAGGTCTCGTTCAGTCCCATTAAAAATTGAAACAACTATTGTTCATGTTCATAATCCTCTTGTTTTTTACTAGCTCCACAAAAACAATTGCACACATATTTAGGAATGCTATCAGTACTGGAAAATTCATAGCAAAGACTTCAAAATTTTGTAAAATAAGAGGAAACACTCATATTTCCTTGGTTGCATTCAGTGAGACTTTTCTTAATCTGAAAGACTTTAAGGACACTATTTTGAGAAAACCTAGCATTCAAATCATCCCAAACAGCTTTTGAAGTACGGAAATACACAATGCTTGACTTGATTTCAGGAGAGACAATATTGAACAACTAGGAAATAACCATATGATTACATCTTTCCCACTTATTTAGGTATTTAGAATTAAGAGAGGGTTTTTTTATTTCTTCCATTGATTATACCAAGCTTGTTTTTAGCTCAAAGAGCTATAATAACAGACATCTTCTAGTAACTAAAGTTGATTGTATCATTCAAGATTTGTGTAACAAGGATCATACCTAGATGATCATTCGGATGCAAGTACAATGGATGTGAAGGATAAAGCTATAGAATTGCTTCTTCCAAATCATACTCATCAATGGCTTCTTCCTCAATCTCGAATTCATGATCTCCATGATCTTCATTGTTGGTACTCTTCACCATTGATGAACCGGAAGTCAATCTTCAAGAGATTGATAATTTACTTAAATCTCAATTGAGATTTGAATACAGAGTATGAATATGCAGAATCAATTATGTGACATTGAATTTTGCTCTGACACTCATGAAGAGAAATTGAATGACAAGTTTGATGATTTGGAGAGATAAAATTATGTTTTCTCTCATTGAATGAAAACAATGTTGATTACAAGCTTATATACAAGCTAAAAAAAACTTGGATAGCGAGTTGGCACGATCCATGATCACCAAAATAGAAGAAGACAAAACCATAACAAACTAACTGCTATACATTGAATAATTACAACTAACACCTCCTAGTTGAATAAATGACACCTGATACCCCTGCACTCTAAATTATTAACTCTTTGTACCCTTCTCACTTTCACTTTTGTTGCTATTTTGATCTTGATCTTCATCAATTCCTAGTAACCATTACGATTGTATAATAAAGTTTTAACATTACAAGTGATAGTGAAGCATTGATTGAAAGCTCCCATGTAAACATGATATAACCTAGTGGAAAACATACATGGCAAAGCACAAGGGTTGGCGGGGTAATAGAACATGAATCGTGACTCCTGAAAGATTTTAATGAAGTATATCATCTTGGGAAAGTATTTTGTTACGACAAAAGATTACGGGAGTCACAGGATAAGTTGTGTCTATGTATCCCTATACGATTGAGTTTTTCGGCTCAAAACAACTGTTTTACTTCAATTCCTTGGTTAGTTGTATAATTGGCCATGCATCACTAGCTTGATACCCGCTAACTTTAAATAGAAATGCGCCTTTAGGGATAGTTGATCTATGTTTTTCCTTCAAGGAATTAACTTTCTTACATTTTAATATGACAACGATTTTTATTTTTAGATGTCAAAAAATTAGATATAAATAAATAAAATCTACTTGCTGCAAGAGATCTGACTGACCATAACTAGAAAGGTTGTCATCAGAGTGTAGCTGGTTCCCATTTCTAAGTAATCATCTTGTTTCTGAAGAACGATCTTGTATTTCTCACTTTAGTTTCTCACATTTTGTATCAACTTAGAGAATCTCACATTTCCGTGTTGAGCGGTAAAGTTTTTGTTGTATTGGCATATTGCTACTTGTCGAGGAAGCTCATATTATTATTACGAACTTGGCAATTATGAGTCCATGTTACAGCAACTTCACTTTGTATCATCTTTTCTGTGCATACGAGTGGTAAGTAATTAGAAACAGACATGTTAGCTTTTGAGAACTAACCATCATTAAGAAATAACTATTTGTAAATACTTGATTGGGTGGTTTGAATGTTTGAACCATTTTCGGGACACTTATTATTACTCATTGGTTAATTCTCATCTTTATTTAATTTCCAAGGGACATAGGTGCACTTTTTGTTGTTGAGCTTGAGACTGAAATCGGGATTGGGTCCTTTATTACAGAGGCCACCTTGCAATACTAATGCTATTCTGCTCCATGTCTCAAGATCTTCACCAATTAACAGTTTTGTAAGGACAAATTAATGTTCAAACCAATTTTTTCTTTTGTTTTGTTTTGCTTTGGTTTTTTAAATTATTTTTTTAATTTTGTTGTTGCTGTTGTTGTTTGGTGTGTATGTGTGCGTGTAGGGGGGTGGGGGGTAGGGGCATATGAAAGGGAAGGGTCACTTGTTTTTTCCTTGTAAGAGCACCTCCATGCATTGTGTAGTTCTTCATGAGTTCTTAGCCCAAGGTGTTGGTTCTTAACATTGTGGGGGCATTGGGTTCTTGGATCTGGTTCCTCCTACATCCAATTTAAGGCGCTAGTTTCTTACCCAAGAAAAACAAAGGAAGGCCAGTAAAGGAGAAGGGTGTGGGATGCACAGCTCCCTTATAACGGCCGTGTGCATCTCACCGCTTCCCCGTGCGAGTTCATGCTTCCTCCGGCGGTCCACCCCCCACCCCCACCCCCACCTGCCAACATGTTCCCCACTTCCTCTCTCTCCTAGTCTTTACCATTTTGTTTTTTCATTTATTTATTTTCTAAAGGAAAACCTTTTTTTTTTTTTTACCTTTTTTCTAGAAAAGTTTTTTTTTGTAAAACTCTAAAGAAGTATTTTTTTTTAATTATGATAAAGTTATTTTTTTAATCTAGATAAATTTTTTTATTTTTGTACTATTTTTTATTTTTTTGGTTTTTTGTAATTATTCAAAAGTTTTTTGTTTTTTTTATAAAAAGTATTTTGTTTTTTTACTTTTTTTTTTGAAAAAAAGTATTTTGTTTTTTTTACTTTTTTTGAAAAAAAGTATTTTGTTTTTTTTTACTTTTCCTAATAAAGTATTTTGTTTTTTTTTTACTTTTCCTAATAAAGTATTTTGTTTTTTTACTTTTCTGAAAAAGTTTTTTGTTTTTATACTTTTTTGAAAAGTTTTTTGTTTTTTATTATAATTTCAGCCAATCTTTTTTGTTTTTTAAAATTATTTCCTATCTATAAATATATCTATAACCTCCTCATATTTTATATCTTCAACATCCATCTCTCTCTTCCTTTAAAATTTCATACTCTCGATTAGCCAGAAGTTGTTTATCTACTTAAGATGGATGATAACTCAGATAATTTTTTCAGACCTTTTCTTAATCCTTTAAATATAGATGGAGGAGGAAGTTCATGGAGGAGGAAGTTCTCAAAATTCTTGTATTCCTCCAAATACCATGTTTTCTCAAAATTCTTCTAACCCTCAATACCCACCAAATTATTCCAATTTTGTAGGTTAGCCATATAAACAACAAAATTTTGGAAATTTCCAAGGTTTGGGAAATTTTTAAAACTTTCAATCTTATCAAAATAATCCAAATTTTCAATCTCCTCGTGGGGTGAATTACCTGCCACAACCTGAATATTGGGGGCCAATGGCCAGCCAATTTGGAATGCAAGCCCCTCCATATGAATTCTCTCTATATCCTATGTCATCAAATGAGTCACGAAGGACAAGTTTAGATGCATCTGCATCTGACAAAGAGCCTGAAACTCCTTCATTTGTCCTCGAGACTCAACCACCAGTTGATGTAGAAAATTTTGTTGATCTAGACATAGAACTGAATAAAGGAAAGAACAGTCGGGCAAAATGGGAAGAAACTGAAGACAGATTTCTCGCAAAGTCATTTCTCACAATAAGTCAAGATCCAGTGGTCGATAGGGGCCAAAAATAAGATGCCTTTTAGGAACGTATTGTTGAATATTACAACGAAACTCAGGCCAAGGGAAGTATGGCAAGAGAGAAAATAAAGTTAAAATCATGTTGGTACAATAGAATTATCCCATTTGTGAATCGGTTTAATGCGATCTACAATGCATTGAAAAATAAGAATCATTCTGGCTAGAGCATGGAGGACTTATTGAGTAATTCTTATTCAAAATACAATTAGGCAGAAAAAAATCAGCAATTTAAATTTGAACATGTTTAGATGATGATGAAGGATTCTCCCCCATTTTGAAAAGCAATCAGACATCTTACACACTGCAAAAAAAAGGCCTGGACATCTGGTTCAGAGGGACACACCCCTACCAGTGTGGATGTCGAAGAAACCAGCGAGCACACTCGTCTAATCGGACAAAAAGTTGAAAAGAGGAAGGGAATGGCCAAAGCTACAACAGAGAGTGTAAATGTCGAAAAGTATTGAGGAATGGTAGAAAAGTTCCAAGAATACAAAGAAGTCAGAAAAATTAAAGCAGAAGCTAAGAACAAGTGGCAGATGCTAAGATAGCTTCTGTAGATGCTATGAAAACTTTTGCAGATGCTAAGAGAATTGCAGCTAATACAAAAGCAGAAAAAACTCAACATGAATCATGTTGGAAAAGTTGTAAATAGTGAAGGAAATTGTGCATCTTGTTTTGCAAATTTCTTAGTGGTTCGTTTGTCGAATGACAAAGATAATTGTGGAAATATGTTATACTCCGTGAGAACATCGAAATCATATATTTAGTTGTCCGAAATGATGTTTGGATGATGGAGATATTAAGGCCTAAAGTAGGTGGGTTGAAGTTGGATAAGTGGGTTTGTCCAACATTAGAAAGAAAGCAAAAGCAAGGCTAGTTTATATATAAGCTCCTTTCTTATTAGGACTAAGCTTGTATAGCATAGTGGCTCTCTCTTGTGCGCACGCCTTGTAACGACCCGAGCCCGAAGCCCGGTCCGCCACGCATAGCCCACTCACTGGCCCACTAAGCACCTGGGTCAACTGGCCCACCACAAGCCACCCAAAAGTCCATGGATAGGTTGGTGCCTAGTGGTAGTGGGTGACATCTAATAAGGCACACACAAGTCCCACATCTACCCGATGTGGGATATCACAATTATCACACGCCTGTAGGGGGTGAAAATCCGAGTTTAATTCAAGGTCCGAACTAGTGGACTCATGTGCAAGCGCAACCTGCGGACATGAATGTCGGACCAAATCGAGTCCCCCCTTGGACTAGGCAAAGTATTCCAGCAACTTCTCTTCCTCCCTTTGCACTGCATATTGCGAAATCCTTTCATTGGCCTCCTCTTGCAATACTATCTTGGTGATTCAGTTCGGACACAACTTCAATTCGTCGGAACCTCAAGTGCTAAGACCTGTCCGGTTCTCCATTGTATCTTAGGAGACAGATGCCCGTAAACCCTCGAAGCACTATCGGAAGGGGCGAATCTGTTTTAAGGACACTGTGTCTTACATAGGCCTCGGAAACTACAGAAGATTTAATCCAGAATGATTCCAGTTTCCTTATATTGTGTTTTGTTATTATTCCAGTTCTGTAATTTGTTATTTCTGAATTCTTGTAATAGAGTTTCCTAACAAATCATTCATGGACTATTTCAAATTTATGGCGCAAGATGAAAGTGAAATGACCCAAGATGCACATATCATGCATCAACGTAAGTGTTATATGATTAAAAATAAGTGTGACAAATTGGGGTATCATTTTTAGTTAAAATCTATGTTAGTTTTATGTGATTTTCAAGTTATGAATTTTTAAAATTACACGTTTTGTGTAATTTTGATGTAATCATGTTTTTATATAATCATGTTTTATGAACTATAAATTTCTCGAAATGACGGAGCTTGAGTTGAGAAGCCTTTCTATGGAGTGCACCAAACAATTATTAATCTATCTAATAAATTCTGATAAAGTTTTTTGTTGTTTTACTATTATTGAAAAAGTTTTTTGTTTTCATATATTTTTTAAAAAGTATTTTGTTTTTTACTTGATATGATTTAAAGTTTTTTGTCTTTTTACTTTTTCTAATAAAGTATTTTGTTTTTGACCTATTTCTGAAAAAAAAAATTTTGTTTTTATACTTTTTCTGAAAAAGTTTTGAAAAAAATATTTTTCTTTTTTTGCAAATTCCAGCTAATGTTTTTTCTTTTTTAAAAACATTTCCTCTATATAAATAAATAAATATATATATATATCCTCATATATATATATATATATATATATCAACATTCATATCTCTCTCTCTCTCTCTCTCTCTCTTAAAATTCCATTCTCCCACCACAAAATGTCTGAGAGTTCTAGTGCAGATGAGGCAGTCGAAGCCCTCTTCCATGAAATCAACACCCATGATAACTCCAATGATTCTCCAAGTGAAGAAATGATATTGGCACTATTTCAACACACCCAACAATTGATTGAAGCGGAGAAAGCCAAGTCCAACAGAAGACGAAAAAGAAAGTACTACAACCGAAATCGTGAAAACGGACACAATCAACTTGTCAATGATTACTTCTCTAATCATCCTATGTATCCCGATTACATATTTCGACGATGCTTCCGAATGAGGATAAACTTATTCCATCTCTAATCATCCTATGTGTCCCGATTACTATTCACCCAGGGAGTACCAAAATGTATCGAGACTTGAAACAAAAATTCTGGTTGAATAACATGAAGAGGGAGATTGCAAGTTACGTATCAAGATGCCTGACATGTTAGCAAGTAAAAGCTGAACATCAGAGACCAGCAAGATTACTCCAACCATTGGAGATTGCAGAATGGAAATGGGAAAATATTGCAATGGACTTCGTGACTGGATTGCCGAGGACAAGTCGAGGACATGATGCAGTTTGGGTCATCGTAGATCAATTTACCAAGTCTGCACATTTCTTGCCTGTGAAGATGACATCTTCCTTACATCAGCTTGCCATGTTATATATCCAGGAGATCGTGAGGTTACATGGAGTACCTGTTAGTATCGTTTCTGATCGAGATCCTCGCTTTACATCAAGATTCTGGCAAACACTTCAGGAGGCACTGGGGACTAAATTGAGTTTGAGAGCTGTATTTCATCCTCAGACAGATGGTCAATCAGAAAGGACTATTCAGATATTAGAAGATATGCTGCGAGCTTGTTCACTTGACTTCAAGGGTAGCTGGGACACTTATCTACCGTTAGCAAAATTTGCATACAATAATAGTTACCAGTCAATTATCGGAATGACTCCTTATGAAGCATTGTATGGTAGAAAATGCCGATCGCCAATCTGTTGGGATGAAGTGGGAAAAGCAAAAATTTGGGGTCCAGAAATTGTTCAAGAATCAGCTGATTATGTAAAAGTTATTCGGGATAGACTTCTTACTGCACAGAGTCGACAGAAGAGCTATGCCGATGTCCGAAGAATAGATCTTGAGTTTGAAGTAGGTGATCAGGTGTTCTTGAAGATTTCTTCAGTCCGAGGTGTGAAAAGATTTGGGAATGAGGGGAAACTTGCACCAAGATATGTGGGGCCTTTTGAATTGTTTGGAGAGCATTACCGGAGAAAACCACATGCTGCTGATACCCAACGTATACTTCAAATGGATGAGCAGAGACACGACTTTCTAGGCATGTTAGGAAGTCTTTATTGTATGCACTGGGAATGGAAAAACTGCCAGTGTCGTGGAGTGGGCAATTTGCTAAAGGTCATGGGAAGCCTACAATTATGCTTGAAGCAGTTACGTCTGCAGACTTGTGGATATGGCATGCATTTTTTAGGGTCACTGGTTCACGTAACGATCTTAATGTGTTATATACGAATATATTTATTCAGTAATGTGTCCTTTAAGGAAATTCACCACTAATAAATTTTGAAGTCAATGGCGCACCATATACAAGAGGATACTACCTAACAAATGGAATTTATCTGGATTGGGCTGCCTTTGTCAAGAGCTTTTCATGTCCAAATGATCCTAAGAGAAAGAAATTCAAGGAAAGACAAGAGGCTGCAAGAGAAGATCTGGAACGAGCATTTGGAGTCCTCCAATCTCGATAGGCGATTATAAGAGGTCCTGCTTGATTTTGATATAGAGATAACTTTAAGGAAATTATGTTAACATGCATTATTTTGCACAAAATGATTGCCGAGGATGAGAGTGAAGAGGTTACGAACTTTTTTGATGATACCGGTGATGCCCCCATACAGGTCAACAATGGGCCAATCGGAGGATTCCATGAATATCTTGAGAGAATGGGTGAGATTTGTAACAGTATTCAACATCATGAACTTCGAGCCGACTTGATTGAGTATATATGGGCTTGACCATGGTTGACTTGATTAAACATTAGTTGACTACGAGTTACATTGAATCGTTGATTTATGTCTATGTATAAACGAGGGTTAATTGTATATAACTTCACTATCATAAGAGTTATCGATTAGTCACGCCCCTTAGTGCGTGACGTTAGTTATGAGACGTATAGTCTCAATTGTTGGGTGACGAGTTAGTTGTATTATAGGTTCTAGTAAGCTACCTTGGTTGTAATAACCGAGCATATCATTAGCATGTTAATCATATAATTATGTGCATGCATTGTTAATGTGATTATCGTGGTTCATGGTGTTGATTTTATGAGTCATAAACTCATGATTTCGTGTTTCGATGCTTTACTTTCTTGCATTATTTCGTAGCGTAAATTGATCCGAAATGAAAGAGATGAACCATGATACTTTATACCTAGATATACATGATGTTATAGAGGTCTCATGTTGTTAAATTAAGCTTTGAAAAAGTGAAATACGTTCTGTTAATTTGTAGTTATAAAACGAAGAAGTTGTCGACATTGTGTTCGGTTTCGTGAACTTTCTCGTGACTTTAAATCGATCCAAGAATGATATCGAACCCTTGGGGACATCCTTTTCTGTATTATAAGTGTTCTACAATCAGACCTAGGGGTGTACGAGCGATTGAATCGAGAAAACGGAGCGGAACGAAAAAATTACGCGTGCTGAGTGAACAGTGCGCGCCAAGGCGCGCAGGCCTGCGCCCCAGCGCGCCTGATACGGACAGTGTTGACAGATTTTGTGTTTTTGGCTTTTTTGTTAATTTCCACCTCATGCTTGGCCTTCCTTATCTGGTCTAAAATGTGGGTAAGCTTAGGAAGAGTATATCCTAGCTCTCTAAACTCAGAAAACCCTCAAATCCATCTCTCAAATCCTCCAAAATTCTCCCAAAATTCTACTTTTTAACCTAGGGTTTATGTGTGTTCTTGCATGAACTTTTGTCCCTCCACCAAGAAAACTAAAGGAAGCTTGTTTAAGTAAGTTTGTGGCTGGTTTAATCACTGAAATACAGGGGTGAAACAAGGGTTTAGCTCTTTGATTTGGTAAGGGACCATTAACTTGTTCATGTTTGTGTTTAAACGGTTTATTACAACTATTATTAATTGCTAAGTTGTTATTATGGAAAGTTTGTGATTTTCAGTCATGCTATGATGTTTATTAGGCTGATATGATTATGGGTATGTGTTAATAAAGTGTGTTGATGTTTATATGAGCCTTGAAGTTGTTGTAATTTGATTGTATCTTCGAATTGGTGAAACCGACAAGAAATCAACTTGAACAAAGTATGTGACATGGCTGTGATTTAGAGTTTATGACTTGTTATTGAATAATTTAAGATGGTTAAAGTGTTCAATATGTTGATTTATGAATCTAGAACTCAAATTGATCCTAGGAGGATAACCGAAATACCAAATTTGTAACCGAAAATGGAATAAAGTGTGAACGTGAACATGACTAACCGGATGTGCACATTCAAATACTAACTTTTAGAGGATTTTGGTTGACTACCGATTGTCACGGGGCGGAGTGCAATGATAGTCGGGTTGTGGCGACCTTGATCCGACCTGTCTCCCTATTTCTGGCCAAAGTAGGGTTTACACCACGTAGATTGTTGGACAAGAGCGGTGTTGTCACATGGATGCCAAGGTTGTAGGGACTTGGGGCATGTTGACTTGTTTCGCGGAATATCTGATATATGAATTACATGGTTACAATGATTTGATTTGAACTTCAAAGCTGAATGGTGTATAAGGGGAGCCGGTAAGTCGGAGGTGTACCTCGACTCTTATATCCTGATATATGTGATCTTTACTTGTTTAATACATGATATGAACTGTTGTTAGCTCATTACTTTGTAGGTTGGTCATTATTTCCAACTGGTATGGGACAGTTGGCAGTCGTGAACCTTCTTACGCTGGTAATGGGACATGGTTGATCGTTGATTATGTTGAATACTTGTGACTTAATCTGTTATTACTTATGCTGAGTATATGCTTCTTGTGTTAGCATCCTATTATTGTTGCATACATGCATAACATGCATAAGTTTAGTGGAATCTTACTGGGTCATAGGTGACTCACCCTTTCATTATTGTTTTTCCTTAGATCGGAGGGAGGCGAAGGGTTCACGTGCGTGAGGCTGTGCAGCTTGTCACGATCGAGATTAGAATGTTGTTATTCTTTTGGAGTAGATTTTATTGTGTATATGTTAGACAGTGGTTGTTATGCTGTCTAGGTTTTCAACACTGTTTTTGTTGTATTTATATAAAGGTTAGATGCCTTCTATGTTGGTCTGTATATCAGTTGGATGAGTTGTGAACACTCAGTTGTGTACTTTCAGTTATGAGGCTGGATGGCATATCACCATACTTTTATTTCTGATGTTATATTGTTTATTAGGTGGTTATTTTGATTACGTTAAGACAGGTCATGCAGTACTGAAAAACACGATATTACTGTCGGAGTAATCCTACAGTAATTTACTATTTCGACAGTAATACTCCGACAGTAATTTACTATTTCGACAGTAATAATAAATTTACTGTCGGAAGTTCTCCGACAGTAAACGTTTGACGATAATTTTCTCCGACAATAAATACTGTCAGAGCTCCCACAGTAATTACTGTCGGACTATTTTTACTGTCGGATATTCCGACAGTAAACAAGTGACAGACATTAACATTCTGTTAATTTACTGTTGGAAGAGCGTTAATTTTTTGACGAAAATCCGACAGTAAATTAACTCTGTTAGTATTTTAAACGGCGAATTACTGTCGAAGCTCCGACAGTAAATAAAAAAAAAATTAAATAGAACTTTCTGTCGGAGATCCGACAGTAAAATATTACAAAATTAAAAAAAATAAATTAATAAATTAATAATTTAATTTTTGTTTCACCTGATATAGCAATTATATATACACAGTCACACAAACACACTGAAATAATAAACTATAATTAACAACTAAAACATAATTTAAAATTAATATATATATATATATAATTTAAAAAATATTACAATACCAAAATAATGTGTCTACTGTGGAGGGGGGTCAAATAAATTACGCATAATAGAAGACCTAGTAGGGCCGCCGCTCCATGAATCTTCGCAATGCTTTAGCCGATCGCCGCAACCGCATCCACGGGCTGCGTGCATCCGGGCCCTATACCGCACTCGCTGCAAGATCTGCCGGGACCGCCGTATCGCTCGGCCGCAATCGCACCGCCGCTCGAGTCTCGCTTTCTCGACCGGGGCACGGTAGCCGGCGGGTACGGAGGACCAGAAGACGCGATCGTCGAGGAAGAAGTCGATCCGCCTGCTATCAACACAGTGGCGCCGTGGTCACCAAAGACGTAGAGGCGAGCTCCCCTCTTCTTCCGTGACTCCGCAGTGATCGAATGCCAACTGTTGCCGACAAAGGGCGTCGGCACCTGGGGGGTCGTCTGGACAAGCCCGTCCCGACCTGTGTGTCCATACTCGCCTTATAGTCATTCTATGTCATAAAAATATAAAAACATTAATATTAACATTTTAATTTACTAATAAACAAAATAAAATTAAAATATTTAAGTAATACTTACAAATGCTTTCTTTGCCGTCTCATCGACAAAGACAAACGGCGAATCAGCACCAGGAGGAGCAGGAGTGGTGTGGGTCGCAGCAAATAAATCAGTGTAGGGTACCTTGGTACCGTAGTGTCGATTCTACAAATATAATGAATTAAAATTAGCGAACAATACATATTAAGTATAACATGATCAACTTATAAGAAAGCAATAAAAACGACCTATATATACTAAAACCCTACTAAGATAGCCTATTTCAACTCAATCCCTTTTCATAACAACCTATTCAGAATCAAATCGTTATAAAACAGTCTATTTACACTCAAATCCTTTTTAAAATAACTTATTTACACTCAGAGCCTTGCTAAAATAACTTATTTACACTCAGAGCCTTCTAAAACAATCTATTTGCACTCAAACCCTTCTAAAGTTGCCTATTTAAACTCAAAACCCTTTCATAACGGCCTATATACACTCAAACCCTTCTAAAACAGCCTATTAAGACTCAAATCATTCTAAAATAATCAATTTCCACTCAAAACTCCTTTTAAAATAATCTATTTGCACTCAAACCCTTCTAAAGCAGCCTATTTACACTCAAAACCCATGTAAAGCAGCCCATATAAACTCAAACCCTACTAAGACAGCCTATTAAGACTCAAATCGTTCTAAAACAGTCTATTTACACTCAAACCCCTTCTAAAATAACCTAATTGTACTCAAACCCTTCTAAAGCAACCTATTTACACTCAAAACCCATGTAAAGCAGCCTATATACACTCAAACCCTACTAAGACAGCCTATTTCAACTCAATCCCTTCTCATAACAACCTATTAAGACTCAAATCATTATAAAATAGTTTATTTACACTTAAACCCCTTTTAAAACAACTTATTTGCACTTAGAGCCCCGCTAAAACAACTTATTTACACTCAAAGCCTTCTAAAACAACCTATTTACACTCAAACCCTTCTAAAGCAGCCTATTTAAACTCAAAACCCTTTAATAACGGCCTATTTACACTCAAACCCTTCTAAAACAGGGTATTAAGACTCAAATAATTCTTAAATAGTCTATTTACAGTTAAACCCCTTCTAAAACAACCTATTTGCACTCAAACGCTTCTAAAGCAGCCTATTTACACTCAAAAGCCATGTAAAGCAGCTTATATACACTCAAACCCTACTAAGACAGCCTATTAAGACTCAAATCGTTCTAAAATAGTATATTTACACTCAAACCCCTTTTAAAACAACCTTTTACACTCAAACCCTTCTAAAGCAGTCTATTTACACTCAAAACCCATGTAAAGCAGCCTATATACACTCAAACCCTACTAAGACAGCCTATTTCAACTCAATCCCTTCTCATAACAACCTATTAAGACTCAAATCATTATAAAACAGTCTATTTATACTCAAACCCCTTCTAAAACAACTTATTTGCACTCAGAGCCCAGTAAAAATAACTTATTTATACTCAGAGCCTTCTAACATAACCTATTTACACTCAAACCCTTCTAAAGCAGCCTATTTAAACTCAAAACCCTTTTATAACGGCCTATTTACACTCAAACCCGTCTAAAATAGTCTATTAAAACACAAATCATTCTAAAATAGTCTATTTACACTCAAACCCCTTTTAAAACAACCTATTTACACTTAAACCCTTCTAAAGCAGCCTATTTACACTCAAAACCCATGTAAAATAGCCAATATACACTCAAACCTTACTAAGACAGTCTATTAAGACTCAAATCATTCTAAAACAGTCTGTTTACACTCAAACCCCTTCTAAAATAACCTATTTGCACTCAAACCCTTCTAAAGCAGCCTATTCACACTCAAAACCCATGTAAAGCAGCCTATATGCACTCAAACCCTACTAAGACAGCCTATTAAGACTCAAATTGTTGTAAAATAGTATATTTACACTCAAACCCCTTCTAAAACAACTTATTTGCACTTAAACCCTTCTAAAGCAGCTTATTTACACTCAAAACTCATGTAAAGCAGCCTATATACACTTAAACCCTACTAAGACAGCCTATTTCAACTCAATCCCTTCTCATAACAACCTATTAAAACTCAAATCGTTATAAAATAGTCTATTTACACTTAAACCCCTTCTAATATAACTTATTTGCACTCAGAGCCCTGCTAAAATAACTTATTTACACTCAGAGCCTTTTAAAATAACCTATTTACACTTAAACCCTTTTAAAGCAGCCTATTTAAACTCAAAACCCTTTCATAATGGCCTATTTAAACTCAAAACCTTCTTAAACAACCTATTAAGACTCAAATCGTTATAAAATAGTTTATTTACACTCAAACCCCTTTTAAAACAATTTATTTACACTCAGAACCCTGCTTTCAGTCATGGATTTCATAGCATCCACATGGCTCCCCAACAAATCAATATCCATTGTAAGTAAAACAATAAAATATGTTATATATGTTTTGAGGAATTAATAATTAAAGCATGTATTAATTACAATACAACACATTAAAGTCCTTACCATGCGCAAGTGGTGCTCGGAAGTGTTGATCAACCTCGAGGTGTGCTTCACCCCCCTCCCTGTTGAGCTCAGCCTATTCTGCCTCTGTCGCTCGGCGACAGCCCTAACTTCCTCGGAATCCCACATCGAGGTAAACCTGTGAAAATGTTAAAATTGTTATAGATACAATCTATACAAAATAACATATATTTAAGGAATGAAATTAAATTAAGTATACTTATTATAATGTACTTACCGGCGCAAGACATCATCGATGAAACCTGGAGCCCTCCTCATCTTATTCCACGCCTTCTTCATGGCGTAGATCTAGTCGCAGTACTTCTTACCGCACAACAACCTAAACGCCTCGGCGTCAGAGTGCTCAGGCCAACAATAAGTCCGCTGCAAGTTTAACTTTTTTTTTTTTTTTTTTTTAAGAAACATGGGCGGCACCCTGTAAGATTTTATTAATAATAAAAAGAGTACAAACAAGAGGGGGACAACCAGCCTGGCCCTTATAAATGGGAGGACAAATGAGCCTTACCACGAAAAAAAAGATACATAACAGGCACAAAAACTATTTCCTATAACTATAGAAACCCAACAAATCATGCCTAAAAGCTAATAAAACCTCTCGAGGAAGATCTTCCTGTGCCCAATAATTCTGCAGACTCCTATGAGTGTGAGCAGTCGCAGCAAGTCTATCAGCAATATGATTTTGTTGTCGAAACACATGTTCAATACCAAAACTACCCAGAAGCTCTCGACACCGACGAAGATCGTATATGTACATCCACGGAGGACTTTGCTTATTTTTAATAACCATAACAGCAACTGCAGAGTCAGACTCAACCAGAACAGACTGCATCTGAAGAGATCTACACATAAGTAAACCGTCCCAAAGCGCCAAAATTTCAGCCCTCATATTACTACCTTGTCCATTCTGCAAGTTTAACCAATTTAAACATATTAATTATAAACTTTGATAGAAAGTATTAAATTATTAAACTTTAACATAGCCTATCTTACCCGAAAATCATCCCACCAGGAGTCTCGGACCTCCTTAGGCACGTCAGAGTACTGTGGCCAGTACTCCTCGTGCCTCATCGCACATAGGATGCGTCCAATAAAGCGAGCAGGATCGAGATACCATCTCTATCAACAACCTCTAGGGTAATTAACATTTAACTAAGGAAGCATTAAAATTTTAAAACTGTAAAATTATTACCTACTGCTTATGGCCGGAGATGGTAATGATAATCCTACCATCTCTATCAAGAACCTCTAGGGTAGATGATGACCCAACCCCAATGATCGGATCGTGGGGAGAGTCGGGCGCATCCTCGGGCTGAGAAAAGTGAGACTCAGCTCCTCCTGTAGGTACAGGTGGCTGTGTACCTGTAATGCAAGTAGGTAGAAGTCGGACCTTACCAGTTCGACCCTTACCTCTACCAGCTCGTCCTGACATGTCTATATATGATAAAAATATAATTAATATATTAATGATGACAATTAACGCTAAGTTTAGATGACAATTAAGTTAAAATACATAACATAAATTAAAATGAATCTTCTTCATGATAACAAGTAACATACAAATAGTGTTCTACACATGACTATTCATCTTTTACAAAAAATAAAAGAACCTAAACGGTACACAAGACTACTCAGAGTCTTCATTCTCAATGTCTTCATTTTCTTCATTCTCAAATTCTTCAGTCTCAGCGTTTGAGTCGCTACTACAAAACTCAAGTTCTTCTTCATCGTCATCCTCGGACATCCAATCCTCTTCATCTTCTTTTACCTCGTCGCCTTCTTCTGCATCACCTTCAATAATCTGGACTTCGTCTTTAGACGGGGAAGGAGGTGGCAAATCAACGGGTAATACTATTTCCAGGCCTAAGGGAGGCACGGGCATTTCATCTTCTTGATAACATCCTTCTAATGACGATTCTGTAGTTATGTCGTCAGACCGATATGCTATATCAATCGTGCTTCTGGCCTTAGTCTTCCAAACAGCCCACCATCCCCTCTCATCAGCTCGCTGATAAGGGTATGGTGTCATGTATACTTGTTGTGCTTGTGATACTAAGATGAACACATCATCACCCATATGTCTAGACGTCTGCTTCACATCGATTAGGTTAAATGAGTCGTGTTTTTTTATACCTCGTACAGCGTCTCGCCAGTCACAATTGAATAGGACTATGTTTTTCCTCCCGAGATATCGTAACTCGATGACTTCTTTAAGGACACCATAATAGTCAAGGTTGCCTTTAAGATTGACACCGCTGTTATCTGTTTGTTTTCCCTCCCCGTATTCCTTAGTATGGAAGACATAGCCATTCACATAATATCTGTTATATAAAGTAACTCTCATCAACGAATTTGCAGATATGTGAGATAATCTCGCGACTTTTGGGCCATTAGGATGTTCCAAAACCTGGAAAGTAATTCATAATAGGCATTTTTAAATGACTGAGATATTGTACCGTTTGGATGCATATATAAAATGTCTACATATAAATCGAGCCAGGAAATGATATTTACATATTTGCATAACCATGACGGAAACTCTTTCTCTGTCCTGATTTCTCGCAATTCGTCAGATATATCATCTCCGGCTTGATCTTCGAACATACTGCATTAGGTTTAGAGTTTATACAAGTTATTTATGCATGTTGTAACTTTAATTTGAATCGGACGACTATCTAAAATTAAATGAAATTGATAATTAACTTACTTGAGATATTCCTCAACCTCAGGACAATTAAGGAGTATATAGAGTCTCGCAGCGTCATACTCCTTATTGCTTAGCATTCGAGTCTTAACCGGTTTACTGAGTGGCCGACCCGAAGCATTAAATAATGAGATGTCTCTATTGGCATCGGGCTCTCCACCATCATAATTGCGCCCAACCCTAGTCAATCTCGTTTCAACATCGGGATGAAAATATTGCGCGGCAAAGGTAATAATTTCCTCTATAATAATAGCCTCACATATTGAGGCCTCAACCTTTGCCCTGTTACTCATCTTCCTTTTCAAATGACCGAGATACCTAATTGCAGATGCATGACAGGATAAATAATTGTTACACAAGTTATAACCGATTTTTAAGTATGTTATAGAGGAAAAACGATTATTATGAGACAAGTAATTACCTCTCAAATGGATATATCCATCTGTATTGAACTGGACCCCCAACCCTAGCTTTATATGCCAAGTGGACCGGTAAATGCTCCATAGAATCAAAAAAAGACGGAGGAAAGATCCTCTCAATTTTGTAAATCGTCACGAAAATGCTCGCTTCGAGTCTTCTCATGTCATCAACCCGCAGAGTGCTGGATGATAACGCTCTGAATGACTCACTCATCTCGGTTAACGCAATCCATATATTTTCGGGCAACAAGTCTCTAAGCGCAATAGGAAGTAACCTGTTCAGTAACACGTGACAATCATGACTCTTCAAACCATGAACCTTTCCTTCATCTACACTTACACAATTTCTGATGTTAGAAGCGTAACCGTCTGGAAGCCTCAATCCTTTCAACCACTTCAACACTAGAAGTCTTTGATCCTTGGTTAGCACGTATGGAGCGACAGGTTTCACTGTTTTACCATTGACCTGTTTTAGCTCCAAGGCAGGCCGCTTACATGTCTTTCATGTCCATTCAGGCTTTGGGTGTGTCCTTGGTAGTGGCCCTCTAATCCATAATGGTGTTAAAAATATTGCCAAACACATTCTTCTCAATGTGCATGACGTCAAGGTTATGGCGTATCAAATTATCTTTCCAATACGGCAACTCCCAAAATATACTCTTCTTAGTCCAATTATGCTTTACACCAAAATCTCGTAGTCTATCCTTTGCAAACATCTTCCCCTACCTGGTCTTCTGTAATTTAGATACCTTTCCATAAACAGCTTCACCGCTCAAACGTCTAGGCGCCTCATCACGCTCAACCATATTCTTAGTGAATTGCTGCTTCTGTGATCTAAATGGGTGGTCATCCGGTAGAAATTGACGATGACAATCAAACCAACAAGGTTTACGAGAGTGCTCGAGTGTGAACGACTTAGTGTCATCCATACAAATAGGACAGGCCAGCTTCCCGTGTATGCTCCAACCCGATAACATCCCATAGGCAGGGAATTCATTCACTGTCCACATCAACACTGCTTTTATTTTAAAATTTTCTTCTTTGAATGCATCCCATGTTTCTACTCCGTCTTCCCAGAGCATTTTCAACTCGTCAATCAAAGGGCAGAAATAAACATCAATATTCTTTCCAGGGCTAGTCGGTCCAGGTATGAACAGTGACAAGAACATGTAAGGATTACTCATCCACAACCACGGTGGAAGATTGTAGACAGTCGCTATAACCGGCCAACAAGAGTAGGACTTCGCCCCAGGCCCAAAAGGAGTAAAACCATCCGCGCATATGCACAACCTTATATTTCTAGCTTCGACAGCAAAGTCAGGATGGGTTGCATCAAATTGTTTCCAAGCCAAGCCGTTTGACGGATGAGTCAACACATCATCCTCGTGCGGGCTTTCCTTGTGCCAACGCATAGCTTCTGAATTAGCTTTAGACGCGTAGAGGCATTGTAATCTCAGAGTCAAAGGCAGGTAATGCAACTGTTTATAAGGTTCATTCTTTTTGCGTTTCAAACTGCCCCTCTATTTCGGCTTATATCTATCCTGGCCACACACGGAACACTCTTTCAAGTTTGAATCTTCCTTGTAGAAAAGTATGCAATCATTCTTGCATGCATCAATCTTCTCATATTTCAACCCACTATGCCCAACCATCTTCTTCGTCTGATAGAAGTTCTCTGGCATCTTATTCCCTTTCGGCAAAGCTTTTTTCAGTGTTTTCATGAGACGATCGAAACCAGATTGACTAATATTGCAATCTGACTTAATGTTTAGGAACTCAGCCACAGTCTCCAAAATGGTCTGCTCAGAGCCAGGATACAGCTTCTCCCTTGCAGACTCCATAGCATTAATGAACTTATTAACTGCAGGATTTAGCTCCTCTTGACGTGCATTTTCTGACCATTCAAAATGAGCACCAGCAACATCCCGAACCATATCTTCCATACCACGAACTGGTTCATCGTTCACACTCGTATTTACTGGTTCAGGTTCAGGTACAGGATTCCTCTGCTGGTTACTTTCCGGCCTAGTCAATACTCTAATTTGCTTACCATGAGTTACCCACCGCTTGTACCCAACTTAAAACTCGTGTTGGAGAAGGTGCTTCTCAACAATCATCGAAGGGAAGTACTTATGATTTTTACATCTATCACATGGACACCTAATGTTGTTACCACTCATGTATTTGGGGTTCAATAGAGCAAATTCGATAAAACTCTTCAAACCTCTAATAAACTCATCTGTAATACCATTACGATTCGGCAACCTCCGATTATACATCCAACTGCGATCGTCAGTCGACATCACTCCTATTAAGCAACAAACGATTAGTATGAGATTGAATGCACTATTAAGTAATCACAATTCATCACTCTCAATACTAGTTTAAGTGATTCCGTGTCCCATGATTTCAGGTAAGGTTTCTATCCCATTCAGAAACACACGAATGACATGTATTGTAAACCCTAATAACCATATATACCTTATACCTTAAACCATATTTAACTCGTTATGACTATTTATAATCAATATCTATCATCATATTCTCGTCAACCCATCTCTCAAGCTAATCGTCACAAATTTCCCACATCAATGTAGGTTTATTGGATTTAAGATGGGAGAACATTCAATTGAAGTACCTCTTCTATTCGCCGTCGAGCAATTTCTTGATAAAATTTGTGTACGTTGCCATTTATCTCTGCTGCCAAATTAAGATTATTTAAGAAGAGAAATTCTTGAAAGCATCCAAGGATAGCATAGTTTTTTAAAAGAGGAATTCTTGATGTCGTTGATAGATGTCCATCCTTCATTGAAGCCTACAAATATTGCTGAGGAAGAAGAGTTATCAGTACTTGAGAGTGAGGTCAAAAAGGATTGCAAATTATCCTTATACTGGAGTTAAGACTAAGCTTTAACAAAACTTAGTAGCATCTCCAGCATAAGGATAATTTTCAACCCTTTTGAGCTCACTCTCAAGTGCTGATAACTCTTTTTCCTCAGCAATATTTGTAGGCATCAATGAAAGGACGGACAGCTATCAACGACATCAAGAATTCCTCTTTTAAAAAACCAGTCTATCCTTGGATGCTTTCAAGAATTCCTCTTCTTAAATAATCTTAATTCGGTAGCAGAGATAAATGACGACGTACACAAATTTTATTAAGAAATTGCTCAACGGCGAATGGAAGAGGTACTTCAATTGAAGGATCTCCCATCTTGAATCCTATAAACTTACATTGATGTGGGAAATTTGGGACGATCACCTTGAGAGATGGGTTGACGAAAATATGATGATAGATACCGATTATAAATAGTCATAACGAGTTAAATAGGGTTTAAGGTATAAGGTATACCTTATAGAGTTTATTAGGGTTTAGGGTCTGGATAGGGTTTAGGGTTTATATAGGGTTTAGGGGGTTTAGATAGGGTTTAGTGTTTAGGGTTTAGATATGGTTAAGGGGGTTTAGATAGGGTTTCATGTTTAGGGTTTAGATATGGTTTAGGGTTTAGGGTTTAGGGTAGGGTTAGGGTAGGGTTTAGGGTTTAGATATGGTTTAGGGTAAGTAGGGATTAGGGTAGGGTTTAGATAGTGTTTAGGGATTAGGGTTTAGATATGGTTTAGGGGGTTTAGATACGGTTTAGTGTTCAGGGTTTAGATATGGTTTAGGGTTTAGATAGGGTTTAGTGTTTAGATATGGTTTAAATTAAGGTTTAGATAAGGTTTAGGGTAGGGTTTAGATAGAGTTTGGATATGATTTAGATATGGTTTAGGGTTTAAATATTACGAAATTAATCTAGTAGTGTTAGTCACCGTTTATTCAAAGTGCTTAGAATAATATATATATATATATATATATATATATTGTTCGCATACGCGTTTATTCGATCACTTTATTTTCTTATTATATCCTAAGATATCAAAAATCCCTACCAAATAAATTGCATACAAATCTAATACATTAATGCATGTATAACATAAAACTATTCTACAAATTACAAAAATAACATAAATATCACAACTAGAAACAATAACATAAATTTAACAAATGAAATATGTTTGCCTAAAAGTGATTTTATGTACAACATCATGCTTAAGAATCGAATTCATAGTACAAGCATGATAATGATATTATGATAAAACCTGCGATAATATTAAACAAGTCTTCGACGACATTACATCCGGAACCCAACTAACAAAAACCACAAGTCTAAGACTCGAGAAACAACAAACAACAACATTAACAACCTCTACGGCCATAACATGCCAGAGATTAACAAAAAAATTGAAGAAAACATTAAAACAAAAAAATATACATTTTTTATATTTTTTAATATACAATTAAAATTACAGGAAAATAAAACAGAATATTAAAAAATTATAAAAAATTTCAGAACAAATCTATACTACACAATATACAGAAACTTAATTTTTTTACACCAACATTAACAAAAATACATTAACATATATATTAACATATACAGATTAATTACAAAAAAATTACAAAAAATAATAATAATAATAACCTGGAGATGGTGACTGTGACTGTGGCTATGGTTGTGGCGGCGGTGGTGGCGGCAGTAGATGGTGGCAGCAATAGGTAGCTAGGACAAAATAATAATAATAAATAAATAAATAAACAAAAAAATTAAAATAAAATAGGGTTTAGAGTTTTACCGTGGCGGAGGGAAGGCACCTGTTCGATTTGGGAATTCTGAATTAACTTTACTGTCAGAGTTTTACTATCGGAGATCCGACAGTAAATTTAATAAGTTTACTGTCGGATATCCGACAGTAATTGGTTTTTAAATTTATTGTCTGAGATTTCGACAGTAGTTACTGTCGAAATATCCGACAGAAATTTGAAAACCAATTTCCCATACGTTTTCTGTCAGTTGAAAAGGGAATATTCGAAGAATATTCGTTAATTACTGTCGGCAAAATTACTGTCGAATTTTTTCGATATTAATTCTTATCCCGCCAAAAAATGAAAATTACTGTCGGAGATCCGACAGTAATTTGACAGTAATTACTGACGGACTACATCCGACAGTAATTAGCGTGTTTCTAGTAGTGATGCCCGAATTTCGGCTATGTGTAGTAGCTTGAATTGGGGTGTGACAGAGTTGGTATCAGAGCTCTCGTTTAAGCTAAAAGCCAGGAGAGGATCCTTGGCCTAGAGGTTTTGTATATATGTTTAATACTGGGTGGTTGTGTGTAGGTGAGCGATGGTGGGATCGAGAAGAAAGGGTCGTGGTTCACATAGAGCCGACATGAGTACGGCAGGGCTCCAGGAAGGAGCTGAAAGTCACGCTAATATTCCCCCTGTTCATCCAGCAAGTGGAGCACAAATTGAAGGGCTTGGTGGTGTATATATATCAAGCTATTGAGAGATTGACTGATGTGATAGCCCAACAGAATACTAATAACCAGACTGCAGTACTTGAGAGGTTGACTGCATTGTTAGCACAGCAGGGTACAACTAATCAACAGATGGTGAATCAGAATGCAGGTAACCAGAATCCTCATCCAGTTCCTGTTGGGATTATACAGGGTACTACTCCACTTGAGAGATTTCTAAACCTGAATCCCAAAAGCTATGATGGTGAACCTAATGCGTTGAAGGCAAAAAGATGGCTTGAGGGAATGTAAAAAGTTTTTAAAACACTGGGGTGTTCTGAAGAAGAGAAGGTGATCTTTGCAAATTTTAAAATGGAGGGCATAGCAGATAACTGGTGGATGTTGATCAAAGATAAATGGGAGACTAATGGGACTCCTCAAACATGAGCTAATTTTGTGCCAAAATTCAAAAGGAATTTCATTCCAGCTATAGTTCAAGAGCAGAGAGAAATGGAGTTCATGACACTTGAGCAGGGAAATTTGACTATGGCACAGTATGAAGCAAAATTCACTCAGTTGGCCAGGTATAACACTCATTTACTTTCTACTGAAGACAGAAAAGCAAGGAAGTTTACGAAAGGGCTTCGGGCAGAACTTCGCAACAAATTGTTTCCGCTTGAGCTGACTTCTTATGGAGTAGCAGTAAATCGAGCTTTATTAGTTGAGAATGATTTAGAGGAACAGAAGGTGAAGAGAACTGCAATGTTTGGGCAGCAGACTAATCAACAAGGTAGCAGAGGCCAGGGTAGCAGCAATAGAGGAGGATTTAATTCGCAAGGTGTGAGAGGTCAAGGAAGTTTCAATAACAGAGGAGGACAGGGTAACTGGGCTGGTCATCCCCAAAGACCACCCCGAGGGTCACAGCAAACACAACAGCAAGGACAGCAAGGGAACCAGCAGGGTAATAGGCCGACAGGACAGCAATCAAAGAATAATACTGGTGATTCTATGGCATCAGGACAGCAAACTGTTACCAGTGGGTGTACATTTTGTGGTAAGGGAAATCATATGGTAGACAGATGTTAGGCAAAGCAGGGCAAATGTACTATTTGTGGTGAATTTGGGCATTTCCGTAGCCATTGCCCAAAATGGAATAATACTCAAGTCACCGAATCAGTAGCCACAGAATCAAAACCAATAGATCTCAGGGGTCAAGAGAGGGGGTGATGGGAAACCGAAGGTCCAGGGGCGTGTGTTTGCCTTAGACCAAAAAGTTATTATGGGGTCTACGTCGGTTGTAGGAGGTACTCTTACTATTTTCCAGTCTAGAGCCCGTATATTGATAGACCCAGGATCATCTCATTCCTATGTGGCATCTCATTTCGTTATGAATTTGCATGTGCAACCGCATGTATTGCCTTATATGCTGGAGGTGTCAACCTCGATGGGGGAATGTGTTGTTGCTAGTGTGATTTATAAAACTTGTGATGTGTTTGTGGGTAATTGTAATTTGCCTGCTGATTTGATTGTGCTACCTATTCGGGATTTCGATATTATATTGGGTATGGACTGGCTGTGTGCATATCATGCTCATGTAGACTGTTATCATAAGCTAGTCACCTTTAAAATCTCGAATCAGCCTGAATTACAATTTTTGGGGAGAAAGGGGGTAGTAGATTGCATATTATTTATGCATTACAGGCTGATAAATTGATGACTAGTGGTTGTACTGGGTATCTGGCACATATGTATGACAAGTAGAAGGCCACTCCTAAGCTTGAAGAGGTACCAGTGGTATGTGAATATCCTCGTGTGTTTCCTGATGATTTCTCATTGCCACCTGAACGAGAAATAGAGTTCTGTATTGAATTATTGCCTGGTACTGCTCTAATTTCGAAAGCACCTTACAGAATGGCACTTGATGAATTAAAGGAGTTGAAGATTCAGTTGCAAGAATTGCTTAATCGAGGGTTCATTAAACCAAGTGTTTCACCTTGGGGTGTACCAGTTCTATTCGTGAAGAAGAAGGATGGGACTCTAAGGTTATGTATTGACTATCGACAACTGAACCAGGTGACTCTAAAGAATAAATATCCATTGCCTCATATTGATGATTTGTTTGATCAGTTGCATGGGGCTATTGTGTTTTCAAATTTGATCTGAGAAGTAGGTATCATCAATTGAGAATTCGAGCAAGAGATATTCCAAAGACGCCCTTCAGGACGAGATATGGGCATTATGAATTTGTTGTTATGCCATTTGGGTTAACTAATGCACCTGCAGTTTTCATGGACTTGATGAATAGAATCTTTCAACCTTATTTGGATAACTTTGTGGTGGTGTTTATTGATGACATACTTATTTATTCCAAGTCTGAGAAAGAACATGAACATCATTTAAGGTTGGTGCTGGACTTATTACGAGAGAAGAAATTATATTCAAAGTTCAGTAAATGTGCATTCTGGTTTAAGGAGGTTACTTTTCTGGGGAACGTTGTGTCACAAGTGGGTATTACTATTGATCCTACGAAAGTGGAGGCAGTTGTTAAGTGGAAGAGACCCAATACAGTTACAGAGATCCGTAGTTTTCTGGGCTTAGCTGGGTACTACCGGAGGTTTATACCAAGATTTTCAAATATTGCTACTCCATTGACCAACTTGACTCGGAAGAAGATTCCTTTTGTGTGGGATGAGAAGTGTGAGAATAATTTCCAAGAACTTAAGCGAAGATTGACATCAGCACCAGTTCTTGCTTTACCTGATGGGAGTGAACATTTCATTGTTTATAGTGATGCTTCTAAAGAGGGACTGGGTTGTGTATTAATGCAGAATGGGAAGGTTATTGCTTATGCTTCGAGGAAGTTGACACCATGTGAGCAAAATTATCCTACACATGATCTGGAGTTAGCAGCTATTATCATGGCATTGCACAAATGGAAACACTATCTGTACGGGGCTAATTTAAAGTATATACTGATCATCAGAGTCTGAAGTATCTTTTCTCTCAGAAAGAGTTGAACAACCACCAACGTAGATGGATGGAAAGGCTTAAAGATCATGACTGCACTATTCTGTATTAGCCAGGAAAGGCTAATGTAGTTGCTAATGCTTTGACTCGGAAGATGTATGTCTCTTGTTTGATGATTAGGGAATGGAAGATGCTGGGAGATACATGTCAATGGAACCCTTGTCAATCAAACCATGACATCATTTTTGCGAATGTTCGTGTTCAACCAGTTTTACTTGAGAGAATTAAGGAGGTACAGGAAGGAGATGTCGAGTTACAAAAGATTGTGAAGAAATTAAAGGAGGGCGAAGAAAAAGAAGACTTCCATGTGCACAGTGATGGGTTACTTAAGTTCAAGGGTCGAGTGTGTATCCCTGATGATTCAGAAATCAAGCAACATATAATGGATGAAGGCCATAAGTCAAAGTATACTATTTACCCAGGGAATACCAAAATGTATCGAGACTTGAAACGGGACTTCTGGTGGAATAACATGAAGAAGGTGATTGCAAGTTACGTATTAAGATGTCTGACGTGTCAGCAGGAAAAAGCTGAACCTCAGAGACCAAGCAAGATTACTCCAACCATTAGAGATTCCAGAATAGAAATGGGAGAATATTGCAATGGACTTCGTGACTGGATTGCCGAGGACATGATGTAGTTTGGGTCATCGTAGATCGATTTACCAAGTCTGCACATTTCTTGCCTGTCAAGATGACATCTTTCTTACATCAGCTTGCCATGTTATATATCCAGGAGATCGTGAGGTTACATGGAGTACCTATTAGTATCGTTTCTGATCGAGATCCTCGCTTTACATCAAGATTCTGGCAAACACTTCAGGAGGCACTAGGGACTAAATTGAGTTTGAGAACTGTATTTCATCCTCAGACAGATGGTCAATCAGAAAGGACTATTCAAATATTAGAAGATATGCTGCGAGCTTGTTCACTTGACTTCAAGGGTAGCTGGGACACTTATCTACCGTTAGCAGAATTTGCATACAATAATAGTTACCAGTCAAGTATCAGAATGGCTCCTTATGAAGCATTGTATGGTAGAAAATGCCGATCGCCAATCTATTGGAATGAAGTGGGAGAAGCGAAAATTTGGGGTCCAAAAATTGTTCAAGAATCAGCCGATCATGTAAAAGTTATTCGGGATAGACTTCTTACTGTATAGAGTCGACAAAAGAGCTATGCTGATGTCTGAAGAAGAGATCTTGAGTTTGAAGTAGGTGATCAGGTGTTCTTAAAGATTTCTCCAGTCCGAGGTGTGAAAAGATTTGGGAAGAAGGGGAAACTTGCACCAAGATATGTGGGGCCTTTTGAATTGTTTGGAGAGCATTACTGGAGAAAACCACATGCTGCTGATACCCAACGTATACTTCAAATGCATGAGTAGAGAGACACGGCTTTCTAGGCATGTTAGGAAGACTTAATTGTATACACTGGGAATGGAAAAACTGCATGTGGCGTGGAGTGGACAATTTGCTAAAGGTCATGGGAAGCCTACAATTATGCCTGAAGCAGTTACGTCTGCAGACTTGTGGATATGGCATGCATTTTTTAAGGTCACTGGTTCACATAATGATCTTAATCTGTTATATACGAATATATTTATTCAATAATGCGTCCTTCAAGGAAATGCACCACTAATAAATTTTGAAGTCAATGGCGCACCATATACAAGAGGATACAACCTAACAAATGGAATTTATCTGGATTGGGTTGCCTTTGTCAAGAGCTTTTCATGTCCAAAGGATCCTAAGAGAAAGAAATTCAAGGAAAGACAAGAGGCTGCAAGAGAAGATCTGGAACGAGCATTTGGAGTCCTCCAGTCACGATAGGCGATTGTAAGAGGTCCTGCTCGATTCTGATATAGAGATAACTTGAAGGAAATTATGTTAACATGCATTATTTTGCACAACATGATTGTCGAGGAAGAGAGTGCAGAGGTTACGAACTTTTTTGATGATACCGGTGATGCCCCCACACAGGTCAACAATGGGGTAATCGGAGAATTCCAAGAATATCTTGTGAGAATGGGTGAGATTTGTAACAATATTCGACATCATGAACTTTGACCCGACTTGGTTGAGCATATATGGGTTTGAACATGGTTGACTTGGTTAAACATTAGTTGACTACGAGTTACATTAAATCATTGATTTATGTCTATGTCTAAACGAGGGTTAATTGTATATACCTTCACTATCATATGAGTTATCGATTAGTCACGTCCCTTAGTGTGTGACGTTAGTTATGAGACGTATAGTCTCAATTGTCGGGTGACGAGTTAGTTGTATTATAGGTTCTACTGAGCTACCTTGGCTGTAATAACCGAGCATATCATTAGCATGTTAATCATATAATTATGTGCATCCATTTTTAATGTGATTATCGTAGTTCATGGTGTTGATTTGATGAGTCGTAAACTCATGATTTTGTGTTTCGGTGCTTTACTTTCTTGCATTGTTTTGTAGCGTAAATTGATCCGAAAAGAAAGACATGAACCATGATACTTTATTCCTAGATATACATGATGTTATAGAGGTCTCATGTTGTTAGATCGAGCTTTGAAAAAATGAAATACGTTGTGTTAATTTGTAGTTACAAAACGAAGAAGTTGTTGACATTGTGTTCGGTTTCGTGAACTTTCTCGTGACATTAAATTGATCCAAGAATGATATCGAACCCTTGGGAACATCCTTTGATGTGTTATAAGTGTTGTACAATCATACCTAGGGGTGTACGAGCAATCGAATCGAGAAAATGGAGAGGAACGAAAAAAATACGCATCCTGAGTGAACAGTGCGCACCAAGGCACGCAGGCCTGCGCCCCAGCGTGCCTGGTACGGACAGTTTTGACAGATTTTGTGTTTTTGGATTTTTTTTTTATTTCCACCTCATGCTTGGCCTTCCTTATCTGGTGTAAAACATGGGTAAGCTTGGGAAGAATATATCCTAGCTCTCTAAACTCAGAAAACCCTCAAATCCTCAAAAATTCTACTTTTTAACCTAGGGTTTGCGTGTGTTCTTGCATGAACTTTTGTCCCTCCACCAAGACAACTCAAGGGAGCTTGTTTAAGTGAGTTTGTGGCTGGTTTAATCACTGAAATATAGGGGTAAAACAAGGGTTTAGTTATTTGATTTGGTAAGGGACCATTAACTTGTTCATGTTTGTGTTTAATCGGTTTATTTCGGCTATTATCTATTGCTAAGTTGTTATTATGGAAAGTTTGTGATTTTCAACCATGCTATGAGTTTATTAGGCTGATATGATTATGGGTATGTGTTAATAAAGTGTGTTGATGTTCATATGAGCCTTGAAGTTGTTGTAATTTGATTGTATCTTCGAATTGGTGAAACCGGCAAGAAATCAACTTGAACAAAGTATGTGACATGGCTGTGATTTAGGGTTTATGACTTGTTATTGAATTATTTGAGATGGTTAAAGTGTTCAATATGTTGATTTATGAATCTAGAACTCGAATTGATCCTTGGAGGATAACCGAAATGCCAAATTTGTAACCGCAAATGGAATAAAGTGTGAACGTGAACTTGACTAACCAGATGTGCACATTTGAATACTAAATTTCAGGGGGTTTTGGTTGACTACTTATTGTCACGGGGTAGAGTGTAGTGATAGTCGAGTTGTGGCGACCTTGATCCGGCATGTGTCTCTATTTCTGGCCAAAGTAGGGTTTACACCACATAGATTATTGGACAAGAGTGGTGTTGTCACATAGATGCCAAGGTTGTAGGGACTTGGGGCATATTGACTTGTTCCACGGAATATCTGATATATGAATTACATGGTTACAATGATTTGGTTTAAACATTAAAGCTGAATGGTGTATAAGGGGAGCCGGTGAGTCGGAGGTGTACCTCGACTCTTATATTCTAATATATGTGATATTTACTTGTTTAATACGTGATATGAACTGTTGTTAGCTCATTACTTTATAGGTTGGTCATTATTTCCAACTGGTATGGGACAGTTGGCAGTTGTGATCCTTCTTACGCTGGTAATGGGACATGGTTGATCGTTGATTATACTGAATACTTGTGACTTAATCTGTTATTACTTATGCTGAGTATATGCTTCTTGTGTTAGGATCCTATTACTGTTGCATACATGCATAACATGCATAAGTTTAGTGGAATCTTACTGGGTCATAGGTGACTCACCCTTTCATTATTGTTTTTCCTTAGATCGGAGTGAGGCGAAGGGTTCACGTGCGTGAGGCTGTGCAGCTCGTCGCGAGATTAGAAGGTTGTTATTCTTTTGGGGTAGACTTTATTGTGTATATGTTAGACAGTGGTTGTTATGTTGTCTAGGTTTTCAACACTATTTCTGTTGTATTATATATAAAGGCTGGATGCCTTCTATGTTGGTCTGTATATCGGTTGGATGAGTTGTGAACACTCAGTTGTGTACTTTCAGTTATGAGGCTGGATGGCTTATCGCCATACTTTTATTTCCATTGTTATATTGTTTATCAGGTGGTTATTTTGATTACGTTAAGCCGGGTCATGCCCGAATTTTGGCTATATGTAGTAACTTGAATTAGGGTGTGACATTGGTTATGTTCCAACACGGACGATGTGACTTGTAATGAGTTACTACATATAGCCAGAATTTTTAACAGCTCATAGAATAGCTGATCTTGTCAAGATCAGCCATCTTGAACTTGTCATATACTTCACTCTATGCGCTGCAAAATATTTTTTTAATTCTCTTATGAAGTAACTTTGTAGAACAATTTCATTTTTTTAAAATTTGGACATAGGCTATTCAACCCCCCCCCCTTCTAGCCTATTTAAGCACCTTGAGACCTAACAATTGGTATCAGAGCTTCACTCTTTGAAAACAAGTTTTTCCAAGATTAAACTCTTGAGAGATTAAAGATCCAACGGATGCTCATCAAATATTGGAAACTTCAAACGTGAACCATTGTCCTGTCTTAGATGAAGTTCACTTTGATATCTGGAAGGACAAGGTTAAAAGACACATGAACTCTATTAATAAATGTTCATGGAAATGTGTTACAGATGGTCCAAGGATTTTTATGAAACCAAACACTCTAGTTGCTGTTGATCCAACTGCTGATCCTGAAATTCCAAAACCTGAAGAAGAATGGGATGAAGAAGATAGAAAGAATGATGCTTTAAAAAAGAAAAGCCATCAAGATCATTACCAGCTGTGTAGACATCAGTACCTACCAGCAGATTATCAATCTGGAAACAGCTAAAGAAATGTTGGAAGCCATACTGGAATATCTAGAAGGTGATGGAGAAACAAAGAACAACAAGCTACATACCTGCATCCATAAGTTTGACTCTTTCAAGAAAGATCCCAAAGAATCCCTCAGAAGTGCCTATGACAGATTCTATGAGGTAGTAAACTCCTGCTATTCTTTAGGAAAGAAATATGAAAAGAAATAAATAAACATGAGATTTCTAAATGCACTAGGCAGCCTATGGCATGTAAAGATTACATCCATGAAAGAATCAAAAGTCTTGAATAAATTGACCCTCAGAAATCTTTATGCAAATCTTTCGGTTTATGAGATTGAAATTCAACAAGCTCAAGAAATGGAAAAGAGTTCCAAAAATTTATCTCTACCAACCATGTCTATTAAACCTTCCTGTTCTACACCTAATGAAACCCCATCTACATCTAGTGATGGTGATGATATTCTTTCTGACGAAGCTTTTGCCATGTTTGTTAAGAAATACGTTTCAAAAAATTCAACAAGTCTTCCTATAAGCAGTCACCTTACAAGACTGCTGCTCCTGTCAGAACAGCTACTCCTTATAAAGCTGTTGTTCCTCAAAATGAAAATGAGCTTGTCTGTTTTAACTGTAGGAAGCCAGGTCATTTTGCCTCAAAATGTCCAAAGCCAAAATATGAATTTTACAAAAAATGTCCCGAATCTAAATTTCAAAAACAAAAAGGGATGGTGGCTGAAGACATTGATGAAAATAACATGCCCACTTGGTGTGATATAGATTCTGATGAGGATGATTCCTGTGACTTTGCTGAGGAAGCAAATATTTGTCTTATGGCCAGAGAATCACCCCATGACTCAGTAAGATCACTACCATTTCAACAGGATGATAGTGATGATGATGATGAGTTCAATGAACCTTCAAAGGGAAAACTCATCAAGGCTAACAAGGACATAATGGAAGAGTTTACCAAATTCAAAAGTGCCTATATAAAATTAGCCAAAAAAAACATGAATTGGCTGTCTCTGAGAAATCTACCTTGGTGTCTGAGATCAAAGAACTCAATAGACAACAAGCTGAGAATATCAAGACTCAAAAAGAGAACAAAGCCTTAACTGAAAATGTGGAATTCCTACTTGAACACATAAAGAAAATCAATTCTGACAAAGATGACCTCTAAAAGGTTGTTAATGATTGGAATAATTCCAAAGGAAACTTTGATACCATTCTTACAAAACAAAAACCTCTTGATGACAAAACTGGAATCGATTTCCAAAGTGAGTTCATTCAGGAAGTTCATCTAGTTCTCAAGAAAATGAGATAGCTGAAGTGATTGCTGAGGAAATGGCTGAGGAAGTTATCTATGATCAACATCCTTATCAAAAGGGAAAGCAAGAACTTGGTTTTAATAAAGTTCCATTTGTTTACTCTAAAAACAAACCAGACAAGTCCAAGGGTAAGCAAACTGTCAATGCCAATGACACTGCTAATAGGGAGGCTGAGCAACAAAGACCTGCTGTCAGACATCCTGTGAAAACAGTGATGACTGATAACAAGTCAAAGAAGTCTCAACTCAAGCCTATTAAATTTGTCAAAGGAAAGATTTCTAACCACAACCCTGCTGTTAAAAAGCTCAAGGGAATTATGCCTGAAAATATAAAACCTTTGGTTAAAAGGCCTGCTATAGCTAAGCCAAATATCACTAGGAAATTACATTATCAGCCTAAATTCAATAAGCTTGTCATCAGCAGACCTGTCATTCCCTAGACTACTGATCATAAGAAGACTCCTAAATAAATCATCAAACATGTTCATGGTTTTCATAACTGCTCTTTCTATAAAGGTCATGTCCATGAGATTCATGAATGTCTTCTAAGATTCATACCTAAACCTAAAGCGTTCACACCTCCAAAGGTTAAATAGATATGGATTCTAAAAGGCTACTAACCCTCAGGACCCAAAAATAAAAAGGGACCATATTCTTAAATGCTTAAATTTCATGAATGCTTCGTGGCCATCAATGAGGAGGAGAAAGACTTATGGTATCTAGATAATGGCTGCTCTAACCACATGACTGGAAACCAGGATCTTCTCTCCAATATTATTGAAGCAAAAGGTCCTTCAGTGATCTTTGGTGACAACTCCAAAGGGAAGACAGTTGGTTATGGATTTCTAGTTCGAGGAAATCTCTCCATAAGCAAAGTATCTCTAGTAGAAGGTTTGAAGCATAATCTCCTAAGTATATCATAATTCTGTGATAAGGAACCGATATGTAAATTCACTTTAAGTCATTGCTTTATCAAGGACAGTGAGACCTGCACAACAATCTTGACTGGATTCTGAAAACAAAATGTGTATGTGGTTGATCTGAATGCACTACAACAAAACTGGACATTTACAACACTTATTTCACAACGTTTTTAGGGAAACGTTGTTAAAAATCCTCTTTCAACAACGTTTTTTAAATAAACGTTGTGGTTTTTATATAATACAACGTTTTTTAAAATAAATGTTGTTAATATTAGTTAATAACAACGTTTTTAATAAAACCGTTGTAATATCGTCAAGAAATTAACAACGTTTGTCAAAAAAAACGTTGTCTAAAATTATATTTTAACAACGGCCGTTAAAAAAACGTTGTAGAAGATAACGTTTACGCAACATTTTTTAAAAAACGTTGTAAACCAGTGTCAAATTTTTTCGGTTCCCGCCTTGTAGCCTTTTGCGCGGTGTGCTAAATTGTTAAAATCAAAATGTAAAATCTCGTAACCTGCACAAATCCACCCACTCTAACATAGTCAATTCAGAGCTGAGGGTCGCTGCTACCGTCTCCGTCTCCGGCTAATCTCTTTGTGCGACTGCTAAGTGGGTCGCTGCTACGTACTGTCTCTCTCCATTGTTCATCGCTGCTACAATGGTCGTCGAAAATCATCTGGTAATTAAGTGCCTCTCTCACTCTCTTTCTCTCATTCTCTCACTTTCTATCTCTCTCTCATTCCCTAATTTGTGCCCTAACATTGCTTGCATCCCTAATTTTTAAAAAAATTGAATTTTTTCCAATTATAAAGAAATTGTTTTCTGATTTTCCCTAATTTTTGAATGTTGCTCTTGGTTTTGTTGATTTTTCCTAATTTTTCACAACATTGGTTGAATTGCCGGGGTTAAAGAATCCCATTTCAAAATATTGACCAGCTGAAACAATGGTTTCACCATCTCTAATGGTTTGGCCTGGTTTGTTGTTATGGTGTCTACTGATGTACAAGTTAAGTAGAAGGAGAATATAGCAATGAAGCAGAACAAAAATGTGGTTAGGCCTTCCATTAATTGATATTATGTGAGGCTGGCAGTAGCAAGGTGTTAGATTAAGTTGCTTAAGGAATGGATAGAAGACAAGGCGAAGGAGGTGATTGATTAAGTTCTTTAACCAAGGAATAGAAGATAATGCAAGCCTTTAAGTGGTTGGCTTGGCCTCTTACTTTCACTTTTGATGATTGTTAGTGTGGGGTAAGAAGTTCATAAGTGGTAATGTAATTGCATTTAGATCAAAAATCAATAGCAGAGTATGGTCCCTGTATTGACATGGCATTATTTATTAACAAGATGCTACTGAAACATGATTTAGATGGCAAAACGTCATCTTTATGTGAGCTCAAGATAATATTTTGACAACTTACAAGTTCATATTGACATATTCTTTACTGTTCTGTTTGATGGTACATTATGACTTCTATTACTCTTGCCTGATATGTGAAATTGATGTCGTGTCATTTGCGTCATGCGTCATGTGCTTCATTAATTCAGTTACACTTTGCCAATTCTTTCATTGCAAACTTTTTGGTGAGAAATCAGTTCAGCACAGGCAGCTGAATACTTGGAGAAGAAAACGTAGAACATGACAAGAATTCTCCTTTGGTCTTTAAAGAAAAGAAACAGTTAGGGAGCACTCGTTCGAAATGGTATAAAGAAGCATAACATATGGAAACTGCAACAACACCGAAGACTAGCAGCAGATTACCAGGAGACCGCATGCCACACAATGTTCAGGTCCTCACCCCTTTTACCTTGTGTTCTTTGCACGTATGCCTTGGCTTACTAAGACTTATTTATTGCTGGCCCGATATTCTAATCTTGCTGTATCTGAAGCAACGCTCAGTTTCTTAGCTTTCCTATATGTTCTCTGTTCTCTTTCTAGGCAAACAAAGTTAAACAGGTGTTTTTCAGAAACTCGAACACACAAACCTTCTCGGACTAGAATTGTTCTTATTTATTTAGGGTTCAATAAGGCAAGATATTTTACTAGTTGTCAAACAATTCGGATCTTTAGTAAATGACCGTCTATAATTAAGATGCCCGGTGTATTTCCTGTGCGGTGTTGCAGGAACGAGGTGAGAGCACGTCACGTCATGGACGAGCTACATTTTCTGTGTTACTTTTCCAGGTATCTCTGTGCTCCGTTCTCCATATCTGGTTGTATGGTGGTGGATGGGTGGGGAAGCAAAGTAAGCACCAACTCTAGACAACTTGTGAACTCTGCGGTTCTTATGTATGAATTCTAGTTCAATTGATAGCTTTCTTTCTTGGCTGTCACGTGTTTGGTCATGGGCGGTTACGGGTGCTATTTACATTTTATACATCAAACTGTTACATTCCACACACACACACACACTCACACTCACACACATTCTAGTTGAGCACTATTTGCTGTAGATGACAGCTGCAGTGGTGGTATCTACTCCTTCATCCAAGCATCTTTGCACCCAATCCAACCTTCACTTGTTATTATAAAGCACATGCACATGATGTACTTGTATACTTGCAAATTAGATGGAGGTATAGATTTCTGATGAATTTCTTGATTGTGGTTTTGATGATTAACCCTTTGAGTATATTATTTGAATCTGATCTTATCCTTTTTTTGGGATTCTCTGTTTCTCTCTCTCTCTCTTTGCCCTTATTTCTCTTTTTTTCTTTTACACCCAGGATTTGGCTGTTGTGGTTTTGCTGATTCTCATACCTCTCATTTCACCCAATTCATCAAAAGGAGGGGTAAGAACTTGCACTGTCATCTAGTTACAGATTTCATGTGATTATTTGATTCTGACACTTTTTTTTTCCTTGTCCTACTTTGACATTGACAATCCATGTCTATTTCCAAATTTTGTTCCAATTTTCCATTTTGACTGTAACTTTAGAAGTTAATTAGTTTGAACAGTTTTCCGCATTTTACTGATGCAACTTCACTAATATTGTTTCTGCCACTTTCTTATATTCTTATACTTCCTTATGTTCTCAGATTGGTTTCCAAGCAATTCTGAAGCTCTTGGATTGGGCCGTGAAGGCGATTGTTGCTATTAGCGCCATAATTGCTGGAGGACGCTTGGTAAATTCTTTACATTTTTTATTTTAGACATCTTTGTTATTGAAAACAAAATGCTTCTAACAGTGCATTAGTTTCTCAAGTTCCCATTTGGTTTTTTTGTTAGAACTCCAAGTAAATCTACTCTAGTAGACGTGCTTTACTTTTCCTGTTATTTCATGTCTGACTTGGTAGATAGAATTGTTTCATAGCTTTCTAAAGTACAAATATTGAGGGTTTCTTTGAGCATTTGTCGCCTTATTTACCTAACTTGTGCTGCGGCCAATTTACAAGCAAATTGCGGAGAATCAAAATGCGAGATATTTTCACAAATACCCTCCTAGTTATTCGGGGACTAGTCTTCTTACCGGGGTAGGTGCACTTGTTTTATGTAGTGTTATTTAGCAAACAACTGTAGCAATAATCCTTTTATGATCATTGAAACAGGCCGGCCTTTCCATGGCACTGGGAGCGTTTTTAGCTGGTTTGCTCCTTGCGAAAACCGAATTCTCGTTGCAGGTTGAATCAGATATTGCTCCGTATCGTGGCCTTTTATTAGGTCTTTTCTTCATGACGGTATGCCCTAAGAATAACCTTGCGTTACTTGTTTTCTAGTTGTTAATTTCACATATTATTCCTTGTATATAGTTATAGCTTCATGGGTAGTTGGGACATTGTAAGTACTTTGCCTTTGTCAATACTTCTAGGGTAGTTGATTACAACCATGGCATCATTTTCATAAGCATACTTGATTACAAATGTGCGTATTTCCCTTCCCCAACCATGCACAGCCAGTGTGCCACATACCGAAATCAAACTTCCTAATGTCACTTGATCAGGCTTAAAGTCATTTTGCAGCATTTTGCAGCATTTGGGCATACGAGCCAAAGCTTCTTCACTGTGATATCCAGAAATCATTATATTCCATGAAGTTCCATCTTTACAGGGCATCTTCTCAAAAATGTTTTCGCATTAAGCATATCATTCGCGCACATATGCCCGTAGTATTATATTCCATGAAACTACATCTCGCTGGGGCATCTTCATGAACAGCTCAAGAGCTTCGTCAAACCTTTTATTCTCGACATAACCACCAATCATAGAATTTCATGCCACTATATCTCTATGAAGCATTTTGTTAAATAATTTTTCAGCCTCTTCTATCTCGATTATTCTGCAGGTAACCTCTAATCATTACAGTCCAAGCCACTAAATCCTTTTCTGGCATCTCCTCAAATAAGCCCCTAGCTTTCTCCATCTCCCCAACTCTTGACAAACAACTAATCACACTCGTCCACGAAGCCACATCATGCTCCTGCATTCCCATAAATAGATTACACGAAGCTTCAAAATTTCCCATTTCAGCATACCCCGCTAACATAACATTATAAACTGAAACGCTCTTTACCGGACACTGATCAAACAACCTCTCCGCCTCCGCTACGAGCCCATGGTAAAAATACCCTTCAATCATAACTACCCACGACACAACATTTTTCACTGGAGCTGCATCAAACAGTTCCCTAGCCTCTATTATTTGACCATTTCTCACATACCCGGAAACGATAGAGTTCCAACAAACTACATTCTTGGTACTTATGGAATCGAACAAAGCTCGTGCCTCGTCTAACCTCCCACACCTTGCATACCCACTGAGCATTGCAGTCCACGACACAATATATCTGCTTGGCATTTTATCAAACAACTCACGGGCATCATGAAACCTCCCATTTCGGATATACCCAGATATCATACAGTTCCAAGTCACAACATTCTTGAATGGCATTTCGTTGAATACACAAATTGCAGATTTGATGTCACCATTCTTGAAACACTTGGTGATTTTCGAGTTACATTGAAACAAAGACTTGGCATTGGAAGTTATACAACGATACAGAGAACAATTTGCCTTTGTCAATGCAGCATCAATGTAGCATCATGTCACATTGTAAGTACTTTGCCTTTGTCAATGCAGCATTATATTCATTGGTATGCCCTAAGCCAATACTTCTAGGGTAGTTGGGACATTGTAAGTACTTTGCCTTTGTCAATGCAGCATCATGTCACATTTTCATCTATATTACATCAATATTACTGCGTAAGGTGGAATATTTGAATGCTAGTGCTTAACTTTAACGCGATACTAAATGCAGTGGCTACATGGCCCCTGAGTATGCAATGGACGGAAGATTCTTTGAGAAATCTGATGTCTACAGTTTTGGAGTTTTGTTGTTAGAGATTGTTAGTGGAAGAAGGAACAGTAGCTTTTATAGCAATGAGGTTGCCTCGAGTCTTCTAGCATTTGTAAGTTAATCTGGATGGTTAAACTATCACTTGTGTGATCCTGTATTCTTCCTTCTTGTCCTAATTGAATCAAATCTTAACATTCTTTACATGTCATAAAACTTCATATCTTACACACTCTTTCCTTGGAACATTCTGGGTTGTCTTCAATTAAGTCTCATTCACTAATCCGTGAAATGATGTACTTGTCATGTACCATCATATTTCATATCTTACACATTTTAGCTGTTCAAATATGATACATTAATGATGCCAAAGTCTTTCTGATTGTGCAAAACACATTCTGTGAAATAATGTGTTGGACAATAATGAGAAGATACTTGTGTTGGTCTTTAACATGGCTGTAGTTTTACTGGTTGTAGTTTCGGGAATTAGCCAAATAAATATGCCATGATATTGTAAGCTGATTTCGAATAACACCTCCTCTAGCATGCATTCCATTTCGAATTACAAAAAAAATATGTCATGATATTGTTTCATTGCAGCCGTGAAATGTTAATGAGATTTTTGGACCAACATTGCAATATCGTGAATGGAAGAGCAGTCAAGATTTGCTTTCTGAGGGAGAAGAAAGGGAAGTGGACATTGTTTCGGCTTATAATTTATAATTTTTTCTTGTCCAGATTTGTACAAGTAATGTAATCATGGTACATTGAAACTTTTCCTGTATTTATGAAGAATTTTGGACTAGTGATGAATTTTTGAATCTTAAATACAAAAACTTTTTTTGCCAACTTCAATTTTGTAATTTTGTGGATGTGATGTGGGTGGATGTGCGGGGACGGGAATGGGAAGAACAGGACATGTTACTCAGGAATCGG
This sequence comes from Platycodon grandiflorus, assembly GCA_016624345.1. NCBI lineage: Eukaryota > Viridiplantae > Streptophyta > Magnoliopsida > Asterales > Campanulaceae > Platycodon > Platycodon grandiflorus. Next base: position 31,436,754 of record CM028363.1, read on the forward strand.
GAATGGGATTGAGAACGGGACGGGAATGGGACCAAACCAGGCCAGGGAATAAAAAAATATAATAATAAATTTAACAACGTTTTTGATAAACGTTGTAAAAAAAGATTTCACAACGTTTTAAAAATATTGTAAAAACTAGAATTCACAACGTTTTAAAAACGTTGTAAAAACCAAAATTCACAACGTTTTTAAAACGTTGTAAAAACCAGATTTCACAACGTTTTTAAAACGTTGTAAAAATAAGATTTCACAACGTTTTTAAAACGTTGTAAAAACCAGAATTCACAACGTTTTAAAAACGTTGTAAAAATCAGATTTCACAACGTTTTTAAAACGTTGTAAAAACCAGGAACCTACTACAACGTTAGTTTCCACAACGTTTTAGAAAACGTTGTGAAAACTCTATTACAACGTTTTTAAAACGTTGTTAAAGCCCATTTTTGTTGTAGTGATGATGTGGGAAGAAAATCAAGCCTGTATTTGATTGCAAAGACCTCCAATAATAACAATTGGCTGTGGCACAAGAGACTCAGCCATCTCAACTTCAAGTACATCTCTAAATTATCAAAGGAAAACTTGGTTGTTGGTCTGCCAAAGGTATCAGCAGACCATGACAAGCTTTGTAAGGCATGCCAACTAGGCAAATTAACCAAGCCATCATTCAAAAGCAAGCCATGTCTATCCACTACCAGACATCTACAGCTGCTTCACATGGATCTATTTGGTCCAATCACTACTACTAGTCTTGGTGGCAGCAAGTATATACTAGTGGTAGTTAATAACTATTCAAGATTCACCTAGGTTGAAATGTTGTCCTCTAAAGATGAAACCTACGACACTATAACAGCACTTTTTAGAAGACTGCAGACTCAAAGCTGGATGACATTGATGATATCAGATCAGACAATGTGATAGAATTCAAGAACAATGGTGTGGCCAAATATTGTGATGACCATGGAATTGGTCACAATTTCTCTGCTGCTGGCACACCTCAACAAAATGGAGTTGCTGAAAGGAAGAACAGAACTCCTATTGAAGCTGAGACCATGATTGTTGAAGCAAAGCTGCCTATGTATTTCTGGGCTGAAGCTGTCAACACAGCCTGATTCACTCAAAACAGGTCTATAATCAACAAGTTTCAAAACAAAACTCCATATGAAATAGGGAAGGCAGAGTTCCCAACATTAGTTTCTTCAAAATATTTAGATGCAAATGCTATGTTCTTTACAATGGCAGAGAACATAGAGGTAAGTTTGAATCTAAAAGTGATGAAGGAATATTTCTGGGATATGCTAAATTTTCAAAAGTATATAGAGTTTATAATAAAACTTCTCTTAAGGTTGTTGAATCCGTACATGTCTCTTTTTATGAATTTGATTTTATTGGGCCACATTTGGCTCCTAAGGTTTCTAATAATTTCGATGAGTGTGAGACAGGTACAGAACATCCAAGCTCTAACTCTCCTAAAGCTCCATTTCCACAAGTTCCTCCAAGAATTGACTTGATAGAACCTTCAACTGGTGATAGTGGCCAACCAATGATGAATTAGCTAATCAAGAATCTGTTATTCCATCTACACCAGAAGTATTTCAGCCTATCTTGGAAATCACCTACCATCCTGAAAACCAAGCTCCAGACATCTCCACTTCTTAAGAACTGAACTTTGCTAATGCTATCAGACAAGATTTCCCTACTGAAGTTAGAGAAGTTAAAGATCATCATATCACTCAAATCATTGGTGATTTTAATGTTAGTGTTGACAAGACAAGCTTCAAGGAATGAATGCATGTATTCTACTGCATTTGTGTCACATATTGAACCCAAGAAGGTAGATGAAGTTCTGGAAGATTCAAGCTGGGTAAAAACTATGCAAGAAGAGTTAAACCAATTTAATAGATGCCAAGTTTGGACACTTGTCCCTAGGCCAAAAGGACAAACAGTGATTGAAACAAAGTAGATTTTCAGAAACAAGATGGATGAAAATGGAAACATCACTAGGAATAAGGCAAGACTAGTAGCCCAAGGATACAGACAGGAGGAGGGAATTGACTATGATGAGACATTTGCTCCTGTTGCAAGATTAGAAGCTATAAGACTATTCCTGGCCTATGCATATTTTAAAGATTTTAAGCTATATCAAATGGACTTTAAAAGTGCATTTCTTAATGGTGAACTGCAAGAAGAAGTCTATGTGGAACAGCCACCAAGATTCATAGATAACTCAAGAAGAGAGGATGTATACAAATTGAGGAAAGCATTGTATGGACTCAAGCAAGCTCCAAGAGCCTGGTATGAGACCCTTTCAAAGTTCTTGATAACTCTAGGCTTTGTAAGAGGTCAAATTGACACTACTCTCTTTATCATGAAACATAAAGGTCATTCATTACTTATTCAAATTTATGTTGATGATATTATATTTGGCTCTCCTAATGAAAACCTTTGTAAACGGTTTGAAAAGCTTATGCAGAGTAAATTTGAAATGAGCATGATGGGAGAACTAAATTTTTTCCAATGACTCCAAATTCAACAAAGCTCAACTGGTATCTTCATCAAACAAGCCAAATATGCAAAGGACCTTATCAAGAAATTTGGGCTTGAAAATGCAAACAGTTTCAGCACACCTTTGGCTACTAACTGTCATCTTGACAAAGATGAAAAGGGCAAAAAAGTGGACATGACTCTTTACAGAGGCATGATTAGCTCACTTCTATATTTAACTACTAGTAGACCTGACATTATGTTTGTTGTTCATGTTTGTGCTAGATTTCAAGCAGATCCAAAGGAATCTCACTTACAGGCTGTCAAAAGGATCATCAGATATCTAATTAATACATCTAACTTGGGTATTTGGTATCTAAGGGATTCATCCTTCACTCTTATAGGCTATTCTGATGCTGACTTTGCTGCGTGTAAAGTTGACAGGAAAAGCACAAGTGGGACATGTCAATTCTTAGGGAATAGACTTATCTCATGGGCCACCAAAAAGCAAACATCTATTTTAACTTCAACAATTGAGGCAGAGTACATAGCTGCTAGTAGCTGCTGCTCACAATTGTTGTGGATCAAACAGCAACTTACAGATTATGAGATCAAGACTGCTGATTGCCCCATTATGTGTGATAACACTTCAGCCATCTTAGTCTCTCAGAATCCTGTCATGCACTCCAAAACAAAGCACATTGATGTAAGATATCATTTTCTCAAAGATCATGTGGAGAAAGGTAATATCAGCATGATATATGTATCTACTGATCAACAATTAGCTAATATTTTCACCAAGCCACTTGATTCAACCAGGTTTGCCTATCTAAGAGAAGAGCTTGGTATGCTTGACCTCAATCCTTGACTTTTATAAAATCACTTGATTTATTACACTTTTCTTGTATATAGAACTGCCTATCTTACCAGCTAAGTGTAACACTACCGATGTTATATGATAACCTCAGGTAAGTATTTCTTTCTCCTATAAAACCCTAACGGCAGTCCTTCAAAAAGAAAGGACCAAATCAACACTTTTTATACTTATATGAATAGTCATTTATCAGACATTAAATGCGGACCTCAAAATTCATTAAATGCCATTTAATTAAAACATGCCAGACGTATAAATACCGAATTTCACTGTTTAACTGTTCACGTTTTTCAAAAAACTGCCATTCGCCCTTTCGAACTTTTGCCATTATTGTACTTTCGAAGCTCTTTTGGAATTTTCAAATCCACTTTCCTTCTGCGTTTAATCTACAATGGTAAGTAATACTATCTATCTTAGTTCATTTAATTTCAGTTTCCTCACATTTCATGCTTTGATTTTGAATTATATGAACTGCTCTATTTTCACGCCATGGCTGTCTTGAGAAAATTATTTTCGTGCATTTTCTGGATGTTTATTGATAATCTCTGAGTATCCAAAATGTCTAATGTTCTTCAAATATGCATATCTAAAACTTATTCTATTGGGTTTTCTAGAAAATGTTAAAATCTGTACTTGTCTAAAACCCTGGGGATAAACTGTGTTGTTTGTGATCTTTTACTTTTAATATTCAAGTTTGTTAGCATATTTTGGGTTTTGATTCAAACAGTACATGTTTTTCAAAAGAACTGTTGATAGTCATTCTGTATCAGCCATCCTTAACTCTGCTATTGTGTATATAGGCTAAGACACAAACCTCTAAGACTGCTGGTACATCAACATCAGCTGGGACTACTCTTCAATCCACTAGAGCTGCCGAAGCTGTCCAACGGCCTATCGCCTATCTTTCTAAAAGCAGTTATCATCCCGACATCACTATAAATTCTCAATCAGTACAAGAATACTCCTCTGGTGAATCTCTAGTGAAGGATCTAGCTAAAAGTGAAATTCTTCCACTATTCGAATTGAGGGATGTCGACTACAGCATCAAGTTAGTCGAAGAATTCTACACGTACATGATTGTTCCTCTTCCTCCTATCAACAATGATGACTCTGTTGACAAGAGCTATATTAAAGGCTACATTAGAAAGAGGTTTGTCAAAATTACCTACAAGGATGTTGGTAAAATTTTGGGTCTTCCTACTGAAGGAAAAATGGATGCTTGGGCTATGATGCGTGGAGAGGCTAAGCCAGAACTACTATCTGAGATGTCCAGGAACCTATTTCCTGAGGTCCCATATCACATCAGTCATTTAATTGACAAGGGTCTTCTTTTTAAGAATGGCTCAAGGGATATCTTTACCTCCCACCAGCTCATGCTTACCAAGGCCATAGTTCTACAAAAACAGCTTAACTGGGCCAAGATTGTCTACTCCCTTCTATTTGACAATGTACTGGAAGTCCAAACCATCTCAGGAATGCGCAGACCTTTTGTCCGAATCATTAATGCAATCTTGAGAAGTTATCCAGAGATTGAGAAAACCATAGCTGCTGATGAAATCATCAAGATCACTAATACTTATGTGTTCACCCTAAACAACATCAAGCACTATAGGGAGGATGTAGCAAAGAAAGGAGCTGCTGCTGCTGCTGGGCCTTCTGTATAGGCCAAGAAGGGTAAAAGGAAGCTTGTCTCTGCAGATGAGAAGCTATCTACTCAGGAGGAGCCAAAACCCATTGCAGCTTCCTTGCTTGAAGATTTTGATCTAGGGCGTCTGGACCACGACCCCTTTGAACCCAAGGCCAATTTAGCCAAAATAGTTACTACACCTCACTCTTTTTAACCTTCCAAATCTTCTAAGCAGCATACCAAATCCAAGAATGCTGCTGAGAGAGATACAACCACCTTTCAACCAGCCAACCTCCAAACCACCAGTCAAACTGCATCTCTCCCTCCTAAACCTATCTCTAAATCAGCCAAGGCCAAAATCAAGCAAACCCTTCTACCCACATATGAAAACTTTAACCTCCCCAAACCTTCAATCACAACTCCTTCAACACCAGAAATCCCCACATCGGACAACCTCCAACATGCTCAACCATCTTCAGCTAATCCCATATCCGACGACACCTCCACTACGACTCCCCTAAAATCAACCACTCCTGAATCCTCTCCCACCAAATCAAGGCAAGGTGCAAAGTGCCAAAAAGGTAAAATTTATGCCATCTGCCGATCAGACGTCCTCACCCCCTTCTTCCCCTTCACCTCATCAACCTGAACCAGCTATTTTTATACTAGCTAACTCTCTTGCTCCATCTGCAACCATTGACCTGCCAGTTCCTACTCCAGTCATTCTTACAATTACTCCTTATGACTCAGAGGAGTTGTAAGACTCACCTGAAAGTCACCCTCCACTCGCTCCAAACGCCCTCTAACCTTATCCTTAGACCAACCTACACCCAAAAGAGCAAAATTAAATCCCTATAGCCATCTCCACTCAAACGTCTAGAACTGCTGTTCTTCCGCGATAGCCGTCCTAAGCCAAACCTTGCTGATACCGATCCCTACCTCTCTGCTCTTGACTACCCAAAAAGGCTACCCTGTACACCCTTGTCTGCCGGGGAAATCCTCGTAAAATGGGGAAATATCTATGAGCCTCTTCCTTCAGCCTGGTCCCAACAATTCTTCATGCACAACTTGCTATGCAGGATCTTATGATCCTAAAGAAGTGGAATTCTATCTCTAGGGACCTTGGTTTATCACCTCCTTCTCCAGCTCTCTTCTCTCATTTTCTGTCTCTGCCCTCTTTCTCCCCATTCGCCCCTTCAGCCAACCTACCATCTTCTTCGGCTGAATAGGACTTGCCTTCAGTCGCATTCTTTTCTGCACTTCAGGCTGTCCTGGCCTCTACTCTCCTTTCTTCATCTCAACCAGATTCCTCTCTCTATCAACTTATTCCTCACCCCTCTATCCTTCTCAACCCTCTTGTTCATAATTTCTTAGATATTTTTGTTTGCTTTTCTGCCTCCAATCCGTGTCATCTTCCCTTCTTCCCTCAACTACTTAACCTCTACAACTCCACCTTTCCCATAGGTGTCACCCTTCAAACCTATGCTGCTTTTGTTCAAAATTTCTCACCTCTACCTATCCCTCATTTTTGTCTTTCTTTCCCTACTCAAGCCTCCACCAGCCAATCCCTAGTCTCCACTAATCGACTCCAAGCCTGCACCAGCTGACCCCAAACCTCTACCAGCCATGTTCAAGGCTCTATTTCCACTAATCCTACTTCTGTTGAAGATTTTTTAAAGAGTTCTAAAAAACTTATGACCAACCTCGATCACAATACGTATAGTAGCACCTTGCGGCCAAATAGTCTTCTACGACTGATATCACTGCCAATTATCTGACCAAGGTTATTGCTGCTACAGGCCAAGCATGCGACCACGGTATGCCAAATGACCATTACAGCCTGTCAGGATCTCTTAGTCAATCGTCTCTCCAGCTCATCAAGTTCCTTCACAGCTCTCATCAACGATAAATTTGAGATTCTTTCTCAAGGGCTGCTTTCAATGATTGACATGATCGATACCGACTACAAACAGGTGCTTAAAGCTCAAAAAGGTTCTAATCGCTCTTTACATTCATCTGTTCGTGCTACACAGACACTCTCGGGCAAGCACTATAGTTTCATTCGAAAAGAGCTTCAGCACTCTGTTCATCGGCTATCACACATGGACCAGTCGCTTGCGTCCATGAAGGAAGAGATGAGTAGACTTCATAATGATCAGCTAACCGACATGTTTAAGAAGAATGTTATGTTACGAATTAAAAATAAAAATCTCTCATCGGAGCTGAACGAAGTCAAGGATGAACTGGAAGCAGCCAACACTGAAATTGCAATACTCAAAGCTGTTGCTAGCTCAAAATAGCAAGGACAAGCTTTAGCTTAGCTGGTATATCCATTCTTGTCCTTTCTTTTTCAAGGAACTATTTTGTCAAAACATTGTATTAAACTTCTTGTTTAACATACAATGACTATTTTTGCTTGTCTAACTTTTCATGCTTTATAATTAATTTCTTAACCTACGTGCATGAAATTTAAACCACTGGTTTAAAGACATACTCTATAATTACTTTATCTGTCTTGTCTTTAAATACGGTTTTTATTACAAGTGTTTTTATGCCTTAATTCTTTATCTGTAAAAACTTTGTAATATTGAATACGCTGACTACCTTGTAAGTCTATCTAGGACATGCTTACTTAATATAATATCTTCAAAAGCATGTTATTACTAGAATCGGACATGGTCAGCTTCCATTGTATTCATAAGGTCATGGACTCAAGTAAATAGGAGATTGTTATATTTTGTATAGATTTTCTTGTATTCATAACCTAAGTCTAAGTCAAGGTGACTAATGGGCCTGTGTGTCTGTTAGAGTGGCAACTTGTACTTAGACAATTACTCGTAATATCTTAGGATTGCTTCTTGCACTTAGCCTAGTCTTCAGAAGAATAGCCTGTTTTACATCAGCCAAGTTCATATCAGCTATCTTCACACTAGCCATGTCCATCAAGTCATCAGCCAAGTTCGTTCCAGCTAAGCTTCATCAGCAATGTTGAAGACCTGTAGATTGTCTCATCAAGACTTGTCTGGAGATATGCCTTGAGTTATCAACAAAGTCCTTCCTTGACTTTGACATAACGATAACCTACAAAAATCATTTATTGATTCATTCCTTATTAGGCATTTATCTCAGAAAATGACATTCTGCCAGCATCTATTATCTATCTATTTTTGGCAACTTGGCAGAATATACTCAGTGACAGCCTGGGCTTTGCAGAACTCCCTATCAGATTTGAACAACAAGATTAAAGCATTTAATGCAAGTACTTTCAGCATTAAATGTATCTAAATTCAAATTCTCCCATGGCTGAAGATCTCCAATGGCTACAAGAACTTCCCTGAGTATAAATTGAGGACTCCATTGAAGCATTGAAGTGACCAGAATCTACAACTCAAAAAAATCTTCATCTTCAACACAGCTAGTGCATTAAAAGCTCAAAAGCTAATTCTGTAAAAACATTCTTTGAAGAGCTCCAAACTTAGATGCATAGTCTTTATTGCTCGTCATTGATTGCAATCCTTAGCATTCAAAGTACACGAGAATTATATCTTTGTAGATATCAATTCTCCCACAAACACTTGGTCAACTATTTTATGTACACAATCCATTAGTGATCTATCTTGTAAAGATTCTAGTGAAAAAACTTAGTACACGTTTTTCAAATCCAAAGTTGACCACTTTGGTTGTGGACGTAGTACTTATTTATAAGTGTGAACCATATTAAATCTCTTGTCTATCTATTACTTACAGTTGTGATTTATTTATTACTTGTTGATTTTCAGAATTTCCAACAGCTCATAGAATAGCTGATCTTGTCCTATCAAGATCAGCCAGAGGACAAGATCAGCCATCTTGAACTTGTCCAATACTTCACTCTATTCCGCTGCAAAACATTTTTTTAATTCTCTTATGAAGTAACTTTGTAAGACAATTTCATTTTTTTTAAAATTTGGACATAGGCTATTCAACCCCCCTTCTAGCTTATTTGAGCACCTTGAGACCTAACACTAGGAGTCAAATGATTGCAGCTTCTTCAATGTTTCCTTGAATGCTTGTTACTGTCAAAGATCTCTTGATTGCACTTGGAGAGTTGTTAAAGAGTTATGAGTTTAAGGTTTGATAAAGTCTGTGTTCTTCAATGCTCCAAATGATAGATTTTATACTCAGGGAGATCTTTGTAGCCATTAGATGAATTCAACTTGGGGATCAATCTCATTTGAATGCATTAAATGCATATGGCTAATGAACATAAATCCATTGGCTGTGCAAACTGTATAGACTAGAAAGTCTAGCGAATAGAAGGTGGCGCAGTTGCAAAAAGGATGATAAAGCTGGTTTTAGTCAAACTAGCAAAAATCAGAACTGAAGCGTTTGAGTCCTTTTCTGTGGGTTGCACTGAATAGGAAAACACATATAATTCACCCATGTGATTTGAATGGTGAATGTGTTTCGAAGTCAACTTTAGATGGATAAATAACAGATAATCCACTAAGGATCCAGGTGTTAATCCATATCAAATTTCAGATCTAAACTTTGGGTCTTCGAGATCAGCAGTCTTCAGTAAAGCTTGGAGTAGCTTTAGGCTATGCAACCTAAAGTCTTCAGGTAGACACTGCTAGGTACTAAAGCATTCTTAAACTATTCTAATTTGTAGCACATTTAGTCACTCACCTATAGGACTTTAAAGAAGATTATGACTTCAAGCAAATCTAGGAAAACCGAGCTAGGAATAACAAAATGATTCTAATTTTGCCTCTATATTTGATGCTTGTGAGAAAAGTTTTTTTGGTAAGTTTTATAGACATGAAGGGTATTTTTTTAAAGAAAACAAACTTTGTATCCCTAAATGTTCTGTACGAGAGGTGCTTGTTCGTGAGGCTCATGGTGGTGGTCTCATGGGTCATTTTGATGTGCTTAAGACATTAGGTACCTTGAAGGAACATTTCTTTTAGCCTAACATGAAATCTCATGGGTTGTACATTCCATTGCATATTCCTGATACACAGTGGTCCGACATATCAATGGAATTTGTGCTTGGATTACCTAGATCTAAACATGGGCATGATTTAGTGTTTGTGGTGGTAGATAGATTTTCAAAAATGGCGCACTTCATTGCTTGTCATAAAACTGATGATGCTAGCTATATAGTTGATTTATTTTTCAAGGAAATAGTGTGTTTGCATGGAATTCCACGAACCATTGTTAGTGATAGAGACGCCAAGTTTGTGAGTCATTTTTGGCGTGTGTTGTGGAATAAATTGGGCACAAAACTCTTGTTTTTTACTTCCTACCACCCACAGACTTATGGTCAAACTGAGGTGGTCAATCGAGTGTTGTCTCAATTGCTTAGAATTGTTTTGCATAAAAATCTAAAATCTTGAGAAGATAGGTTTTCCTTTGTTGAGTTTGCTTATAATCATTCAGTGCATACTGCTACTAATTACTCTCATTTTGACGTGGTATATGAGTTTATGTTAGTCCTTTCCATGATTTATTTAAAATCATTTTATATTTAGGAACCATTTAGCCAAGCCTTGTATTTATTGTTGTTGGCTAATCAAGTGACCAGCCATACCAAACTGGCTAATGACTCATATACTCGTATATATCACTGATTCCAAGTGACCAGCCACTTTTGCTTATCAAAGATGACTGATCACATTACCAGCTATTTCGTAGATGACTAATATACTTTTGTATATCAGTCAAGTTAATTAAGCCGATATCAAGTGACTGATTATGATTTAAATATTTTCAAGTCAGTCACTGATTATTTGGCATAAGGACAGTAGATTGTATCACGTTTCTTGTCTTATCTCTTGAAACTCTACTGATCCTCAAGTAGAACCTTCTGTGATAAACGTCCGTAGTTATTTTGAATTTGTATCTATACTTAGCGTGTTTTGTTTTTCAAACATGCTTTTTGATTTTCACTAAATGAGTATCCTAACACACTTTGTATTCCTAGCTTTTTGTTTTATTTCAGAATGAAATGACAGGTACTACCTACCTCTTCTGTGATAACACAAAGCTCGAGGAATAGTTGTTCACCGTCTTTGACTTGCACGCCATCAGAACGTTTAATGAAAAGTCAAATATCATTCAATGAATCCAACGGCAACTTTTCTATTCCTACCTATTTAAAGTCGGAGATGCATTGAAGAACGGTGACCAGATCCTAACTATCATATTGAAATCTCTTAGAAATTCTCAAGCATTCAATACTCTCAAGATTTCTGAAACTGTATTAAAGAGCATTTACTTAGAACATTTACTTCCTATTTTATTCTTTGTATTTACTCTTTAGTTCAATCATTCTTTGAATCTCTCCCAACTACTTAGTTATTGAGAAATCATTGATTGTAACACACGAGATTGTTTTGTTCCTTGTAACATTCAATCTCCATATATAACTCACTGATCCTTGTTGTGCACTGATCTGTTAGTGATCACATAGATTATTAATATTAGTGAACTTCAAAATTCCAAATTTGACCAACTTGGTAGTGGACGTAGCAGTTTTCATACTGTGAACCACTTTACATCTTGTGTTCATTACTGTGTGTTTCATTTGACCAAACTGACCAAAGCTTTAAGCATTTCATTACTTAAAGCTTCAGTCATCCTTTGCTACATAACTTCAGTCATATTGTCAAAACTGCTCATAAGCTTTAATCATCAGCTGAACACTCTCATTGATGACTGATTCCTTAAAATCACTTTTTTGCTGCCAAAGTTTTAAAAGGTTTTAAAACTTACTAAAAGATTTTATAAGGCTCTTCACCCCCCCCTAACCTTACTATTTGCCTCAAGTGGACCTACAGTTTAATCCTTTAAATCCCTTTGATCTTATTCCTATACCTATTGAGGAACATGCTAGCATGGATGGTGATCACTAGATGTAATTCAAAATTGCATGAGTATATAAAGTTGAACATTGAGAAAAGAACTACTCCATATGTGAAGCAAGCAAACAAGGAAAGGAAACAGGTTATCTTCGAACCTGGTGATTAGGTTTGGTTGAACTTAAGGAAGGAAAGGTTTCCAATGAAGCATCGTTCCAAATTACATCCTAGGGGGGATGCATATGGTCCTCTTCAAGTTGTTGCACGACTCAATGACAATGCCTACAAGCTTGATCTTCCAGGTGAGTATAGAGTTCATGCAACGTTTAATGTGGTTGATCTTTCTCCTTTTAACCTAGGTGATGATTCGAGGTCGAATCCTTTTCAAGTGGAGGGGACTAATCGATATCAAGGATCAAGGTCCAAAATCCAAATCACTTGATCCATTAAAGATTGAAAGAGCCCTAGTCACTGGAGGACAATCCAAGAAGATTCAAGAAGCATTGATGATTCTTGTATCTTAAACCTGATCCAAAATATCAATGCGGACGTCGAAACCCAAGAAAAGAAGTTCATTTGCATTCTTAAAGCTTTTGGAAACATACAAACACTTAATGACGATGGACGGACACTCAACGAAATTCCTAGGATATTAGGGGGTCCAACTATCAAGTTCTGAAAGTTCTAGCACACAAAAAAGGGCTGCGGACAAAGGTCATCACATTATGACTGTCGTGCGGACAGAGGTCATCGTGTTACGAGTGTCGTCATATGCAGGAAAGGAATCTGATGCCGCACCAACAAATTTGGCACCGGCAACTCAGAACAAAAACCAAAAAAAATAACAATAATAACACAAATATATATATATATAATACAATTAAGAGTTGTGTCATGCAAGAGTCTAACCAATTAATGCAATGTTGATTTCGTATATACTAGGGAGCTGCCGAACACCGCTAAAGGTGTTCGGTAGGGAGCTGCTGAACACCGCTAAAGGTGTTTGGTAGGGAGCTGCCGAACACCACTAAAGGTGTTTGGTAGGAAGCTGTCGAACACCACTAAAGGTGTTCGGTAGGGGCTGCCGAACACCACTAAAAGTGTTCAGTAGGAGCTGTCGAACGCCACTTAGGGTGTTCGACAACACATGGCCAAACAGCTATGACCCAGAAAATTCGATTTTTCAAAATAAATTTGCTATAAACCACGAAATTTGAACACCAAATTGTAAAGAAATTGAAATGTAACAATCATTTAACATACAAATTGCAAAACAAGTGTTGTTTAAACCTAAAATGCAAAAAGAAATTAAAAAACAAGCATGAATGGCCATTGTTGTTGTTGTTGTTGTGTGTGTGTGTGTGTGTGTGAGAGAGAGAGAGAGAGAGAGAGAGAGGGGGGGACTGCAGTGTGTGTGGGGGGGGTGTGTGTGAAATATTGATTTTAGAGAAAATGTTAGGAAGGGTAGAATTGGAAAATAGGGGGGTATACTTAGATTTTTGGGGGTTACAAATATTTGAGGGGGTGTTCTTAGTAAAGTGGTGTACTTGGAGGTTTTGGAGGTATTAATAGCAACCCTCTTACTAGTATTCTTCTTAATATTATTTTAAGGGCAAACTACATAAATGGTCCCTATACTTTTCAGATTTTTTGGGATTAGTCCTTACCCCACGCCAGTAGTCCCTCAGATGAAGTTTCAAACAGAATTGGTTCTTCCATCCAATTCCGTTACCTTTTTTCCGTTAAGTAAAATCACGTGCATTTTACGTGATTTTTTCTAGGGTAAAATAATCATTTACTTTAAAAAGGTACATGGACCATTTGTGAAGGCGTTCTTCCTTGCTCTTGCTCTCTCCTCTGTATTCGTTGCTACGTTGTGATATGCAATTAATTTCTTGGTGGGTTTGGAAAATTACACACTCCTCATTTGTAATGTCCACTAGCAAATAGCAATGGAGGTAGAAAATGGTTCACAATCGTTTGAAAATACATACAGCCCAAACACCCAGTTGAAGGATGTGATTCATGTGGTAATTGGGAGTTTGCAACCAAAATTGAAATAAATATAAATGAAGACCCAATGACTATATCTTCACCATCGATCGATCAAATCTTTGTGTGAAATTAATAAGCATCAAGATTTCACCATAGATCTGGAAACTAAGAACCCCATTAATTGGACTTGGACATGGACATGGTGGCACACGGTGGTCGACGCCACTACTACGCCAACGTATTAAAAACCACGACCCTCCCCCATTCCCACTTTTCTCCCTTAATTTGCAGCTTAATTTCTCCAATATTTTCATTGTCGCCATTTGAACGATAAATTTAATCAAGAAGGGTAGTCGACAGGGGCGGATCTAGGATTTTGGTACCACGTGGGTTTGGTATTTAAAAAATATTATAAATAGTAATAACCGTGCAAAATAACTTCATTTATCGAAAAAAGAAGTTACATATAGTGGATTACTTAATGAGCCTTACTCATTATATACATATTTATACCTAGTGAATGAGGGAGAGAGGGATTTCAGGTGAGTACTGCAGAGTTTCTTAAAGACTTGGTGATTGATGGAGAGAGAATGGGTGGAGAGTGGAGTTAGTGAGGGGATTGATATGTAAATTTGGGTTACATAATTTTTATTTTTTTATTGGTAAAATTTGAGGTGGGCTTGAACCCCCTTCCCCTTGCCTTTAGATCCGCCCCTGGTAGTCGATAAATTTAAGGGTGAATTACAGGCCGGTCCCTTTTAAAACATTTGTAATCGCTCTAGTCCACCTATCTTTTTTTAAAATTGAAAAAAGGCATTTTTGGGGCGAAAAGACGATTATGTCATTAATGAAAGAAAAACACGCGTGCATCAGTAACCCAAGGCATCACGATGAGTAATCCAAGGTATCGCATGGGTTAATCATCATGATGAACAACCAAGGCATCACGATGAGTAACCAAGGCATCACGATGAGCAACAATGGCATCGCGATGAGCAACCAAGGCATCACGATGAGCAACAAAGGCATCGCGATGAGTAATACAAGCATTGCGATGAGTAACCAAGGTACCGTTTTGAATTTCAACTGCTGGTTTTGAGGGCGTTGCCCCCGAAGCATCGCGATGAGCAACAAAGGCATCGCGATGATTAACCAAGACATCGCGATGAGTAACCAAGGCATCGCGTGTAATACCCTAGCTCTCCTAATGTGTTATTTGCATAAGTATATGTTTTATTAGCATGAGTAGAAATGCCATGATAATAATATGAACTATGGTTGTGTAGCTTGTTGAGTATTTTAGCCTTGTATACTTGTGATAATTTCCTAAGAACTATTTGGGTTGGCTTGGGTTACATAAAATGACTTTGTATTTGGTGAAAATCATACTGGATAAAGAGCGATCGCCTTGGCAAGGGCCAGAGCGATCGCCCTGTGGACAGAAAGTTGGCTTTCGAAATCTGAGGACAAAGCGATCGCCTTGGTTAATAGCAAAGCGATCGCCTTGCAGGCAGAAAGTGGAGCAATCGCTTTGACTCGTCTGAGAGCGATCGCCCTGCTGGCAGAGTTGATGTACATATTTTATTATTTTTACTTGCATGCACCACACTTTCATTGTCAAGAGACTACGTCTCTAAAGCCTTAACTCAGCACTTCTTCCACCTCTTACACCCCTGAGAGAGTAACCATTACTCTCATTTCCTTCCTAAAACTCCATTAAACCTAAGAGAGAGAACTGTGTGTGCTGTCAAGGTGAATTGCTGTGTGTTTTGCATCTCCTCAAGATCCAACCATCCAAAATTTAATCCAAGACCGATTTATGTTGCTTAAGACTAGGGGAACTACTTTGAAGGCTTTGATTCTCTTTTTAGTGGTTTGATTTGTCTATTTAAGGTAAGTTACTATTTCCCCTTTTGTATGCTTAAAGCTTCAAACCATGCTAGTGACATAAAATACTTGCTAGCTTTGTAGAGTTGTGATTTACATGTCTAAATGCTACATGGATGTATGAAATCTTGATTATGATGATGAACTTGGTATGAGATATTTGGTTGGGTTAATTACTCATTGTTGAACTTAGAATTGTGCTAAGAGAAGAACAAAGACTTTAGTTGGGAGAAAGTTGTATATAGCAACTATACCCAAAGTGAATAATTATGTTAGTAAACTCTTGAGATAGAGTTTTGGATGAACTATGCACACCAAACATGTTGCTAAATCCCTACAGAAATTTGAATTGGTTTGAGTAGAATTGTGAACCCTCAAACAAATTAGTTGAATTGAATAATTGATGTTGTGGAATAGAGACTTGTAGATAGCTCTATGTGATTGTATAAACTTGGAAAGTATATGCTTGTTAATAGCATGTTATTGAGTAATATGAGTTACTTTACATTTACCAAGTTCACTACTTTTGAACTTGGGGGTTAATTTGCATAAGATGAGTAGATACCATTTTGTGCATTGCATTGAGTCCAGCTGGCATTTTGTGTTAACGAGTTAGGGTGGGACGACATACAGCCTTGACAAATCAATGTTTGGAGCTGCTATAAGTCACCGTACCGGTATGCACACTGTTAGGTCCAAGGTTGCTCTATATAGGCTAGAAGGGGGGGTTGAATAGCCTATGTCCAATTTTTGAAATTGATTCAAAAATCTTACTTCACTAGGGATTTAAAAATTTTGCAGGCGGAAGTCTTGTGAAGCACGGGACAAGTTGAGAATGGCGATCTTGGCGGGACAAGATCGCGGTTCTTAACGATTGGAAATCTGGAAATTTAAAGCAACACAATCAAATCACAATCACACAAAAAGAGACAGAATATTTAATATGGTTCACACTTATAAATAAGTGCTACGTCCACAACCAAAGTGGTCAACTTTGGATTTGAAAATCGTGTACTAAGTTTTTCCACTAGATATTTTACAAACTAAATCTCTAATGGATTGTGTACAAAAATTTTGTTGACCAAGTGTTTGTGTGGGAGAATTGATATCAATAAGATACAATTCTAGTGAGCTATGAAAAGCTAGGTGTTGCAATCAATGAAGAGCTTTAATGGGTGATCGTCTTAGAGTGAAGCTCTTCAAAGAAGGAAGTACGATAGGACGTTTAAGCTTTTAATGCACTTGAAGAAGATGAAGAAGATTCAGTTGTAGTTGTTGAAGTGTTTTAAATGCAGCAATGGAGTCTCCTTTTATATGCGGGAGGAAGCTTGGAGCCGTTGGAGGTCTTCTAATTTGAATTTAAGAGCAATTAATGCTCTATTCGGTTGTTGACTCGATAGGGCGGCTGTAGCTTGCGTCTGTCTCCGACACTTTGCTAAAAATAGGCGGTGCAGTGCTTGCGGGAGGAATGTCCTTTTCGAGTGTATGCTAAGAATGGAAACCTTCATTGAATGTGATTTGCGGGTTAACGTTGCATCGAAGTCAATGAGGTCTTCAAATTAGGACATGTCTTAGGCGGATCTCTATCGGACGTTCTTAAGGTTCTTCGACATTGCGATGAAGCTTGGCCGATATGAGCTTGTCCGATATTCAACCGAAAAAGCTTATGCATGTTTGCCTATGGTGCGAAGGGCGTCCGATGTCCTATAGGCTATCTTCTTCAAGACTTATACAAATAAGCAACCCTAAACTATTCAAGCTATGCCTAAGTACAAGTTGCCACTCTAACGGACACGCAGGCCCATTAGTCACCTTGACTTAGACTTAGGTTATGGATTCAAGCAAATCTAGGCTAAGATGCAACAATCTCCTCCTATTTGCTTGAGTCCATGACCCTACGAATACAATATCGGTGACCATGTTCAAGTCTAGTAATAACATGCTTGTAAGATTGATATATTAAATAAGCATGCCCTAGATGAACTTACATAAAGGTCATTGTATTCAAGAATTACAAAGTGTTTACAAACAGGAAATTAAGCATCAGACACTTGTAATGAAGCTGAATTTAAAGACATGCAGATAGGCAGAATAGGCAATATAGGACATGTCTTTAAACCAGTGGTTTAAATTTCATGCAATCACATAATAAGCAATTCATAATAAACATGAAAGTTTTAAAACATAGACATTGTTAATTAAACAAGTTGTTTAATTACAAAGTTTAGCAAAAAGATTATACAAAATATTATCGGCCGGTTCGGGAGGATGACCTAGATGATGCACGACCTTTGCCTTTGCCTGATGAAGATTGCCCATAGCTTCTTGATGCCCATTTAGAGTCAACGCGGCCTTAAGTCTTGCAATCTCTTCTTTTCTTCTTGCTAGCTCTTCTTTAGTATCGGCCAATTCGAGGAGAGCTCTTTGTTCTTACGCTGAGCGAGCATTATGCTCAATGAGCTTGGTCTGCGATCATTGTTGAGTCGAGCTATCTCCTCCTTCATGGACGCAAGCGAGGTATCAATGAAGCCGAGGCGATCCTCGGTATTTTACGCTCCTTGCGATAGAAAGCCAAGTGCTTGGTCGTGAGAGTACGCGTCGCTCGCACGGAGGAGTGGACGAGCGATTGGCTGGCGTTGGGAGTGAAGCACAAGCTTGTAGCCGGCTTCAACCATGTCGATGACTGCATCATCTTAGTGGCGAGGTTGTCCCAGTTGGTTTCGAAGATGGCGAGGTCTTGGATGAAGAGGTGAGATTTGGCTAGCGAAGCGGTTGGGCCGAGATGGATCGTGGCGAGGCATCAAGCGGCCTTTGCACCTTTGAAATCTCCATCACTTGAGTCATGCGGTCGGCTGCACATGGGTGATGTGAGGCGATCTGAGAGTTGGTGCGGGGCCTTGGTCGGTCAACGAGATGACCTCAAAATCTTTCAAAAATTTATGTACGGCCTCGGCGGGATAGGTATCGACAGTCGGGATGACTCGGAGGAGATGATGGGCTGCGAGGGAAGGATGGCGGTGGCTTGGGTAGGTGAGGGTGGAGGATGGGTGGTGGGAGACAGGGATTGGCTAGAGGATGAGGGAGAATGGATGGTGGAGGAAATATCAATAGAGGGTGAAGGAAGGCTAGGGAAGACGAGAACAGGGAAGAGCCTTTCTATGTAGATGACATAGGAAAGGGGTGAATGAAGAAGGGAGGAGGAGAAAAGAAAGGGAAAGGCTAGGAGAAGGGAAGAGAATAGGGATGAGAGGGTTGAAGCCAAGGTAAGTGGTGACTACATCAATGAAGTGTAGACCACGGGGTGAAGAAGGATGGAAGGATGGCGAGATAATGGTGAAGGGGGTTTAGGCGAGAGAGAGGAAGGGGAGATGTCCGATTTGGTTGGAAGGGAAGGCCTAGGTCCTTATGGATTGCAACCCATTGGTTGAAGATCATAAGATCTTGAACCGCGAGTTGTGGGAGAAAAAGAGTTGTGACCAGGCGGGAGGAAGAGGGTCATAGTAGGCACCCCATTGAAAGATGATTTCACTGAGACATAGGCGACGGGAATTCTCTTGGGGTAGTCAAGGGTGGCTAAGAAAGGGTCGGTGTCGGCATGGTTGGGTTTAGGCTGTGTCTCGAAGGACAGCGAGCGCACCTCGGGTGTAGGTGGTTATAGGGATTGGTTTTGAGGCGTTTGGGAGTAGGCGGGTCGAAGAGGGAGAGATAGGGCGTTTGGAGGATGGTGGTTGAGAGGTGGTAGGTGAGATATATGGCTCTTGTGTGGTGGTTGTTTGGATGGGAGCGGATGGAGGAGGTGAGGAAGCGGTGAGGTGGTAGTGGTAGTAGGCATAGGTGGTGAAGGTGGAGGAGAAGTGGTTGGATCGGCGGTCACGAGAAGTGCCTGCTTCTTGGCACTCTTCTTATAACGTTTGCCATGTTTGGACTTAGTAGGAGTGGAAGAGGCGAAGTGGTGGTGGAGATGATTTGGAGGAGCTATGGTGGAGGAGCAGTGATGGAGAAGCAGTGGTGTGGAGACGGCCGGTGCACGGTGGTGTGGATGAGACCTTAGGAAGGCCAAATGATTCGTCGTGGGTAGGAGGGTTTGTTTGGTTTTGGCTATGGAGGATTGGGAGGTAGGTTTAGAGGGTTTGGAGAGGTCAGTGGTTGGAAGGATGAAGTGTCCTTCTCAGCAGTGCCTTTGGAGCGAGCTTCTGGGTTGCTTAAGTTTGGGAGTGAGAGAGGAGAGTGTTTAGGCTTTTTGGATGGGGGCTCGGCGGGCTCATATGGATCATGATCCGGCTGCGAGGTCAAAATGTTCGGCGGCTCAGCCCCAATGGGTGTAGGCTCCTCCTCCTCGGTGGTAACCCGGCGGTGTAGGTGACTTTCCTCTTACCCTTGGCGGCTTGGGTAGAGGGCCACCGATAGCGTAGCAGCGGCGGCGGGTGCAGCGGCGGCGGCACCGATAGCGATAGCGGCGGCGGCAGCGGCCTCGGCCGCGTTGGTTGTCCTTTTGGCCATATCATCCCGATAGCGGGTGATGTTGTTGGCCGTGAAGACGTAGGTGTTGGACACCTTGATGAGGTCGTCGTGCGACCAGCTCATCAATCTCCTCATAACGTCGGAGGATGACATTAATAACCCTTACAAAGGGCCTCTTCATGGAAGGGTGAGCTTGGACTTCACAACGCTGGGATAGCATTGAGAAGATAATTTTGGCCCGGTTGAGTTGCTTGCGAAGGACCACGGCTTTGGTCCACATCAGTGGGAGGTGAAGATGTCCCTCGAGCCATTTTTGAATAAGATGCTCTTGTCGAGCGGATGGCGATATGATAGGGGTTTTACGGGAAGAGGTTCTGGACATCTCGGAGAACCTCTCGGTTGGGCGAGATCCTCATCATTTCCCAAGCAAGTGCCGATTCGGCATCGGTCAAGTCCAATTTGCCTTCAACAGGCGGTCAAGGATTTCTCCAATATCCTTGTAGGTCAACTTGATGTAGTGGCCTCGATGTAGCCCTTGATATAGCTTAAGTTGGTGGCTCGGAGGCACTAGGCGGAGGAGGAGCGAATCATCCTTGTATAAAACTCCTCGGCTAGATGATTCTTTGTAGTGGGTGTCGTTGAGTTGAAACAAGGGAAGAAGGCCACACTCGGCCAAATCTTTTAGAAGGGCATCACCGAGATGTGCTAATGATGGAGTCTCTGTCGATTGTCATCCCGGGTGATAACTTGACTGGGAAGGGTCCGATTGGGAGCTCGGCGGCCAATGCAGCCCTGGTTGGCTTAGCGAGGCGGAGGATGAAGTGGTGGCGCGGCCTTTGAGGATTTAGACTTTCCCTACATGATCGGCGGATGTGAGAACAGCATATATAGAAATCGGCGGATATGCAAGAAACACGAGATAATCATGAAATCGCGAGATATTAACATAAACAGTGCTGTTCGATCAAAACCCAAAATATAGACAATTTAAAGCATAATATAAGAACAGTTCATCATCGGGTTTTCAAATATCTACGAGTTTGTCGATTCAAGCAAACAAGCGATATAAATTGAAAACATAGTACCACAGAATCTCTTACAACACATTTTACACCACGAAGCATGATTCAAGCAACAATCGCAATATAGCACAGTTCATCAATGGCGGACGGTTTGAAAACTTAAATTAGGTCAAAACAAGATCCTAAAACCGGATTTAAATGACTCGAAGGTGTAGAAATCCTTACCATTGATGATTTTAAGCTTGAAAACTTGAGAAATTTGTAGGTTTAAGAGGATTTGAATGGATTACGATTGGAAGCTTGAAAGGTTTTGAAAGTTTGAAAATGGCGGTTGTTGAGAGTTGTGAAGAGTCACTTGTACATTTTGCCCTTTTATACCTCGACAGGCCAATAAATGACATTTGATAAAATTTGAAGTCCGCATTTATTACGATGAGTCACTGTACGTATGGCGCCCTTAAGTCGCCTATTTCATCAAGTCGCCTATTTTATCAAAGTCTGCCTATTTTATAGAGGCCGATATGAATATAGATACTTACCCAAGGTTGTCTATTTACTCGCGAGTTGAGATCGGCGATCACGTAGGCGGTTTAATAACGCGGTTTATAAAATAACTTAAAGAATTTGCTAGAAAGGATTAAGGATTGAGGTCAAGCATACCAAGCTCTCCTCTTAAATATGCAAACCTGGTTGAATCAAGTGGTTTTGTGAAGATGTACGCTACGATTCTCTGTAGGCACATATTGCATGCTAATGTTACCTTTTTCAACATGATCTTTAAGAAAGTGATATCTCACATCAATGTGCTTTGTTTTGGAGTGCATGACGGGATTTTGAGGCGAGATTGCGATGTGTTGTCGCACATTATAGGACAATCATCGGTTTTGATCTCATAGTCAACTAGTTCTTTGTTTGATCCACAGCAATTGTGTGAGCGGCTACAGCGGCTATGTATTACCTTGGTTGTTGAAGTTGAAACAGAGGTTTGCTTCTTCTTTGGCCCATGAGACAAGTCTATTTCCTAAGAATTGACATGTCCCACTTGTGCTTTTCTGTCAACTTTACATGCAGCAAAATCGGCATCGAATAGCCTATAAGATTAAAAGATGAATCTCTAGGATACCGATTCCCAAATTGGGAGTATCTATCGGATATCGATGATTCTTTTATTTGCTTGTAGGTGAGACTCCTTTGGATCGGCTTGAAACCTAGCACAAACACAAACGGCAAACATGATATCGGGCCTACTAGCGAGTTAAGTATAAAAGTGAACCAATCATGCCTCGTAGAGAGTCATGTCCACTTTCTTGCCCTTCTCATCTTTGTCAAGATGGCGGTTAGTAGCCATAGGAGTCTTGAAGTGTTTGCATTCTCAAGACCAAATTTCTTGATAACATCCTTTGCATATTTGGCTTGATTGATGAAGATACCATTTGAACTTTGTTGAATTTGAAGACCAAGGAAAAATTGAGCTCTCCCATCATGCTCATCTCAAATTTACTCTGCATAAGCTTTTCAAACCTTTTGCAAAGATTTTCATTAGTAGAACCAAAGATAATATCATCAACATATATTTGAACAAGTAAGGAATGACCTTTATGCTTCATAATGAAAAGAGTAGTGTCAATTTGACCTCTTACAAAGCCTTGAGATATCAAGAACTTTGAAAGGGTCTCATACCGAGCTCTTGGAGCTTGTTTAAGTCCATAAAGGGCTTTCCTCGGCTTGTAGACATCTTCTCTCCTTGAGCAGTCTATGAACCCGGTGGTTGCTCAACATAGACTTCTTCTTGAAGTTCTCCATTCGAAATGCACTCTTTACATCCATTTGATAAACTTTGAAGTCCTTGTAAGAGGCATAGGCCAAGAATAATCGATAGCCTCTAATCTTGCAACGGAGCAAATGTCTCATCATAGTCAATACCCTCCTCCTGTCGTATCCTTGGGCTACCGGTCTTGCCTTGTTTCTTGTAATATTGCCGTTTTCATCCATTTTGTTTCGAAAACCCACTTTGTGCCAATAATGCTTGTCCTTTAGGCCTAGGGACTAGTGACCGGACTTGGCATCTGTCAAATTGGTTTAGCTCTTCTTGCATAGCTTCCACCCGACTTGGATCTTCCAGAGCTTCATCAATCTTTTGGGTTCAATGTTAGATACAAATGCGGTAGAATACATGCATTCATTCCTTGAAGCTTGTCTAGTTTGAACACCGGCATTAAGATCTCCAATGATTTGAGTGATAGGATGATCTTTTACTTCCCTAACTTCCGAGTTGAACTTGTCCTATTGCATCGGCGAGTTGGATTCTTGAGAAGTAGAAGTAATTGAAGCTTGGTTTTCTAAGGGTAGGTTAATTCCAAGGTAGGTTGTATGACTTCGGTGTGGAAGGCAAAGGGGATTCGGGGTTTTCGAGTGTTCATTTGTTGGTTCGTTTGAGGATTCTAACGGTTGACTCTTGGAAGATCTTGTGAAGAAGGAGGATCGAGCGGATCGGGATTAGGCATTACGTACTGTCTCATATTCATCGAATCATTAGTAACCTTAGGAGCCAAATGTGGCCCAATGAAATCAAATTCATCAAAAGAAACATGTACAGATTCAACAACTTTAAGTGAAGTTTTATTATAAACTCGTATGCTTTTGAAAACTTGGCATATCGAAAAATTCCTTCATCACTTTTGGATTCAAACTTACCTCTATGTTCTCTACCATTGTAAAGAACATAGCATTTACAACCAAATATTTTAAAGAATCCAATGTTGGGAGCTCTGCCTCTCCATATTTCATATGGAGTTTTGTTATGAAATTTATTTATGATGGACTGTTTTGTGTGAAGCGGGCGGTGTTCACGGCTTACGCCCGAAATACATAGGCGGTTTGGCTTCGGCAATCATTGTCTTTCTGCTTCAATGAGAGTTCGTTCTTCCTTTCAGCAACTCCATTTTGTTGAGGTGTGCCAAGCAGAGAAATTGTGACCAATTCCATGGTCATCACAATATTTGGCTACACCATTGTTCTTGAACTCTGTTCCATTGTACGATCGACATCGAGATATCATCCGGCTTCGAGTCGTAGTCTTCGAAGAGTTCGTAATGATGTCATATGCTTCATCTTTGGAGGACATCATTTCTACCCAAGTAAATCTTGAGTAATCATCAACTACCACAAGAGTATACTTGCGCCACCAAGACTTGTAGTAGTTACAGTCCAAACAGATCCATGTGCAAGAGCGTAGAGGTGCGGTTGTTGATAGGCAAGGCTTGCTTTTGAAGGAAGATTTATGTAGTTTGCCCGGTTGACATGCTCTGCCCGTGTGATTCAGTGATATTTTAGGCAAACCAACAACTAGATTGTCTTTTGATAGCTTCTCCGGTATTTGAAATTGAGATGACTAAGCCTTTTATGCCACAACCAGTGTTGTCGGTTGATGACCTAGCAACCAAGCATAG
The DNA here is from genome assembly GCA_016624345.1 of Platycodon grandiflorus. Taxonomy (NCBI): domain Eukaryota; kingdom Viridiplantae; phylum Streptophyta; class Magnoliopsida; order Asterales; family Campanulaceae; genus Platycodon; species Platycodon grandiflorus. Next base: position 31,461,389 of record CM028363.1, read on the forward strand.
ATTTGATTTTCTTCCAACGGCATTTAGGTCAACGGCATAGACATTCCCTTTTGAACCTGTCGGGATAGTTGAACATGTCTCATTGTCCTTTATGAGACATTGACTTGAGGAAAGCGACATGTTAGACCTTTATCACGAAATTGTGATATGCTTAGCGGTGTGCTTTAAACCTTCAACTAGAGAGACTTTGTTGATGGAGAGATTGCCTCGATTATACTTCCATAACCAATGGTCTTCCCTTTTGAGTTATCTCCAAATATGGTGAGGACCCTTTGCTTCAACAATGCTTGAGAAGATTTGGATCACCGGTCATATGCTTTGAGCATCCTTGTCTAGATACCATAGATCTTTCTCTTCTTCATTGACACCATAAGCATTCTGAAATATAGACATTTAAGAATATGGTCCCCTTTTATTTTTGGGTCCTCAAGGTTAGCAACCTTTTGGGATCCACACTGTTTAACCTTTGGAGGAGTAAATCCTCTAGATTTAGGTGTGAATCTCGAAGGCATTCATGAATCTCATGACCATGGCATTTGCGAAAGAGCATTTGTGAAATCCTTCAACATGAGTAATGATTTCTTTTGAGGCTTCTTAATATCGCGTCTTTGGAATGATCTTCTGGCGATAATTGGCCTATAGGACTTAGGGCGATAATGCCTTTTCTTGTTGATGTTAGGTTTACCATAGGTAGACCTCTTATCAAAAGATTTTGTATTTGAGCACATGTCCTTTAAGCTTTTTATCTGCAGAATTCACTTCTTTTACCCTTTTATAGGCGGTGTTGGGATCGGCGGTCTTGCCTTTGACAAATTTAATAGGTTTGAGTGAGAATTCCTAGACTTGCTATTAGTCATCCTGTTTTCTTAGGGTGACTAATGGCGGTTTTAGTTGCTCGACTCCTATTAGCGAGTCATTCTTTGGCGGTGCTTTCTTTTGGACTTGTCTTTTGTGTTCTTGGGATAAACAAAAGGAACTTTGTTAAAGCCAAGTCCTTGCCTTTTGGGAGAGCTGGTCATAAGAAACTTCTACACCAATTCTTGGCAATCACTTGGATGTCTCATCCTTTTGAGAACTAGAAGAACTACCTACTTTGAACTCACTTTGGAAACCAATACCGGTTTGTCATCTAAAGTTTTACGGTTTGAGAGAATGGTATCAAAGTTTCCTTTAGAGTTATTCCAAGTATTGACAACCTTTTGAAGGTCATCTTTCTCGAATTTATCTTCTTGATGTGTTCAAGTAGGAAGTCCACTTTTTCGATCAAAGCTTTGTTCTCTTTTTGCAATTTGATACTTTCGACTTTGTCTATCAAGATCTTTGATCTTAGACATCAAGGTTGATTTCTCGAAGACACTAGTTCATGCTTCTTGGCTAATTTCACATAGGCGACTTTGAATTTTGAAAACTCTTCCGGCATGTCTTTGTTTGCTTTGATGAGCTCTCCCTTTGATGGTTCATTAAGCTCATCATCATCATCACTGTCATCTTGTTGAAATGGTAGTGACCTCACCGAATCATGTGGTGACTCCCGGCCATAAGGCATATGTTGGCTTCTTCGGCAAAGTCACAAGAGTCATCCTCATCGGTGTCGGTGTCACACCATGTAGGCGATTGCTTTCATCAATGTCTTCACCACCATCCCTTTTTGTTTTTGAAATTTAGTTTCGGGACGTTTCTTATAAAATTCATATTTTGGCTTTGGACATTTAGAGGCAAAATGGCCTGGTTTCCTACGATTAAAACAAACTAGCTCATTATCCTTTTGATGGTCTGCGATTTATAAGGAGCAGAATTTTTGGTTGGCGGTTGTTTTATAAGGAACGGCGTTTTGTGAGAAGCCGCCTATGTGATGATGGTTTATTAAACCTTTTGAAACGTTGATATTTCTTTACAAACATAGCAAAGGCTTCGTCGAAAGAATATCATCATCTTTGGACGTAGAAGGTGTTTCATCGGGTTTTGAACAGAAGGTTCGGTAGACATGGGTAAGGACAAGTTTTTAAAACTCTTTTCCATTTCTTGAGCTTGTTGGATTTCAAGCTCATAAAGCGAAAGACTAGCATAAAGGTTTCTAAGAGTCAATTTGTTTAAATCTTTTGACTCTTTCATGGCGATGATCTTAACATGCCATAGGCGCCTAGTGCATTTAGAAATCTCATGTTTATTTCTTTCTTTTCATACTTCTTTCCTAATGAATAGCAAGAGTTGACTACCTCATAGAATCTGTCATAGGCACTTCGCGAGACTCTTTGGGATCCTTTTTGAAGGAGTCAAACTTACGGATGCGAGTATATAATTTGTTGTTCTTTGTCTCGCCATCACCTTCAAGATATTCAAGGATGGCTTCCCACATCTCCTTTCTTTGTGTCCAAGTTGATGATCTGCGATAAGTGCTTATATCAACACAGTGGTAATGATGTTGATGGCCTTTCCATCCGAGCATCATTCTTCTGTCTTCATCATCCCACTCTTCTTCGGCTTTGGTACTTCGGGTGCGGCGGTTGGATCTACCGCGGCCGGTGTATTAGGCTTCATTGGAATTCGGGTCCATCGTGACACATTTCCACAAACGTTTATCAATTGAATTCATATGTCTTTTGACTTTATCTTTCCAGATGTCAAAGTGAACTTCATCCAAGACAGGACAATGGTTCACGTTTGAGGTTTCCAACATTTGGTGAGCAGCCATGATCTTTAATCTCTCAAGAGGTTAATCTTGGAAAAACTAGTTTTCAAAGAGTTAAGCTCGATACCAATTGTTAGGTCCAAGGTTGCTCTATATAGGCTAGAAGGGGGTTGAATAGCCTATGTCCAATTTTTGAAATTGATTCAAAAATCTTACTTCACTAGGGATTTAAAAATTTTGCGGGCGGAAGTCTTGTGAAGCACGGGACAAGTTGAGAATGGGCGATCTTGGCGGGACAAGATCGGCGGTTCTTGTTGGAAATCGGAAATTTAAAGCAACACAATCAAATCACAATCACACAAAAAGACAGAATATTTAATATGGTTCACACTTATAAATAAGTGCTACGTCCACAACCAAAGTGGTCAACTTTGGATTTGAAAATCGTGTACTAAGTTTTTCCACTAGATATTTTACAAACTAAATCTCTAATGGATTGTGTACAAAAATTTTGTTGACCAAGTGTTTGTGTGGGAGAATTGATATCAATAAGATACAATTCTAGTGAGCTATGAAAAGCTAGGTGTTGCAATCAATGAAGAGCTTTAATGGTGATCGTCTTAGAGTGAAGCTCTTCAAAGAAGGAAGTACAGATAGGACGTTTAAGCTTTTAATACACTTGAAGAAGATGAAGAAGATTCGAGTTGTAGTTGTTGAAGTGTTTTAAATGCAGCAATGGAGTCTCCTTTTATATGCGGGAGGAAGCTTGGAGCCGTTGGAGGTCTTCTAATTTTGAATTTAAGAGCAATTAATGCTCTATACGGTTGTTGACTCGATAGGCGGCTGTAGCTTGCGATCTCTCCGACACTTTGCTAAAAATAGGCGGTGCATTGCGGGAGGAATGTCCTTTTCGAGTGTATGCTAAGAATGGAAACCTTCATTGAATGTGATTTGCGGGTTAACGTTGCATCGAAGTCAATGAGGTCTTGAATAGGACATGTCTTAGGCGGATCTCTATCGGACGTTCTTAAGGTTCATCGACATTGCGATGAAGCTTGGCCGATATGAGCTTGTCCGATATTCAAAAGACTGCTTATGCGATGTTTGCCTATGGTGCAGAGGACGTCCGATGTCCTATAGGCTATCTTCTCCAAGACTTATACAAATATGCAACCCTAAACTATTCAAGCTATGCCTAAGTACAAGTTGCCACTCTAACAGACACGCAGGCCCATTAGTCACCTTGACTTAGACTTAGGTTATGGATTCAAGCAAATCTAGGCTAAGATGCAACACACACACACCTCACCTGTTGGCCAGAGGTGGGAGCTAGCCCCTCTGTTATAGCAATAAGCGTGACTTTGGTTACTAAGATCCGATAGATTTTCGGGGATCCTGGCAGGTTCGGGGATATCGATACATCATAGACGAGTATCGATACACGTTGTTTATTTTGTGTATTGCAGGAGCAACGCAAAGAAGAATAAAGAGAAACAATATCCTTTGTTATGTGATTTACTTTACAAGTACTTATGTGAACATCAAAGTGCTATGTGTTTAACATGAGTTGCATATCATTGATGATATTTCATGTTTGAGTTGTGATGTATAGAAATGCTATAACTTGATTTCGATTACAGCTGAGCATTATGACATGTCATGTAGTTGCATTTAGTAACTTATTGAGTTTCGACTCACCCCGTTGTGTTTAATTGTTTTCCTTAGATCCGAACCAGTCAGGCAGCTCTCGGTGAGGTCGGTGAGGACGGAGCTAGATAGCAGGTTGTCCTCGTAGTCGTACTTGGTTTGTACAGTTGTTGTTAGTATTTTCTTTTGGTGAGATACGTTGGTATGTAAAGTTATATAGACTTTACTTTGGGGTAGATTTATACTTGGTTGTGTATTATTCTTTTGGTAGCCGACATGTATATCGCGCTTTTGTATAGTTGGTTTTATTTCCGTTGTTTACCGAGCATATTGTAGCTCGCGGTGTATGTTATTGTTGTTGTTCCGGCATGTTGTAGCCGATATTGTTGTAGTTGCTTTCTTTCCCGAGTTATAAACTTGAGGTTGTTACTAGTTGGTTTCCGGCTATTTTATCGCCGAAGATTGTTTACACTTGTGTTAATCAGGTGTTTATGCGTTATGTTATGTTATGTGGTTGTTTTGGCAACCCGACCTTGGGATTTTGTATGGAAATCCAGGTCGGGGCGTCACATCACGATGAGAACCAAGGCACCGTTTGAATTTCAACTACTGCAGGGGACTTGATTTTCGTTTACCTTTCGAGGGCGTTGCCCTCGAACCCCCACGAGGGACGCTGTCCCCTCGACCCCTGCGACCTAACCGGGCAGGTCGATCCCCGTTGCGTTGCCCAACATACTTTGATTGGTAAATCAGTGATTAAAGTGTCAAAATCAGTCTAAGAACATCTCCCTCTGTTTTCGGCCAACACACTGTCAAGCTCGATTTGGATCTCGAATTTTTTTTTTTTTTATAGAAAAATTGTGCACAAATGTAGTACTAAGTTAGGATAATAATATGGGATTGATTTTAAACAAATTTGAAGTTTAAAACATAGATTAAAGTGGTCAAAACAGCCCAAGAACAAAGAAAAACAGGATAAACTCAAAAAAATTCGAATTTGATCAAATTCGTGTTCTATGCATGGAAATTGATACCCAAACATGACGGAAGATTATATTAATAACATGAAATCATTTATACATCAATTCGAACCTCAAATCTGAAGTAACGATGTTGTTGAGGGCATTTTAGAAAAAAAAAATTCTCAAAGTACCTTTTAGCGGTTTAAAAAAAAAAGGGTGGACTGGAGAGAAAAAAAGTTTGGGAAAGTGGACCGACCAGCAATTTCTCCTAAATTTAATCAAGAAGGGTAGCAGAAAATGATGGGTTTTTCGGATTTTTTTTCTCAATTTTTCTTCTCTCAATGCTTTCTCTCCGTTACTCCCTCCGTCCCTAAGTTATTATCTTTCTTTTCTTTTTTGTTCGTCCCAGAATAATTGTCTGTTTAAAAACTTTCCTTTTTAGAACATTACTTTTACCATTGTACCCTTACTTTTTTTCCTAATTTAATTATAGACCACATACACATCGACATTAAAGAAAATTACACATTATACCAATATAATAATCAAGTCAATTATTTTTTCTTAATCCGTATATCGGGTTAAACAAAACAATAATTAAGGGACGGAGGGAGTATATAATGAATTGCACAACAAAAAAAACAATTGGTGATCGACTTTTTCTTCATTCGTAAAACCAGTGAGAGGTTGTTAGATCCTTCCGTCTAAACAACTAGGCCGGTACAGCTTCCTCCTCTGCGACTACTCTGCCCCCAAACAGCCTTAGCCGCTTCCGAATCCATGGAACCACCACCAAGGAAACTATACAATGGTTAAGTTGTTGACTCCCCCATGCATCCCGACAATGCCTATAAACAAGAACGGTCCCATAACCCAAATAGGCTTCTGCGAGCGGGCTTGCTCAGGCAATAAATCGAGGGAATAACATCAATGGGAAATAAAGTTTGACAGAAGGCCCAATTCATTCTAATACTCACTCCCAGTTTTTTCACTCCCCCAAAAAAACAATCGGATTTCATTCTCTAAATCTAATGAAATCCAATTCTAATACTCCCTCCGTCCTTAAATTATTGTCTGGGTTGATCCAACACACGGATTAAGAAAACTCAATTGACTTGATTATTAATATTGAAATAGTATTGAAAAAGTGTGTTGTTTCCTTTAATGCCCATGTGTATGTGGCTCATAATTAAAGTAGGAAGAAAAAATAAGGGTAAAATAGTAAAAGTGATGTTCTAAAAAGAAAAGTTTCAAACAAGACAATTATTTTGGAATGGACGAAAAAGGAAAGGAAGACAATAATTTAGGGACGGATGGAGTATGATTCATTAGCTTCAAGAGGAGAGAGAGAGAGACCATAGCCACCCACTTACCTCATTAAATTCGGCGACCGCACATCCCCCCCCCCCCTCTCTTGATCTGTACTGTGTATTAACTGTGTGAGCTGTGTTTGTGGGTGGAGTAGAGAATAAAGATTTGAGATTTTGCAATTTGAGGGAAGAGAGAGAAAATGGTAAATCTCCATATTAGATTTGAGATTTACGTGATTACATTTAACGGCTAAAAGTTAACGAAGTTAAACAGAAGGAACAATTGAGTTTAACTTAATAAGTACAAGGACAAAATTTTTGTAAGAACTAGTTCAGGGATGGATCCCAAAAAAATCTGAAAAGTATTGGGCAGGAACCATTTGTGTAGTTTGCTCTTATTTTAATGATTGAAATTAGTACCCCAAACATAATAAATCAACGACAAATAGTAATTTGATATTTTTCAAGATTGAGTTCCAAAATAGAAAGTGGCCTTATTATTCGGGGCGGAGTAGGAGTATCGTACTCAAAAGTCCCTTTCTCCCCTTTCACTACATCCACCTCTGCCGCAGTGCCGCTTCTTCATTCAGTCCTTCAGAAGTCAAGAGTCTCCGGCAACTCATCAACCTACGGGCTATTCCTGTCAAAGTCCACCATCAAGCACAAGCACAAACCCACCGGAAACTCATCAACTACAGGCTATTCCCATCAAAGTGCACTATAAAGCACAAACACAAACCTGTACGACCAGAGAGCTGCCGGAGACAAAAACAATGAGCTAATCCCGTCAGAGTCCACCATTAAGCACAAACACAAACCCGCCAGTAACTCATCAACCTACAGGCTATTCCCGTCAAAGTCCACTATTAAGCACAAAAACAAACCTGCGACCACTGTGAGAGCTGCTGGAGACATCAAACTATGGGCTATTACCGTCAAAGTCACCCACGACCAGTATGATAGAGCCGCCGGAGACATCGATGGTGAACGTTTGGTCGTGGTAGTAATGGGAAGGAGTAGTCTGAAGGACTAGGATAGTATTTGTGACTGGACTAAAAGGATAAACAAGCAATTTCTGAAGAGCAACTATGGTAAATTTCAACAAGTGTTCCCGAACACCAAGATGTCAGAATCTGAAGAAAAAAGTTGCCTGTCAAATAAATCTAAGAATATCATTTGTAAAATTACAGTTGGATGCTAGGGGGATATACTTGAAAAAAGATAGACCCCCATCCCATTACGCTACTCTTTGACTATATCTAACCTATTCGAAGAAAGGTTACAAAAGATGTTTACTGTAGTAAATGCTGTAAATGTAAGGGGTGCTCTTCGATAAACCCTTCACGTCTTCTTTGGTTCTGAAACTATATATGTTACACAGTCCTTGGCACCAACTTAACACTTGAAGGTTTCCTATTATGTTGTTGCATATCCCGGAAAATTCTAAATAATGCATGCCAGAGAACTAAAGAATGCTTGCTACCTTTCGATGTGAATCTTGTAAACACTAAGCGACAAAAACGATTACTCCAGCCTCCCTCGATCATCAGCAAGTAACTAGAGAATATCATGTCATGTCAGGCATCCTCAACTCTTCTATAAAAAAGTACATAAGCAGCCGAAGTTTTAATCCGGTCCTCACTGATAGGAGATACATGGCTGTCATCAAAGTCATACCACCTATCACCATCGTGCTGCATGCATCAGAGGAACAAGATATCAGGGAGGTTTTCACAGTAAATTTCACAGCATGGGAGTAAGCATCAACAATTAATCATCAAATATGTAGTCTCATTTTCACTTTCTTTTCTCCCCAAATTTGATTTTCTATAAACTGCCTTGTAACTTGTATGGTCACCAAGTTCTCCAGAGATAGAGAGAGAGAGAGAGAGAGAGAGAGAGAGAGAGAGAGAGAGAGAGAGAGAGAGAGAGAGAGAGAGATCTTACACGGACAAATGCAGTATAATGACCACCTCCCATGCTTCCATAATGATTACTTATTGCATAAAGCATGTACCGATTACATGATTGTCCACTCTTACAGGCAATGTATGTCGACAAATCAAGATCACGGATGGGGAAGTCAATATATGTCTCCAACTTGTTCTTCAGATACCTGTTGTATGAGAACCTCTTCAAATGAATGACTAAGATCTCCGGCAGTCTCCAAAGATCTAATTTTTTACTGGCTTGACAATGCTTCTTGCAGCCAGGGCAAAACCTAATATCACACATACAACGGTAAAGCATATCAGAAAAAGTGCCCACTAGCTAAGAAGACACACTGAAATAAAAATATTATGAAGTGGGAAAAAGAAACAAACATCAACGCAAAATGAACAAAAATAATTATAGCGTGATGTTCCCTCCAAGAGAACTCATGTAATAAGCTGGTTCTTTTGACATAACTATAACCTCGAGTCGAAGTGAACCAGAAGTATCCAAAAGTAGGTTACTGCTGGTAACTGGGGGAAAGACGGTAAACATTCGCAAGTAAACAACAAATATGATGATCAGTGTGACCTGTCATGTCAACCTAACTTTAGCAACCTTTTATTCTGGAAACCTATAAACAAATAACATTCCAAGAGCCCTTCAACATTACTCCTTAACTACAATCATACAAGGATTTTCAAGAGAAAAGCTATTGTCTTCATTACAGCATTCCTGATGTCCTGTCCTCTTGAGTTTGTTATCTCATGTTTTGGTGGTTAGAAGAGATGGCAACACAGCCCTTTCACCAAAACCCCTTCAGACTCTATCTAATACATAAGGAGTATCCTAATGCATTATTTACTTCAAAGTTGGCCATACCACCACACTAAAGAAATTACTATAAATACAGCGCAGCAAAACCTAGTGCTATTATTTTGCATCTCTTAAACATAAGGCTTTCCATATAGGCCAGTCATTCTTTAACACTAATATTGCCAACTTATAAAGTTTGAGTCCATTAACGAACAAATTATTCCAAAGCAGCCAAATACATTTCATAATATGGCTAGCTTGCCAGAGAGTAAGAATTTTAACAAAGGGAATTTAAGAAGCTAAGATACTGACCACATGTCTTCAGGCCCAAGAGGCTCCTCCTTAATGAACGCTTCAAGGCATTTATAGAGGGAAACAGACTCTTGAGGACGTTTTGCAAAGAATCCAGACTTGAAAATTTCTGGTAATGAGCTAAGAAGGCGTTTATCATACCGTTCAACCATTTTATCTGGCCAACAGACGAGAACATGCAACTGACCAGCCGAAGCTGTTGAGCTTACCGGCTCATCCATTACAATCTCAGAGACCCTCACCTTTCCTTTCTCATCTGTAAGGTAAAACTGTAAATCAGTATTAGAAGACGATTCAAACTCTTTCCCATCAGCAACCTCACTTAAACCAGGACTAGTGCCACCCTTCATTTCCGTGGCCTCAGTTGCAACATTCGTAATATCAACATTGTTGTCTTCAGAACTACCATTGTGTACTAAGAATGGTCTAAGCACTTTCAAATACAAATCACGGATATCATGTCCATTTCGAATTTCAGAACTTGCTACAAGAGGAATTCCAAACGACTTCCAACTTGATTTAATCATCCCATAGCCCCTGACAGTTAAAATTTTATTAGATAGTTGCAAGTGAATGGTTCCTTTCAAACGAGTCAATAGTAAATTTTCAGTTTGAAGCAAATAAAGAAATCAATGAGGGAAAAGATAAGATAAGTAATTAAGAAACAAACAAGTACTAAACAAACAGTTGATGTGTTCGAATTGCTAATAGAAATAACCTACCACCATCCTGTCCAGTTTAGCATTGTGAAGAGTTACAAGCAGTACAAACAATCAAAATTCTATAATCCCCGTGAAGCTGGTATATCAAGAAAGACTAACATATCAAGAGCATAGTGTATCCTTGAAAATTATGCCTAACCTTCCACAGAAAGTCAGCTTCAACTCATTTTGATAGAGTTTGCAATACAAGAATAAGGTTGCAAAATCTGCTCATTTACCTTAGGCAGAGTAAATACTCCATCACAGGGTAAGACAATGTGCAGTAAAAAAAAATAATTTTGATAAGTAATATGTAATATTAACAAAAGGAGACAAAACAGGTGTCATGTCCTGTGTACACCACAGGTATACAAAAAATACTACTCCCTCCATCCCTAAATTATTGTCTGGGTTGACCCGGCACACCGATTAAAAAAACACATTTGACTCGATTATTAATATTGGTATTTGTGTGATTTTCCATTTTTGCCCCTAAGAAAAAGTTACTTTTTGAAATTTGGAATCATAATTACTAGATTTCCCTCCAATAATTTTGAAATTTGAAATAGGTGTAATAGCTTAGGTGTGGGTCCCATTTTGGGTCTCATAAATTAAAGAGTAGAAATTGTAAGGGCAAAATGGTAAAAATACTTTCCTAAAAAGGAAAATTACAAACAAGACAATTTTTTTGGGACGGACGAAAAAGGAAAGGAAGACAATAATTTAGGGACGGAGGGAGTATAAAATACTAAAGCTGTCCACGAACTCTACAAAAGAATTGACCAAAGGTCCAGCTGAATCTGTGCACCAAAAAACAACAACTGCAGGATAGCATTCTTCAACACAAAAATAAACCTCTCGTTGTTGTCAAAAGCCCTTCTATTTCTTTCTCTCCAAATAACCCAACACACCCCCAGGGGACAGCCTCCCAAATAAATTCGTTCTCTTGTGTTTATACAAAGACCAACACATGAATAAATCCTTGAGAGTTCCTGGCATCACCCACGAAATATTAAAAAGACTATTGCCCTTCATGATTCACTACCTTGCCTGCATCCCAGTGTAAAACCATGGCAGTTCCTTCTGAACGATCTTTATGACTATCTAAAAGCTCCAAGGACCACATGTAAGTTACCATAACACACTACTTCCCTAGTGAATTGCATTTTGGTATCGACGTAGCAAAGTATGGCAAACTTTTGTTCCGAAACACTAATTTTAGTCATCCACATGAATAGTGGTGTAAATGAGCTGAAGTGAATCAAACTTGGCTGTGGTAAGTCCAGCTCGTTATTTTAAACAAGTGTGACATGAAGTTCAAAATGAGCTCGTTTACTTGTCAATCCACTCTCGAGTCAAGCTGGAGTAGTTTTGGTTTCTTCTCGATCCGAGCTCGAATAATTTGATAATTTAACACTGTAATCGGATTCTTGTAAATCTATGGAACGAGCTCCCAAACTTAAAATTGTTTGCTCTTAAAACTAAGCTCAAGTTTGATTCAATTCACTTACGAATTGAACTCGAGTAAAGCTCCAACCGATCAATCCTCAAGTAGCTTGACTCGTCTTACAGCCTTGCTTAAGGTTCTGTAGTTTCTCCTTTAGTCGCAGAGATATTAATAAATGAAACTAAAGTAAGATGCTCAAGCTTATCAGTTTCTACATCATTATATTGATAATGCAAACTCAAAGGAGCAACTACTGAATTTAGCACATGAATCCACATCCTAACCACAGCATCTAAATAAAACTAAACGCTAATGTTCCATGTTTTAGACTATCGCCACTAAACATTTGAGTGACGGAAATGATACAGTTCTAGGTAACAATTGGAACAGATCCCCAAGTTCAACTCACATGGTTTTATACATATATACATTTATTTACCATGACATGACATGACTCAATGAACAATAGTACAAACATTATCTAGCTTTGTGTGATATGTAAGGGAGATTAGAGGTAAATAGTGGAGAGTGGATAACTATATGCAGATAGTGGAAAGGATACTAATGCTGTTCACCAACATCTGGTGTAGTAAGAAGTTCCCTTATTAACTCTTACATATTTTGACTCTCTTTTGATTAAGCAAAACAAGTTTGCTTAAGAATCACGTATTACAAGCACAACGTATCAAGAATAACTAGCTCATTTAAAAATCCAACTAAATTTCTTCTGAAAACAAGTCTCAAACATCTTCAAATTGTAACTGACATATCGTGAAACCTCTTTCAAGTCTCATAAACTCCAACATCCAAGAATCTCATGGCCTCATAAAGCTTTCCAGATGAATAATTTAATTTATAGCTGAATTTGCTGCACAACCTCACAAGAACAGGGCTCCACTCCTAGTGCCACACAGCAAACCAACATAAAAAACAGAACTCAACCTGCGCTTGAGGAAAAGGGAAAGCACTCCTTATCGCACATCTTTATTCTGGAAAAAGTAGCTAGCTTTGACTTGCACCAAAGGATTAATTCTGGGAAACGAACAAATGTTCACCTTCAAAAGCAAAACAGGAACTGCCTGTATGCTAAAAATTAGCTTAGTCTTGTAACTGTTGAGATTACTTTCCTCCCCAGCATCATATTCCCATGTAAATACTTTAACATGTGAATACATGTGCATACACCTCCATATTCACCCATGTGTGACTTCATATGAACATTAAACTCGATACTCAAGATTTTATTCTTGTCTTCTTTTTTATCCCACTTGTAAATTAAAAGATTAAAGGAAAAAAAAAAAGTTGAAACTAGTCTCTTTCAGTAATCCTTTTTCTTAAGTGAATCATGCACCACTTCATTTTGAAAATCATTCCATTTATTCACCTTCCCAAATGGTTATTTCTCATTTGGAGTTTAGGAAATATATCATTTCAAAGTTGGTTACTTCCCAAATTAGAAATTTGTGAAAGAGACGGCATTTCAATACTTAAAATTTGATTTTGGTAAGTAGGTGAAAGTGAAAAATTGTGGAATTACCAATTTCAAGATTTTCTTCTAATTATTTGCTATTATTTTTATTTTTAATCTAAATATGGTCTCAAGTATTATGTCATTGTTTTCTAAAAACAATATCCTGCCATTGTAGGAGTCCACATGCGAAGCACGTAGTCATTACTAATATTATTAAAAGCTAGAAGCCAAAACACCATTGAAGCACCAAATCCATATTATGTGCAATAATAAAATCGATTAATTAGCTGTACAATCTGCAGAAAGCTGTGAACTGAAGCTCATTGGAAGTTTCAATAGAGTCCATAGACTAAGGCTTACAATAAAGACACAGGCTATTCAAAGTAACAGAAATGAGCTTGTGCCCTAAGGATCAAAAGGTAGCACTGAACTCATGTTACTCAACTTAAGAAAGGTTTGTTCCAACTTGTTGAGTGATCATCAATCATATTTCAGCATTCTGCTCTTTTGATATTATAATCTGCAAAAGCACAGGTGTGCATGCCTATGTTTACTGCTTCCACTAATTTTAGTCCTCCAGTACTTCTAGATGTCATCATTGTCATACTTTGGCCCTAGTATTGGTCTTCGTTGTATGTATCCAGACCATCTAAGTCGATTCAATTAAACTCATCTCCTATTAGTTGTACTCCTACCGCCTCAGGAAAGTCTTTATTCATCATTGCATCATTCTAGTTTTACCACTCATGCATCTATATATCCATCTCAACCACTTCTGCATTAATGGACATGAACAAGAGCAAAACTTATAAATAGATCTCCTTCTTGGCTAACCAATACACTGTCCTGAGGCTGCTCTTACAGTCATTTCCACCCCACCCCACCAAAAAAAAAAAAAAGGAGAGAGAGAGAGAGAGAAACCACACCTAAGCTTCTCAGGTTGCACACTTGTGCTATGTTTGGTACATATATTTTCGGATGAGAACCGATAGAAAGCTGACTTTGCATTAATTGGTTACCATGGAAAATATAATATAAAAGATGGCAACGCAGGTACAAAAGAGAAAATTAAGTGTTACATACCTTTTTCTTATCTTCTGACATATCTAACAACATATAGAGAACTTTTGGTATGAACTTTCCTTTCCTTTCCATTTCCTTGCACAACTCATGAAGCAAGCAAAACCTTAAGCCATCTTGCTTTAATTCTCTGAGTAACATAATCTAAAACATCAACCCCCCTAAATATGATTGAGCTTAATTTTGAAGTTCACTTTTTGGTATCTCTTATCCCTTGGTTGTGAGACCTTGTCCCTATCTTGGAAAACCAAACTTGAGTTTCGGACATGAAAACTATAAGCACGCACTAGTATACTACATAGCTTTACAACTAGATCTAAGATGGCACCACAATCAAGCATTTGACAAGTACTATTTCTTCATACTCCAAAAAAAAAAATGGAGTAAGAAGCAAAAGAACATTATGATGTCATCAAACTCAAAACCAAACTTGAAAAAAAGGAAAGAAAAAAATAAAGTAAAAGAATATTAAACTTACTCCTCCATCTGCTGATGAATGAAAACAACCTGAGAAAGCTTCTCAAAATCTTTCCGTACCCTATAGGCAACAAGTCGATCATCATCTCTAATCAATGATAACGAATCAGACAGCTCCCCAAGAAAGCGTATAATGTGATGGTTGTATACCTGTATAAATTTTGCAGTTTCAGATCAGAGCTAAATCATATAACTATGACAACATGATTTCAGTATGGACGAGTAAGGCGATTGCTGTATCTCAGATGAAGACGACGAAAAACAATTGACCTAGTACAGTTACAGCAACATACCTCAGCCACTATGAGGGTTTCATCAACCCCTAGAGAACACGTGGTGCTTAAAGACATAATGAGATCTTCAAACTTCCCATGCTTTGGAACAGTAATGGTAAAGGGAGATGGCTGAGTACTCCCATCAGTGTTCACCACTGTCAAACTCATTGTCCTCATAGATGTTGATGGTAGCGGTAATGACAGGTACATGAACGGATCAAATGTGATGGAGACCTTTCTGCAAAGAGGGCATACTAGGGTGGACTTATACTGGCCCTGCAATGATAGTTAACCATGTCATAATTAGTCAGCAAAAAGAAAATGCCTAAAAGACTAGATTCACCATTCACATAAAGGTAAATAGAAGGCATCTGTTCACAAGCATAATCAATCAAGGCCTAAATCTACCAAAATCTGTGCTTCTACACTATGCCTTGTTCAGTGAGATCACTTCAAGACAGTATGCAATGTACACATTAACTTTTGGATTCAAAAACAGAAGCAATCATTTCATGCAGAGTTCATATTTTGATTACAGTAATACACAGAGCACTGGCATAAAACTTTAAATTCAGGGGTGTCAATCAAAACAGCCAAACCAAAGCGGTTGATTTGGCTCCGTATTTTGAAAATAACAATTCGATCCGGTTTGATTTTTTGGAAAACCACGCAGTTCAGTCCAGTTTGCAGTATCGTAAGTAAGAACTTCAATTATAAAATGTGCCTCTCCAAAGGACTAAAACCGTGTCAACCAGATATATCAATTTTGATAAATGAGATAACTGAATGGACTTAATTTTTGGTCATCAAGATCCAATTTAATACATCAAAATTAGATTAAAAGCTTGACAAATGTTCAAAATTTTGTTGCCTCTATAAGTCAAGCTTAATATAAGTTACTGGAACATAAATAATTTTCTTTGCAACCCCACCCTCCCTTTTGAACGGACAACAAAAAATTGAAACAATAACTTCAGCGAAGGTCTATTAAAGTTGAAAACCAGATGTATGTTTACCATGGCAATGGGTGTAAATTCCTGAAATCCAGTAAAATGTATGATTATATGATTCTAGATGAGGCTAAGATTTGGCACATCCAAGGTATCAAGGAAATCAACCTAGATATGATACTCACCTGGCATACATCAACAATAATAGAGTCATTTCGAGCCAGATGATTCTGCCAGTATTCATCAGCAACATCTTCATCTGATCGACCATCTCCATCTTTAGCTTCAGAATAAGGCTTGCATTTCACACGATTCAAATCCTCGTGGAGTCCGTCCAATAAGAAAGCAAGGAGCTCCTGCAGTATAATTACTTTATCAGCTGTATCTCTTAAACTAGGAGTAGTTAGTCATGCAAAAAACTAGAATTCTATTAAAGCAAGAGAGAACTACAAACTTGAGAATCGTGCTGATTAAAACCGCTGAATTGGGGAGCAAAATGAGCAAGCTTAGACTTGAAAGTACGTGGCGGTACTGTAGTTGCTCCAGGAGCCCACAATGTCTTCATTAAATCTCCAAATGCTGAAGCAATCTCACCCTAGGGAATGAGTGGAACTTTCAAAATAAGCTGGTGAAAGGGCGGATATTCTAAAACAACTTGCAGATAACTGTCTTTGTGGTTACACAAGGCTACTATTGTTATGTATCTGTCTTTTCTTCTATAAAAATACAAGTATTAATAATCAATCAATAACAAAATAATGTAGCAAGCAAAAAAGCAAGGAACAGTAAGAACTAGGACTAGGTGGCAAACAAATCAAGCAATGACATACATTCATGCCCAGTGGGTTGTCATGGTTAATTTCTCTCCTGTAGTCACCAAGGAAGTAATCAACAAGCTTCGGAGTATGTGCCAAGCACTGAAGGGCACTGTTCATGAAACATGTATTTCCTAAATTTTGTAATCCGGTCAAGCCCAAGGAACCAGCTTCGCAAGAGTTCCTGGAGAAGGCTGAAGAGGTACTCCGTAACAAAAAGAATTTCTAGCGCTACCATTCATCATAAGTGAAGCAGGACACATCTCATCTTTTTTTGCTTCTTTATTTCTACCAAAATCTAGCAAGCCATAAACTTGCAACTCCAGGAGAATCTGCAGAGGGAAAAACAGAATGGAGGGAGAAAAAGTTAGTACATTAAAGTCATGTACCAGATTAAACACACCCTTCACCAAAATAAGGGATACCCTTCTAATAGCACACACATTAAGAAACTACCTGTTTCATCTAATATTTTTCAAAGAATTGTTATTCTTGTACTTTTGAGAGGTGGGATTCATACGGTACAAAATCGAAAGGGTGCACTTATTTTGAGATGGAGTAGTACTATATAAATGTGATTTACCATGTCAATCATTAGGTGGGCCAATTATGATAAAAAGAACTACAATTACAACAGGAGAGGAAATGCTTCAATGCAGGAGGTAGAATGACCTGATGTCAAATGCCTCATGCCCAATTCAGTAAAACAAAAGGAATTTACCAAGAGCTCTTAAAAACTAACTGGGTAGTTTTCAACATACAGAAAATGTAAAGAGAAAATAAAATGACCTAAAAGAACTTAATCCTGGGATATTTTCTCTTCCACTAGCATTTAATAAATAGTGCACCTTAATTATTTGGAGAGAATCTCAGGATGCTGATAGCTTAATTGTATTTGTATTTTTGAAAGATTAAAAATTAAGTACATATTCAAAGCGCCAAGGTAGCACAACCCAAGTACACTAGGAGTATACAAAGAAAAAGCAAAAAAAACAGTCTATACCCCTATACACAGGGAACTACCTAGCAACAATCTCCATCAAGTTACCATCAAATATCACCCCAAAATACAAACTACGCCAGCAAGCGCATGAGAAAACGGATGGACCTCTTCAAGGGATTGAACGACTATACAAGTTGTACTACCTTTTCAAAATGTTTTTCTCTTGATGTAAGATCACTGTTGTACGTGCACAATATTTGGTGCAATACATAAGAAAGCTCATGTCAGATCGTGAGTTAAGATAGCTTGTTCAGGATATTTTTTATCGAATTTTGCTTTATGTGTATCTAATTCTCGTGCAAATGGACTACATCCCACAGTTTTTTGCTGAACATTGATTCCCAATCAAAACCAAAACCTAACTGAAAGAAAACACGAAATAAAGACTTCAGATGACCCCAAAAGTAGTCAAACCAAGGTCTGCAATGTCTCAAGCTCATAACTAAATTCAATCTAACTTTTGAACATTTATTTTCTTCTTAGTTTGCCTTTGGTCGCATCACGTGCAATGTGTTCTGATGCAAAGTGCCCAACTCCTTTAAATTCAATCCACTTAAGCAAGTACCTTCATTTGATTACCTTTTCCCAAATATGACATTTGATTTCCATATGGAATCTCAGCCAAGCTGAAGAAATCCAGTTATACTAAAATTTGAGTTTAGTCGCTATGTCAATGCTCTTTTGTAAGTATGCATTAATATACTCAAACTGAAATGCTGATAGCTACTTGTCATCCTTTTCTTATATAAGTACAGCAGAGGAGTGATTGCGTCGGCCCAAGCATGGAAAAGTAGCCCCTTATTTATTTTCATTACACATGGGAAAATGTCTGTCACCCCCCTGTCCTCCCCTACCCCGCGCATGGAAACACCAAAAAAATGAAAAATAAATTATTTCCCTCCCAATCTATTATGTTAACTCCCTAAACTTTTCTTAAAACATCAGAAAATCTCTTGTCCATCTCTTAATGGAACTAATTATCTTTCCACTCTCCCCATGAGTCTCTTAAGTCTTACCCTTTAGGCGCCACTTTAGACAAGAGATAACAAGTTGTTGGTTGAACAGGTGACATACCATAAAGTGTTCTCTTTTAAAACAAATAAACTATATATGGCCCTACCTTATTACCCTCAGTGGTAGGTAACTTACCTCATACTACAACCCACGTAGGGAAGAAATCTAATATATAAAGCACAAATTATGTAAGGTTTTTTCTTTTTCTTGGCCACAACCAATAAATAAATATTCAATAATTTCTCAAAGAATAGATAATTGAAGGGATGACAAATATTTCCTTCCTCCCACTTTAAATGCTCATAAATGACAGAGATGCAAAATAATTACTGAGAAGTAAAAGATGAGTAAAATATCTTAACACGGACTTAAACCACTTACATCCTGCTCTGACTGCCGTTGAGTGTCTTTTACATTCCTATTTCTGTCATTTAGGAAAAACAGTGTCGTTTGCCCAGAAAAATCCCATACACGCAACTGCAAAAGGAAAATATAAGAACAAAACGATTCGACAGTAATAATTGTCACACGTAACTAAATACATAATTAGACTTCTTACATGCTCGGATTCAACATTGAAAATCTTGCAAGCTCTTCGGAAACGCTCAGCTGCATTGTCCTGAAAAGAACAGACATAGAACTTAATAAACAAAGAAAGAAGAATTCCTATACAAGAAAATGGCGTCTGATTCAAAATAACATGAGCAGAAGAATTGTAATGAGAAAAACAAAAAAGCCAATACAAGTTGGGGATGGGGGGGAAAGCAAGTGTAAGAATTCTCTGAAATCCATATATCATAATGTTCTTGTCTCTGTCATAAATCTATGCTCAATATTCAATAACACAGTTGATCACAAACTTGTCTATCAAGTTATTTCATTCAGGAGAAGAAGTGGCATCAAGTAAATTGACACTCGGTTTGTAATCTTTCATTCTTGAAATCTAGGAAATCTTTAATTGCCTCAGATAAACATCCATGACTAGTTCCAAATCTGAGAGAGGATGGACGATGTGGCATACTATGGAGCAATTAAATATTAAAGAGAATTCTAGGTGGTTTAAAATAACCATCACAACTTCGACTTCCAACTGAAAGTGGACAGAGCTTGAGGAATACCACACACCACAAGCCCAGATTTCTTTGACTATGTTTATATGTACCGCGTACAATGTAAACCCTATCATAAGTAGTGTAGCCCCATGATTTTAATAAACTGAGATGCAAAGCTTGTAATTACTGGTTACCATATCTGGATTATATATTCTCCACATGCCCCTTCACTTGTGCCAACAAATAATTAATTTGGGAAAATGGAGCTTATGTCCTGTGGCCAAACATGGATAGCACGCGTTGATACAATCTTTTCAGAGCATGCTACCCAATGAATTGGCTGTGAGTGAACTTCTATTGGAGCAAAAGGCTTTCTTTTTACTTCGACATATACTAAAAGGCAAGAATAGTGTTTGCGCAATAAGCGTTTGGAATTCACCAATGAGATATAACCGCTCATGTGTCTGCGTCCATACATGTAAAGGCGTGTTAATGACGCATATCTCCCATTAAATGAGTAAGCCTAGCTTCTAAATATAATAAATCCTAGGGCACCCCAAACATATCCAATTGGCCTTGGGATAGTCTCCACAATTAACATGGTAACAATGCGCCAGGTACATAAGGTATTGGGTTCTCGTCTTTTCCACGTGCATCGGTTAGTATGTTGGCGGCTTGGCGCAGGTTGTTCTTTGCTCAGTTCTGTTCCTACACTAGGTGTACCTTGGTTTGTCTCTTGTAAGGGATGCATGCAAGAAAAGGTGTTAAAGTATGAGAAGAGTTGGTTGCTTCTCTCAAACTTTTGGATGATGTGGTCAGTTAATTGATATGATAAGATTTGAAGAATCTCGCTCAGTTTGCCATTCACTTGTAAGCGTTCAAGGCAATCTTTAATGCATATTTAGTGTTGGGCTCATGGGGCAGTAATATGACTCAGCATGGATATAGTATGCATTTTCTGCATCATGATGACAACATGGTTGAATTACGCAACTAGGTTTTCATAGGGGAACGAGGTCTCCAAGAAGGTATGTTATACATTTTCAAAAGAAGTCATGTGAAAAATGTCAAGATATGTTGTGCCTTCCAGCTCTAGTAGTTCACAGAAAAACTGACCACAAACTGTTGGGATGAACATATGGGCAGTTTCGGCCAATCGACCTTGTATCACAAAACATTTGAAATTGAACCAGAACTCCTGTATTCTTTTTAGGAAATTAATGCTGGGATTAAGTTCCTGTTTTCAGTTGTGTTTGTTTTTTTTCATCAATCTACCTATAGCTCTTGTGGATCTAATAATATTCCATCTCTAACTGGATCCGAGACCAATACCCATATCCCTGCTTAACCAGATAGATATGTTTAGTATGTGTTAATGAAAAAGTGCACTAACCATAAACGCTTAAGTTGAAACAGAAGGGAAAGACAAAGTGGAAAACCCAGAAAAGGATATTTACTGAATACAGGTTTACCTTGGGCTTTGGGGTGGGGGAGGGGTGAAGTGAAGTTTCCTAGTTTCAGTTGTGTATTCATTCGTTTCAATAATCAATTCTATACCTAATCGAGTCCAAGACCAATGCACATATCCTTCTTAATCTGATGGATATGGATTGTATGTATGAAAAATATGCAAACGGTTCCTCAAAGATCTGTGAACTAAAAGAGTAGGAATGCAAAGAGGAAGAATCAAATAGGAATGTACTTCTTATTAATATAATTTCTTTTTTTATGATCAAAAAAAAAAAAAAAAGAAGATATGTAGTACATACAGCTTTACCTTAATAAGGAATTTAAATTTATAAATAAATTTTAAAAAAGGTAACCGATAGGCAATTCCAACTTTGCCCCTTTTGATTTCAGGTTCACTTGACTATAGGCCGTCTAAATTGCAGGAAATGTAAAAGAGGGTGTCTAAAAGGTAACTTCGCATCTCTTAAAGATCATGCATACAGGCAAATTCCAGCAGTTGTTCTCCTTTCCTAAAACAAATTCTTCTTTTATCAATAAAAAACTACAGCAGATCTTGTGTAGGTTTTCAATTTCTCATGGCAAAAGATTCCTTGTGAAGCAACTAATGTCTGAATATTAATCAAGACCATAGCAAGTTAAAGCCTGAATAGGACTTTTACTTATGAGAGAACTAACTGGGAGGTACATCAATAGATGCTTTTGACCTTAATCCTACATTCCAAAAACCATATGCTCATAAGTGCTGCCATTAACTTCATAATATGATGCCTCCAATTACAACCTTGTTTTGAATTCCCAATGTGGCAGCACCGCATATCCAATCTCATTTTATGCGGTTTTCCCACTCAGCACTCCTACTTGCCTACAAACTGCCTATGTTATTATGCATAATAGTAACTAATTATTTTTCCCATGTCAGCTTCCTCTTTTTTTGGGGAAAAAAGGAAAGCCAAGGTAATCAGTTTTAGTTATATTGTCATCTGTGCAACCTGCCTATTAAGATAGATGTGGCACGTTGCATTATTTTTTTTTTTTATTGATAAAAGAAGAATTTTGTTAGAACAGAAGAACTTGATTGTCGACGGATGTCTATTTCGAAGCTTTTGTTCTATTCTTTGTTGCAACTATGTTCTATTCTTGCCAAAGCTTCTTATTGCCATTTGCTTCATATCACCTACCGCAACCCTAACACAGTCTTTATTAAGAGTGTAATTTAAAGCACATCAAATATAAGTAGGAAGAGATATGAAGTTCAAAATTTTCAATACATTGATTCAAATGAAGTTGATGACTTCTATGCTTATACGGGATTATGAATAAGAACAGAAATAATAAGTCTAAGTGAATTCTGGAAGCCACTGCATCGCAGCAAGCTTGAACACTCTAAATCAATGCATACTTGCTATAATATAAGATAAGAAATAAAAACAAACAAAGAATCTTCCCCTCAATCCATGGTTTTTAATGAAAAATAATATCTTCGTACCTATCTACTATTTCAAGCATTAGAAACTGTATAGAAGTGAGCCATGTGTTATCTTAGATGCACATTGATGTGCGAAAGAAATAAAGAATTGAGTGAAATGGAAGTTTAAAAGCTGCCAAAAGCCAAACCTTTTTCCTGTTGAAATCTTAGAAATATTGAGGAAATAGCCTCTTATTGGTCTGAAAACCACCCCTTATAAGTAGGGAGGACGGTCTATTCTAACAGTAGTATAGGTCAACGATATATGCACGGCATTCAATAATTCATAGGTTCCATTTAAATTACTTAAATTTAGTTCTTAATGAGTAAATAACAAGTCAGCGCTCTCATGATTTTAGTGATTGCAGTAAGTAAATGTTAGTGGGAAAATGATTCCTAATCATCCCAAGCATACTTGTACTAGGTGTGAGCTCTTAAAACTTTTACGCCATGGATTTAATAACCCTTGTGCTACTTGTCAGACCACATATACGTATCTGTATTTTCTCCTGCTGAACTTTCAACTGTGATCCATTTGAGTTTTCAAATAAATGGAGA
The DNA here is from genome assembly GCA_016624345.1 of Platycodon grandiflorus. Taxonomy (NCBI): domain Eukaryota; kingdom Viridiplantae; phylum Streptophyta; class Magnoliopsida; order Asterales; family Campanulaceae; genus Platycodon; species Platycodon grandiflorus. Next base: position 31,484,775 of record CM028363.1, read on the forward strand.
GAAAGGAAACATGATACATTCAAGTATCAAAAATTGAGAAATAAATCCAAATTAGTCTATGTTGAGCTCTATTAATCAAAATTAACAGCTTAAGATAAAAATACCTATCAAAATGAATCCAAAAAATTTTTAAAATTTCTACAGAAACACTTCAATACAGTTACATCTCAAAAGATGTACAGAGATTTATTTGAAAGTTAATATGTATCAAAGTTACACGGTAACCTATCTTTATCATTAGTAGCTCAGTGCTATAAATATGTTGCAGCATAACTATAATGCACTTCTCATTTCCAAATTAGAGATTTTAAATATTACTGCCTCCATGCTTAAGTGAGTAACCTCCTTGAAATGGAACAAACTATATAAACTTGTGTGTGCCTTGATACTGTGAACTGCTTTTATTCCACTTCTACCCTCCTTTATAATAGATTTTAAGTTCTTATTTTTATTTTTTTATTGGAAAAAGAAAGACTATATTAATAAATGGAAAGGAACAAAAGGATACAAGAGACGGACGAGGTGACCATGGAGCAAAGACAAGTAAAATGAATGAAAACCCAAAGGCTGATAGACTAAGAAATCAAAGCAACCCATTCCCGAGAATCACATTAATTGGCACCCCTCAAAAAGCTCCCTGAGCCAAAGCCCGGAGAGAAGCCATATAAACGACTCTAGTGGATATACCAAAAGGAAGTAGACACTTTTATTGAACATCCCAAACAGGAATAGTGGACACTCATTTGCAGGAAAATGTAGTATAGATTTTCCATCGCAGAAGTATCGGAATGTGTTCTATTATCCTCGTTGAATCTCAAGGAGATTAAATTCATCTTATGGAGGACGTAGAAGTATTTCCATCAATATCTATGGTTCATTTCCAAATGATGCAACAAAAGTAAAAGCAGTACTAATTTTATCAACACTTCCAACTATAACAGTCTATCTATATATATCCATCACAAAGGCTTAGCATGTAAATTATCTGCCTTTACGGATAAGACTGCTATATCTACAATACAAGACTATAAGCTGGCATTGTAGTTTGAGTAAAATTTTCAAATGGCCTGGTGACTAATACAGTAATTGTGGACATTATGACAGTACTGACACTTCACTTGTAACTATTTATTCATGACCTTTAATTCAAATTTGTTAAGAATCCTAGTAACTGATATTCACAAAACAGAAAAACCACATTTTTACCAGGTACCAGTGAGACGCCTAATCTTCTACATCCTCAAATGTGATTCTCTCTAGTTTAATAGGCTGAGTTTGCAGATAGTGTCCAGTGCCCATCAACTGGTGTGTTTTATCTATAAATGCATCCATCTCAACTTGTTGAAGATGGTAATTCATATAACTGTCAATGACAAACTATGATGGTTTAGGTACAGTGCTTCAGTACTTACAGCGACCTCCCGGCCTTTAAACTTTAGCATTGTGTTTGCGCACACTGCAGTATTTTGGGACTTTGAGACACACCTAATGTTACAGAAAACCTTTTATGCTGTTTGTTCATTCATAAAGCTCTTAAGCAGTATCAGGAAGCAGTTTGTTTAATATCTCAAATCTTGATTTTGTGCTGAAAAATAAACATAGCCATCCAAAGCACAAAAGAAGAAAAGACGCAATCAGAATGGCAGAACAAATAAATGAACAGCCAAAAAGAAAAAATCAACCACACGAATATGGATACAAACTGTAAAAAGGCCAGATAAGTGGCAAGTCATCCCGCTTCAGAACTGAATTCAAGCCCGAGAAAAAGACAAGCTATGTGATTTTATGCACCTTTTTGCTTATTTTTATTCCCAAGGTGTTGCTTTCCCGCAAAACAGAAAGCCTGAGCTGTAAAGGGTATACATCTCCCATATCATCCTCTGCAGCTGAAAAACTCCGGCCATCCTTCACCATACCTTTAAAATTACTGTGCCTACATGGAGTGGAAGAACAATGCCAGTACTGAGAGATCAATCAATTCCTGAAGCATCAGAATATGACTTATTTCCAGAGAGATATGTACTTTGTTGTAAATAGCAAGAAGAATATGCCCGCGAACAAGCATATAATCAAACATTTATAAGCACTAATCAAATTACACAAGTATGTGACTAGTCTATAATCAACTACCATGCAGCTCTAACAATTCTAGAAAAAGAATAATAAACACAGTAAATGAACAAATTTAATTTCTAGAATCGGTTTCCCCCAAAAGAAAAGTATGACGTTTGTACAATCAAGTGCAATGTGAGATTTTCTGAAACAGTAATTAGGAACCCAAGTAAAAAATGCAACAACTTTCCTTTCAAAAGATCGCAGCAACATACTATGAGATTCATCAATTAAAAAACCATCCCACTTTGTTTTTTGAGATGCCAGATAGAGCATATATAGAACAGTTACTAACATGGTTACGAAGCAATTATAGTTCCCAATCGGGCAAGAATAACAACCTTAACTAAATTTCTGGTGTTTCACCAGTACATCAACTCAAAGAAGGAATTTGAGTTTATGAAGCGGAAGTAAAAGAATTTCACCACAGCATCAAATGCAACCAGTTCATTCTTTTGAATCAAATCCATTAATACCAATATCTAAAAATTTGTACATTTCTACTAAAACTGAAAAAATGGAGACATAGCAAACAGACCATTTAAGCGCCTGCAGCCACATTTCTCCAGGAACCAAAGCAAAGTCACGACCAGATATACCGACTTCCCCATTCTCGTTATCCTGCAAAGACGGAACGTCGTCTTTCCTAAGATTAAAACAAAGATCTGGATTAAATATGTTGCTGATCATCTTCATTGGCCCATTTGAAATTGCCGGAGTGGCCGTGTACGGAATCCCCTTCTTCCCATCCAAATCAAGCTCTGAACAACCAGACTCCTGTGCCTCCTTCCACCACCTTCACACACAAACACACACAAAATTCATACATAAAATCAGAACATCTAATCACTTGAATTTTAGTCTGATAAACGGAGGAAATCTAAGCAATGAAGCATATTCAAAAATAATGATAATAATAATAATAAATTAATGGGTGTGTGTGTGTGTGTGTGTTTTGGATTGGAAAATTGGGATTTGAAATGAGGGATTGAGTTACCGGAAAGGGACGAAGTAGACGCGTTGGTCATCGTTATGACCGGGATTAGAGACGGAGTTGGTGCTATGTTGTTGGGAAGAAGTGTCGCCGGAGGGGGAATCTTCGGAGGGAGCGTCCATTTTTAAGGGGGAGGGGAGTGAGCTTGCTCAGATTCAAAAATGGCGGAATTCAATTTTGCATGAAGGAATGTTGACTGATGCTGCTCAGCTATTTTAGATTTGAGAGAGAGGGAATGGCGGAGTTGCAGAGAAACAATTGGAGCATGTGTGTGTGTGTGTGCGTGTGTGTGTGGAGGGAAGGAAATGAAAATAATTTAGTGAACTTCTTAAGACAAAGGAGTGAGAAATGCGATCCAAGGGGGTCTTTATGTTTTCTTTTCCTCCCAGGTTTTTCTTTTATGTTTTAAAAAAAATTTGATATCGGAACGTAATTAATTTACAGATTTAATTTACAGTAAATATTAAATTATTGTACAATACAATTATTAATACATTGATAGGTTGCTCGATACAACACTTTGATGTTTTAATTTAGCATTTAATTTTCTAATTACAATATTTTATGATATTGTCACTCTGTCTTAAAAGAAGATTTACTTTAAAATTGTATTTGATTAACTTGATTAAATATTGAAAAAATTCAAACTTTACTTGTTCTTGAGAAATTCTAACAATTGTTAGTGATATTATTCTTAATATTGGTTCAATAATTAAAAATATATATTAACTAGTGGGTTAAATAGTAATAACTTGATCGTGTGATGGTTTTCTACTATCCTCAAATATTGCCTTTGTCGTCAATTTGGCCTTTCCTACCGTTAACATTAAGATTTCTGTTAATTTATTTTCGATATTTCTAGAAAACCCTTATAAAGTTCAATTAATGTCCAACCAAACAAGATCTTGATGAAAAAAGGTAAAAAAAAACATAACAAAGTCGTCCTACAACCTTGACACATACACTTGATCTCTCATTTCTTTGAGTGTTACCACATATCGCACATTGTCGTCGTCCTCGCCTCCGTCCTTGTCTCAACCACATTGTTGTTGTCGTCTTTGCCATATCGTCGTCACCTCTATCGCTAGACTTCGTCATCATTTTGGTTACATCGCCATTGCCTCCGTCTAGTTCATTATTGCCATCGTCTTCACCATAACCTACTAATACAGTTGTTGTCGTGACTCAACCACTAAACCACTCTGGAGCCCCAAGCTTATAATCTCTCAACCCCTCTCGCTCTAACTCCGTCGCTGAGTTTCCTCTATTTCACAATACTCTCTAGGTTCCAGCTAACACCAACACACTCCCTACTTTCATTTCAGTTAAACCAACACCAGTGAAGCTACAAGCCATCAGAACAACCGTGATCTTCAATTGAGACCTCTCTTCTTTTTTCCAATTTTTTTGGTATTAATTTATGACAATTGTCAACTTACCGTTTTGTTTTTAATTTCCATCCCTTTTTTTTAATTTCAAAGTTGGGTCTTTCATTGTAAAAGTTGCAACCGATGTCATTTGGATATGGTAAGTATTAATATCAGTTTACTTATAGTTCCATTAATTTTTCTTTTTCCCTTTTGAAAGTGGGATTCATAATTGTTTGTCTCGGTTTGAAAATAAGAGTTTCTCCAATGCAATCATTTATCTAGTACTAAAAAATACTAGACAAGTAGGAAAAATAGATTTTTTAAAAAAATCTCTCCAATGCAAACCTCTAATGCTGAAGTAGAGATGATGTGGCCTTTAGTTGGGAAGACATCATCGTGATCATCTACTTCTAGAGGGTCACCTAGAGGATGTTTTTTCATCCACATCATTTACTGTCAGTTTTTATTTTTATTTTTTACCGTCAATCAGTTACAATAGGAGTAATTTTTATTTTTTACTTTTATAAATAATTGTAAAACAATGACACATCTGAAATAATGTTCTAAAAGAAGTCTTGCATTGGAGCACATTTAGAAAGAGGACTCTACCAATGAGCTCTAGCTCATCTGGTACCACTCACTTCTCTTAACGGAGAGGTCGAGTGTTCAAGTCTCACCAGAGACAACACCCTGGTACTTAAAATTGATGGGTGTTCAAGCCTCACCAGAGGCATCGTTGTTGTTCAAGCCTCACCAGAGTCACCGTTGTTGTTCAAATCTCACCAAGACCCATTTAATACTGCTCACCAGAGGCACCGTTGTTGTTCAAGCCTCACCAAGACCCATTTAGTACTGCTCACTTCTCTTAACAGAGAGTTGAGTGTTCAAGTCCTACACCATAGTCACCCTGGTACTTCACTACTCTCAGCGGAGAGGTCGTGTGTTTAAACATTTTGTTCTAGCCACGCCAAAAGCATCATAAAGTCATTGTAGCCTTTCAGGCATTAAATAATAATAATAAAGGTTGGGGTAAGGTCTATGTCCCTTCAACCTTTAAAAAAAATGAACTTTCTATCTTTTAATTTTTTTGCCATATATGAAAGAAGTCTTCTTGTTTAAACATATCACATAAAAAACTGATAATAGCATTGGAGATGCTCTAATGTGCTTTCTTTGTGGCATCTAGTTCAGGAAGTGGAGAGGTTGAACGCGAAGTGGGTAAGGGAATTTTGGTTAATGTATAATAATTTTGTTATATAATTTTTTACGGATGGGAGACTCAAACTAAGATCGAAAGCCAAAACTAAGGACCATAAATGCAAACAAAGATTGTTAGGTACAGAACTGCATTACTATTTTATTATAAATAATTATTTAATATTGTGTTAGATTGACTTTGCAAGTGAATTACTCCATCCGATCCACTTCCACCCAAAGAGTCCACGCTTTCAAAGTCTAATAATTAAGAGATATATGAAGAGTATTCGAGTTGGTTATAGTTACAAAAATATTTGAATATAGTTGTTAGGAATATATCTGCACAATATTTGTTATATATATTTGCATATTCCAAATCGTGATTTTCTCGTCACCATTATAGGGCATATTTCACGAGTGGCTAAAAGGGCTGCGTACCGGTTAGCGTGACAACTCGTTGAATATTGCATAGGTCATCAAACTAGGAAGTCTTTGTACATATCTGAATCTTTGTCCTACCTACTTATGATGATCACACATGGATTAGCTCTACAAGTACAAGCACCAGCAGCAGACATCTCACTAGCAGATATCTCATCAAGCAGTTACTCGATTCAGCAGCCTTCAATTAGTAGACCTTAAGGTCTGGAAGCTCCGGTGTGTCAAGAAGGCTGATGATGTGGAATCGGAAGACCAGCTCAGATCTAAGATATTTATCAACTAGATATTAAATGTATCTAGTTGATCAACTTTAAAGTAGACTTCCCAAACACACTTCTCAAATGATCACAAGGGCAAATTAATTATGATTTTCCTATTTGTGTATCCTGAAGAAAAAGTATCAGTACTGCAAAAAGTGCTTTTTAATTTAAAGAGGAAAGCTAGTCGTTTCTTCAAAGCTGCCACGATTACAGGGATTCACAAAAGCATTTTTGTAGATCTCCTTTTCAGCATAAAGATACGTCCAAATATCCAAGCCTCACTCTTATCCATTGGATATTTCCTCTCCTGTACTTGATCCCAACTTTCAAGATAAATCAACGAAGGACAAGCTACAGTGCACTAGCACTACTCACAGAAGGCCTGCAACGACAAATTTTATCCAACGACAGCCTGTTTCTTTGAATAGTATTCAAAGTCAAGATCTTCAGGAAGATTTCTTTAACCAACAGTCCTTAAGATGTACTCTGATGTACTAGAAGACAAACACTCCAACGGTTAGAAATCCATTCAAGTCTCAACGGATCCTTTACCTCTTCGCCTATAAAAGAAATCCCTCATCCCTCTTCCAAATAGAGCGGCGTACACCAAAGCGACTGTGAGGTGGAAAAAATACAAGTGTAAGAATAAATACTTTATGTGTGTGAGATCGATCAGAAATTCACAAGGCAAGAAACTTCGCTTAGTCAAAAATTCACTTCTTGATTTGAGTTCTTTCTTCCTTCGAAAGACTCAGTCTCTATTGCTCTACTCTAGATCTACACAGAGATTAAGCACCCAACCGGACGTTGAAGACGGAACCTGCTTAAAGATGTCCGATGAAGATCACGAGCTAACAATCCACATTGCATTCATACCGGCAAACTTGTATTCCATTGCAAGAGTAGTTAGTTGTGCAATAATGTGTCATCATAGTTGGTCGAGTGTTTTGCACTCATTTGTTCAAATACTTACTATTTGAACAACCCATAATACTGTCTTCTCACATTACTCTCACATTGGCACTGCCATTTCCCTCTCCCTAAGGGACTTGAAATTGTTAAGGTGAGAGTTCCTATGGATGTCTTCCCTTTCCCCTTATGTCTTCTTTTCCATGAAACTTTGTAAGGTTGATAGGATAGAGAGTCTAGGTTGATGTATTAAGCATGTTTACTTTTGAGTAAACATCTACTGAATTTTAATATTAAATATATTTCTCTACATTCAGCCTTTCCTGTATTATTTGTTTTACATATTAGGCAATTTGTTCATGGAAAAGATAGTTGCATCTAATGAAGATCTAAGTCTGTTATTGTGTTGTATTTGTTCTAATCTAGTCATAGCTACTATGATCTTCCATGTTATATATATATTTGTTGTAAGTCTTTCTACTGTACAACTAATTTGAAACAACAAATATTATAACATCAATTTTCAAGCAGCTGCTTAAGTCCACTGTGATAGAGTAACAAAAGTCTGTTGAAGCAAACCTGCTGATCTAGCATCAGCAGAGTTGCTCTGCGAGAAAATTGACCTGACCCCATAAACATTTCATCTTTGTTCTTAAAAGATATTTCAAAATAGGATGAAATTTTAAATAAAGGTAATATAGACTATTCAAACCCCCTTCTAGCATATATTCTGAGCATACCTACGGGACCTAACAATAGTCAAGATATTTATACTATATGTGGAGGGTAAAATTTAAAGATTTAAGGAGATTATAGGCATAATTTTTTAAAGTAAATACTTTAAGTGGAGCATCTCCCAAAATAAAATAGTCGACTATTTGTCTTGAACGGAGGGAGTACAATTTTTTTAGACCGGGAGTATTATACTCTTTCTGTCCTAAAATGAGTGTTATTTTTGAAAACAATTTGTTCTAATTACCATGTTCCAATGTGCACTTGCAACGCTATAAGTGAACACTAACAGTAATTATGCATATATGCTAGTACTAAACTTGATTAAAATTCAACTTTCTTAATTTCTTTGGAAAAAGGGACGAATTAATATATAATTTGGTCCCTGAACTTAACCTTTCTTCCTATAATGGTCATAAATGTCTCAAATTTTTTATATTGGTCCTTGAACTTAACTTTTGTTGCCGTATTAGTCCCTCATACCATTATCTTAAACAGAATCGTTAAAAAAATGTACAATGACACAATTGCCCTTACTTAGAGGATGACTACTTTGTTGCTTTTGTAGTTGGATGATTCGCTTCAAATGTATGTATGGTTCTTCTTCAAATATATGTATGGTTCTTAGTTACAACTTTATTTCTATAATTTTCAGTGGATGATAAATGTATTATAAACAGTGTATACAACTATTAGCGGTTCAATATTTCAAAATCTCTTTTTTTTAATTTTAATATTTTATTATTGATTTTCTTATGAAATAAATGAATTATAATTTTATTATTTTTGTCATTTAGTTTTACTAACCCCTACAAAATCTCGAGATCTGGTCCCATATTGATACCGACATACCGTACCATAGGCACGGGCACAAAGACCTAGTATATTATTCATGTTCAAAACAAATATTTAACAATTTTTTGAATTATAATTAGTTTGTTTTCTAAATATAATTTTATTACTCCTACTATTTTGTTAATTATTTGATATATTATTTTAATACAAGTTTTTTGGTAAGTAGGCTTATTTATTTAAATATAATTATATACTCCCTCCGTCCCTAAATTATTGTCTTTCTTTCCTTTTTTGTCTGTCCCAAAATAATTGTCTTGTTTGAAACTTTCTTTTTTAGGACATCACTTTTACCATTTTATCCTTACTTTTTCCCCTACTTTAATTATGGGCCACATACACATGCATGAACATTAAAGAAAATTATATATTATACTAATATTAATAATCAAGTCAATTATTTTTTCTTAATCCGTGTGTCGGGTCAAACAAGACAATAATTAAGGGACGAGAGGAGTATTAACCATATCAGCAAACAAATATTGAGATAAGAACTAGGTAAACTCTCCCTCTCTCTCTCCCCCCAAACAAACCCTTCCCAGCCCCGTCATCTCTACCCCGTCCTTCTTCACACCTCCTGTCACGCCCCGACCCAAAATCCTATACGGACTCCCGAGTCGGTGCGTGGTCTGAATTCTGTAACAATAATTAGCAGTGAAAATTCTGCTAAAAATCGGAGCTCATCTATATTCTCAAGCCAACATCTTATATATTACTGTCTCGAGTCATTGATCTCGAAACATCTTATAACAACTTAATCAGAGTTACACAGCTGGGTGTAACGGCATGACAACTTGTGCCAACTACTAATCATACATACGTAGCTATGCCACGTAACCTTAGCAAACGTATTTATCCCACCGCTACATAGCTCTATAGAGCTATTGTCCTGAACAGCATCTCAACAAATCCCTTCTCGTAGATCCCACAGCGTCTGCTCTATCTGCTTACCAACCTCAGGAAAACAAACAAACACAGAGTGAGTCGAAGACTCAGCAAGTTACTAAATGCAATTACATGGCATGTGATCATGCAGCATGTCAACACAAGATATAACAATGCTTTACATCTAATCTCAGTTGAAAGCAATATATCACAATAGCAGATAATTCCATATGCATGATAGGCTCAGCTGCCGCCAACCGTCCCATACCAGTTGGAGACCGCGACCACCTCATACATATGAAAACACATTATAATACCATGCAATATCAGAGGCTCAAACGCCGCCAACCGTCCCATACCAGTTGGAGACCATGACCAACTGACATACATGGTTAACATATAACAGATAACTTACAGTACTCTTATCAATGTCGAGATATGCCTCACATCCTTCTTTACTTTTCATCATTACTTTTCTTGTCTGTACATGTTCTGCCATTGCAGTGCAAGTTCCTGAATAAAAACCTTTACTTGTTTCATGGGCGGCTCCACCTCTACGGGTAGCCCTTTCCTCATGACTGGTACCATGGGTGGCTCCACCTCAACGGGCGCCCTTTCCCTGCGTCTAATTGTCGTTATTTGCGACGACAATCGGGATCGTAGTATGCCAGTGTCGCCCTATTGGTTACGACAGTGGGACTACCTTCTACCATGGCCAGTGGTAGGACCATTACTCGTCCACGGTTTTCACCGCGCATCATGATTTTCATCATGTATAACTTGTCCACGGTTTTCACCATGCATCATGATTTTTATCATGTATAACTTGTCCACGGTTTTCACCGTGCATCATGATTTTCATCATGTATTTCATGCATCAATACATTCCCGGTAATTACTTTGGTTCTCATTATCATAAACAAGTAGATGTTTACTTGCTATCATGCTTTAATTTTATGAACAAGTAGATGTTTACTTGTATTAATCTCATGCTCACATATACAAAATATTTACTTCTAGTGCATGTTAACATATCACATATCATTATGATCAAGCGGATGTTTACTTGCCATTAATTATTCTCGAGCACATTCGGTCTCATATACATGTCATTTACTCTTTACACATATCATTATGGTCAAGTAGATGTTTACTGCCATTAATTAGTACGTCTTAGTGCTTGTTAATACTAAGCACATTACTAGTCACATACACATGCTATTATTCTCTTCATATACCATATCACATGTCATAGCCCTTAACATTTATCTGTAAGCAGCTATCATTACTTTACTAAACTATCTTTGTTCCCGTTTTACAATAGATCCCATTACTATCATCATATTAACCATTATTTGTGACGTGATACTTTGTATCCCGTACTCATTTCATGTCCACTTCACTGTATGTCATAGTATTTTTAACATTATAACGTTATTAATGTGTCTCTTTAATATTTTAGGGACACTTCATATAATACCCACTAATCATATCACTTGCTAATAACTAGTACACATATGATCATGGCATGAGACTATCTTTAGTTTATCATGCATATACTTTAAAATAGGAGGGGTTAGTAACTTACCTCTTTTTGAAAGGATTCTCTTATTAAATATATCGCTCCCACGAGTTGGTTCGTCCGACTTTTGAGCAACCATTTATCCCAAGCACGTGTTACTTTTACAAATAGTATATGAACTACTTGTCTTTTATAGCATGAGAACTATTTTTAGTCTATCATGCAATATTTAAAAACGAGGGTTTAGTAACTTACCTCTGGCGCTTTTCCTTAATTAAACTTTACCCGAAAATGATCTACTCATCGAACACATCGTTTCTACGGAAATCGGTTTATCCAAATTCTGAGTGGTTGAGCATCAAACGAGCCTCGCCGGAAATGATCTACTCGTCGAACACGTCGTTTCTACGGAAATCAGTTTATCCAAATTATGAATACATGAGCACCAAATGAGCCTCACACCCGAGAGAAGTGAAAGAAGTGTGTGTTTTAGTGTGTTGTGTGTGAAAAGTATATGAACAACAAGGATTTTCAAGCCCTTTATATAGGCCTAAGGTAAGCAGGTGAGTCACCATAGCAGCTGCCACATGTCGAGCCCACAACGACGACTCATCAAATCATAGCACGAGGTGTCGTAACAAGAGAAATCCTTACATGATGACTCATCATTCTTGTTGATGAGTCAATACTTAAGCATGAGGTGTCATCACAAGAAAAAACTTCAACATGATGACTTATCTAGCCAAGCACGAGGTGTTAAATTTATCCGATTTCATCTTTATCCACTTGTTTGATCTTATCTTGCTTTGATCTTATCCTTTCTTTTTTCTTTCTTATCATTTCGTGATACTTATCCAACTTCCAATCTTATCCAAATTTTCTGTCTTCTAGCACCCAAGACATATCCAAATAAATTTAAAAAAAATCCCAAAGGACTCTAGAATGATTCTAATACCCGATATAAGATAAAATAAAGTCGGGGTCTTACACCTCCCCCAACCACCACTCCAAACTCCTCGTCACCATTACTCCCTAGATCTTCTTCGTCCTTGTCTACAACAACATATTTACTCCACCTTTTTCATGCCATTACTCCTTCCTCCTTCCTCTAGATCTGTTCCGCCATCGTGAACAACAACCCGGAGTGTCACCTCTACGACGACGAAATGCATGTTTTCTCTCTCTAGACGTTAATCTCTCCTTTTATTCGAATGACAATTTACCTCGTTGGAAAATTTCCCCCTCGATGAAATGCTCCACCTTATTGGAACCAAACGGTGTAGCTTTTGAGGATGTTAAAGAGCTGACGGAGGTCGGATTCGGTTTTTTGGATGATGGAAATGAATTATTTACCTCGGTGGGACATTTCTATGACGTTCATGTTGTAGCCGCGATAGTTGTAGAGCATAGATTCGGGTTTATGGAGGACTTCGGAAAGGGTGGCAGTACCAACGGCGAAATTGAAGACGAGTTACGAGTGATAATGATGCTATGTAGACTAGTGTTGCTAAGGCATATTTATTGTACATGTTGGGTTGTACCATTTTTGGCGACAAGAGTGGGAATCGAGTTCCTAGTGCCTATATGGAATTTCTAGACAAGGTTGATAAGATACCGAAGTATGCATGGGGAGCTGCAACCGTTACCTATTTATATCGATAGTTGGGCATGACATCTCATTAGTCGTGTAGGCAGATGGCGGGATATACAACACTATTGGAGGTAACAAATTTATACTAATGTAAATTTCATTTTCCATTTATTTGATTCACACTTATAACGAGATATATATTTTTAGTTGTTATGATAATGTACTGTATTATTTTTTGTTGTAGGCTTGGATATATGAGAGATTTCCTTGTTTTTAACCTCCACATAACATTGACTACGACGTCACTCAGCCACTGGCTCGAAAGTGACAACCATTATCCAGAGGCACCGGACATAACACACTGCAGGTGTACCGAAAGAGACTTGATGTCCTAACAGCCGATGAAGTGAGTTTAATTGTAATATTATAACTTTCATATTAATCTATCTATCAAGTAATGTTATATTAATTTAACTGTGTTTAATGCAATATTATAATGCTATGTTAATGGTAATAACTTTTACTATGTTTAATGTATGTAGGTTAATTGGACTCCATGTTCTGTTTTGGTACGCGAGACCTATCCATTTCACCGGATCGCTTATTACCATGGATGCTTATCCGCGCCGAGTGTTGTGGAGCCATACAATCCAGATCGAGTTCTTAGGTAATTCAGTTACGTCCAGACGATTCCCTTCCCTCCGATTTCTGCTGGTCTTGGTTTACGACACAACAAGAACATTGCCAAGCTAATGCAGCAAGTGCCATATTATCGTCAATGGCAGAACCATATTTTATCTAATAATAGCCTCGGTCAAGAAGTCATCCCATCGAGTGCGTGCTCAGATGACTATTTACAGTGGTACACAGCATATTCACATCCGAAGATGCAAAATCCAGCTAGGCAATCTACGTTTATTTCTGGCGTAGATGTACATCGTCCATTGGATTATCCCATTATGTTTAGGTCTGTGGTTGATGCAATACGAGAGCCGACATTAAGATATAGATCAGGCGACAGGAGTATCTCCTACGAAGAGTTTGGGTCAGCCCTTGACCAAGCGTACGCTATATTGGCTCCTAATATTAGGGATGTGGGTCCTTTAGATCGGGCAGGTCCTTCAGATCGGGCGGGTCCAAGTTGTCGTCGTAGGCATGCACGACAGTGAAGTGATGAGATAGGTTGTTTATGTACAAACAATTTTATGTATAAACATCTTTATATAGGTTAAAAAGTGTATGTATGTGTTATGAAAATGAAAATGAAAATGTTTATGTGAATTTTTATGTAAAAACCTCATTTTCGTTATGACTGTGTGCAACAGTCTGTTGCACACTAAAGACTGTGTGCAACAGTCTGTTGCACATATCTGCTCCAGACTTAGCATTTTTTCTAAGTTTTTCATATCAAGTTCAATTACCTGTTCAATGATTAAACATATACATTTCCTAACAAAATAAATCTAACATAAACAACAACACATTTCATAACGAAAATGAAGTTCATACATAAAAATTCACTTAAACATACATAACATTTAACTTAAACTTTTTAATAAACTTAAACATAATGAATTTCTAACATAAACTTTACTATTCTAATACAATAGGTGTACGCTTATTGCTAACACGACTATTTCCTACACTTTCATTGTACTTAGCCCATCGTTCACTATAAATTTTATTCCACCCTTTAGCCATGACTTGTTTATAATCAGTCCATCCGCTTGCCATTGGTGGTAATGGGGCATCGTCGCGTAAGAAGACCTATACAAATTCAAAAATTATATCAGTAATTTAACAATTATATTAGTAAGTAACAGACGATATTCATACAAAATGTGAGTTTTATACCTAAATATAATGGTCCCCGTTCACGAATGCAATACAGATCAACTTTGGTTCGTCGGGGGCTTCGCTTCTCAACGGTAAAAACGTCAAAGATGAAGTATTTGAAAATACAACAAAGCACACATTGTAGAATGATGCTACTAAGTAACCCATCTCCAGAGTCTGAAACCAATGTTGCTTTGGTGCAAAGTCAGCGTAGCAGTGGAGCATACTTTCAACTAATGCAACTGCTCCGCGTTCCACGAAAACATCTTCGTACAACCCACGGTATGCGTCCAACTCAATAGCTAGTTCTCCTCGAACTCTACCCCAATGTTCTTCATTGTCATATATATGTGCAGATACGGCATGAAAACCGCAATGGCCATCTGCAATGACATTCTTCGTCTCGACGACAAACTCTTGAATCCATATCGGTAGTTGATCGATATAATCACTAGGCTATCCAAAGCGGGTATTTTGGCGAACAACCTATTGAAAAACAAAGTATGTAAAGATTATCTCGTAAGTAAGATATATGTTGACCAAATAACTAAGATTTACCTGCATCATTGTCTTTGGAATAGTAGTGAACATCGGAGGTTTATTTGATGGACCTACTTCATAGGTTACCATATCATCAACCGGAGACGGCGAACAACTGACTTTGATCGATTCCACGTACTCAAACTTGCTCGGATCCCATTTGGTTGACTTTGACTGTTTAGCCTTTACAATCTTAGGACGAGCTTTAGGCTTCGGGCGAGTCTGACTTTCGGAAGTGGGCGTAATTAGTCCGGTTGTTACAGGATTATCTACCTCCATCAGCCTTTTATACATTGCTAACTTCACCGACTCAGGGGCTCCCTTAAACTTAACATCGACATTTTGATGAAGTACACTCCATGCTTCAACTATTTCCCCCCCAACACCAACATCATCTCCCTTGCTTGGTATGAAATCTAATTTTCTCCAAAAAACATCAACCTTTTCGAGAGGAATAGGCTCCTCCAATCTGATATATTAAGATATTTCATGCGCACAAGGAAGACCACATGTCTTTCTCAATGTACATGAACACAATAGAGGGTCTACACCTGTTTCAGGAATACTAACCATTTCATCGTATATCTTGTTCAATGCATCCACCGACACCATACCTCGAAGCGACCTAAATACATTTGACTTGAATTTATGTTGGACGACATTCCTACTCTTCTCGAATGAATCCTTTATTGCAACGCGTGATGTTTCAATGAGCGTGTGAATCTGTCGCCAACATGTCTCAAAGTTACCTTGGCTCGATCCGAGCTGTTTTTTCAACATTGTGTGCTAACTCTCCACCCTGAAAAATAAGATACAGTATGTAAGCTTTTCAAATATGAGAAAGTTATGAAAGCTACGTTTTATTTAAATATACTTATTCGTCGTGTTATTGTCATAATGCATGACATTATTTGTCCAACAAGCCACAAATCTCTCCTTATACGGCAACAACCATTGGTCCATTACATACTTGACCGCAGCCAGGAATTCCTTGAATTAAGATTGTAGTCTTTTAAGTCCGTCTTCAAATTCTGCCTCATTCACTGAAATCACTAATACATTCTAATAGAGATTAAACGCATCCCATTTCTTTTTCGGGCCTAGTAGTTTCTTTCAATTCGCCAAAACATTCCTATTTATATGCCATCGACAAAGAAAATTTGTCGACGAGGGGAACGTTGTCTCAATTGCATTCATTAAAGCCTTTTCCCTATCAGTCAAAATAATAGTGGGTAGGTAAGATTGGTGCATTAGTGATTTTAATATTGTCAAGGCCCACGTATAGTTCTTTTCCCGCTCGCACTCCAAAATTGCGACTGCAATCAGAAATGTCATCTGTGTAGATGTCACACCAACAATCTCCAACAATGGTAATTTGTACCTGTGTTGTCTTATAAGTGCAATCCATGAAGATGACTTTCGAAAAACACCTCAGCAAGTCAATGCTCTTTGGGTAAGCCCAAAAAAGATTCTTCACACTATTAGTCAATTCGCAGCGTTTATCGTAGAAGGTATAACCATGCTCCTTCAACTTGAACATAAGTTGTTGCATTTCAGATCGACCATCACACTCATTAACTCTATTCTTTGTCTGAGCATTGTAGATTGTCTTTATTGTTGACTTATTTCCCTCAAATCTTTGTTTCAATCCAAATAATATGTCCTTGGGCTTAGTATTGCCTTTGGAAAAATCAATAACAAAGGTCTCCTCATATTTCTGCAATCGACCTATATATGAGTGACCCTCCATGTGATCAGCGGTTGGATGATTGTGTTTACCACATTCAACCTATAATGCCCATTCATCAATCGAGACTTGCTTCCCTCTCAAACGGAATGGACAACCACACTTCTTAGTTCCGGTTTCTCTCTTCCTTTTCCCTTTACCCACCACATCATCGACCTTTTTAACATTTTCTACATTTTTAACCTTTTCTTCCTTTTCAATTCGTAATGATGATGGCTCAACCTTGACCTTTTCTTTATATACACCACTACGTTCACAAATCAATAACAACCGAGCTCGTTTCTTATTGGCACCACTGTCCAACCTACCGATGATGATCACAATGCCATGTTCCCTTCCTCTAGCTTGCACCCATTCAATTAATTTATTTCGAGAAATAAAACATTCTTGAGTTGTGAACATATCCGTGAAATCAACGTCGACGGCTTCGTCGTTCACAACATGTTCAAATGCAACAATCTCTTCATTATGAGGACCAAGAACACTGGGCTCCGTAGTTAACGTGTTTGAATCATGTTAAACATTACAAAAAAAAAAATCAAAACCAAAAATCTCTCTTTGAAGTGTGCGGCAGGACCTTGTTACACATTCTATAGAGTGTGTGACAGGACCCTATTAAACATTCTATAGAGTGTGCAGCAGGATCCTGTTGCACATTCTATAGAGGTGCGGCAGGTTCAGGTTGCACACTCTTAAAAGTGTGCGGCAGGGTCCTGTTACACACGACGACCCAGCAGCTCGAAGTTTTTGAAAAAAAATTATTTTTAGCATAAATTAAACGGTAAAATGACTATAAAATGAGTTGTAGTACTTATACAATTCATCTCTTCCACTTCTTTGTGCTCCTTTTCATCAATGTTGATTGATTCATTACTAGGGTTTGAATTTTTTTCCCTCCATTTTTGGTGTTGGGTTTTAAGAATTTTTTTTCAAAATGATGAAGGTGAAAAAGGAGGTGTGAGTAATAGGAGATGGGTATACTTAGTAGTTTTAGGGTTCTCAAAATCAGGAGGGGGATGTGCTTAGTAATGGAATTATTTTAAGGGTAATATAGTCTTTTAAAATTGTGGCAATTTTGTAATAATGGTAAATGGGGTATACTTAGCAATTTTGGGGGTGGGAATAGCAAACACCTATTAACAAGGAGAGGGCTATTAACACCCAATCTTCCTTTCTCTAAATACACCCTTTAAATTTAATTATAAAAATATTATTTTGTAAAAAGATCTCAATAACAACAATAATAATAATAATAATAATAATAATAATTTAAGAGCTAGCGGCATTGATGACGTCAAAAACCAGCTCTCATTGACAAAAAATTAGATGCGACCTCGCCAATGATAGAGAAAAGGAGAGATTGGTAGCTGCGAGTTCAATGGGAAGTGAGAGAAAGCAATACTTTCAATGATGTAGAAACATAGATTTAGATCAATGCTGTTTTAGCTTAACGATAAATTTTAAATTTGAACCAATTGAATGCACCTGTGTTAAAAGTAGGTTAAGTTTTTTTTTTTTTTTTTTATAATAAAAACGAATTTACGCTAAATTATTTGTTAAAAGAATAGTAAGCATGTGAAAGCAATAAAAAAAAAAAAATCAAAAAGTATACATTTTCCTATATTTCAAGTTCCTCCTTGTAGGTCGTGTTCGCCTTTGTGATTTTTTTTATGGTTGTAGTTTTTTTTTCTTAGTTCTTTTACATTCTCTCTCGTCAGCCTCATACTCTCTTACTTTTTCACACAATCGTACAAAATTATAATAAATAAATAAATAAATAAAATTACAAACTACGAAAAATATTGCGAGTCCAAAGAGACGTTCTTAAGTTTTTATCTCCCCAAAATAAATATAGCTTACATACAACAATGATTGATTTAATAACACAACCAGCCAATGCACTTTCATAATTTGTTACATCTACCAACCTAAGTCTTTTATGCCCTAAAAAAGGAAATATCAACCCACTTTCATAATTCTTCCATTTTTATCAAATTCTCAATGAAACTGCTGAGTTAATTTATTAAAAGTAAAATGATGACATGGCAAAAAAGAACATGGACGCTAAACGACGCACCCAAAAGCGCTATACGACGCACTTTTTAATGAATTTTTTTAAAATATGACAAAATTACCCTTAATTAGTATTAGAGATAAAAATGATTAGAGTTCTTAATAAATATATATTGGTGCAGTTAGATTTAATGTACTGTTTATTTGTTCGGACAAATTTAACGAACTACTTATGTAATGTACTGTTTGTTAATGTACTGTTTATAAAAACAAACTAAGCTAAAACAAGTATAAAACTCACTTCTCACCTTTCACTCTCACTTTCACTCTAACTCTCACACTCTCACATTTACTCTCACTCTCACTTTATCTCTCACTTTCTCCCTCTAATAATTCCAATCTAAATCTTTATATACGGAGATATGGATTACAACATTAATGAAAACTTTACCGCAGATAGCTATTTTACGGTACGTTTTTCAATTTATTCTAATATTTTTCATTTAATTTAGGATTTTTTTACGGAAAATTATAGCCGGCCCGGCCATATTAATTTTAGTCGGCCCGGCCCAATTAAGTAAAACCGGCACGCCTTTAATCACTATAGCCGGCCCGGCCCATTTGTTATATAGCCGGTCCGGCTATAGGGATTAAAGCCGGCCCGGCCCGCCTTGTTTTTTTTTTTGTTTTTTTGTTTTTTGTAAATAAAATTGTGTTGGTTTTGTTTTGTTTTGTTTTTTTTTTGTTTTATATGTTAAATATAACTCCAAATATAATTACACTATATATACAAATAAAGTAACATACTTTAATTAAAGTGTCTTGGTTTTTTTTTTATTATTTGTAAATTAAATAGTCTTGGTTATTTTTATTTTATTTAATTTTTGTTTTTTATGTTAAATATAATTACACTATATACAAATGAAATAACATACTTTAATTAAAGTGTGTTGGTTTTTTTTTTTGTAAATTAAAGTCTTGGTTATTTTTATTTTATTTTATTTTTGTTTTTATGTTAAATATAATTACACTATATACAAATGAAGTAACATACTTTAATTAAAGTGTGTTGGTTTTTTTTTTTTTTGTAAATTAAAGTCTTGGTTATTTTTATTTTATTTTATTATTTTTTTATGTTAAATATAATAACACTATATACAAATGAAGTAACATACTTTAATTAAATTGTCTTGGTTTTTTTTTTTTGTCTTGGTTTTTTTGTATTTTTTGTTTTGTTTTTATGTTAAATATAATTACACTATATACAAATACACTATATACAAATGAAGTAACATACTTTAATTCAATACATGGACAATTATTTTTTTTTAATGTTACATTATTATTTGCAGGATATTCACATCGTTAATGATGATACGGAACATTTTCCTGATGTGTCACATTTTTTTGCGACTGATGACGTGTTTGCCAGTTGAGAAGAAGTTGAAGCTTGGATTAGAGCCATAGGAAAAGAACAGAATATGTACTTCAAGAATTCAAGGCAGAAAACAAGAGCGGACGGATGTAAAAGGTTGTGGTTTGGATGTGAGAGGGGTGGGGTTTACAAATATGGCGGAGAGTTGGACGAAGCGGATCGAAATTTGAGAGGCACAAAGAAAATAGAATGCCCGTTTGAAGTAATAGCTGTGGAAAATATCCTTGGTAAGTGGAACGTGATCATTAAGAAAGAGAAGGGCAAACACAACCATCCATTGTCGGATTATCACCAGTGGCATAGATCTGAAACGGCGTTTACCGAGAAGGAATTCGGTATGATCAAAGAATTAAGTCATGCAAACATAAAGGGAAAACAGATACTCAACGCCATAAAGAAAGAAAATCCAGAAAATTGCAGCAATTTGAGACAGGTACAGAAATCAATGTGTTAAGTGAGAAATATGTTTAAATAATTGATAACATTTTTTTAGATTCATTATTGACGTAAATTTTATTTAATGCTCGCAGGTGCAAAATGCCCAGCAGAAGATACGAATGAATAAAATGGGCAACATGACAAAGATGCAGTATTTTTTTTATTTGTTAAAGAATTTGGGATACCAGACATGGTTTAGGCATGTGGAGGGGACAAACATTTTGGGAATGTCATGTTTGCTCACCCGAAGGCGCAGGAGTTGCTCACGTTATATCCGTATGTTTTGTGTATGGATTGTATGTATCGGACAAACAAATATGATATGCCTATGTTGGAGATCATTGGGATTACATCGACGGGAAAAAATTATCACGTAGCATTCGCCTTCTTAAGAAATGAGAAGAAAACAAGCTTCTATTGGGCAATGTCGCATCTGCGGATGATGTTTTATAGAGCTGCGGCTCGATGTGATAGTTCCGATCGAGAACTGTCTTTAATGAGTGCTATTGAATTTCATTTTCCCGAGTCAAAACATCTTTTATGTAGGCGACACATATCGAAGAACGTGGAAAAATATTTGGTACGGTGATGAAAAATAAAAGATTTACCAAAGCATTTAGTTCAAGATGGCAAAGGATAGTGCACGCCAATTCTGAGGAGGAATATCAGCTTATGTTGGCTCAGATGGAAAAGGCTTGGAAATGGATCCCACCTCAGGTCACTTACGTGAAGAAGGAATGGTTGGAGCCGTACAGAGATCGATTTGTCAATGCTTGGACCAAAAATTACGTGCATTTTGGAACACAAACTACCAACAGGTACTAGTTTTACATTTATCTTTAATTTAATGGTTTAAGAAATCCAATTTTACATTGATCTAATAATTTTTTATGTGATGTCGTACAACGAGTGGAGAGTGCACATGGGATGTTAAAGAGTTGGTTAAAAACATCGGCAAACAGTTTGGATAGTTTAGTCTGCAGATCCATGACTTGATCGAGCTCCAATTCAATGAGATCAAGACTACATTTGAAAGGGCAAGGAACTTTGATTTGTGAATGAGATAGGTTATTGTTTTTAACTTGAGAGGTAAAGTATCACACCATTGTATTCAACGCTTATCGAAGAGGTTGACGTACGGGGTCGAAAAAGAATATTGGTGCGATCTTTGAAAAATGTGGCTGTTCGTTCAGACTAACACATGGCTTACCGTGTGCACATGAAATGAATTTGTTGGAGGCCGCTAATCTACCGATTGATCCCCACGGTATCCACGTGTTTTGGAGGACTTTACATATGGAGGGAGAAAGATTTGATGAACCGGATGGGAGCTACTCTGTGGCAGATGAATTGCTCAACAACCTTATGTATGATATAAAAAATGTGCCTGAAGACAGAAAGCAGCATTATGCCAGCCAATTTCACGCATACTTTCATTCTCATGCGGCGACAACAGGTACACCTAAACATGAGCATCACAAAGGACGTCCGAGGGAAAACTCAACTAAAAGGGAGTTGTCCGGCTGGGAGCACGTAGATAGGACCTACTCCACTGGGCCAAAGAGTGACCCAATGTCCATCTCCGGTCGAGGTCGAGGTCGTTCTTCATCGATGCATAGTACGGGTAATTCATTTCCATTCCCAGATCAAATACCATCCTTCGTTCATGACTTCATTGATGATTATGTAAATGTGAAGGGAGATGGAAATTGTGGGTTCAGAGTAATTGCCCTATTTCAGTATGGTTCTGAGGAGCGTTGGCTTGATGTGAGACTTGATTTGCTCCATGAGCTCAGGGAAAACTGGGATTTTTATGTACAAGCTTTGCGGGAGCATGTAGTAAATTCAGGAAAATATAGACTTGAATGGTATCACTCTCCGGCACCCGAAGACCATTATTTGGAACTCATGGACTTGGGACTTGTGATTGCGACCAAGTACCAAAAGATCGTCACATGTTGGTCACTTCAGCAGAATACGACATACTTACCACTAAAGTCTCACGTCGAAGAAGGTGCACCGCCAAATGAACAAATAGACTTCGGTTTGGTTAATGGAAACCACTTCATTGCATTATATATGCCTGAGTTCTCTCCCATGCCAAAGATTATACCCGGTTGGAAAAACATTTGTGATCCCAACATTGCACCGGGAGAATTTTCCTTTTTGGAGGCAACGGCAGCAATTTGAACAACATTGGTTTAAAAAGAAAACATAATCAAAATGTTTATCATGTTATCACTTATCCTTGTGTAATGTTACAATGATTAATTATGAACTTTTCTATCTTGTGTAATGTTACAGTAATTAATTAGGCACTTTTCTATCAATTTGAAATGTCCAACACTTATAGAATGTAAAGTCAGGAAAAAGTTTATCATACATAAAGATTGAAACCAAAATATCTTATCAAAAATAAGTAAATAATACATATATTCGTCCTGGCTAAAGTTAAACACCCAACATGTTCATCTACATCTATTCTCTCACTTTAATACACAAGTCATCAAGTGTCTCCCAAAAGACAACTTCGTCCGTTTCCTCCCGCCTCTCGGGATGAAGAAGCTCCAATTGGTTAGCAACCCAGCGCAGCCGCTGCAAGTGTTAATAGTTATGTCAAAATCAAATATAATATGTAATGATTGATAAAAAATGACGATATAAAAAATTAATATAATTACTCACCGTAGATGCTTCGGGTATCTCTTGGGGATCAACTTCCCCAGCAGCATCGGCACTCCTACCCAGCGGCGAGACTCGAGGATGAGAATGCTCCAGATACCAAGCCAAGTAACCGTCAACCGTCTCAGCCGGGTGACTCGCTACAAAGGACCCAATGGCGCTCAAATTGAGCAGAAGAAGTCGCCATTCTTGCCATGCCCTCTTCATAAGATCGTGCCTGCATTTGTACCTATGAGCCTTCCGACCTTTATACACCACACATGGGATGTATATTTGAGACGGTATGATTTGTGTATACCCAAACTTTCGTAGGCATCGATCAGGCATGTACGGCTCGGTAATATCCTTGGAATGAATTATGCCCGAGAAAAGAGTAATTGGGACTTCCGCGGTCGGATTCACATGAAATGGGGTCCACGCCACCTGTATTATAAAATAATTAAACATCATTAATAAAAAAATAACGATATAAAAATAAAATATTATTCTATTCAATGACAAAAAAATAAATAAAATACGTACCATATCAGCAGATAAGCGATTTAGTGCACGTCTATACTCTAGCAGAGCTGTCAGTGACGTCCTAGGTGTCGTAGTGGGGGCCCATCTCAATGAACACGTCAGGTTCGGAGTCCATCCTTGCCTCCTGCTCGGTCTAAATGCAGGAAAATACTCGTAGATCCAAGTCTGAAAAAAAATGCCAATTAACTGTGTTAAAAAAAATTACATATATAATTAAATTTTAATAATTAATTATACACACCTGCAGCAAAGTCAAACACCCTGCGATTTGGGCGGTATTCGACCTAGAAACAATACCCAGCTGGCGGTATAAATATGCTAAGGCAGCTGCACCCCACGCATAACCTGAAACGTCTGCTAAGCTCGCCAATAAGGGCAAATAGTGCACAGTTAATCGGTTCTGGGTCTTGTCCAAAAATAATGTTGCACCCAGCAACCACATAATATAACCCATCGCCCTATTTCTTGGACTTACTACTTCTGGGCTTAAACGTTCCATCAACAGGTTGAATTTAATGCCGCTCGACTTTAGCTGCTGGTTGATCTCAGACATAGTCATTCCTAATAGGGCCGACAGCTGACCCTTGATTCCTGAGATTGATGTGTTCGGGATGACAATATTCCCTGTAACTGGAATCCGTAGAATGTAATGAACATTGTGTAGAGTGATAGACATCTCACCAAATGGCATATGGAAACTATTCGTTTCTGGGTGCCATCGCTCAACAAACGCAGAAAGCAAAGGCATGTTTAGGTGCTGAAACATGCACTGCCTCAAATGTCCTAACCCAGACCCGTTAATAAGGTCGTTCGTCTGACGGCACAATATCACCCATTTAGTAAGGCGATCGGCAGCATTATGACAAATTAACACTTGCCTTTCCTGTTAAAAAAATATCACCCATTTAATAATTATCATTACCAATCTCTTAAAAAATATATTGATAAAAATAATCAAAATTATGCATGAAAATAATTTATTTTACCTCGCCATTCCATATTACATGCGCAATATGGCCAAGAAAACTAGTAAGCAAAGTCGGCGTGGCGGGCCCCCCCTGGATGTGCATCCAATAACATCCACTCATCATCATCGGTATCAACTCCTCGTCCCCGTCCACGACCACGCCCACGACCTCGACCTCCTCGACCAATAGCAACATCCTCGTCATCGTCGTCGTCGTCGTCAGCGTCGTCATCATCATCATCAACATCAACATCATCGTCATCGTCATCGTCACTCCTACCCATCTGGATCTGATAGTTGTGATGCAACTGCTGAAAATGCACAGCACTCATCGCACCCTTTCCCCTTCCAGGCCTCATGGTCGAACCTGTCATCTGACTACTAGCAGAAGGACCCGACTGAAACATATGTCCTCCAATTTCCTCTAATTCTCGTTCTGTCGCCAAATCACTCTCAGCCATTGGCGAAGGACCACCGATATGAAAAGATCCCTGACCAGTCAAAAAAGCTGGTGGAGTCCGCTCACAGTAACACTGGTGGATGATGAACTATCGGTGGAGTCGGCGATCTGCGACAATAGGCCGACTATCCTGCCTCTGCTTCTTACTTGCTTTTGCTCGGGCGGATGCAACTACTATTCGATCCTTCAGCCTCCCGCTATAAGCTTTCTGCCCTGATTGGTCACTACCTCCACTACCACCAACTCCTGACATCTAAAATTAACAATAACAAGTTTACAATTAATATAAATAAACAAATGACAATAACAATTAGCAGAATTATAAAATTTACGTAAAACAAAAATTTAATCTAACAAAAAATAAAATTTAAAAAGTTTACATTTTAATAGAGTTTTGGTTAGGTTAGAGTTTGGGTTAGGGTTTGGGTTTGGGTTTGGGTTTGGGTTTAGGTTAAGGTTTGGGTTTGGATTAGGGTTTGGGTTGGGTTAGGGTTTGGGTTTGGGTTTGGTTAGGGTTAGGGTTTGGTTAGGGTTTGGGTTTGGGTTTGGGTTTGGGTTTGGGTTAGGATTAGGATTAGGGTTTGGGTTAGGGTTTGGGTTTGGGTTAGGGTTAGGGTTTGGGTTTGGGTTTGGGTTTGGTTAGAGTTTGGGTTAGGATTAGGGTTAGGGTTTGGGTTTGGGTTTGGGTTTGGATTTGGGTTAGGGTTTGGGTTAGGGTTAGGGTTTGGTTAGGGTTTGGGTTTGGGTTTGGGTTTAGGTTTGGGTTTGGGTTTGGTTAGAGTTTAGGTTAGGATTAGGGTTAGGGTTAGGGTTTGGTTTGGTTAGAGTTTGGGTTTGGGTTTGGATTAGGGTTAGGTTAGAGTTTTGGGTTTAGGAGTTTTTATTTATGTTTTATAAAGTTTAATCTAACAAAAATATAGCAATTTAAAAAGTTAATAATCAATAATGTATTATACTATATAAAGTGGACCAAAGGAACTTCATTTCTATTTCAAAAAAAAAAAAAGGAGGCCGGCCCGGTTATATTTAAATATAGCCGGCCTGGTTATACTTAAATATAGCCGGCCCGGTTTTCTTTTAATATAGCCGGCCCGGCCCTCTCCGTAAATTCAAATTTTTTTTTCAGTTTAATTAGTTAAAACAATTAACAATTAATAGAAAATTACAAAAATTATAAAGAAACATACCTTTTTTCTTTGAGTAAAATGGTGGAGAAATGTGAGAGATATGTAAGAAATGTGGAGAGAATGAGAGAAAGTGAAGAGAGAGAGCCGGGTGATGTTTAGAATTGGAGTATGGGCTGATTAGGGGGTGGGAGAGGGGGGTATGTTAGTTTTTGTTTTTTAAATTTTTTTTAGTTTAAGGGTAGTATAGTAATTTCATAAACATGGGTGCATTGTTTAGCACTTTTGGGTGCATTGTTTAGCATTCTCCAAAAAGAAAGTGGAATGTTGTGCTCTATCTCTTCTCCTTTTACTCATTCATTCTTTCTAGGGTTTTGATCTTCACTATACACCTACCTGTTCATTATTCTCTTTCTCTCTCTCTTTCCAAATGATTAATTTCATCATAAAACTAATATAAAATGAGAACAACAAAGGCACTTCTTGTTTGAAAATCTTGATTATATGGCTTCAATAAACATTACATGATCTACGATAACAATTTTAGCCAAATGAGTATTCGTGATGATGACTATCGTAACCTATCGTCTTGCTAAGTTATATTTAATTTATTATTTACAATCTTATAATGATGACAATTGAAAATTCATTGTTATAATAATATTCTTACATCGACTGAATAGATAAACATTAATCTTCTTACGAGCTACTCAACCTAATATCAAATGATTTTAGGTTGAAATATTTAATAAAGTCATATTTAGTCGGCTTAAGCCTATGCTCGCAAGATGACTTCTCTCAGCTTCTCACCTCCATGTGAGTTGGGATATTTTAGCAGCAAATATACATTAATATCCTTAATGTCCACATATAACATTACAAGTCCATACTATGATATGATATGTGTCAAAGGTGAAACTAGTAAACTTATACAAAAATAAACTCATTTAGACACAATAAAATTTTAAAAATTCAGATTCATTTAGAGAAGGAGTGAGTATCTCTTTTCAAAATCTTCTCTATCTCTCTACACAATCCAAGTGCTCGACCCTCTTATCTCTCAATAGAGTTAGAGTTTCTCATATTTTCTTTGCGCTTGACCCTCAACTTTATCTCTCAATATACGTAGAACCTCTCAATGTCTTCTATCCTTTCTAATTCTCTTACATGGAAGGTAAAAATATAAAAAAGATTGTCCTACGGATCCTAATCCGTAAGACGGAGTCACTTTTGACCTTAAAAATATCACTTTATATAACTTAAGGATCACTGAAAATTGTCAACCCTAAAAGCGTCACTTTTAGCTTGTCAATTTTCATTTAAATAAAAATTATTACTTTAAATATGTCTTTCTCCCTTAGAAACGTCACTATTCGCTTTAAAAATATTACTTTGCACATTTTGCATCTTAAATGAAAAAAATGACACTTTTAACGTCAAGACGGTCTTACAAAAAACCTACTTTGCATGAAATCATAGAGTCAATCCAAGCCTTGTCCACTACTCTCTCTACTGGTTCATCTACTTGTACCTCCATCTACTTTCTCTCTTCAAAGTCCTCTCTCCACTGCTTCTTCTGCTTGTACTCTTTAATTACCTCGACATCTTATCTCTTAATAGACCTAAGAGTCTCTCATATCTTTTTCACTAGATCCCTAGGTCACATGCAAGGGGGTTAAAAATGGGCACATGAGGGGGTAACAAGAATGGCCCCAAATCAACTAGATAGATAATACAGCTGCTCCACCTAGCATCAAATCATTTTAGATTGGAACCCCGTTTTGAGAAAGCAAAAAGGTCCAATTGTATAACTCGGATTGGCATCCTTACCATTTCTAGGTTCCCTCAATTTCCTCGTACATTGGACGCACGCCACGTATTTACCATGCTTATGTGGCAAGAATCCGAAGATGTATTAAAGGAATTCAGAAATTGAGAGGAGCCAAGTCCTTGTATTTTACCACGCATTACTCTTCTTCCTCCACCAGAAATGGTAAGAAATTATTTCGTCTGCATAGCGAACTTGAAGAGAAATAACCAGACAACATGACCGAGACCGGAGATGATAACATGTAATATTTCAACAAAATTTCTGGCATCCATTACAAACACTGAAGATACATAAATATTGTAAGCTTTAAAATGTTCCATAGTGAAGGCAACAGTAAAGGCAGAATTTTAAAACTGCGAGGTATGTTTGGGAAGCCATAATATGTTAGTATGCGGCATAAAGAAGAACCTTTGATGTGATATCCTAAGCACTGAAATCAATAATAGCGTGAGCCGGAACCATAACCACGTCCCCCAGGGTATTGCCCTCTAGGCTCAAATCCATGATCTCTATTACCCCCAGAAAATCGACTTCTCTCTCTGTAAGAATCATAATGACCAGCATTATATGGTCGTTGTGGTTCTTCAGAAGGGGTGTTGACTGCACCATAACCATGAGCATCTGTTGGGCCCATGCCACTGTTAGCATATTGCTGGTCCATTGCAGCCTGCTGGTACTGCTGTTGTCGTGCATGCGATTCTCTCCGGAGGAACTCATCTCTACGGTTGGCGTGCCTCGCCCGAAGTGAAGCTAGCTGTTCTTCATATTGGGCAGTGATTTTGTTTACTCTCTGAAAATGTGTATATATATACCATTAAGAAACAAATAATAGGAGACATCAGCAAATTAGAACAATCAATCAAACAAAAGCACATCAAATGTAAGGCCAAGGAGAATCCATATCATTATCCCCGTCCGTAATACCCCCTATGTTTCACTCAAATAGTCCACATTTGAAAAGTCCAGTAATTAATGGACCTATTAGTGTCTTTAGAGTTGGTCATAATTACAAAAATGCTTAAATGCTTGAGCATATAGCCAAAATGTTTACAACAGATGTGGAGGATAAAGTTGAGAGGTTATGGAGATTATAGGCATAATGTTTGAAGTTGGACTCTTCAAGTGAAACATCCCAAAATGGAACAATGGCCTCTGGACTCTTTGCAGGAAGGAAGTAATTTATTTGAAACAATGCAGAGAAAGGGAAGGGGGGAGAGCAGGGATTTCCAAATAGAAAGGTTTCCCAGAGGAGAGATTACCCTGCCACTCCCATTTTGTTTCATTTCAGTGGAGGCAAAGGTGAGAAGATTCACTTCTCCTTGTTTTAGTATGGTAGCAAAGTTAAAGCCATCTTTTACAATTTCAAAAGAGTACCCATGCAATATAATGGTATAATTACATTCTTTTAGACTAAACCAAAGATGGGAAAAGTCCATTTCATTCTCACTTCCACACCTAGTATAAATAAATGTGTAGGAATTTATTTGAGCTATAAGTCACTTTTAAAGATAAAATAATATCTCAAAAAAGGGACACCATTTGTGCTGGAGGTAGTGTTTCTTCTGTTCCACCCATTAGATGGCAACTTTACTGGAATTCTGCAGATCACAACTATTTGTGGATTTTGGATTAGATAAATTGGACAGTTGCTAATTAACGCCTAAGATTTTACTGTGAAAGACCTTAACAGGCTCGGAGATTGCATCGAATACAACGCAAACACAATGCATTGTAATAACCATGCAAAAAGTTGATATAATTAGTCGTAACCTAGATCAGTGAAAAATATATCTCGAACACCTAAGCCTCGCCATTTCCTTTCCTCTTTCCCTGATAAGTAAAACACATAAACCTTCCATGTTAGCATCTACGCTTATTGCTCCCTCCATTCCGGGCAAAGAGTCCATGTTTAAGTCAAACTTTTTATGAAAATTTTAATATTCCAAAAATGCCCTCCCCAATTTAGTCTTTGAAAACTCAAAGATCTTTTCCTCCTCCTTTCTTCGTCACTTCAAAGACGCAAACAGAATTCAATCAGATTAGAATACAACACAACGCCCCAACTCTCTCCCTCTTTAACTACCACTTTACTCTCTCTCTCTCTCTCTCTCTCTCTCTCTCTCTCTCTCTCTCTACAGTGGCTTCTTCGGCAATGAAGAAAGTTTAACAAGATCAGTCAAATTGTCCGCCTCAAACAAGTCATGCGATGCTGCAAAACCATAAGCCTCGAGTCCTGTTCTGTCCTCTCTTACTCCGATTCCGACTCAGATTCCAACTCCACTTCCTCAAACGCCTACCGCGGCCGCACTTCCAAACCAGCGACGGCTTGGTCCTTCCTTGCGAAGTCGGCTTTTTAAAAGGCTATTGAGGTTTCTGTACAGAGACGAGCATAGATTTGGTGGGTTAGGATTAGATGATTTCGTGACGATGTTTGATTTGTCTCCGGCTTCAACAACTTGTAAGGATGCGACCAAGTCTTGACACAGCTTTTCTCCTTTTCCTCATACTCCATAAATTTATGCAGGGTACTTTTGGAAATTCAAAAAATTATATGACTTAATTATAGAAAGACTCTTTACATGAAATGTCTCAAAATGGAATAGTGGACTCTTTGCCTAGAACGGAGGGAGTAGTTCCTTGGTTAAAAAAAGGCATTATGTCCTTATCAGCTATTATAAGAATAGCATAATGACTAAATGTAGACCTGCTTAATATTCTAAACAAACTATAGAATCAAAATACAGGATCGTTCCAATATTGAAGGTTTGGAATATTGAAATTGATATTCATAAACTTTTACTAGTTGCATGCTCTGCACTTAATGGGTCTTGTACACTCAAAGATCAACAAATGGGTATATATCTAAACAGAGAAGATACCCATCCACATTTAGGATTAGGGATAATTTCAATTTTGGTACTCTAAGTATACCTCCTTTTCAATTTTGATACCCACTGTATGGAGTCGATCAAAGTTAATCCTAAACGTTTCTTAAATTCATCAATGTTGATACTTTTCTTTAAATGCCCGTTAACCACTAACGTGTAACCTGCTATGCTAGGTTAGAAAAGGTTGGAAACCGGCTTGATCTTGGCAGCAGGTTTCCCTACACCCTCTTCATTTTGTTTTCCCCAATTTCTTCCCCCTTCTCATTCCAGCCCTAATTTTTCACCAATTTCGAGTACATGTCAACTAAGGCAGTCTCAACATTCACAAGACAATCAAACCCAGTTCTAATTACATAACAGTGAACCGATTTCTCAATCTTCAAGGACCCAATATTTGCAACGGCAGGCAACATGGAAACAACAGTGACAGAATCAGGCCTGAGGCCATCGTCTGCTTGCATCTGAGAAACCAATTCCAAAGTCCTTTTTGCAAACCCATTTTCGCAAACCCAGAAATAATAGTATTCCAACAAACCAAATCTCGCTCAGGCATTCTATCAAAGATCTTATATGCCTCATCAATCAACTTACATTTCGCATACATATTCACAACACCCGTCATTGAAACAAATTCGACGCATCCCAATTAACAATCAACTTCTCATGAATCTCTTTCCCTCTCCTAAGATCCGAATTATCGCCGCAAACTTTCAACAAATACGTAAAATTATAAACAACAGGCTGAACATTCTCGACTTTCATCCTATAAAAGAATGATAAAGCATCGTTTGGAGAAGAGTACTGAGCATAACCCTTGAGCATGGTGTGATAAAGAGGATCGACTTTGGGGTCAATGGGTTCGAAAACACGGGCGGCTTCGGGCAAGCTGCTGTGTTTGTAGAATAAACTAATGAGCTTGGTTTGGAAATAGTGTTCATTGTAAAGGCCGTTTTTGATGATGAGAGGGAGGATTTGGTGAATTTCTTTCAAGGAAGTGGAGAGTTCAAGGAGAAGTGCAGATGGATGTTTGTAAACATGAGTGTGAATGTGTGATCTTTGGGATAGTGTGTGTTGTGTGTGTGGGGGTGAGGTGGTGATGGGGAGTAGCAGTGAACTCATTGAGTTATTCTCAATCTTGGTTTTCTCCAAGGAATATCAATCTCTGTTGCCTTGTTACAATGTAGAGTTGGTGGGGCAAATGGCACTACTGTGTTATTTGTAGTTGTGTGTAGAAATAATCAGGTCGTAATTTGAGCTTTAGGGCTCAAATGAGAAGGGGGAAGAAATGAGAGAGAATTGAGGGTTAGGGCTCGAAAAGAAATTGGAGGGAATTGAGAATTCGGTATATTTTACTCACCTGTTGTTGTCCAACCTTTTTCAACCTAGGATTGGAGGTTACACGTTAGTGGTTAATGGGCATTTGACGAAAAGTAACAACATCGATGAATTTGAGAAACGATTAGGATGAACTTTAATTGACTCGGTGAAGTGGATATCAAAATTAAAAAGGAGGTAAACTTAGGGTACCAAAATTGAAATTATCCCTTTAGGATTATAAGGCTAGTTCTAAAAACAAAATGAAGCGCATATCTCATAATTCAGCATAAAAAGTTGGAAAAATAAGATCCACTTTGACAGGGTACATCTGCCTTTCCTTCTAATGACTCAATGGTTCTTAAGACACATTTGAATGTAAAAGAAACATTACCGTTAAAACTGGGCCGCCCATGATTATGGAATTTTCTTCTTTCTCTTTTATATTTTCTTATCATCACAATTACGATTACACTGAGATCTGTGCCCCAGCAAGACTTACGTCTAAGCCTTCTCTTTGAAGTTGGTTGTTAAGGGGGCATGAGAGTGTAACCGAGTTTAAAGACCTCTACAACATGCAGAGGAATAGGTAAATCAATCCTACAACAAGATATCCACTATCATGTCCAGAAACATCCAACACGAGCATGTAAATCTCTACTGGTAAAAGATATCACTATCGTGTCAAAACATCAAACAGCGCATGAACACGTAACCAATGTCCAAAAACTTCTTCAAACAAGCATGGGAGTACGTACTCTATCCTACCACAAGATAACCTATCATGTCAAGAAACATAGACACCAAGCGCACAAATATGTACACCATTACTGGTAAAGGATGACTCACTATCATGTCTAGATCTCTGACACAAGCACCCGGAGGTTCCGTTTGTCTGACAAAAAAATTTCCAGAAATTTTCCGTCTTTGGTAGATTCAGGAAAATTAGTCAACTATAGAATGCTCTACAAATCAACTGAATATATTTTTGATAGAAAAAGAAGATTTACAACTGGAAATAGAACCCAACAAAACTGAAAGAAAAAAGACACCAACTAAACTAATAATCATGAGCTGCCCACCAATTTCTCACCAGGTCAGTCAAAGGCAAACCCTTAAACTAACAAGTCAACGGAAAATCACCCATTTCCTGACAGGAAAAGACTTTCGGATTTGAACTCAATAAGTCATTTTTTGGAAAATGAAGCCTCCCTATCTCGTCTCCACTTACCTCTATCGAATGTCATTCTCCTCCAATTTGTTTCAATAAAAATTACTTGCAAAAAATTTTTAAAAAGTACTTTCGGCCTACTTTACCATCCATTTACCAAACATAAGAAACAAAGTAGTTTTACATGAAAATAACTTCCCAAAATCATTTTTCTCAAGTAATTTTCTATGAAACAGACGGAGCTTAGTATGTAAATATGTACTATTACAAGAGAAATCTAATGCAAACTATCCATTGTATCCAAAGTACCCAATAATCTAATCTGAACCATTTTTGTCCTCCCATCAAGCATCTAAATAAGGAACTCCAAAGTCTTTTCCTATATTAGGAATTGCCCGCTCCACATAGACATATATAAGAGTTTTCTTCTTCCCAAATGCACCATCTCATGTTAAATAAAGCAAATTTCATGTTCCCATCAGCTAAGTGTACCATCATATTTTTGGGAAGACTACATTCTCGCGATAATATGATGACATAATTTGGGGAACAAGCGAGATGCTGCCTCACAATTAGTTTCATGATTTGGTCTTGTTCATGAACTATTTCTGAAGATAAAAGTTTGAAAATGGAGAAGAGTTGTATTTCATTCATTCATTCATTTGTATTTAGAAAGAAACAAATATAAGCTAGAGTTGGCTTAAATATTGAAGAAGAGTAACTGATGAAGCATCGACGCACTTCCGATACTTTGGGACATCTGTCAAACACGCTCCAAACTGTCATATAATTAATTTCTTCGAGAGTTCAGTATGTTGAGACTCATCCCTAAACAACAAGTGTCTTGAATGCAATCGTATTTCAAAGGAACATGGGTTAAGAGATCAACGATTGAAACTAGTTTATTTAAATAACAAATGCGAAATTCAAGTATTCAAACTTAAATGAATAATAACATATAATATCAGCAGCAAGTGGAAAATGAATTGAAAATCATTCATACTTGGAGGACTAGTAAAACAACCTGAGTATAAACTTTTCCCGATATGAGTTCATTAACAAAATAATGAATGAGCTAGATACTTAAAATGAGTGTCCCAAATAAACTAACCTCCCTATGTCTGGCATTTTCAGCATCCTCTGCATCAGTTTGCTCTTTGACTAGTTTCATAATGTCATCAAGGAATCTTTGCTCAAGACCTTCAAAAGACTGCGATGAGCGAGTATCCTCATACCCAATGTCCATATCTTCCTCCCGAAGCTGAGATCTCGCATCGTTCTCCTGTTTCTCTAATGCCATTCTTGGATCAGACCTTTGGCCTTGGAAATAAGACCTAGGTCCATCAGTGCCTTGACCTATAAGACAAGACACACCTTGCTTAGTCTAAGCAGTCCACACATGTGCGTAAGTGTGCACGCACAAAGAACGTG
The DNA here is from genome assembly GCA_016624345.1 of Platycodon grandiflorus. NCBI lineage: Eukaryota > Viridiplantae > Streptophyta > Magnoliopsida > Asterales > Campanulaceae > Platycodon > Platycodon grandiflorus. The sequence continues at coordinate 31,520,039 of CM028363.1, forward strand.
ATATTAGAACTATCACCTGCTTAGTGTACGATACAGCATGCTAAAACAGCAGAGTTCATGCTAACTATTTTGTCTATTTATTTATCTACTTTTTGAATATAACATGAAACCACTATAGTTATGATGAAAACATACTCTTGAAAACTAAGAAGCCCTTAAAAGAGATGTTCTGCAACCAAAACGATCCACATCATTGAAATATATTTCAATGAAATTTTCAGCTCTTCCATCATATAATCAAAACAAAAAAGATGAGAAAAGTATTTGGTTGGTTGCAAAATCTTGGGTTGGTGACCCACTTACCTAAGGATGCCCCTTGGTGGCAACTGTGCAGTCTCTTTTTCGGCATGCTATGGTTAAGAGTGTGTCTAACCGGCTGAACAGTACACATTTCTCTAGGACCCCAAATTATTTCCTTTCCTTATCTAGGATGCCTCTTAGTGTTGTGGATAAGATAGAAGAATTCTGAGAAACAGGAAGAGGATAATTAGGAGCATCTGTTGGATGGCATCAGTGAGTACACCTAGGGAAGAGAGTGGTCTAGGTACTGGAATCTCTTTTTAGGAACATCTACCTTATTGCTCAATGCCTTCGGCTCGTCCTTTAGAACCTCTCTAACTGTAACATTGGGGTCATTAGGATCTAATGAAGGATGTTTAGCAATGGAAGGGAAGCTTATATCAGCCAAAATGTTTCTAAGAAGTTTATCCACCAAGGTAATGATTAGTTGGGTATGACACTTGGGTTTAGTTCGCAGAAGATATTTGGAGGATGTCCCTCTCTATTTCTTTGTTCTTGTCTTGTCTAGTAAAGACAACAAGTTTTCATGAAAATGCAGTATGTTCTTGGGTGTCCCTTTTTCAATTTATCGAAGGCATTGATAGAAATATAGCTAGCAGGCTTTTGTGGAAGTGTCACATGTTCTTTGTTACTGTTACATCAGGACTTGCTGAAATTCAAGGATGATAATATTTCTTAGCCCTGTCCAAAGGAGTTGTTTTATGTCATCTTTGTGGCCATTCCTGTCGTGCTTTAATAGGAGTTTCTACTTCAGATATCCTAGGTATTGGAGAGCAGTCCTCCATTGAAGCTCTTGTTTTGTTTTAGTTTTATTTTTCCATTTCTTTCCATTTCCAGTTTCTGCTTGCTGACTTCTTGTCTGCTTTATTTTGAAGCCATTCTATATTTTTAATTTAAAAAAAAATGCAAAGAAACACACATGCTGGCACAAGATCAAGCTTTCTCATGCTCACACTTTGAATTTCTTTCTTTCTTTGAAATCACTACTGTTTCTTTTAAGGACCAGCAGATGGGTCGGGTATTTTTTATTTTTTATATTTTTTGATAAGTAAAAGTATTATATAAACACGGCGTCAAAACAAGTGACGCATCCTTTGTACACAGGGAGTATACTAAACAAAAGAATTAAAGTCATGAAATCTGTCCACAATTTCTACAAAAGAATCCCCAAAATTTGAATCCCCCCCCCATGTACCAAAATCGAAGAGTCTGGAAGACATTCTCTTTAAGTCGAGCAATATCAGACTCCACATTATCAAAAACCCTTCTATTTCTCTCCTTCTAAATGCTCCAGCAAATCACCAACGGAACAATGTCCCCGAATGAATTTTTCCTTCTACGCTTGTAATGTGGTCACCCATGGAAGAGCTCTATGACAGATCTTGGCATGACCCACGAAATGCCAACCAGGAGAAATAAGAAATTCCATAACTCACTGGCTACTGGGCAGAGAAAGAGCTAAAGTTATCATCACATGGTCAAATAAAAACATTTACTTGTGAATCATAAAACATTTACATGATATTTCTCAACTTACTAAAAAGCTTTTATAAACTGGAGACTTGTGGTTTCTCAGTAATCATATGCAGAAGTAAACCCCTGTTAGTACTCCATCTTGCACAGACAGTACACCTTATCATTCTAGAAAGTACTTAATCCTTCTCTCAATTAAATAAGGGGCCTTTTTGATCACTTTTAAGAAATATGTATAACCGCCACAAAGCTTGGGAGAAGCCACAAGTTACATTTAAAGTAATGAGAGGTGCACCATCAAGTCAGGCAAGAAAAAAGTGGAACTTCTTAAATCATCTCTCATGACTTCACCAATGATGAATAGCTAAAAAATGAAGGCGCGATTTTTATCCAATCTAACACACAGTCATGCATCAATACACTGAGGAGAGAGAGAGAGAGAGAGAGAGAGAGGTATAAAAGAAACTGAAAGCAAGCACATAGGCAGATAACAGGTAAGTGCGGTAGTAGAAGATGGGACAACAAAAGAATTGCACTAGCCTTCATTGAACATATGTGATGATCCATCCCTTTCCCATCTCCACTGTCCCTCCGCTTTTGAAGTTCCGTAAGAATACTCATTCTCAGAGTTCAAGTGATCTGACCGTCCTTGGTAAGTACCAGACTTTTGTTCCATTCTCTGACCAGGCATACGTTGCATTTGGGCTCCAACATATGCATTGCCGCCTGAATCACCATAGTGCGCAGCCTGTCTCATCTCTAACACCTACCACAACGGAAAGGACAGCAGACCTGACAAGCATAACAGCCAAGATTAAGAATAACAGCATAAATAATAAAAAGATCCCGCAAACAAACAAGTGGCCCCAGGGAAGCTGTACCCATAGAAAAAACAGAATGCAAAAATACTGTCTTAACTGAGAGACAGTATAATTTGCAGTTCATTGACGTTCCTATGAATAACATTAGTAAAAGGAAAAACAAAGAATGTAAAATTTGGATCAGTAAGATATATACAATACCCATGTACACAATTTCTGCAGGTTTAGGGGATTTTATTTCTCCTGGAGCTAGTACAGATACTTAATTCTAAAGTTTGGAGTATTTACATTTGGTATTTATATATTAGAGCTCTTCACGATCGGCTATACACAAGAAGGTCCATAAACTTTGAAAACTAAACCTAATTCTTATATAATCAAATTTTAAAAAATTGAGAGTTGGTATCGGGGTATAATATTAATATTAATCTATACTTGATATATACATATGTATGGATATCAAGAACAAAAATAATATAATTAAATTAAGAACTTATTTATTGATATTAAATGAAATAATTTACACAGTTATGTATTAATATAATTAAAAAAAAAAACTTAGATTTTAGTAGGCCCAAGCCCAAAAATCCTGATTCTACCACTGAACACACTCAGTTGGGCTTTTCCACATCTAGCTTAACATTGGGTATTCTATGTCTAACATTCACGCTGCTACAACGATGGAGCTAAAGATTTAATCCCCAGCTTAAATTTAAAATACAAAAAGAAAAAGAAAAAAGAAAAAAGAAAATCATGAAATCACTTCTGAATCTAGAACAGGAGCCAAATGTAGGAAAAAAACTACTCATATTCGTACACAAATGCCTTAAATATATAAATCTATGGAGCACCAGAAAGTTATCAAATTTCAACAATCTGGAGAAGAATCATAGCTGAACTAAATCATAAAGGTTTGAACAGCTTCACATTAAAAAAATTCTAAACGAAAAACCTAAATTACATTCAAATGAAACCCTAAAGCTCCAACAAGGTAAGAATTTTGAATGCTAAACAGAAACCGAAGCTAAAATGTATAGGAGGAACAAATAATTGAAAAAAAAAAAAGTAAAATTCAAGAGAAAAAATGGAAATTAAAATAAGATTTGAGTATTGTGTGGATACCTAATTTAATAGTTTACTCAAGTAGTTATCTTTCGCCTTCCTCCCAGGATAGTGAAGACTTGAGTATCTGGAAAATTCGAAGAATTCCGTCAGGGATGATTTTGATTTTTGCTTAGGCAAAAGGAGTCGGGGCAGCAGATGGGTCGGGTATTGCAATGTGGAAAATTACATCAAGCACCCTCTGTGTGTGTGTGTGCGGGGGGTGATGACTGGGGTGCGGGAGGATTAACTTTCATTCCATTCGAAATATGGTTACGATCGAAGTATTCAGAAAGTAAATTTAATTTTTAAATTATTCAATCAAATATTTTCAGACAATAAGGGATTCATTAGATATTAATAAAATTTTTAATTGATTAGTCAATTTAAAATTTGTGGAGTGCTCTCTACCTTTTGTCAAATCAGGGTCCGTTTGGATACAAATTGGAATTGAATTAGAATTACAATTATAAAGAATTAAATTTCAACATATTCGAATTCAATGAAGCTTCAATTCTATTGTTTGGCTAATCTGTGGAATTCCATTAGAATTAATTCATATTTTCAATTCTATTGTTTGGATACTCAACTAGTTTTATGGAAATAAATTTCTCACTTCTATATACTTTTCCACTTGTATTCTATTTTCAAATAATAAAAAAATTGAACCAAACAAGTTTCAACTTCAATGAAAATAAAAAATCAACACCATTTAATACTAAACCATCTTCTGAACAACTAAAATTACTACATTCAATAGGATTAAGCAATCATAAAAATAAAGCAACACTTAATACTAAATCATTCTTAAAACAACTAAAGTTACTACATTCAACAAGTTTAAGCAACCTTGAAAATAAAGAAACACTTAATACTAAACCATCCTCAGAACAATTAAAGTTACTACAATTAACAAGTTTAAGCAACATGTAATTTTAAAGAACTATGCAACACCTACACAAGACCAAGTTGCATCAAAACATACTGTCTCTTCAACTCATTTGGAAGGCATGCCAATGTTTCAAATTTCCTTTGATCTTTCATGAATGCATCAACTGCTTTCAAAAGCATGGTGTGATCTAAATCTTCCACTTTAGACATCTCTTCAAATACCATTTGTGCTGTAGCTTTAGGAGTTTCAGAGTTAATAAAGCGGTCAAGAGAATCCGCCATACGAGAGAGTACATCATGTAATGCTTGGGAACCACCATGCTTCCGCTTTTTGGGACGAGAAATAGATGAAGATGAGGCATTAGACTTGCCTGGTCTACTTTCCTCTCCGAGTGGATGCATAGCATCATCTTCTAAGCCTCTCCCATCTCCCTCGGTTGTCCCAATGGTCTCCTTTAAGTCAACAGACTCGTGGTCACTTCCATTTCCAATTCTGCTTCTGCTGCTGTTTGAGCACCCTCACCATTAGCACGGTCTTGAGCAAACAATTGGCAAATGTCTTCCCAATTGTCAATAACAATTCTTGACCTATAAGGGGCAGCATCAGGATGAACCTAAACAAGAACAAAAACAATTAAAGTCACCAATAATACTACTAGACGTGCATATTAAACCAAACCAACAAAAACCAAAATTAGACATGCAAGAAATAAAGAAATAACATAAACTCCATCCAGGGGGGTTCACATACACTAAATAGTAAATACAACTAAATAACAATAACAATAGAACATGATAAAAAGTAAAATATCATTCTACCAGTCTATTGTGATAAGAGAAACTGAAAAAGATGAACTTTTCATTTTAGCATTCAGGGTCAGATGACTAGATGAGACAATCTCCTTTTTCTTCTCTCTTATATGCACATAAAGAATGTGATAGTAGACAATGAAAGTACGGCTAAACAAACAAGGTCAAAAATAGGCAATTAAACATTATTTCCTGCAATGGCACTCCCTTTATTTCAAATTACAGATGGGATCCCAATCACCTCTTCTATAAGAAAAAAAAAAAAAAAGAAGAACTGAGACTAAGCTAAAGTACTCGTCTTGAAGACTGGAATAATTATATTACTATTAATAAGGGATAAAAACAAGAAGGACCTCGTATGCAGCAAATATGGCGTGCCTAAACATGATGATGAGAATCCAAAACTACTCAACCCAGTCAATCTGGCCTTACCCTAACTTGTAACTCTTTGCAAAAAGACTCTTGATTTGAAGCATTACAAAAAGACTACTAACTTGTAACTCTTTGCAAAGTGAAGCATGCCCCAAGAAAAAATTGATCCAATGTAAACAACTCTTGATTTGAAGGGTTTCCATTTGGTATTCATTTCCTCTAGCAAGGTCTCTAGAAGCCATTAGATAAGTCAACCATGTTAAATGTTTCGTCACAGTTTAAATAGAAATTACATAATATTTCATTTTATTTCGAGAAACCACCGAAAACATCTTGATCCCGGTTTTAAGCTATTGCGATAAGCAACAAGTGTCTTCTTTCCTTTTCCTTATTCTGAAACATCCTTTAACATGAATCAGATACCACATATTCTACGTGTTTGAAGTAAACAATTCCCCGAGAATAACTCAGAGGAAGAAGAGAATGGTACAAATTATATAAATTAAACAGTTTCAAGGGCTTTTCTACCCAACTTAAAGAGGAGACCATAAGTATAGTTGCAATTAATATTTTTTTCTTTAGTTCTCTTCCCTTTTTCGATGATTTCGACTATGACATTAGCTACGCATGGTACAGTCACTTCCTATTCAAAACAAAAAAAATTAAATGATGTTTAAAACTTTTCCAAAATTTGCAGATATACGTAATTATGTCAACGCTCATTAATACACAACCCCCCAACACACACACACATATATATACATATATACCTATGTACTTTTTTTTTTATGAAGGAAAATAATTATTATTATATTCCATCCTTTGATAACTAAAACAACTTCAAATTAAGCTCTACCTCGCCCATAAAAGAGCTCTACTTTCCATATAAGGTTGTCCCGAAATAGTGTCTTATAGAAATTTCCTATCCTTTTAGTTTTATCTTAGTTTGGGATAGCAATGACTTCTACGAGACAAAGGAACAGTACAAATTTCTCTTAAATTTTCATCTTTCTCTTTTCGAGGATTGCTAATTTTCTCTTAAATATCATAAATTTGGGTCTGTTTACAAACCACTGAACTGATATAGATGAACATTCTCTTCCTCCTTAGTTTTTTTACTTTCAACTTTTGAATGCTTATTCATGGTGTAAAAGTTTTCTTAAAAAGATGGCACGCACAAATTCAGGGGTGGGGGTGTTATAGACAAGCCAAACGGCCACACATGCTATAAAAATTCAAAAGTAGCATTGCTGCCCATGTTGGCGTTCTTGTAGTTAAGAAAATTATTGTATGAAACATGCTTGGAGAAAATAGAAATATCTATGATGTCCTAATAAAATTGTTCATGATTTAAATTTCATTGTCTTTGTCTTCGAAAGTACCCCAAACAACTTCATATGTTATAATTTGATTTGAACCAAATTATACAAACAAAAAATAAAACCATAAAACTAAACAAAAAGAAAATAGAAACTCAAACAGACCCAAATTTATGAGTTTAAGTTTGACTGGTAAGTTTAATATGAGTTTAAGCAGACAAATTTGATGGTAAGTTTCCCATGGCTACAAAAAATTGGAAAGATTAATATGAGTTTAAGCGAAAGGCAACAAAAAGGACTATATTCAATCCAAATCGCAAATTATGACTTCAAAAGGAAATAGAAACTCAAACAACTATGCAAAATGAGAAACAAAAGGCACAACCAAACAAGTTTCAGCTGCAATGTAATCATACCTTATTAGCAGTCAAATCGAGAGATCGAGAAAGGTCTAGAGAGATCGAAAGATTGAGGGATTGAGGGAGCCGAGAGAGAGATCGAAAGATTGAGTGATCGAGGGATTGAGAGAGAGATCGAGAGATCGAGGGATCGAGAGATCTCACCCAATCAAGAGAGAAGGGGGCGAGAGATCACAGAGCTCTAATCCATTGGAAGCAGCTACGAAGATGGGAAGATCGACCACTGAGAAGCCATGTGAGAAGTGTGGGTTGAAGACGGTGTGAGAAAGTAGACGCCAGTTTTGCGATAAAATCTTGGAATTGATTTTGTAATTATCTACTTTTGATACAGAATTTATTTTATGGAATTGAACTTCACAGAATTATAATGCAATTCTAATTCTATGTTTCATTTTAGCATCCAAACAACATAATTGAAATATTATACTCCAATTCCATTTCTATGCCATAGAATTGGTGTATCCAAACATGCCCAGGGTCCGTTTGGATACAACTAATTGGAATTGAATTAGAATTACAATTATAAAGAATTAAATTTCAACATATTCGAATTCAATGAAGCTTCAATTCTATTGTTTGGCTAATCTGTGGAATTCCATTAGAATTAATTCATATTTTCAATTCTATTGTTTGGATACTCAACTAGTTTTATGGAAATAAATTTCTCACTTCTATATACTTTTCCACTTGTATTCTATTTTCAAATAATAAAAAAATTGAACCAAACAAGTTTCAACTTCAATGAAAATAAAAAATCAACACCATTTAATACTAAACCATCTTCTGAACAACTAAAATTACTACATTCAATAGGATTAAGCAATCATAAAAATAAAGCAACACTTAATACTAAATCATTCTTAAAACAACTAAAGTTACTACATTCAACAAGTTTAAGCAACCTTGAAAATAAAGAAACACTTAATACTAAACCATCCTCAAAACAATTAAAGTTACTACAATTAACAAGTTTAAGCAACATGTAATTTTAAAGAACTATGCAACACCTACACAAGACCAAGTTGCATCAAAACATACTGTCTCTTCAACTCATTTGGAAGGCATGCCAATGTTTCAAATTTCCTTTGATCTTTCATGAATGCATCAACTGCTTTCAAAAGCATGGTGTGATCTAAATCTTCCACTTTAGACATCTCTTCAAATACCATTTGTGCTGTAGCTTTAGGAGTTTCAGAGTTAATAAAGCGGTCAAGAGAATCCGCCATACGAGAGAGTACATCATGTAATGCTTGGGAACCACCATGCTTCCGCTTTTTGGGACGAGAAATAGATGAAGATGAGGCATTAGACTTGCCTGGTCTACTTTCCTCTCCGAGTGGATGCATAGCATCATCTTCTAAGCCTTTCCCATCTCCCTCGGTTGTCCCAATGGTCTCCTTTAAGTCAACAGACTCGTGGTCACTTCCATTTCCAATTCTGCTTCTGCTGCTGTTTGAGCACCCTCACCATTAGCACGGTCTTGAGCAAACAATTGGCAAATGTCTTCCCAATTGTCAATAACAATTCTTGACCTATAAGGGGCAGCATCAAGATGAACCTAAACAAGAACAAAAATAATTAAAGTCACCAATAATACTACTAGACGTGCATATTAAACCAAACCAACAAAAACCAAAATTAGACATGCAAGAAATAAAGAAATAACATAAACTCCATCCAGGGGGGTTCACATACACTAAATAGTAAATACAACTAAATAACAATAACAATAGAACATGATAAAAAGTAAAATATCATTCTACCAGTCTATTGTGATAAGAGAAACTGAAAAAGATGAACTTTTCATTTTAGCATTCAGGGTCAGATGACTAGATGAGACAATCTCCTTTTTCTTCTTTCTTATATGCACATAAAGAATGTGATAGTAGACAATGAAAGTACGGCTAAACAAACAAGGTCAAAAATAGGCAATTAAACATTATTTCCTGCAATGGCACTCCCTTTATTTCAAATTACAGATGGGATCCCAATCACCTCTTCTATAAGAAAAAAAAAAAAAAAAAAGAACTGAGACTAAGCTAAAGTACTCGTCTTGAAGACTGGAATAATTATATTACTATTAATAAGGGATAAAAACAAGAAGGACCTCGTATGCAGCAAATATGGCGTGCCTAAACATGATGATGAGAATCCAAAACTACTCAACCCAGTCAATCTGGCCTTACCCTAACTTGTAACTCTTTGCAAAAAGACTCTTGATTTGAAGCATTACAAAAAGACTAATAACTTGTAACTCTTTGCAAAGAAGCATGCCCCAAGAAAAAATTGATCCAATGTAAACAACTCTTGATTTGAAGGGTTTCCATTTGGTATTCATTTCCTCTAGCAAGGTCTCTAGAAGCCATCAGATAAGTCAACCATGTTAAATGTTTCGTCACAGTTTAAATAGAAATTACATAATATTTCATTTTATTTCGAGAAAACCACTGAAAACATCTTGATCCTGGTTTTAAGCTATTGCAGATAAGCAACAAGTGTCTTCTTTCCTTTTCCTTATTCTGAAACATCCTTTAACATGAATCAGATACCACATATTCTACGTGTTTGAAGTAAACAATTCCCCGAGAATAACTCAGAGGAAGAAGAGAATGGTACAAATTATATAAATTAAACAGTTTCAAGGGCTTTTCTACCCAACTTAAAGAGGAGACCATAAGTATAGTTGCAATTAATATTGTTTTTCTGTAGTTCTCTTCCCTTTTTCGATGATTCCGACTATGACATTAGCTACGCATGGTACAGTCACTTCCTATTCAAAACAAAAAAATTTAAATGATGTTTAAAACTTTTCTAAAATTTGCAGATATACGTAATTATGTCAACGCTCATTAATACACAACCCCCCCCCCAACACACACACATATATATACATATATACCTATGTACTTTTTTTTTATGAAGGAAAATAATAATTATTATATTCCATCCTTTGATAACTAAAACATCTTCAAATTAAGCTCTACCTCTGCCCATAAAAAGAGCTCTACTTTCCATATAAGGTTGTCCCAGAAATAGTGTCTTATAGAAATTTCCTATCCTTTTAGTTTTATCTTAGTTTGGGATAGCAATGACTTCTACAGAGACAAAGGAACAGGTACAAATTTCTCTTAAATTTTCATCTTTCTCTTTTTCGAGGATTGCTAATTTTCTCTTAAATATCATAAATTTGGGTCTGTTTACAAACCACTGAACTGATATAGATGAACATTCTCTTCCTCCTTAGTTTTTTTACTTTCAACTTTTGAATGGTTATTCATGGTGTAAAAGTTTTCTTAAAAAGATGGCACAGACAAATTCAGGGGTGGGGGGTGTTATAGACAAGCCAAACTGGCCACACATGCTATAAAAATTCAAAAGTAGCATTGCTGCCCATGTTGGCGTTCTTGTAGTTAAGAAAATTATTGTATGAAACATGCTGGAGAAAATAGAAATATCTATGATGTCCTAATAAAATTATTCATGATTTAAATTTCATTGTCTTTGTCTTCGAAAGTACCCCAAACAACTTCATATGTTATAATTTGATTTGAACCAAATTATACAAACAAAAAATAAAACCATAAAACTAAACAAAAAGAAAATAGAAACTCAAACAGACCCAAATTTATGAGTTTAAGTTTGACTGGTAAGTTTAATATGAGTTTAAGCAGACAAATTTGACTGGTAAGTTTCCCATGGCTACAAAAAATTGGAAAGATTAATATGAGTTTAAGCAGAAAGGCAACAAAAAAAGGACTATATTCAATCCAAATCGCAAATTATGACTTCAAAAGGAAATAGAAACTCAAACAACTATGCAAAATGAGAAACAAAAGGCACAACCAAACAAGTTTCAGCTGCAATGTAATCATACCTTATTAGCAGTCAAATCGAGAGATTGAGAAAGGTCTAGAGAGATCGAAAGATTGAGGGATTGAGGGAGCCGAGAGAGAGATCAAAAGATTGAGAGATCGAGGGATTGGGAGAGAGATCGAGAGATCGAGGGATCGAGAGATCTCACCCAATCAAGAGAGAAGGGGGCGAGAGATCACAGAGCTCTAATCCATTGGAAGCAGCTACGAAGATGGGAAGATCGACCACTGAGAAGCCATGTGAGAAGTGTGGGTTGAAGACGGTGTGAGAAAGTAGACGCCAGTTTTGCGATAAAATCTTGGAATTGATTTTGTAATTATCTACTTTTGATACAGAATTTATTTTATGGAATTGAACTTCACAGAATTATAATGCAATTCTAATTCTATGTTTCATTTTAGCATCCAAACAACATAATTGAAATATTATACTCCAATTCCATTTCTATGCCATAGAATTGGTGTATCCAAACATGCCCTCAAGCTCTCTCAGTCTTTAGGCAAATTTTGAAATATCTAACAATTTTTCCTTAACTCGGAGGGCATAATCGTTATTAGCAATGCTTTGTTCATCAATCAGCCTTCGAGTAATGCTTTGCAGATGAGGATCTTCGGGCAAGTAGCCATTGTGTTCGATAACCATATGGATATTTGATTGCCTCAATAATTTTTGGGGCTTTGTCGTCTTTCTGTAGACACTCCAATCTCACACCGTCACCTTCATCAGCGTTTTGTTGATTTTCATATGCAAAACAAATTAAAATGTTATAGGAGGACTAAAACGCGAAAGGACGACGTTCAAGGGCCTGGATGCAAAAAGAGAATATTAAAAAAAAAAATAGCAAAAAAGTCAAAATAGGCGGCAAAACCATCCATGGCGTCACGCCAACCAGTTGTAGATTCAGAGAAGCCTCTCAGTACTCTGTGGTCGCGCCAAGTGCCTTGAGACAGCTTTTGCAACTTGCATTTTGAGCCTTGTTGACCTCTCATTGTCCAATCCTTTTGGCCAGCAACTTGGGGACTCTCTATGGATGAAAACCCATCAGTCTCCACCTATAAAAAGGCCCCTCCACCATTTGCAAAGGTTGCACTAAGCTTGGAAAGTTTAGAGAAAATTGGAAGATCTTAAGCAAATTTGTAGTTAGAAAGTGTTTAGAAAGTAAATTCAACTTTCAAATCAACCTGTAACGCCCGCATCATTCGCATCATTTGCATGCATTCGATTCATACGTCTCTTTGTTTGTCGTCGTCATTTCATGTGCAAATTTCATTTAAACATGCTTGCAATTAGGTTGATTGCATACTTCTCATGAATATTGATATGCGGTTGGAGTTTTGTAGTCTTTTGTACTTGTATTGAATTGCATTCATAGCTTCTTTTTATGTTGTTTTGATTGTGTTTTGGTTGTGTCTTGGACTTGGTTTGAGGTTGGGATCATCTTAGAATCATTTGGAAACACTTAGGAATCATTTTTGAACACTTTTGGAGTCCCGGGTCGCGCCCTAGCGCACCCCAGGCGCGCCCTAGCGCGCACACGACCAGAAGTTTGATAAAAATCATAAATTAGACCAAAGTTCAGCCAGGTTGCGCGCATGCATCGCGCCTTAGCGCGTGTACGGACAGATTCCACCCACTTGTAGTAATTTGGCCAAACTTTGTGTAGAAAACTCGGATTTGCAAACCGTTTAATTCTGTGTAAACTAGACTCAAAGTGCTTTCCAACCACATCTTATTTGTAATTTTTAGACTTGTATATCATCCTAGGCACATCTTTGAAGTTGACTGAAAATCAGGCCCATTCTGTACAAGACAAGCCTCTTCCAAACTTTGCAACCTTGACTCTTTTGACCCTTGGACCCTAGGCTGATTGTGTTGTACCTTATTTGACCCTTTGACCAGCCTAATAAGTTACTCCCAAACCTATGAGAGACTTCATTTCACCATTTCTTCATTTCTTCTTCCATGAAAGCTTGAAAGCTTAAGTGTGGGAGATTGAGTGTGAGATTAGTGTGTGTGTTCTACTCTTCTTCATCCAACCATTGGATCTCACATGCAAGACCACCAGGGTGTTGCTAAAGACTAGGAGACTTCATTACAAAGCCTTGATTGTGAATATGTTAGCTTGATTGTTTTCTTTGAAGGTAAGTAACTATAATGTTTTGAATGTTTATAAGTTGAATTGAAATTATAAAGCATATAGGATGTGTAATTGTTCATCTTTGTGTAATTTCTTGAAAGAAATAAGTAATTGACCATTCCAAATGATATTATGTTAGTTGTTAATCAATGGCCATGTGTAGGGGTTGTCATGAGAATTGGTGAAGTGTTGGGTAACATGTTAGAAAGTGAAACACATGAATTTCAAGTTAGTTGCAGTCCCTGTTTTGGGCTATTTTCATGAAAATTTTGGTACTAATCTACTATTGGGAATTTTCTAAATTTTGGATATGTTGTTCTTATGTGTGTTAGTTAATTCTCTGTAAATTTTCATATATTTTAGAGGTCGGAAAGTACCTCGTTTAGGTTGTGTTTTATCGCTGCGCCGAGTAAACTATTGCTAAAAATTCTGGGTATTAGTTCCAACTTTAAGTGACTAATTCTTGATGATTATAAGTCCAAATGAGGTAATTTAAAGTGGTAAATTATAGTTCCAGATGTCTAGTTATTAAATATGGAATAATTGTAATATTTGGATTTTTGTGGAATATTTGGTGATTTTAATGGAATTGCCGCCCAGTGTCAAAAAGTTATCATTTTTTTGTTAATCTCCGTGATTTAGAGACTTGTTGAGTTGTAAGTGTTATTATTAGTAAATCTTGAGTATTGGTAACTTGCTAGGATTTTGTAAATGGTTACTCGCGATGAACTTGCAGGACTTATATGAGTGGTTATACACTAAATTTGGAGTATTTCGATTAATGTAGTTATTTAGGGACGATACTACGGTTCGTCCCGATGTTTCAAAAATGGGAAACGACTCTAGCTGAGTCGACATAAGATGGTATATTTTCATTGAACACTATATGAGTTATATTCTAGTTGTGACTGATTCTTGCGGAGTTGCATAGGACGTATTAAACAAACGTCGAATCTTGTAGTTAATTTATTAATGTGTAGAATTGACTCTACGGAGTTGATTAATGTGTAGTATAATTCACTATGGGTTGTTATTTAGTCTCCTACGATATTGGATGACGTATTGTGAAAGTGATTATTCGTAAGAACTTGACTTTAGTTAATTCAATCATACATGAGATGACATACCGTGATTATCCTTCCAATTCGGACGAAGTGACTTGTAATGAGTCGTGATATATATAGTACACGACGATAGTGTTATGTGATAGTTTATGCTATACATGAGATAAAGTGTATTGAGTGATTATAGGATACTGTAGAGATCCTAAGTTGAGTTGCAAAATAGGCCTACTTTGCATATTGTCTTATTTTGGTTATATGTTCAGTGATTATGGACATTGTGTGATTGTTCTAGTATGTGATAGGACAATCATCCTACTTTGATGATTGATTGTGTGTTTAATGTTTACTAGCACACTTTGTTGATTTGTTATTGTAGGCTTATTGTGACCTACTTGAAACATTCGTATTGTTATTGAATGTGGTTGTTGTGGTATGCTCCCTACATTGGAGTATGACCGTTTATTTTAAATGTTGAGTAAACATCTACTTGTGCATTTTGTTAAGTCCATGGCATTTATGTCGGTGGTGTATTGACGCTCAATTATTGCGGGAGCCGGGGCTACGTAATAGTTGAAGGCCAATACATCGGGCCTCGCCCTACCGTTGGCCATGGTAGGGGTATAGCGCCATGTGTTGTACGGAATAAACGCAAACTTGGTAAGCTATATCCGTGGTTGATTCTTGGGTTGTAGGGACCAAGATCACACGTCGACGTGGATACAGAAAATGGTTCACACAGTTTCATGTTGTTTCTTGTTATTGGTTCGAGCACGTCAACAATGGCTTCGAATTCTTGATTTGGTTTATTGATCGAGCACGTCAACAACGGCTTCGATATTTGGTATTATATTGGTTGGTTGGTTGGAACTATTGGTTTGGTCGGAGGTGTACCTCGACGCCGTATCCCTTTAAATGTGTTTACTTACCGCTCTTATGTGTTTCCTATACAAGCGAATGATGGTCACAATTTCCAACTGGTATGGGACGGTTGGCGATTGTTGAGCCTCTCGTTAGTATACGGTTGGTTGCCCTTATGTGCTACTACATGTTTATTTTCCTATTATATTGTTGTGCATAATACCATGCCATATAGTTACATGTAATAACTTGTCGATTAATGATTAAGTTAAAATTATTACCAAGATTAGTGCATTTAGAGTCTTGGTTTACTATTGCATTCATACTCATAGCACCCAATACATTATAGTATCTTACGGAGTCTTTTAGACTCACCCAACAACCTCCTCAGTTTGCAGGTTAAGTTCCAGCGCAGCGAGTCTTGAAGCTTGGAGTTAGCAAGATGTATTTATATTGTCATTTTCTTCTTATTTCTTGTATTGTGAGATTGTGAGGTTCACTAAGTTATGTAGACTTAGTCTATGGGTAGAAATAGTTGTATTATTTAGATTTGTATTTTGGCGCTGACTTGTGTAATCGTGCCGGTTGTTGTACTATATTATTTTGGATTTCTGACTCGTGGTATTTTGTATTATTGTTTCTCCGGCTCATGTATTTAGCCGTCGAGGTTTTAATTATTGGGTTTATCTTTAGTGTTGTTCTCCGGCGTATATTTTGGCCGTTGAGGTTTATTTAGTTGTAGTTGTTGTTCGAGTTTTTGAAACTCACATTTTAACTTGTATTCCGCTGCATAGTTTTAGTTTTGAGCTTTTGTGACTCGCTCTCTTCGGTTGTTCTTGTTAGTTTGGCGCACCGAGTTGGGGTTCAACATCGAACCCCGGACTCGGGTCGTAACAGTTGGTATCAGAGCTTAAGTTAGCTGTTTGCCAGGACAGGATCCTTGGCTTAAGTGATTTGGGTTTTGGGTTGAGCGTTTAATGTCGAGTGTTTGTGTCTAGATGTATCTTGGATGTTGGTAAGTTGTGGAGATAGTCCATGTAGGACTGGAATTGTTGAGTTCTTTCGCTCACGAGAGCAGAGACGAATGATATGTAGTCAGTTATTTCTCTTGTGGAGAATACTGAGTGCGCTTCAAAATTTTGCTAGAATGTTGATGACTAGTGTGAGTCATTTGGAAGTTTTAGTTTGGAGATCTGACCAACTTAGGTTATCTTGTTAGTCGTAGAAAGGTATAACACGGACGCTTTAAGGAACGTCTTAGGCTTGAGATTGGTGATTATTTGAGAAAATAAAGGTGGAAGACCCGAGATTCTGGGTCACGAGTTCTTTAGTGGTTAATGTAAGTGTCGAATTACGTTAGTGCGAGAACTGGAGTTCGTATTAATTTAGATGCTTCATTCTTGCATGTCACATCATGGAATGCGAAACTTGTACATATTAGAGACACATGTTACACTTAAGTATATTTGCTTGTATTTGCTACCTATGTGCATGAGACCGATTTTAAAAGGGTATATTTATAACCACTTGTCCCTAACGCCCTGCGACGGAAGCTTTTGAAGCCACTTCAGAAGGGCCCCTGATTTGGTTGTCAAGAGATATTCGTCGATGACTAAGTTGATAGCATGTTAGATGGAAATTGCCTAATCCTTTTGCCACCCGGAATGGACAAGTAAATGAGAAAATATACTTGAATATGTTTGTACATCTTGTATGGATTGTGTATCATTTCTTATATAATGGTTCGATATGTATTAGTGTTTGTGTGAGCTGTCATGCTTAGTTGAATATGAATTGTTGTAGGCTTGTGATTAGCTATTTGTGTCTTTTAACTTGTCATGTGTATCGCATATTTACCTGACCATAGAGATTTTGGATTTGAGTTAGCCAACCCGGTGGTAAGCATGTGATACTTACTTTGTATGATGTATAGTAGACTAGATCTAGTAAGCTAATTCAGTCGAACGTTATAGAATGTACGATACCGACAGATGGTTTAGTCTTATGCGTATGCCGATTGGCATAGTATTGTGTTTGTCTTTAGAACCCTATATACATGTTAAATGTGTTGGGTTGAGAGAATTGAGAACGTTCATTAGTAAGTATGCCTTTAGTTGAATCACTTAATGTGCAACACCTCCCTATAGAGATTAATGTCTCTATCGTATGCCTTTAGCAGGATGGCACGAACTAGGAAGACTGCAAGGATGTCAGTCATGCACCCGACCGTATTCCAACTTAGATATGCACTGTGAGAACTGAAGGAACTCGAAGACCAACTGAATGTGACCCTAGGCGAGACACCTCGAGTGGAACAAGTGACCCCACCGAACCCTCCTACAGCGACTCAAGACTCCAACTGAGCGAGTCAAAGTTAAAAGGTAAGATGTTGTAATTGAATTCCGTTAGTACCATCGTGACTTATTGCGTTAGTTTATTGTCACCTCGTTATTGGACTACCTTGAGTACCTTGATTTGGAACTCATTCGTTGGAATATTACATCGCGTAGTAAACCTAGAAATGCAATCACTGTGAGTGTGAGACATTCTATGCTTCGAGTAGCGTGTACTGTATACGACATTGATGCCCAATGATATCGATTTTTTTTCGTCCATCATGTTTAAAGTTTTAAACTCTTGATGCAATTCATTGAAACCTTGTAGCCCATTGTCGTTGGTAGATGTAACATGAGCATGTTAGCTCGTGATCGCGTTAACTTTTTACTTCGTTAGGCTTCCACTTACTTGGATAGGGGTTCGATTGAGTAGGCTATGGTATAGCCTTGTTGTAATGAATGTTCTTTCCCATGGATGTTTGATCCTTGAATTCGCGGACGAATTCTTCTAAGGGGTGAGGATGTAACGCCCGCATCATTCGCATCATTTGCATGCATTCGATTCATACGTCTCTTCGTTTGTTGTCGTCATTTCATGTGCAAATTTCATTTAAACATGCTTGCAATTAGGTTGATTGCATACTTCTCATGAATATTGATATGCGGTTGAAGTTTTGTAGTCTTTTGTACTTGTATTGGATTGCATTCATAGCTTCTTTTTATGTTGTTTTGATTGTGTTTCGGATATGTCTTGGATTTGGTTTGAGGTTGGGATCATCTTAGAATCATTTGGAAACACTTAGGAATCATTTTTGAACACTTTTAGAGTCCCAGGTCGCGCCCTAGCGCACCCCAGGAACGCCCTAGCGCGCACACGACCAAAAGTTTGATAAAAATCATAAATTAGACCAAAGTTCAGCCAGGTTGCGCGCCCTAGCGCGCATGCTTCGCGCCCTAGTGCGCGTACGACAGATTCCACCCACTTGTAGTAATTTGGCCATAACTTTGTGTAGAAAACTCGAATTTGCAAACCATTTAATTCTGTGTAAACTAGACTCAAAGAGCTTTCTAACCACACCTTATTTGTAATTTTTAGACTTGTATATCATCCTAGGCACATCTTTGAAGTTGACTGAAAATCAGCCCCATTCTGTACAAGACAAGCCTCTTCCAAACTTTGCAACCTTGACTCTTTTGACCCTTGGACCCTAGGCTGATTGTGTTGTACCTTGTTTGACCTTTTGACCAGCCTAATAAGTTACTCCCAAACCTATGAGAGACTTCATTTCACCATTTCTTCATTTTTTCTTCCATGAAAGCTTGAAAGCTTAAGTGTGGGAGATTGAGTATGAGATTAGTGTGTGTGTTCTACTCTTCTTCATCCAACCATTGGATCTCACATGCAAGACCACCAAGGTGTTGCTAAAGACTAGGAGACTTCATTACAAAGCCTTGATTGTGAATATGTTAGCTTGATTGTCTTCTTTGAAGGTAAGTAACTATAATGTTTTGAATGTTTATAAGTTGAATTGGAATAATAAAGCATATATGATGTGTAATTGTTCATCTTTGTGTAATTTCTTAAAAGAAATAAGTAATTGACCATTCCAAATGATATTATGTTAGTTGTTAATCAATGACCATGTGTAGAGGTTGTCATGAGACTTGGTGAAGTGTTGGTAACATGTTAGAAAGTGAAACACATGAATTTCAAGTTAGTTGCAGTCCCTGTTTTGGGCTATTTTCATGAAAATTCTGGTACTAATCTACTATTGGGAATTTACTGAATTTTGGATATGTTGTTCTTATGTATGTTAGTTAATTCTCTGTAAATTTTCATAAATTTTAGAGGTCGGGAAGTACCTCGTTTAGGTTGTGTTTTATCGCTGCGCCGAGTAAACTATTGCTGAAAATTCTCGGTATTAGTTCCAACTTTAAGTGACTGATTCTTGATGATTATAAGTCCAAATGAGGTAATTTAAAGTGGTAAATTATTGTTCCAGATGTCTAGTTTCTAAATATGGAATAATTGTAATATTTGGTGATATTAATGGAATTGCTGCGCAATGTCAAAAAGTTATCATTTTTTTGTTAGTCTACGTGATTTAGAGACTTGTTGAGTTGTAAGTGTTGTTATTGGTAAATCTTGAGTATTGGTAACTTGCTAGGATTTTGTAAATAGTTACTTGCGATGAACTTGCAGGACTTATATGAGTGGTTATACACTAAATTTGGAGTATTTCGATTAATGTAGTTATTTAGGGACGATACTACGGTTCGTCCCGATGTTTTAAAAATGGGTAACGACTCTAGCTGAGTCAACATGAGATGGTATATTTTCATTGAACACTATACGAGTTATATTCTAGTTGTGACCGATTGTTGCGGAGTTGCATAAGACGTATTAAACAAACGTCGAATCTTGTAGTTAATTTATTAATGTGTAGAATTGACTCTACGGAGTTGATTAATGTGTAGTATAATTCACTACGGGTTGTTATTTAGTCTCCTACGATATTGAATGACGTATTGTGAAAGTGATTATTCGTAAGAACTCGACTTTAGTTAATTCAATCATACATGAGATGACATACCGTGATTATCCTTCCAATTCGGACGAAGTGACTTGTAATGAGTCGTGATATATATAGTACACGACGATAGTGTTATGTGATAGTTTATGCTATACATGAGATAAAGTGTATTGAGTGATTATAGGATACTGTAGAGATCCTAAGTTGAGTTGTACAATAGGCCTACTTTGCCTATTGTCTTATTTTGGTTATATGTTCAGTGATTATGGACATTGTGTGATTGTTCTAGTATGTGATAGGACAATCATCCTACTTTGATGATTGATTGTGTGTTTAATGTTTACTAGCACACTTTGTTGATTTGTTGTTGTAGGCTTATTGTGACCTACTTGAAACATTCGTATTGTTATTGAATGTGGTTGTTGTGGTATGCTCCCTACATTGGAGTATGACCGTTTATTTTAAATGTCGAGTAAACATCTACTTGTGCATTTAGTTAAGTCCATGGCATTTGTGTCGGTGGTGTATTGACGCTCAATTATTGCGGGAGCCGGGGCTACGTAATAGTTGAAGGCCAATACATCGGGCCTCGCCCTACCGTTGGCCACGGTAGGGCTATAGCGCCATGTGTTGTACGGAATAAACGCAAACTTGGTAAGCTATATCCGTGGTTGATTTTTGGGTTGTAGGGACCAAGATCACACGTCGACGTGGATACAGAAAATGGTTCACACAGTTTCATGTTGTTTCTTGTTATTGGTTCGAGCACGTCAACAATGGCTTCGAATTCTTGATTTGGTTTATTGATCGAGCACGTCAACAACGGCTTCGATATTTGGTATTATATTGGTTGGTTGGTTGGAACTATTGGTTTGGTCGGAGGTGTACCTCGACGTCGTATCCCTTTAAATGTGTTTACTTACCGCTCTTATGTGTTTCCTATACAAGCGAATGATGGTCACAATTTCCAACTGGTATGGGACGGTTGGCGATTGTTGAGCCTCTCGTTAGTATACGGTTGGTTGCCCTTATGTGCTACTACATGTTTATTTTCCTGTTATATTATTGTGCATAATACCATGCCATATAGTTACATGTAATAACTTATCGATTAATGATTAAGTTAAAATTATTACCAAGATTAGTGCATTTAGAGTCTTGGTTTACTATTGTATTCATACTCATAGCACCCAATACATTATAATATCTTACGGAGTCTTTTAGACTCACCCAACAACCTCCTCAGTTTGCAGGTTAAGTTCTAGCGCAGCGAGTCTTTAATCTTGGAGTTAGCAAGATGTATTTATATTGTCATTTTCTTCTTATTTCTTGTATTGTGAGATTGTGAGGTTCACTAAGTTATGTAAACTTAGTCTATGGGTAGAAATAGTTGTATTCTTTAGATTTGTATTTCGGCGCCGACTTGTGTAGTTGTGCCGGTAGTTGTACTATATTATTTTGGATTTCTGACTCGTGGTATTTTAGTATTATTGTTTCTCCGGCTCGTGTATTTAGCCGTCGAGGTTTTAATTATTGGGTTTATCTTTAGTGTTGTTCTCCGGCGTATATTTTGGCCGTTGAGGTTTATTTAGTTGTAGTTGTTGTTCGAGTTTTTGAAACACACATTTTAACTTGTATTTCGCTGCATAGTTTTAGTTTTGAGCTTTTGTGACTCGCTCTCTTCGGTTGTTCTTGTTAGTTTGGCGCACCGAGTTGGGGTTCAACATCGAACCCCGGACTCGGGTCGTCACATAACCAATCAAATATTGTCGGACAATAAGGGATCCATCAGATATTGATAAAATTCCTAATTGATACATCAAGTTAGAACTTGTGCATTGCACTACTTTTTGTCAAGCCCGATATTTTGGATTTTCAACCTAGCTTTCTCAAGCTCTCTCAATGTTTAGGCAAATTTTGAAATATTTAACCATTATTCCTTAACTCGGTAGGCGTTAGTGGCAATGCTTTGTTCATCAATCATCCTTTGAGTAATACTCTGCACATGAGGATCTTCCTTTTGAGGTGGCAAGTAGTCATTGTGTTCAATAACCATATGGATATTTGACGGCCTCAATAATTTTTGGTGCTTTGAGACATCTTTCACAATTCCTTTCGCGATGATCATATTGGCTACGAAATTCTCAATTTTTGCTTGACATGCCTAAGCACCTTCTAATTATAGGTTATGTTTTTGTAGAGCCGCATCCATGGGACAAGTTGATTAACATCTCTCGGCCGAGCCCTCTGGTATATATTGCATATTTTGATTTCTTGGATTGTTGCCCCACCTCAGTTTTGCCGATAATAGCTCTTTCTTGTTTGCTTTACTAATGTATCAATAACAATAATTTTCAGGAAGGTCTTTACTAGGGGTGACAAATAGGCATGCAAAGCCGACATACGTAGGCTTTAAGTACGTAGTGTGTTCTTACACGACTCACAAGTGTTGGGAAAAGTTGTGGAATTCAAAAAATCAAAGTAGAAAAGAGAAGAAAAAAATCTCAGAATTTCTCCTAAGGCGTGCAACAATGCACTGTCCTTAAAGATTTTATTTATAATCCTCAGAATTCAACAGGAAGAGAATAGCTACCTTTATTTGTTAATAACCCAACAATATGAGGAAATATTTAAAACTTAATTTAGGATAAGGCATGACCAAGTTATGTAACTTCCTTATCCATTCAATGTAGGTTTGAAAACATTGAACGTAGGCATAAAAAGTAGGAGAAATATAGATATAGAGAGACGAAGTCTTCAAACAACTTTTGCCTATCAATGTGGGATTTGTTGTAATTTAAATATGAAAACTAAGTCTTCAATCTTTCTCTCCCTACCCATGTGGGAGGTCCAATTCTTTTGAAACACTTGATAAAACCCATTTTATCCAATAATCCCCCCATATGTTTCAAAAGAATTAGAAGAAAAATAAAATAATTTTGCTAGGCTACTAAAATAAGTGTTGAATGCATCGTCTGGTGTCTCTTGGACTATGAACCAGACCTAGAAAGATAAAATTTAACGTACAAAGTTTTGGTGAAACACATAGCTTCTATGAACTAAGAACTTTTGTTGTAAATTAAAATTTTACCATTCACATTACACTCTCTCAATATATTGCCATTCAATGAGGTTTGTGCTAATAGGCCATGCGCGTGCCTGGTATTTCATGAGTGCTCTAGAGACATGCCAAAATCTCATAGAAGCGGCCCCACTCCACACTCATATAGGTGAATTTCATCAAATATATTTTGTAATTAAATATACCACCCTTAAAGAATATATAATTCATTAAGAGCTTACAGCTCAACCTCTCATAATTGCATTATAGCATTACTCACACCATAGGAAGGAACTATCACATATTGTGCTAGCATGATTAACAAGTGACTTGTTATTACCCTTATGAACCTCATTCATGGGATCTCCAATCACAAAGGTTGGGTTTCAATCACTGTCAATATGTCAAATTGGCTTAAGTCCCATTCCCCTCTATGTTTCATTAATTAGTTTTCTCCCCAAAGGTTTAGTCAAAGGATTGGCCAAGTTCACTTCTGACTTCACATAGTCAATGGATAAAACTCCATCTTTTAATAGTTGTTTATTGACATCATGTCTCGGATAAATATGTCTATTCTTACCATTAAAGGTTTTATTCTTTGCAATTACAATTGTGTGAGAACCCGGTTTCAAAACCTACCCCAAACGTCGATGGAAAAGCGACCGGATGAAATTCAGAAAACTTGGGCATATTTGATTTATGCTCGAAAATCTCAAAATGGACTCTTAAAAATAAAGCGAAACAGAGTCATCACCTTCGTTTTGTGGAAAACAGAGGAAAAATAAAAGTTCTAGGTTTGGGGGCTAGGTTATGAGTTGGGAAGGGGTTAGGCACCCAACTCGCCCTTTCGGTCTCATAAATTTGCTTAAAATGCTTGAAAATGTCAAAATGGCTAATTGTTAACCAAGAGATTGTCTCAGTTACTAAGACATGCTATTTTATTTACAAGAGATATAAAGTAAAATATTACAAATTACAATAGACACAAAACAAGAAATATATTACAACACGAAATGGATTGTATATCTACATTTTTACAAATGATGGAGAAAACTCAAACGTATATGTTGGATATTGGATTATTGAGATTATGATTATTTGAATTGTTTAGTTTAAATTAATTATTGGTTTTGCATTTCTTGGTTTTACTAATTGTTAACTATATATTTGTATGTTTAGTTCCTTTTGAAGAAAGGATATATTAGGGAGAATTATATTATTTTAGGGTTTATAAAATTGTTTAACATTTAAGGTTTACAATTGTTAAAAATTCCGTCTTGTATGTGTTGTATTGTCCTTGTGTTAGACACGGCTGACCTAGGTATAATTAATCTGAGTAAGAATCCTTGTCTTATGGTAAGTAAGTCTATTTATTCCTAAGTTGAGTCTTTGTGTCAGTCCCGAAGAGCTCACGTTAGGCTAGAGGGGGTTGAATAGCCTAGTGACAAATTAAAAATTATCACAAGTTTCTTGTCCTTGAACAAATGTTCAGCCAACTTATTAACTAAGTTGGGGTAGCAGAATAACTAAGGAAAGAAGCAGCAGTCAAGGGTTGCTAAAGTTGTATGAACAATTTATCAGTCTTCTATAAACTGCTAAGCTTTGGACATATCAAGAGTAATAAAATAATAAGCAATTAAAGCAGTAAATGAACACAAGTATTTGAAGCGGTTCACACTACAGCAGTGAAGGGTTGCTAAAGTTGTATGAACAATTTAGCAGTCTTCTATAAACTGCTAAGCTTTGGACATATCAAGAGTAATAAAATAATAAGCAATTAAAGCAGTAAATAAACACAAGTATTTGAAGCGGTTCACACTATAAAGAGTGCTACGTCCACTACCAAGATGGTCAACCTTAGATTTGAAATATGCACTATTTTATCCACTAAAATGATTACAAAAATCACTAATGGAACGTGTACAAAAATACTTTTGAGCGAGTGTTTACGGTTGAGAGGAATAATCAATAAGATATATTCACTTTCGTGTGTGCTTTGAATAGGATCAGAAAAGATAAACTCAGAAGAACAATAAAGACGAGGAGTGTATGATTGCAGCTTCTTCTTCAAGTTTGTTTGAGTGTTAGCTTAGTCCTTGATCTCTTGGATGTGCTTGAAGGTTGGTAGAGTAATTGTAGAATGTTCGAGCTTTTTAATATTGGCAGGAGATGTGTTCAAGAGATATTTCTTCCAGTCTTCAAGTGTCGATTATATACTCTGGGAGATCGATTGGACCATTGGATTCAGATCGTTGAGTGGAGATCCAACATTTGAATCATTAAATACATATCTGACTTCTAGACTTCTTGATCAGCAAACATTTATATCAGCAGTTCTTTAATTAGTATGTTTAGAGCTTAATCTGCTGGGGATTGTCCGATCATTATCACTTATGAGCAGTTTCCATTTGTCATGAGTGTGATATGGTGAATTGTATCCTGAGTCCTAACCTAGAGTTGCCACGGACTGTCTAGTATGCGGACCATCTTGTCACTCTAAACTAAGACTAAGTAATGGTTATAAGCAAATCAAATGAATACGGGAATATGCAAACGATAATTTTACATTTGCATAGGCATATTCCTAACAATAGGTTTGGCACAAATTATTTGGCAGATGTGATCACATTTCAAGCAATACCATAAGACACTCCATGAGGATTTATTTGTAAGGATTTTTTATTTTCAATTACAATGTTTAGAGTTGTTTTGACTCATCCTCCTCACTGTCATTTAAGGTAGTTGCCAAACTCTTACCCTTCTTCTTAGTGGTATTGATGCATTCGGTAGCATAGTGACCATACCCAGAACAAGCTCTACATTTCAAAGAATCCTCATTTTTTGAACCAAACCTTGAAGGTGCTTTTGGCTTAAACTTGTCTCTAGATTTACCAACATTAGTATTTTGAGTGAATTTGTTTGGATCAAACCTTGAAGTAGACTTTGGTTTTTGGCTAAAATGATTTTTTCCTTTAGACAAGATGTTATTGAACCTTTTGGTGAGTAAGGCTAGAGATTCTTCTCCGAAATCGGTTTTTCCAAGTTCATCAGTAAATGCTTGTAAATCATCAGACAAGTTTGGTTGACTTTGAAAGTAGGTAAAACAATGCTTCAAAGGTTTTCGATATGCCAACCAGAGTATCAAGACTTGACTTTTCAGTGTCATGTGCCTCTTCTATAGTAGAGATCTTTATGTTAAAACATTCAGGAAGAGAACACATCATTTTTCTAACAAGTCTAGCATTGGAAATAGCCTCTCCCAATGCTTGTGCCTCATTTGCAATCTCTACTATCTTTGCATTGAAGGAATGAATATATCCATCTTCTTCCATTCTTAAGTTTTCAAACTTAGTGGTTAAAAATCTTAACCTCGTTTAATGTACACTAGCAGTGCCCTCATAATGCATTTGAAGAGCTTCCCATTCATCCTTGGCTGTTTTTTTTGGGAAATAGGGACGACACCTTGCAAAATTTTATTTATCGAAAAAATCATACAATGAGGGGGACAACTAGTCTTTCCTGAAATCCAGGAGGACAAAGGAGCCTGACTTCTATAGATAAAACAGTACATAAAAAATTACTTCCTATAAGAGTAAAAACCATACAAATCATGCTTATAAGACTGAAGAGCACTCCTAGATAAATCTGCTGAGTGGTGTGTGCTGAAACAACAAGTTTATCTACCACTTTGTTCTTCTCTCTATACACATGGTTCAAGTCATAAGATCGGAGCAATCCACGACACTGCCTCAAATCATATTCGTATATCCAAGGGCACCTGTAATTATTACGCAAAACCAAAACCGAAACCAAAGAATCCATTTCAACTTCCTCCATGTCAAACTACAAATTCTGACAAATCTCTAAACCATCTCTAAGAGCCAAGATTTCGGCTTTCAAGTTCGTACCTGGCCCATAATAATTAGCGAAAGCCCGGATGAAACAATCGTCTTTATCTCAAATTATTCCTCGGCCCTGCCATTAATCTCAGATCCATTTGTATTAAGTTTGAAACTCTTAATCCTCAGAGGGTGCCAACACAACCATTTTTCAGGCCTATGCAGCGGACACTTCAAATCCAAACCCAAACATTGTAGCCCCAAGTTGCCCCACACATATCCTGTTGATTTGGATACAAATAACCCCATCATATCCCAAATATCTCTAAGGACAATATGATATATCACCTCCGGACGCATGCTGCAATTTTCAAAAATTGCATGACACCGAGCCCGCCATATCTCCCAGCATGAAAACATGAACAACCCCAACCTGCAATTTTCAAGTTCATATCAACTGCACCAAAGATAGCGTGAAGTGCCTTAGAACTGTAATTGGCCAAGGTAATATCATCATTTGACCTACTAATTTCATTCACTTCCTTATAATCTCCATCGAGATCAATGACTTTAGGAGCACTCCATCCCATAAGAACAGCACGTGAAGCCCTTTTATCTATTAATTTGATGTAGGACCGCGTTTTAACCTTCCAAATGGAATAATTAGTTCCATCAAGAATTGAAGGACGAAAGTAAGCAAGACTTTGAGTTTCCATGATGGCTACACAATTGATCAACACTTAGTGTCATCAAGTGGAGGCTCTAATACCAATTCAAGATTTTGTACCTTGGACAACCCAATGAATTTCGAACAGAGAGTGGATGTGATCAATAGATGTGGTCACATACACCTTGATATACACAATTTAAGTAGTGGAATAAAAGTAAGTAGTAAAGAACACAGAGATGTAACCTTTATCTACAAGAAATAGTGCTTATAGATGGCCCAATATTCCAAAACATTCACTATCATATCTTGTTGAAGATTACAATTCTTATCAACGTAAACTAGTAAAAAACAATACAAAAAACCTATCAAAGATAGTGACCAAACATTCTGTCTATACTCATCAATAAACGGTGAAATGATTCAAGCATGTTTATGAATAACACTCAAGATGAGAAAGGAAGATTGGATAGAACTCTTGAAGGGAATGAATGTTGCCTATAATTGTGATTGCATTATCTGCAACATTCAACCTTCAGTATAACTCCTTCGGACTTTGCTTCTTCTCTCTATATCTCGATACTTTGGAATGACGACTTCCCTCTCATTATATAGGCATGGGAGAGATCTGCAAAGAGAGATAATGAACACTAAATGGAAATAGTTATGTTAGGAACTAGTTTACCAACTAATTACAATCTAATTCCCAAATTCTAGCTAATCTAATCAATCAACTAACCTACCATAATTACAGTTAATTACAAACTTCCTTGATTGGTATCTAATCTTTTCTAAGAAAAGCAAAATAAATTCACACGCTTTATCATAAATCACAATCCAACGTGATTGTGATTAAGTGAAGACTTTGACCTTCAACATATTCACCCTCAAAGTCATTTGTAAATAGGAAGGCCCTAACCTTAATACTTAGTACGTAGGATTCCTCAGCCTCATAACATTTCATAAAACTACAAGTTCAACTTGAGAGCTATGATCAAACTTGTTAACCAAAAAGTGTGACATTAATTTCCAAATGTATCAAAAAATTTGAGGGAATATTAAGTTAACTAGTAGGTAATCCCAATAACCTACAAACGTGAAATTTAAAAAAAGAAAAAGAAATCGTATAAACACAAGAAATTTTATTGTGGTATGACAACAAGAATGGAGTATCAAATAATTCAATACTGAAGTTGAATGTAGATTAGGAGAGGAGTACTACTAAGATTATCATGCCCAAATTAATGATGTAAGTACCACATGGTGTTGTTTTTAAAGGGAGTATTTTAATAAAAGCTCTACATTTATAGGGTGGTTGTACATCCCACATTGGAAAATAAGTGACTTACTAAGGCATTATAAACCTCCCCTATACGCTACCCTTGTAAATGAGCAAGCCTTAGACCCGCATATGCACCCCCACATGTTGAAATTGGACTTTCAGCTCTATCTTTAATCCTTTTTCAGTTTTGTTTTTTTGTTTTTTATAAAAAAAATTTGTTGAATCAAACTATGTATATAGTCTAGCATATATTATCAGATTCATTGGAGTTTTCACCAGCTTCAATAGAGTTACAAGAGCAAAATTCTCAGTTTTCATTATCTTTTAATTTTAAAATTAATTCTGTAATTTTAATTTTGAACTAAAAACCTTTGTTGCAACCTCCAACGCTCAACACCTATTAATATATTCTGACACTTTTTCTCTTCATCTAAAAAACTCTTTACTCTCTCTCTATTTCTCTAAGAATTTAGGCAAAACAAAGTGTGTGTGTGTGTGTGTGAAGCTTCGGCTTCTTGAGGTTAGTGGTTGGGTTGTTGTATTATGGAGGTGGCGTGCTAAGACCTACTACATTTGGGGACATACCCAGTCGGGGTGCGAACCATCTTAAAAAGAGCAACATTGTCCGCGCTTCATCCCACCGTCTACTTTTCCAAGAGTTGCAAACTCAAGGGTTGTATGTTTCTATTTTTCAACTAGATTTCCAACACATGGCTCTAACTATCCTATTACTAGCCCCAGTCTTCCTAAAGTCAACTCACTATCATTTGATCCCCTTTGTTAGTAGATGTACAACTATTAACATGTAAGTAACCCCTCATTTCCCATAAGAGGGATTAGGCTACGATCTCCTTTACTTAAATTTGTGATTCTAGACATATTATTCTGAGACTCACTTTAACAACCATGTGCATTAATATTTTTCCTTGCATTTGTTAATTATGATTTTCCTACATTTTGGTCATATTCCATCCAAGATTTTGTTGACGGAGGTATCGGGGTTGGGGTAGTTAAGTGTTAATTGTTGAAAGAGGCCTCGAGAGCGTCCAGCTCCTACGCCTCTGAAGGCGCCACTTAGGGGCATTTTTGTCTTTTCACTCCCCAAGTCAACCCTAGGTTATGACGACCAAAACCCTATTCTTGGCCTATTTAAACATATTTTCTAGCTGATTTAGAGGTTACATGACATTTACACACAAACTCTCTCCCAAAAGCATTTCCTATATTTTTCTTGAGCCATTAGAGAGCATTTGAAGGTGGCCTAGGCTGATCTGGATCACCATACTAGGTAAAATCATCCCTTTCTCTCTCTGTCTCTCTCTCTAATGCATCTATTCCCTTCTTTATGATCTATTCTCTCCATAATAAGCATGATTTACCTGTTTAGATTATGAATCTTAATGTTATTTTTGGTCAATTCATTTCTAGATCTAAAATCAACACTTTTGATTTGTATATCTCTATTTATTGCTTTTGTTAATGTTATTCACATAATTTTCTGACATGGTTATTAAATAAACGAATCAAGATCAGGTTAGCTTCAAATCAAGGAGGCTATTTCAATCGCAGATCTGAAAGATCTGACATTCAGTCATTTTTGGTCATTTCTTCATTTAAAATGCTCGTAATATGATAGATCTAGTTTGTAATCGCTTGTTCATTTGAATAATCAAAATAAAGGAAGTTAGACATTGAAATGTTCTAGATAATAAATCACCAAAAAAGGTCGATCGATGTGAATTGAGCAAGACGAGTACCTACCACCTTTCCGTCTCATTACCTAATCCCTGACCCTATTAGGCTTTGTCTTACTTTGTCTTAGTATAGAAATGCGGATGGTGACTCAATAATAAATCAAGTTGGGTCGGGATTGAAGAACCGGCTTATCATTTTTGCAACAACGTTCAACATTCTCACAGTGACATCCTTATCTTTTCAAAATAGATCAAGATTCCTCGAAAACTATAGCATTTTAAAGGTAAATCCTGAAAGGGCTAGAAGTATTTAAATGTTCCTCGCTTAATTATAACACTTGGTCACACACAACACTAATTCCCATATGTTATCCTGGCCCTACACGGGCTCCATATATCGTAATACGAACTATGCAACAATTTATGGTTTGTGAACCATAACCATTCACTAGTCCAAATATGATTGGATCAAACTACTCTATGAAATACCCAAAAACCCAATACGAGTTAGAAAATTTTCATAAAGTTGGGCACCGTAAGCACACATGTAATTCCTAATTTATACAATATTGTGTTGCCATTTCACATTCAAAGCATATTGATTTGTCTATACCAATTGTTTTTGGCATAGTTGTGATTTATCTCCTCTACTTGCAGCTTTCCAATCAATTTCACACATAACATAGTGAGTTAATTTTTCTATAGTTATCCCAATATAACTCAGATGATTTGACAAAATGGAGATCAACATAATTATTTTCTTTTAACCCTTTTCTATCACATTTTTAATTAACTAAACCCATGTCTTCTCCTATGTGTAAACCAACTCTTCCAACTAAAATTCAAGAAGAGTTTACATTAACAACAAACATGATGGTACTTTTTTTTTTCAGGAATAAACACTTTAAAAAGATAGTGTACTTTCCTGTTTGTTACAATGTGGATTTCGTCCTCGTTTTCGACATATTATACAATATACTTTGTTTTTGTTTATAATTAGATGATGCTGTTAGTGTAAACTTAACTAAGTGTTCCAACTAGCTCCCATGAAGCTCTAGAAATTTGATATTAAGATTTAGGGTTTAAGGTTTAATGTTTAGGTTCTAGGGATTAGGGGTTTGAGTATAGGGTCACTTTGGGCTTATTTGGATAAGCTTTTTTGGAACATTGAAGTACCCGTTAAGTTTTTAATAGTGGCATCCAAATTTTATCCTGAATTTTAACAAAAACTAAAGTACGCAACCTATACATTGTAAAAAATCAAAAAGTACGTTGCCCTTTTAAAATTTTCACCTTTTTTTTTTTTAATTTCTTTGTCCTCCACATACTTACTGTGAAGAAATATAAGAACAATTTTTCCTTTTAATTTCTTCTTCTATAGCTCACTTCATTCACTACTCATACTCAATTCGGTTGCTTCTATTGACTACTAATGCTATCATCCATAGTCACCACTTTTCCTTGTAGCTTATAACCACATAATTAAATCAACCAACAACCATATAATTAGAGAATAATCAATGAGTAATGTTATGTGCACTAAGAGTGTGCACTAAATGTGTATCAAAATTTCAGTTGTCATGATCTGATTGGTTAAATAATTTGTGAGTCCTACCACTTAATAATGTTCTAACTAACCATAACATGCCAACAATGACTTTCGGTACACATTTAGTGCACACTTATAATGCACATAATCGATAGGTTGTCATCAAAGTCATCTTGCTCAACATTTGTCTATAACAATGTTCCATTGCATAGAGGGTAATGGATACATAGTTTATCACCTGAACTTTTAACAAGTTTGTATAGGTTTCTTCTCCGTGAATGAATCTTTGGTTTGGAGGAAATAAAATTATGGGCACAAAATATACAAGGATTTGGTTATGATTCTGTCACTTTGTTAAAATAAGGTAAAATAAAAGTTTATAAAAAATTAAATAATTCTTTTACAAAAATGATAGTTTATGGTGAGAAATACGTTCCATATATAATATTTTCATTTCCATATCTCCTTACTCATTTCCCAAAGGCTTAATTTCCAACTTGGTCACTTTACTTCCACCCAAAGTTCATTAAACTCACTTTACTCTTTTTTTTTTTTTGGTGAATTACAGGCCGGTCCCTTTTTAAACATTTGTAATCGCTCCAGTCCACTCATCTTTTTTAAAAATCGGAAAAAGGCATTTTTGGGGCGAAAAGACGATTATGCAATTAATGAAAAAAAAACACGCGCACTTCAGTAACCCAAGGCATCACGATGAGAAACCAAGGCATCGCGATGAGAAACCAAGGCATCGCGATGAGCAACCAAGGCATTGTGATGCATTACTTTGGCATCGCGATGCACCACTTTTGCATTGCGATGCACCACTTTTGCAAATTGGGGCATCGCGATGCAACAATTGATACATTGCGATCATTGCAGCGCACTTTAGGGAACCAAAGCATCGTGATGAGCAACCAAGGCATCGCGATGCACTACTTTGGCATCGCAATGCACTACTTTGACATCGCGATGCACCACTTTTGCATCGCGATGCAACAATTGGTGTATCGCAATCATCGCAGCGCGCTTTAGGGAACTTGATTTTCGTTTACCTTTCGGGGGCACCTGCGACCTGACCGGACAGGTTGATCCCCGTTGCGTTGCCCAGCATACTACGATTGGCGAATTAAAGGTATCGTGATGCCCAATTTAAGGCATCGCGAAGCCCAATTTTAGGCATCACGATGCCCAAGTTAAGGCATCGCGTTGGCCAATTTAATATAATATCAAAATCAATCAAAATGGTTGTTTTTGGTTGAGAAATTTACATCCAAACATGGTATTGACTTCCTGTAACAATATGGTATTGATATTATACAAAATTTAAACTCAAATCATTGATTAAAATCTCAAAATCAGTCCAAAAACATCTCCCTCTGTTTTCGGACAGCACACTGTCAAGCTCGATTTTGATCTCGAAAATAGTTTTTTTTTGGTAGAAAAATTGTGCACAAATGTAGTACTAAGTTAGGATAACAATATGAGATTGATTTTAAACAAATTTGAAGCTTAAAACATAGATTAAAGTGGCCAAAACAGCCCTAACAAAGAAAAACGGGATGAACTCAAAAAATTCAAATTTGATCAAATTCGTGTTCTATGCATGGAAATTGATACCTAAACATGAGGGAAGACTATATTAACAACATGAAATCATTTATACAACAATTCGAACCTCAAATCTGAAGCAACGATGTTGTTGAGGGCATTTTAAGAAGAAAATTCTCAAAGTGCCTTTTAGCGGTTTAAAAAAGGGTGGACTGGAGAGAAAAAAAGTTTTGGAAAGTGGACCGGCCAACAATTTCTTTTTTTTTTTTTTTCACACTTTAATCACTATATTTGGATTGTAGAATCAATAAGGTCACTCAATCAATGATCTTATTGATTGAAAAGCGCAAGTAAAGTGATTCAAGTGTGAAAAAAAGTAAAGTGAGATTATTGAATTTATTAAAAAGTAGAGTGACGAAATCGGTATTTAAGCCTTTCCAAAAGGTATTGTGAAAGATCTTGTAACATATACCTTTAAGCCCATTGAGCTTTTACTTTTTTACAATTTTGATGATTAACTTTGGGGTTTAGCATTTTATTAAGAAGTAGATCTTAGAATCTCCTAATGCTCTCAAATTGACCATAGAACAATAAGAGCAGAAAAGAAAAACAAACATTTCGGCCATGTGTGCATAAGCATTCAAGAATAGGAATATAAAAATTAATTTAAGCAAAAGATTAAATCTAACAAAATTGAATAATTAATGTACTGAAAAGAGAAAAATAATTACCGCATTTGATTGATCCATGTATGTAGTCGAGAGAGTCCAATGAAGTTTAGGTAGAAGAAGCCTTGGAATGTTTCAAGGCTTATGAGTCATTCTATTTGATTGATCTTAGCATTTTATTAAGTCTCTCTTTTCTGTGATTCTTTAAAAAAATAATGACCTATGAGTCATTCTATTTGATGGTTCTCCAAAAACTTTCTTATCCCTTAATATGTGAAAAAGAAAGAGATTGAGAATGGGGAAAGGGAGAGACAAGGAGAGAAAGGGAGAGAGAGTTCTCCTTCGTATAGCTGTAATTTTGCGCGAAAGTACGTACTACCACTTGGTTTGTCGTGACACAAGTTGGTGGAGAACGAAGTGACATCTTCATATCTCTCCCTTTAACCCCTATAACATATTTTTTGGTAAAGATTTTGCTAATTAAATATTCAAGAAAAATAGTGACGACAATAATTTGTTGACAGTAATTACTGTATAACTTTTAAGACTTTTTAGTGTTAACCAATAGAGTAAGTCAATCTCCTATCATTTGCCGGATCATCACTAACGAATATGATGTATCATCGCTATTGAATAGGAGATTGACTTTCTTTATTGGATAACACTGGAAATTATTAAAGTGCTACAAAAGTTAGTGTCAACTATTCATTATCTTGCTTGAACATCTAATCAGCATAATCTTTACAAAAAAAATCATGTAGTTTTCCTACAATGGAGAACTAATAAGATGTCACTTCGTGTTTTCCACGAACTTGTATCACTATAAACCTCATGGCAATACAAACTTTCATACAATTACAACTAATCTTAGGAGAAGTCTTTCCCTCTTTCCCCATCCCTCTCTTTAGTTATTTACTTTGTATCCCTTAACCTTATTCAATAATTTTTTTTCTATCTCTATCTGCTTTGTAGCTTCCCCATCCCTTATCTATCAAATATAATGACTCCTAGGTCATAAATTTTTAAATAATCACAAAAAGGAGACTTTCAAGTGTATAATTCAATAATTGAGACATTCCAAGGCTTTTTCCACCTAAACTCGATTGTATTTCTTTCGGCTACATACATGGATCAATTAAATGTTGTAACATTTTTTTGTCTATCTTTTAAATACATTAATTATTTAATTTTGTTAGATTTGATTTTTTGCTTAATTAAGATATTTCTTACATTCTTATTCTTGAATACTTGGGCTAAATGATTGTTTATCTTTTTCCCTGCTTCTTGTTCTATGATTAATTTGAGAGTATTAAGGGTTTCTACTATCTACTTTTCAATAAAATACTAAATCTCAAAGTTAAGTTGGTGGAGAACACCAAGTGACATCTTCTTAGCTCTCCATCGTAGAAAAGCTACACAACTTTTTGGTAAAGATTCCGTCGATTACATGTTCAAGTAAAATAGTGACTAGTTAACAATAAGGCAAAGCACACAATCGGGTCACTGTACTTTGGAGAAATTTACAATTCGACCACAGATTGTTTGAAAATGTTATTTGGGCTATTGTACTTTAGTTATCTTGCAATCGAGCCCATTTTTTGACGGACGTTAGTTCAGCCGTTAAAATAATATAAAATACCAATTTTACCCTTCCATCTTCATCTTTCCCAATTTCAAAAAAACAAACCCTAACTCTATGAACTTCATCTCGCCCAAATCTCTCTCTCCTCCCACAAATACCGATGTTTAGATTACTTTAACAAGTTCATATAGGAGTTGTTTTCCACCACTAACCTTAGTGTATTAAATAAACAATTTCTTAAGATTAGCTCTTCCGGATGGGAACATAATTCTCAAGAGGCTACCTATGAAACAGAACTCTCCAAGTGGGAGAGAACTAATAGAGATCAACATAAACTTGAATAATCACCCCAAAAGCAATTCATGTTGCCAAGTTCTAATCACTGGTTGCTTTCGAAATTGTACACTGATTCCATAAAAGCCCACATTTATCTGATAGGTATTTATGACTAATCATTAAACTTTATCGAACAAAGCTAGCAGTAAAAATCTAATTAAGCTCCAAAACTGAATAAACAAATCAAAAGCCATGGTGGGTGACAAACCTTGAGAGCAGAATCCCAACGCAATGCAGAAATTTGCTCGAGAAGCGCTTCCAATACTGTTTTGGGCAAGAGTTTCTTCGAATTATTAGGCCCTCCTTTCTTTTCAATTACAGCTTTCGTCGCCTCCCTTCTCAAGATTATCGATATCGCCTTCTGTGACGCTATCTTTCTATTCACTTCTTCTTTTCTCTCTATTGATTCTCTTTCCTTCAGCTTGACAATGTCAGTTCTTCTTCGACCACCTCTCTCTGTTACAGTGAGTGCAGTTGTTTGCTCATTCTGTAGTGGGTTCTCGAATTCGGGCCTGGGTTTGTTGCGGGTGGGTAAACGTTTAGAGTCGGGTCGTCGGTGAAACACCGGCGGGAAGGGGCTCGTCGGGCCGGATTTGGATCTGGGAGAGAGATGGAGAGATTTGTGGGAGGAGAGAGATTTGGCCGAGATGAAGTTCATAGAGTTAGGGTTTGTTTTTTTGAAAGAGAGTTACTATTAACACCACCATTTCCTATTAATACACCCCTCAAATTAAATTACAAAAATGCCATTATATTATTAGACATAAATACCCTTTTTCTACTAAATATATCCACCCTTCTATTAAGATATCTCCTAAATCTCTAAATACACCACCTAACAATTTATCAAAGCACCCACTTAAATCTCAATTCTTTCCTACGTTAACTTCATTATACTACAAATTTTTCACTTCATTTCGATTTTTTTCATGCATTTTCTGGGTCGGGATTTGTTCGGTGCAGAACACCACGTGGTGTTCGGGAAGTACCTATAGAACATACCGGTGGTGTTCGGAACCACCTACGAACATACTAGTGGTGTTCGGGAACCACCTATAGAACATACTAGTGGTGTTCGGGAACCACCTACGAACATACTAGTGGTGTTCGGGAATCACCATAGAACATACTAGTGGTGTTCGGGAACCACCTACGAACATACTAGTGGTGTTCGGGAAGTACACACGAACAGTTAGGGTTGCGAGAACATCACAGGATGTTCGGTAAGCCCTCCGAACACCGTGGTGTTCCATAAACCGATCCCGAACACCACTGTGGTGTTCCTTCAACCAGTCCCGAACACCCTTCGATCAGTTCCATACAATATAACGAAAATTAATAAAACTCAGCAAATAAAATGATATTCAATGCACAAATTGAAACGATTTAAACTTAAAAATAGAGGAATTTTATACCTAGGGCTTTCCTCATTGTGAAATCAAAATTTTTCTTTGTCTTCTTCTTCTTCCTTCTTCATTCTCCAAAATTGCTGGGTTGTTTTTGGGGAGTTTGCAGAACGGAGGTGTTGAGTTTGAAATTGTTTTTTTTTTTTCTTATACGGAGGGGAAGGCTCAGTACGTTGCGGGAAGAAAGTGTTTGAATTAAGGTGGTGTATTAAGAAATTGTGGTGGGTGTCAAGTATATTGGGTGGGTGTATTGGGAAAGAAATAATGAGTTAAGTGAGAGGGGTAAAATAGGAAATGTTGGGTGGTGTATTTAGAAATTATGTTGGTGTAAAATTAATAGAGGAGGTGTATTAAGAAAATGGGTGTATTAGGAGGAAAAGGTGGTGTTAATAGTAACCCTCTTTTTGAAATTGGGAAAGATGAAGATGGAAGGGTAAAATTGGTATTTTATATTATTTTATCGGCTTAACTAACGTCCGGAAAAAAAATGGGCTCGGTTGCAAGATAACTGAAATACAATGGCCCAATTAATATTTTCAAACAATTAGTTGTAAAATTGTAAATTTTTCCAAAGTACAGTGACCCAATTGTATGTTTTGCCTGACAATAACTATCGTAACACTTTACGATAATTACTTAATGGGTCAATTACGGGCCGGTCCCTTTTTAAAAGTTTGTAATCGCTCCAGTCCACTCATCTTTTTTAAAAATCAGAAAAAGATATTTTTGGGGCGAAAAGACAATTATGCCATTAATGAAAGAAAAATACGCGCGCTTCAGTAACCCAAGGCATC
The DNA here is from genome assembly GCA_016624345.1 of Platycodon grandiflorus. NCBI lineage: Eukaryota > Viridiplantae > Streptophyta > Magnoliopsida > Asterales > Campanulaceae > Platycodon > Platycodon grandiflorus. The sequence continues at coordinate 31,558,773 of CM028363.1, forward strand.
GCGATGCACTACTTTGGCATCGCGATGCACCACTTTGGCATCGCGATGCACCAAATTGTCGCATCGCGATGAATGATGTCTGCATCGCGATGCATGATGTCTGCATCGCGATGAATGACTTCTGCATCGCGATGCATAAATCAGAGATCGCGATGCAGAAGTCAAGTGTGACCCACATGTAATTTTTGTAAAGAATCGCGATGCAAGGTTTCAGAATCGCGATGCATGGTTTTTGAATCGCGATGCACGCTGTCTGCATCGCGATGAATGACTTCTGCATCGCGATGAATGATTTTCGTTTACCTTTCGGGAGCGTTGCCCCTGAACCCCCACGAGGGACGCTGTCCCCTCGACCCCTGCGACCTGACCGGGCAGGTCGAACCCCGTTGCGTTGCCCAAAGATATCTGCGATTGACGAATTCATCGGTCAAGAACATCTTCCTCTGTTTTCGGACAACACACTGTCAAGCTTGATTTGAAGCTCAAAAATAGTGTTTTTTGGTAGAAAAATTGTGCATAAATATAGTACTAAGTTAGGATAATAATATGAAATTAATTTTAAACAAATTCGAAGCTTAAAACAGAGATTTAAGTGGCCAAAACAGCTCAAGAACAAAGAAAAATGGGATGAACTCAAAAAATTTGAATTTGATCAAATTCGTGTTTTATGCATGAAAATTGATACCCAAACATGAGAAAAGACTATATTAACAACATAGAATCATTTATACATCAATTTGAATCTCAAATCTGAAGCAACAATGTTGTTGAGGGTATTTTAGGAAGAAAATTTTTAAAATGTCTTTTAGCGGTTAAAAAAAAAAGGGTGTACTGAAGAGAAAAAAAGTTTGAAAAAGTGAACCGGCCAGCAATTTATCCTTACTAAATTATATAAAGTAAAAGCCCATTGGGCTTAAAGGTATATGTTACGAGATCTTTCAATAACACTTTTTATTCAATACTCTCTTCATTCCACCCAAAGGCCTCGATTGGTACACAGAATTAGAATTAATTCTTCGGAATCGATTTTATGGAATTGATTAATAATGTTTGGTGGTGCAAGAATTATATTTGGAATAGGAATGTATTACTAAGAGCCAGTTTGTTTGCGCGTTTTGGCCAAAACGCAGGGTTAAAACGCAGCTTATTCCTTAACTTAGAGTTTCAATGCTGCGGTAGAAAACGCTGCGTTTTCAAAACGCAGCTGCGTTTTAAAACGCTGGAATTCTTAGTTTTTTCCCAAAACGCAGATTTTAAAACGCAGTAGGGAATAAAAAACAACGTTTTGACATAATATCTCAAACACATTTATAAAGAAAAAAGCCGCGTTTTAAATAATCTGCGTTTTAGAAACGCTGCGTTTTTAAAACACTGCGTTTTCAAAACTCTACACCAATCAGGCTCTAAAATCTTGAAATTGATTACTAAAATTTAAGGAATCACAATCCTGATGGAGGAGGTGGTATTTGGATTCTTAATAGTTGGAATCTATGTAAAAGGACAATAATATCCTTCTATTATGTCAGGTACTTGATTTATATTTATAATTTATTTGGTTTCAACAATTTTACGATCGTTTCTTTTTACACCTTCTCCTCGTCATTGTTTTTCGGCTCTTCATAAGGTTTTTCTAACTCTTCTCATTTGAATTAATTTATTAATAATAGTTTATAATTTATGATTGTTGTGTTAATTTTCACAATCGAATATGATCAAAAAGAAGAGTGGGTGATTGATCTGCTTGAAAATATATAGAAAAATAAAATAGAAATTATTCTAAATAAGTAATTACATGTACTTTTCTCGAATTATTTCAAATGTTTAAATTATTTTTATTTGAACTAGTTTCATTATAACATTAATTTTTTTTTATTTAATAAATTTTTCTTGCTTTATTGATGTTGAATAATTTAAAATTTTCACAAAAATAGAAAGAGAATGAAGAACTTGTTATTTTGTGGAGCAGTAATAATGTTAATGTCTAATTTTTATTATGATCATTAACAAGTACGTGTCTACATTAGGGTAATGTTGTCAGTTGCCTCAACTTTATCTTTATATTCCAAGTTGTTTTTTTTTTTACCAAACAGTATAATAGAAATTTATACTATATTAGTAATCGCATTCCTTATACTACCAAACACTTTTTAGAAATCATTTTCCAATCTATTTCTGTGAAATCTCATTAATAGTAATCGATTCCGTGGAATTGATTTCATTTCCGTGTACCAATCGAGGTCCACGTTTAAAAAGTCTAATAATTAAGGAATATATAAGTAGCATTGAAGTTAGTCATAATTATAAAAATATTTTAACATAGTTAATATATTTGTACCACATGTGGAGGATAAAGTTGAAAATTTTATAAAAATTATAAACATAATTTTATAAAGTAGACTCCTTAAGTAAAACATGTTAAAATAATACAGTTGACTCCGTTTCTTTTCCTGAAACGGAGGGAGTAATTAAGGGTACGTTATACTGGACTGCAAGATATTCCTGATGTTGCAATGAGAGAGTCAGATTTGAAGTGGATTTCTATGATGTTGTAACATCATGGCCTACCTTGATAGGAAGTGGATTTCCACAATGTTGTAATCATGAGCTACCTTGATAGTCCACAGTTTCAAAATGATATTGGAATTGGTTCCAATACTTTTGGCAAATTTAACATTAAACATGTTGCACCTCGAAAATTGTGTTTACACAATCTCAAAGTGTGAAGAACAAACATGAAGACTAATATCGAAAATAAAAGTTGAGACCACAATTTCTTTTGACAATAATTTAAAATATTATATATTATAAGATTGAGTACAAGTACATGTTGCTCTCCTCTAGGTATACATGTAGACAAAATACAAGTTCTAAAAGTAAGTTGGCTCGGAGCAGCCGCCAAAGGAAGTCATCCTAAAGTCGGAGGAGCTCCCTCTAGAGAGAGAAGGCAGCCCAAGCAGAATCCGACTTCTACAAACACCAACTAGTTGATCACCAATAATTTGAGAAATGGGACGAGGCCTTTGGAGATAGTCATCAGTGACGTAATTTGAGAAATGGGACGAGGCCTTTGGAGATAGTCATCAGTGACGTAATTTGAGAAATGGGACGAGGCCTTTGGAGATAGTCATCAGTGGCATCGGGAGAGGTTTGAAGATGTATTGATATATATTTCATTTCTGCAACCGACTCGAATCAGACTTCATACTTTCCTCTAACTTCACACTTTCCTCTAATTGTCATCCGAAAGGAAAGAGGGAGAAGTGTGAGCATATATTGCCTAGCAAAGGGGAACTTGCCAACGTTCATACTAGGTAAAATCATCTTTTTCTCTCTCTCTAATGCATCTATTCCCTTCTTTATGATCTATTCTCTCCATAATAAGCATGATTTACCTGTTTAGATTATGAATCTTAATGGGTTTTTTTTTTTGGGTCAATTCATTTCTAGATCTAAAATGAACACTTCTAATTCATAGTTCACTATTTCTTGTTTTCCTCAATGTTATTCAAATGTTTTCCCTCATGGTTATGCAATAACTGGATCAAGATCGTGTTAGCTTCAAATCAATGAAGCTATTTCGATTGCAAGGATCTGACATTCTGTCATTTTTGGTCGTTTCTTTATTTAAAATGCTTGTAATAATATAAATCTAGTTCGTAATCGCTTGTTCATTTAAATATTCAAAATAACAGAAGTTAGACATAGAAAATGTTCCAAATAATAAATCACTTAAAGAGGTCAATCAAGGTAGATTGAGCGGGCGCCTACCAAATAATAGATAAATGAAGCTATTTCGATTGTAAAGATTTGACATTCTGTCATTTTTGCGTTGTATAGTGTGTTAATTAAAAGAAAGTCATACCTGCTAAATAACACCCCCCTAACATGCTAAATCACACCCCCTAATGGAAGTTACACCTTTGCCCTTAAAACCCCCCATCCTCCATCCTCCACACCAGGCCCCCTCATCCTCCATCCTCCACACACCAGGCCACCCTTTCCCCCTCCACACACCGCCCCCTTCCCTCCCTCCAACACCCCCCCCTTCCCCTTCTCCCGACACCGCCCCCTTTCACCCATTTTAGTTTATAATTTTAGTTTAATATATTATTTTATAAAATTTAATTTAAGTTTATAAATTATTAATATATAATTTCATATAATTTAATTGTAATTTATAATTTATATAATTTAAAATTGTTTATTAAATATATAATTTCAAATGATGTAATTTTATCTTATAATTTTAATTTTGAAATTAATAATATTGTTGATTTAATTAGTAATATATTTATAAACTTAAATTTGCACAAATTAATATTTAATTTTAGTTTAATATATAATTTTCATAGTTTAATTTTAGTTTATAAATTATTAATATATAATTTCATATTATTTAATTTAAGTTTTTATTTAATATATTTGTTTATTTAATAGCAATAAGATTATATAATTTAATTGTAATTTATCATTTTATTTTATATGCAATAAAAATATATAATTTTAGTTTTGAAATTAATATAATTGTTGATTTAATTAGTAATAAGATTATTAAATTGTATTTGCATAAATTACATGTATTTATGGATATTTTAATATAATTATTATATATTAATTACACAATTTAAAAATTTATTAGCATAAATAATTAAATATTACTTTAATATTTTTAATTTTAGTTTATAATTTCATATAAATTAATTTAATTTAATGTGATGTTTTACATAATTAAGTTTAACTATGTAAATTAAAATAAAATTTATTAAGTTAATGTTATGTTCTTTAAATAAACAAATATATTAAATTCTAAAATAAAATTAAATAATATGAAATTATATATTAATAATTTATAGACTAAAATTAAATTATATAAATTTACATATTAAACTAAAATTAAATATTAATTTGTGCAAATTTTATTTATAAATATATTACTATTACTAGTTAAATCAACAATAATATTAATTTCAAAACTAAAATTATAAAATTAAATTAAATAATTTGAAATTATATATTTATTAAATGATTTTAAATTATAAACCAAAATTAAATTATATATTAATAATTTATAAACTAAAATTAAATTTATAAACTTATATAATAAACTAAAATTAACTATTAATAATTATTTAAAATTATATATTAATAATTATATAAAATTACCTATTATTAATTATATAAAATTATCTAATAATAATTATTACCAAATTATATATTAATAATTATAAAAAATTAAATATTAATAATTATATAAAAAATATATAAATAATTATATAAAATTATATATTACTAATTATATAAAATTATATATTGATAATTATATAAAATTATATTTTAATAATTATATAAAATAAACTGAAAATTTTTTTTTAAACCCCTGGGGCGGTCTTAATGTATTAGACCCCAAGGGGAGGCGGTGTTAATGTATTAGACCCCTAGGGGCGGTGTTAATGTATTAGACCCCAAGGGGGGGGGGCGGTCCTCCATATTCCGTTAAAAACTTAACGGATTCGTTAAGTTTTTAACGGAATTGTGAATTTAAGAGGCTAAATTAAAAAAAAAATTATTTTTTTAACGGAATCGTCTAAAAAGAGAAGGGGGGGCCTGGTGTGTGGAGGATGGAGGATGAGGGGGGCCTGATGTGGAGGATGGAGTGTTTCAAGGGCAAAGGTGTAACTTCCATGGGGGGGTGTGATTTAGCATGTTGGGGGGGTGTTATTTAGCATCACTCGAAAAAGTATGCAACCTGCATTGTAAAAAAAAAAAAGTGCGTTGACTTTTTGCCCTTTTTAAAATTTTTTGGTCCTCCACATACTTTCTTTGAAAAAATATAAGAGTAATGTTTTCTTTAAATTTCTTCTTCCATAGCTCACTTCATTCACTACTCATACTCAATTCGGTAGCTACTATTGACTACTAATGCTTATACCCATATAATTAGAGAATAATCGATGAATAATGTTATGTGTACTAAAAGTGTACACTAAATGTGTACCAAAATATGAGTTGACATTGTTTTGGTTATTAAAGTAATTTGTAGGGTCCTATCACTTAATAATGATGTGACTGACCAGAACATGCCAACAATAATTTTTGATACACATTTAGTGCACACTTTTGATGCACATAATCACTAAATGTCTACCAAAATATAAGTTGACATGTCATGGAAGTTATCACGCTGAACATTTATCTATAACAATGTGCCCATTGCATAGAGGGTAATGGATACATAGTTTATAGCCTATACTATTGACAAGTTTTTATAGGTTTCTTCTCCATGAACGAATCATTGGTAGTGGAAATAAAATAAGGCACAAAATATACGAGGATTTTGTTGAGGTAAAATAATACTCCACCCGTCTTTAAATTATTTTCTTTCTTTTTTTTTGTTCATCCTAAAATAATTATTTTGTTTAAAAACTTTTTTTAGAACATCACTTTTACCATTTTACCCTTACTTTTTTCCTTACTTTAATTATAGGTCACATACACATAGGCCACATATACATAGACATTAAAGAAAATTATACATTATACCAATATTAATAATTAAGTCAATTATTTTTTCTTAATCCATGTGCCGGATCAAACAAGACAATAATTAAGGGACAGAGGGAGTAGTTTATAAGAAATAAAATAATTCTTTTAGAAAACAAATAATTTGTTGTAAAATTATTTAAAGTAACTAAAGGATTAGATATATGAAACAAAGTAGACAATTCAAGGGGTTACCCGTTACATAGGTTAAACTATTGTTACATTTTTATTTTAATTCAATGCATGCTTGTTTATGTGAGATATACGTTACATATACTCTTCCATCCCAGATAAATGTTCTTACTTACTATTTTGGAATGTCTCAACTAATGTTCCTAAAGACTTTGATCTACTTATTTTCTACCATTATTCCTAATATACACTTAAAACTTCATTTAATATAACACATCCCAAAGAAACCCAATTATTTAGAATATTTGAGCTCAATTAATGTTCATGTGTATTATCGTCAGAACACATTTTATAACACATCATTAATTATATTTTTTAATTCTTGTACTTTATCAACTAGAAATATTTATCCGGGACGGAGCGAGTATAATATTTCCATTTCCATATCCTTAGTCATTTCTTAAAAGGTATTGTATAACATATACCTTTAAGCCCATTGAGCTTCTACTTTTTACAATATGATGATTAACTTTGGGGTTTAGCATTTTATTAAGAAATAGATCTTAGAAATCCCTAATGCTCTCAAATTAATCGTAGAACAATAAGAGCGGAAAAGAAAAACAAACGTTTGGGCCATGTGTGCATAAGCATTTAAGAATAAGAATGTAAAATAATTTAAGCGAAAAAATGAATCCAACAAAATTAAATAATTAATGTTTTGAAAAGAGAAAAAATATTACCGCATTTAATTGATCCATGTATGTAGCCGAGAGAAGTCCAATGAAGTTTAATTAGGCAGTAAAAAACCTCGGAATGTTTCAATGACGATTATACACCTGAAAGTCTCTCTTTTCTGCGATTCTCTAAAAATAATGACCTAATGCTTCTCCAGAAACTTTCTTATTCCCTGATATGTGAAAAAGAAAGATATTTGAGAATGGGTAAATGCATACAGAAATATAGTATAAAAACTTGTTGAGAGATAAGGGAAGGGGAAGTTACAAAGCAAATAGACATAGACAAAATTATGGAAGAAGGTTAAGGGATACCTAGGGGTGGCAATGGCAGGCACGACACGATTGCACGAACCAGCACGACACGATTATAAACACGAATTACAGAGACAAGAAACACGATAAGGCACGACACGACATGACACAAAACACGACACGAAAGCACGAAATTATAAATTTAGTTAAAATAAAATTTATTATTATATTTATGATCAAATAAGATAAATAACACGAAAACACGATAGTGTGGCACGAACACGACACGATGACACGAATTGCCACCCCTATGGATACCAAGTAAATGATTTGTTGGGGGGGGGGGGGGGGGGGGGGGGAGAAGGTGAGAAAAGGCAAGAGAGGTCTCATTAGAATAGTTGTAATTTTGCACTACAGTTTGTAATACTACCAAGTTTGTCGTGACACAAGTTGGCAGAGAAAACGAAGTGGCATCTTTGTGTTTCTCCCTTTAACCCCTATAACATATTTTTTGGTAAAGATTCTGCTAATTAAATATTTAAGAAAAATAATGACAATAATTTGTTGACAGTGTACAACTTTAAGACTTTTTAGTGTTAATTGTTAACCAATGGACTTAGTCAATCTCATATCATCTCATGTATCATCGCTATTGAATAGGAGATTGACTTCCTCCTTTGGATAACATAAGAAATTCTTAAAAGTGTTACGATAGTTATTGTTAACTGGTCACTATTTTGCTTGAACATGTAATCGACAGAATCGATCTTTACCAAAAAGTTGTGTAGCTTTTCTACAATGGAGAGCTAATAAGATGTCACTTGGTGTTCTACACCAACTTCTATCACTAAAAATGTGATGGCAATACAAACTTCTGTGCAATTATAGCTAATCTAAGGAGAAGTCTTTTCGTCACTTCCCCTCCCTCTCTCTAGTCATTTACTTTGTATCCCTTAACCTTCTTCCATGTTTTTTTTTTTTTTTGACTTAAATACTAATTTGGTTACTTTACTTTCACTCAAAATTTATTAAGTTGACTATACTTTATTTTCTCACACTTTAATTACTCTACTTGGACTGGAGAATCAATAAGCTCACTCAATCAATGAGCTTATTGATTGAAAAAGTTCAAGTAGAGTGATTAAAGTGTAAAAAAAAAATAATAAAGTGAGTTTAATGAATTTTGGATGAAAGTAAAGTGATCAAATTGGTATTTAAGCCTTTTTATTTTTCTATCTTTATCGGCTTTGTAGCTTTCCTATTCCCTTTCTCTCAACAAAGTTTTACTCCCTCCGTCCCTAAATTATTGTCTAGCCTTTTTTTTTTTTTTTTGTTCCTAAATAATTGTCTTGTTTGAAACTTTCCTTTTTAGGACATTATTTTTACATTTTTACCATTACTTTTTCTTCATACTTTAATTATGGGTCACATACACATGGTCATAAAATTAAACTACACAATATACCAATATTAATAATCAAGTCAATTATTTTTTCTTAATCCGTATACCTAGTTATATAAAACAATAATTTAGGGATGGAGGGAGTATTATGTAGTGTATACCTTTCCCCATTCCCGATCTCTTTCTTTTTCGCATAGCAGGTGGTAAAAAAGTTTCAGAAGAACTATCAAATAGAATGACTTCTAGGTCATAAATTTTTTAGAGAATCACAGGAGACTTTCAAGTGCGTAATCCAATCAATGAGACATTCCAAGGCCTTTTCTACTTAAACACTTAAACTTGGTTCGATTTCTCTCGGCTACATACATGGATCAATTAAGTGAGGTACCATTTTTTTTTGTCTCTCTTTTAAATACATTAATTATTTAATTGAGCAACGCTAAATAACACCCCCCCTAAATATACTAAATCACACCCCCATTGGAAGTTACAACTTTACCCCTTAAAACCCCCATCCTCCATCCTCCACACCAGGGCCCCCTCATCCTCCATCCTCCACACACCCCCTTCCCTCCCTCCACCACACACCACCTCCTTCCCTCCCGTCCACCCACACAGGCCCCCTTCCTCCCTCCACCCACACAGGCCCCCTCATCCTCCATCCTCCACACACACCCCTTCCTTCCCTTCAACACACCCGCCCCCTTTCCTCCCCAAAGAACCGCCCCCTTTCCCTCCCCAACCCAGGCCCCCTTCCCCTTCCCCCAGACACCGCAACCCCACCCCTTTCACCCCATTTAAACCGATTCCTCCCCCCTTTCACCCACATTTCAATTGAAAAAAAAAAACCATTTCATACATTCAAAAATACACCAAAAATAATCCAAAATTCCTACCTTTTATTCATACCAAATTTAAAAAATGGATCAAAATCGGGTTAGTTTATGTTAAATTTATATTTTGTTTTAGTTTAATTTATGTTAAATTTATGTTTTGTGCTTAGTTTAATTTATGCAAATTTATATATGTTAAATTTATGTTTAGTTTAATTTATGTTAAATTTATGTTTAGTTTAATTTATGTTAAATTTATGTTTAGTTTAATTTATGTTAAATTTATATATGTTTAGTTTAGTTTAATTTAGTTTAATTTATGTTTAGTTTAATTTATGTTAAATTTATATATGTTAAATTTATGTTTAGTTTAATTTATGTTAAATTTATGTTTAGTTTAATTTATGAATAAATTTTATGTTAAATTTATGTTTAGTTTAATTTATGTTTAGTTTAATTTATGTTAAATTTATGTTTAGTTTAATTAATGTTAAATTTATGTTTAGTTTAATTTGTGTTAAATTTATGTTTAGTTTAATTTATGTTAAATTTATGTTTTGTGCTTAGTTTAATTTATGCAAATTTATATATGTTAATTTAGTTTAAAGTTAGTTTAAACTTATAATTATATTTTTTAATAAACTTATAATGATTTTTGTTTAAAAAAACATTCCTACCTTTTATTCATACCAAATATAAAAAATGGAACCAAATCATGTTAGTTTATGTTAAATTTATGTTTTGTTTTAGTTTAAATTATGTTAAATTTATGTTTTGTGCTTAGTTTAATTTATGCAAATTTATATATGTTAATTTAGTTTAAAGTTAGTTTAAACTTATAATTATTTTTGTTTAATAAACTTAAAAAAAAAAACTGGAAAAGAGGACCGCCCCTTACAAGGGGTTTAAGTGAATTACACCACCCACCCCTGGGGGTTTAAATAGTTTAAACCCCCCCATGGGGGTTTAAATTTTTATTTTCAGTTTTTATATAATTATTAATATATACATAATTTTATATAATTATTAAAAAATTATTAACATATAATTTTTGTTTATATAAATATAATTTTATATAAATTATTAATATATATAATTTTATATAATTATTAATATCTAATTTTAGTTTAATATATTATTTTATAAAATTTAATTTAATTTTTTAATTATTAATATATAATTTCATATAATTTAATTGTAATTTATAATTTATATAATATAAAATTGTTTAATAAATATATAATTGTCAAATGATGTAATTTTTGCTTATAATTTTAATTTTGAAATTAATATTATTGTTGATTTAATTAGTAATATATTTATAAACTTGAATTTTCACAAATTAATATATAATTTTACATAATTTAATTTAAGTTTATAAATTATTAATATATAATTTAATATAATTTAATTATAATTTACAAAGCATCATAATTAAAAATCGTTTATTAAATATATATAATTTCAAATGATGTAATTTTATCTTATAATTTTAATTTTGAAATTAATAATATTGTTGCTTTAATTAGTAATATATTTATAAACTTAAATTTATACAAATTAATATTTAATTTTAGTGTAATATATAATTTTACATAGTTTAATTTTAGTTTATAAATTATTAATATTTATATACTTGTTTATTTGATAGCAATAAGATTATATAATTTAATTGTAATTTATCATTTTAGTTTATATGCAATAAAAATATAATTTCATATTTATTAATTAATTAATTTTAGTGTATAATCTTAGTTTTGAAATTAATCTAATTTTTGATTTAATTAGTAATAAGATTATTAAATAGTATTTGCATAAATTACATGTATTTATGGATATTTTAATATAATTATTATATATTAATTACACAATTTAAAATTTTATTAGCATAAATAATTAAATATTACGTTAATATTTTTAATTTTAGTGTATAATTTCATATAAATTAATTTAATTTTACTGTGATGTTTTACATAATTAAGTGTAACTATGTAAATTAAAATAAGATTTATTAAGTTAATGTTATGTTCTTTAAAATAGACATTTTATAAATATATACTTATTGAAATTAAATTATGTTAATTTGGCTAATATTTTTAATTATTTGTCAGACATCAAATGAAGGAGCAGAAGACATTTTTTTAGGTCCGGATCAAAGCAAGGTTTTTACAACAGACCTATTATTTGCAACTCGAGAATTGGGTAATGAATGGCTTATGGATGCTGCTCATGCTGCAAACAACTATTTAATCATTAGGCGAACAAAAATATTATCGGGTGACCGAATTGGTGTATGTTATGGTTGTGAGAGGAGTGGTAAGTACAAATATACTGGCATTCGTGACGTGGAGGATAGAAACCTACGAGGGTCGAAGAAAATAAATTGTCCTTTCGCCATCAAACTTGTGCAACAACGATCGGGTTTTTGGAAAGTTAATGTGGGCGATAAGTGTAGACACAACCACCCGTTAACTGAGTCTGGTCAGTGGCATAGATCAAGATCGGGCTCCAAAGAGGATATTCTTGTTGGTTCATTAACTGCCGACCATTAAATATAAAAATATATTAATAATTATATAAAATTAAATATTAATAATTATATAAAAAAGGATGCCCAGAGGCCGGTGTATTATGTCTCACACGCTCTAGCCGCCAGAAGTCTGAAATACTACTTCCAGGCCCACACCATGATAATTTATACTGACCTGCCCTTGAGAAAGATACTTCACAAGCCAGACGTCGCGGGAAGGATGATGAAATGGGCAGTTGAGTTATCAGGATATGACATCACCTACGAACGACGAAAAATGATCAAAGCCCAGTTCTTGGTCGATTTCATTGCCGAAACGTCGTTTGTAAGGGATGACACGGTCCCAAGCGAGCACGAAGAAACGAGCACCTCAAGAAAACCATCCAACTCGCCCATAGGAAGAGTGAAATCCAATGCGTCCAGGCCGCAAACCTTTTGGACAGTGCATGTCGACGGTTCGGCCAGCAAAAAGGGTAGTGGTGCGGGTTTATCTTTGTTCCCCCCAGAGGGAGAAGAGATCAGCAAAGCCATCCACTTCAAATTCCCCGCGTCGAATAACCAGTCCGAGTATGAGGCCCTGATCGCCGGAATCGAACTGGCTAAAGAGATCGGGGTAGAGCATCTTGTCATAATCAGTGACTCACAGCTCATCGTAAAGCAAATTTCTGGGGAGTATGGTGCTATTCACCCCACATTATTGAAATACCGTGAGCTGGCGAGGAAGTTACTAGCTGAATTCAAGTACTGGGAATTGGAACAGACTGACCGGGAAAATAATACCCGAGCAGATTACTTGTCAAAAATAGCTTCCGGCGAGCTTGAAGACCTCCCTGAAGGAGTAATGGTAAAATTCTTGGAAATCCCCTCCATCGACAGAGAAGCCGTTCTACCTATCGTCCCCGCCGAAAAATGTTGGATTGATGAGATCCAAGAGTACATTGAGCTAGGGACACAGCCCGATGACAGCATCATGGCCCAGGCTTTGAGGAAACGAGCAGCAAGATATACGGTGATCGGAGGTGCCCTCTATAGGAAATCCTTCACCAAGCCACTACTTCGATGCGTGCGGCTAGAGATAGTAGAAGATCTCCTCGCTGAGGTGCACGAAGGTGTATGTGGAGGACACCCTGGAGCGAGGACCCTTGCAGACCGAATTATTTTTCACGGATATTATTGGCCAAGCCTAAGGAAGGACGCGGAGGCGTATGTAAAAAAATGTGACAAATGCCAAAGATTTATCGACATTCCTCGCCTACCAGCAGTCCCCCGAACCCCAGTCATTGCGGCTTGGCCATTCGACATGTGGGGAATAGATCTCATTGGTCCTTTCCCCAAAGCTAAGGGAAATTGAGAGTTCGTGATCGTCGCAATCGATTACTTTACTATATAGGTGGAGGCAAAGCCGCTAGCTAGCATCGCCGAAGACAAGGCTATCAGTTTCATGCATGATCACATCTGGTGTCAATTTGGGTTACCCCGGGTGATCGTCTCGAATCATGGAACTCAATTCTCAACTAAATTCACTGCAAGCTGCGAGCGTATGAATGTCAAACACTGGATGTCCTCGGTAGTCCATCCCCAAGGAAACGGTCAGGCAGAAGCAGGAAACAAACAGATCCTTCATGCCCTAAAAAGAAGCCTTGACGAGAAGAAAGGTAGATGGTACGACGAGCTCCCCGCTGTCTTATGGAGCATACGCACCTCGGTACGAGGACCAACGGGAGAAATGCCATTCGCCTTGGCTTACAGAAGCTATGGCACCCGTAGAAATGGCCCTTCCAACCCTCTGAGTTACTCACTTCGACGAAGAAACGAACAGAGAAGCTCGGATGCTCGACCTGGACCAGCTCGAGGAAAAGAGGCTTGAAGCGAGAGGATAAGGATGGTAAACTACAAGAAGCTCACTGTTGTATTTTAGCTTAGATTTGCTTGAATCCATAACCTAAGTCTAAGACAAGGTGACTAATGGGCCTGCGTGTCTGTTAGTGTGGCAACTTGTACTTAGTCATAAGCTTGAATAGCTTAGGGTTGCTAATTGTATAAGTCTTGAAGAAGATAGCCTATAGACATTGGACGTCCTCTGCACAAATAGGCAAAATTTGAACCAGCAGTCTTCCTGTGAATATCGGACAAGCTCGTATCGCCCAAGCTTCATCGCAATGTTGAAGAACTCCAAGAACGTCCGATAGTCATCTCGAAGACATGTCCTAACTTAAAGACCTCATTGATTGCGATACAACGTTAACCTGCAATTATCATTTAATGAAGGTTTCCATTCTTGGCATACACTCAGAAAAGGACATTCCTTCTGCAAGCGCAGACCGCCTATTTTTAGCAAAAATTCAGGAGACAGACTGCAAGTTGCAGGACAGCCTATCAGGAGTCAACAACCTGGTTAGAGCATTAATTGCTCTTAAATTCAAATTTGAAGATCACCAACGGCTCTAAGCTTCCTCCTGCATATAAAAGGAGACTTCATTGCTGCATTAAAATCAGACTTCAACACCTCATCTACTCCAACTACTGAATCTCCATTGTCTTCAAGTGCATTAAAGCTAAAACGTCCTATCTGTATACATTCATTGAAGAGCTTCACACTTAGACGTCCAGTCCATTAAAGCTCTTCATTGATTGCAACACCTAGCTTTTCATAGCTCACGAGAATTGTATCTTATTGATATCAATTCTCCCACACAAACACTTGGTCAACATAATTTTTGTACACAATCCATTAGAGATTTAGTTTGTAAAATATCTAGTGGAAAAACTTAGTACACGATTTTCAAATCCAAAGTTGACCACTTTGGTTGTGGACGTAGCACTTATTTATAAGTGTGAACCATAATAAATACTCTGTCTACTTGTGTGTGTGATTGTGACTTGTTTGTGTTGCTTTAAATTTCCAGATTTCCAATCTGTTGAGAACTGCTGATCTTGACCTGTAAAGATCAGCCATTCTCAACTTGTCCTATACTTCACAAGACTTCCGCCTGCAAAAACTTTATAAAACCATAGTGAAGTAAGGCTTTCAAAAGCAATTTCAAAATTGTAGATAGGCTATTCAACCCCCCCTTCTAGCCTATCTTGAGCAACCTTGGACCTAACAATTGGTATCAGAGCTTAACTCTTTGAAAACTTGTTTTTCCGAGATTAACCTCTTGAGAGATTAAAGATCATGGCTGCTCACCAAATGTTGGAAACTTCAAACGTGAACCATTGTCCTGTCTTGGATGAAGTTCACTTTGACATCTGGAAAGATAAAGTCAAAAGACATATGAACTCAATTGATAAACGTTTGTGGAAATGTGTCACAGATGGACCCAAAATTCCAATGAAGCCGAATACACTGGCCACGGTAGATCCAACGGCTGAACCTGAAGTACCAAAGCCAGAAGAAGAGTGGGATGATGAAGACAGAAAGAATGATGCTCTGGATGGAAAAGCCATCAACATCATTACCAGCTGTGTTGATATAAGCACTTATCAGCAGATTATCAACCTGGACACAGCAAAGGAGATGTGGGAAGCCATCCTTGAATATCTTGAAGGTGATGGTGAGACAAAGAACAACAAATTATATACCTGCATCCAGAAGTTTGACTCCTTCAAAAAGGATCCCAAAGAGTCTCTATGAAGCGCCTACGACAGATTCTATGAGGTAGTCAACTCTTGTTACTCCTTAGGAAAGAAGTATGAAAAGAAGGAAATAAACATGAGATTTCTAAATGCACTAGGCAGTTTATGGCATGTTAAAATCACTGCCATGAAAGAGTCAAAAGATTTAAACAAATTGACTCTTAGAAATCTTTATGCTAGCCTTTCAGTCTATGAGCTTGAGATCCAACAAGCTCAAGAAATGAAAAAGAGTTTTAAAAACTTGTCATTACCAGCCATATCTAATGAACCTTCATGTTCAACACCTGATGAAACCCCATCTACATCATCCATTGATGGTGATGACATTCTTTCTGACGAAGCATTTGCTATGTTTGTAAAGAAATACCAACGTTTCAAAAGGCTTAACAAATCATCATCACATAGGCAGTCCTTTCACAAAAATGCCGTTCCTCATAGAACAGCTGCCCAAGCAAAAAGTTATGCTCCTTATAAATCAGCAGACCATCAAAAGGATAATGAGCTTGTCTGTTTTAATTGTAGGAAACCAGGCCATTTTGCATCTCAATGTCCTAAGCCAAAGTATGAATTTTATAAGAAACGTCCCGAGTCAAAATTTCAAAAGCAAAAAGGGATGGTGGCTGAAGACATTGATGAAAGCAACCTACCTACATGGTGTGACTCGACACCGATGAGGATGACTCCGTGATTTTTTTGAAGAAGCAAACATATGCCTTATGGCCAGGAGTCACCACATGATTCGATGAGGTCACTACCTTTTCAACAAGATGACAGTGATGATGATGATGAGCTCAATGACCCATCAAAGGGAGAGCTCATCAAAGCAAACAAAGATATCTTTGGAAGAGTTTTCAAAATTCAAAGTCGCCTATGTAAAACTAGCCAAGAAGCATGAACTAGTTGTCTCGAGAAATCAACCTTGATGTCTAAGATCAAAGATCTTGATAGACAACAAGTCGAAAGTATCAAATTGCAAAAGAGAACAAAACTTTGATCGAAAAAGTGGACTTCCTACTTGAACACATCAAGAAGATAAATTCGAGAAAGATGACCTTCAAAAGGTTGTCAATACTTGGAATAACTCTAAAGGAAACTTTGATACCATTCTCTTAAACCAAAAACTTTAGATGACAAAGCGGTATTGGTTTCCAAAGTGAGTTCAATGAAGGTAGTTCTTCGGTTCTCAAAAGGATGAGACATCTATTGTGATTCCGAAGAATTGGTCAGTAGAAGTTTCTTATGACCTACAGTCTCCCAAAAGGCAAGGACTTGGCTTTAACAGAGTTCCTTTTGTTTATCCCAAGAATACAAAACACAAGTCCAAAGGAAAGCAATCGCCCTATGACTCGCTAATAGGAGTCGAGCAACTTAAACGCTATTAGTCACCCTAAGAAAACAGGGATGACTAGTGGCAAGTCAAAGAATACTCGGCTCAAGCCTATTAAATTTGTCGGGGCAAGACTCGATCCCAACATTGCCTATAAAAGGGTGAAAGGAGTGAATTCGCTAATAAAAGGCTTAAAGGACATGTGCCTGAAAATGCAAAATCTCTTGATAAAAGGTCTACCTATGATAAACCTTACATCAATAAGAAAAGGCATTATCAGCCTAAGTCCTATAGGCCAGTTATCAGCACAAAGGTCATTTCAAAGATTGCTGATAATAAGAAGCCTAAAAAGGGAATCATTACTCATGTTGAAGGATTTCACAAATGCTCTTTCTGCAAAGGCTATGGTCATGAAATTCATGAATGCCTTATGAGATTCACACCTAAATCTAGAGGATTTACACCTCCAAAGGTTAAACAGGTGTGGATCCCAAAAGGATGCTAACCTTGAGGACCCAAAAATAAAAGGGGACCATATTCTTAAATGTCTATATTTCAGAATGCTTTATGGTCACAATGAAGAAGAGAAAGATCTATGGTATCTAGACAGTGGATGCTCAAAGCATATGACTGGTAATCCAAATCTTCTCTCAAGTATTGTTGAAGCAAAGGGTCCCTCAGTCATTTTTGGAGACAACTCAAAAGGGAAGACCATTGGATATGGAAGCATAATCAGAGGCAATCTCTCCATCAGCAAAGTCTCTCTGGTTGAAGGTTTAAAGCACAATCTGCTGAGCATATCACAATTCTGTGATAAAGGTCTAACCTGTCAGTTTTTCTCAAGTCACTGTCTCATAAAGGACAATGAGACATGTTCAACTATCCTGACAGGATTCAGAAAAGGGAATGTCTATGCTGTTGACCTTAATGCTGTTGGAAGAAAATCAAATCTATGCTTGGTTGCAAGGTCATCAACTGACAACAGCTGGTTATGGCACAAAAGGCTTAGCCATCTCAACTTCAAATATTTGGAGAAACTATCAAAGGACAATCTAGTTGTTGGTTTGCCTAAAATATCAGCTGAATCACACGTCTCGCAGAGCATGTCAACTAGGCAAACTACACAAATCTTCATTCAAAAGCAAGCCTTGCTTATCAACGATCGACCTCTACAGCTCTTGCACATGGATTTGTTTGGACCTGTGACTACTACAAGTCTTGGTGGCAGCAAGTATACCCTTGTGGTAGTTGATGATTACTCAAGATTTACTTGGGTAGAGATGATGTCCTCCAAAGATGAAGCATATGACATCATTACTGAACTCTTCAGAAGACTTCAGACTCAGAAGCTGGATGATATCTCGATGTCGATCGGAATGGACAGAGTTCAAGAACAATGGTGTTGCCAAATATTGTGATGACCATGGAATTGGTCACAATTTCTCTGCAGTTGGCACACCTCAACAAAATGGAGTTGCTGAAAGGAAGAACAGAACTCTCATTGAAGCAGGAAAGACGATGATTGCTGAAGCCAAAATGCCTATGTACTTCTGGGCAGAAGCTGTGAATACTGCCTGCTTCACACAAAACAGGTCTATCATAAACAAGTTTCATAACAAAACTCCATATGAAATATGGAGAGGCAGAGCTCCCAACATTGGATTCTTTAAAATATTTGGTTGTAAATGCTATGTTCTTTACAATGGTAGAGAACATAGAGGTAAATTTGAATCCAAAAGTGATGAAGGAATTTTTTTGGGATATGCTAAATTTTCAAAAGCTTATAGAGTTTACAATAAAACTTCTCTAAGAGTTGTTGAATCTGTACATGTTTCTTTTGATGAATTTGATTTTATTGGGCCACATTTGGCTCCTAAGGTTGCTAATGATTCTGATGAGTATGAGACAGTGCAGACCCCAAACACAAGATCTCAGATCCCACTCCTTCACAAGTTCCTCCAAGAGTCAACTTAATAGAATCCTCAAATGAACCAACAAATGAAAACTCTGAAAATCCTGAATCCACTTTGCCTTCCACACCAGAAGTTATACAACCTACCTTGGAATTAACCTATCCTTCAGAAAACCAAGCTTCAGACACTTCTTCTCAAGAACCCAACTCTGCCGATGCAATAGGACAAGTTCAACCTGCAGAAGTTAGGGAAGTAAAAGATCATCCTATCACTCAAATCATTGGAGATCTTAATTCTGGGGTTCAAACTAGACAAGCTTCAAGGAATGAATGCATGTATTCTACTGCATTTGTATCTAACATTGAACCCAAAAAGATTGATGAAGCTCTGGAAGATCCAAGCTGGGTGGAAGCTATGCAAGAAGAGCTAAACCAATTTGACAGATGCCAAGTTTGGTCACTAGTCCCTAGGCCCAAAGGACAAGCTGTTATTGGCACAAAGTGGGTTTTCAGAAATAAAATGGATGAAAACGGCAACATTACCAGAAACAAGGCCAGACTGGTAGCCCAAGGATATAGACAGGAGGAGGGTATTGACTATGATGAGACATTTGCTCCTGTTGCAAGATTAGAGGCTATCAGATTATTCTTGGCCTATGCCTCTTACAAAGACTTCAAAGTTTATCAAATGGATGTAAAGAGTGCTTTTCTAAATGGAGAACTTCAAGAAGAAGTCTATGTAGAACAACCTCCTGGCTTCTTAAATTGTTCAAGAAGAGAAGATGTCTACAAGCTGAGGAAAGCCCTTTATGGACTCAAACAAGCTCCAAGAGCCTGGTATGAGACCCTTTCAAAGTTCTTGACATCTCAAGGCTTTGTAAGAGGTCAAATTGACACTACTCTTTTCATTATGAAGCATAAAGGTCATTCCTTACTTGTTCAAATTTATGTTGATGATATTATCTTTGGCTCTACTAATGAAAATCTTTGCAAAAGGTTTGAAAAGCTTATGCAGAGTAAATTTGAAATGAGCATGATGGGAGAACTCAACTTTTTCCTTGGTCTTCAAATCCAACAAAGTTCAAATGGTATCTTCATCAGTCAAGCCAAATATGCAAAGGATGTTATCAAGAAATTTGGTCTTGAGAATGCAAACAGCTTCAAGACTCCTATGGTTACTAATTGCCATCTTGACAAAGATGAGAAGGGCAAGAAAGTGGACATGACTCTTTATAGAGGCATGATTGGTTCACTTTTATACTTAGCGCTAGTAGACGATATCATGTTTCGTTTGTGTTTGTGCTAGATTTCAAGCCGATCCAAAGGAGTCTCACCTACAAGATCAAAAGAATCATCGATATTTAATAGATACTTCCAATTTGGGAATCGGTATCCTAGAGATTCATCTTTTAATCTTATAGGCTATTCGATGCCGATTTTGCCGCATGTAAAGTTGACAGAAAAGCACAAGTGGGACATGTCAATTCTTAGGAAATAGACTTGTCTCATGGGCCGCAAGAAGCAAACCTCTGTTTCAACTTCAACAACGAAGGGAATACATAGCCGCGGTAGCCGCTCACAATTGCTGTGGATCAAACAAAGAACTTGTTGACTATGAGATCAAAACTGCGATTGTCCTATAATGTGTGACAACACATCGCAATCTCGCTCAAAATCTGTCATGCACTCCAAAACAAAGCACATTGATGTGAGATATCACTTTCTTAAAGATCATGTTGAAAAAGGTAACATCGATGCAATATGTGCCTACAGAGAATCGTGCGACATTTTCACAAAACCACTTGATTCAACCAGGTTTGCTTATTTAAGAGGAGAGCTTGGTATGCTTGACCTCAATCCTTAACCTTTCTGACTAATTCTTTAAATCATTTTACAAAATTGTCTAAGTGATCTGCTAATTGCAACTCTGCCGAGGACAATACTGAGTAAGTCCTTACATTTCCATATCGGCAGTTTTTACAGAAAATAGGCAGACCTAAGTGCGTTGTACAAACAGTCACTCATCAGGTCATAAATGCGGACTTTAAAATTTATCAAATACCATTTATTAACCTGTCAGAAGTACAAAAAGGCGAATGATACAGTATTTCTTCACATTTTTCAAAAACCGCCATTTGCTAGTTTTCAAAACCCCTCGACTTCCAATCTGCAATCTTCCCAAATCTTCTTAAATCTTCAAATTTCTCTTGTTCTCAAAGCAGAAATCTTCAATGGTAATGATTTCTACACCTTCTAATTCATTTAAATCAAGTTTTATGGTTTGCATTAAACTAATTTGTGTAACTTCGAACTGTACTTCATTGACGAACTGCAAAATCTTAAAATTGATGTTTGAATCTTATTTATGTAGCATGAAATTGTGACTTCAGATTTTTGTGATATTATGTCTTCAGCATTGCAATCCTGTTTACTTAGAGGTGACAAAATCAGTAGATATTTTGAAACCCAGTTCATGAATTGTTCTTGTTGTTTGTCATCATACGCACATGTTTTGGGTTTTAATCTGAACAGTACCTGTTTGTGTTAATATCGGCTGATTACGTGTATCGGATGTCTTAAGCATACCTTCCTATATCTATGTGCTGTTCTCATATCTACCAACTGTATAGGCAAGGACTAAATCCTCCAAGGCTACCGACACAACTTCATCCTCTGCATCTGCTAAGCCATCTAGGGCTAAACAGGCTGCAAATCTTCCACTAAGAATTCTCCCCAGGTCAAATTATCACCCTGGGATGACAATCGATCGAGACTCTATCATAAGCACAACTGCTGGCGATACCTTGCTTAAGGATCTGACAGAATGTGGGCTTCTTCCCCTGTTCCAACTTCATGATACCCACTACAGCAATGCTTTAGCTGAGGAATTTTACACTCGAATGATCCTGCCTCCTCCTCCAGCTAATGCCCATGAGCCGGTCAACCTAAGCTATATCAAGGGCTACATCAGAGGCCACTACATCAAATTGACCTACAAGGATATTGGGGCAATCCTTGAACTGCCTATTGAAGGCAAACTGGACTTGACCGATGCTGAATCAATGCTTGCTTGGGAAATGATGAGAGGATCTGCTCAACCTGAAAGATTCTCTGAGATGTCAAGGAACCTCTTTCCTGAAAATGCCTATCACATCAGTCATCTGCTCGATAAGAGCATCCTCTTCAAAAATGGCGCAAGGGACATTTTTACGTCTCAACAGCTGCTATGGACCAAAGCAGTAATTCTTCGAAAGCAACTTAACTGGGCCAAAATTATCTTCTCCATGCTATCCCAGAGTGTTGCTGATGTTCAAGCTCAACCCTCTATGCGACGACCTTTTGTAAGGGTCATCAATGTCATTCTTCGCAGATTTGAAGAAATCGATGAAAAGGTTATCACTGATGACCTCATCAAGGTGTCTAACACCTACGTCTTCACAGTCAACAACGTCACCCGTTACCGGGATGATGTAGCCAAAAGATCAACCATTGCTGCTGCTGCTGCTTCTTCTACTACTGGCACCTCTACCCAAGCCAGCAAGGGTAAACGAAAGGTCACTAGTTCTGAAACCGAGGTATCTGCTGAGGAGGAGCCTAAACCCATAGGGGCTGAACTTCCTGAAGACTTTGATCTCAGTAAACTTGATCATGATCCCTATGAGCCTTCTGAGCCTCCTTCCAAAAAGGCCAAACATTCCTCCACTCTCACCCTCCGTCTCAAGAAAAACCGCAAGTCTCGCACGAAATCTGAGGTTGAAAAGGATACTTCTACCTTCAAACCCGCAGATCTATCCAAACCCTCACTCAAACAGACTCTCCAGCCCACGGATGAATCTTTTGGTCTGCCTACTGTTACATCTGCCGCTCCTCCCATCCAAACAATTTCAAACCAAGCCGATCCTTCTCCTGCTGTTCCTCCACCTGCAGTTTCAACAGAAACTACACCATCTCCAACTTCTGCATCCTCTACTCATGCACGACGTTTTAAAAAGAGTGCCAAAAAGAACGTGCATTTTGCTGAAGCCACTGATCCCTCTTCGCCTCCTTCCTCACCCATTCACTCTCCCCCTTCTTCCCCAACTCTGCCCACAAATGCCTCCACCTCACCATCCTTCCCGCCAAATCAGCCATCCTCAAAGCATTCTCTCTCTCCTTCTTCTGACCAACCTCCATCCAAACGCATCAGGCAAAATCCCTACAGTCAATTTCATCCTGACATTCAGGATCTGCTGTTATTCAGAGACAGCAGACCTACACCCAATCCGGCTGATTCCGATCCTTTCCTCTCCACCTTAGACTACCCTAAGAGGATTCCCTGCCAGCCTATGTCTGCAGGTGAAATCATCCTCCAATGGGGTGCCTATTATGATCCTCTTCCTCCTGCCTGGTCCCAGCTGTTCTTCTCCCACAACTCCGCGGTTCAAGATCTCATGATCTTCCGCCAATGGGTTGCTATTCACAAGGACCTTGGCCTTCCTCTTCCAACCAAATCGGACATCTCTCCTTTCCTCTCTCTGCCTAAACCCCCAGTCTTCACCCTGATCTGCCACCCTTCTGTCCTTCTTCAGCCTGTGATCTATGACTTCTTTGATGTAGTCACCACCTTTTTAGGCTTTAACCCTTTCATTCCTGCTCTGTACCGTTCACCTCAACCTATCTCTATCCCTACTCCTTTTCTCATAGGTCGTCTAAGGACTCGATCCCATGTCCCTTTCGTCCTTCCATCTTATCCATCCCTTCGTCTGACCTACCCTAGCCAATCACAACCATCTTCCAGCCACATTTCCATTTCATCCTCCAGCCATTCTCCATCATCCTCCAGCCAATCACAGTCTTCTACCAGCCATCCTCCACCCTCCCCTACCCAAACTACCTGCCAACCTTCTTCCTTCACCAACCATTCTTCCCCCTCCGCAGGTCCGTCCTCTCCCCCAGCGAGTCATCCTGACTCTTCTGATACATACCCTGCTGATGAGGTTCATAAATTTTTAAAAGAATTTGAGGTCATCTCTGTTGATCTAACCAAGGCCCTGCACCAGCTCTCTGCAGATCAGTCTCACATCACCCATGTTCAGGCTGACTGCATGACCCAAGTCATGGAAATTTCTAGGGGTGCCAAAGCCGCCTTTGAAGCCTGCCAGAAGTCCATCTCTGCCTCCCAGACCGCTCTAACCAGTCGTATCTCAGCCACATCCTCCGCAAATGCCGCTCTCTTCAAGGAGAACTGGGACAATCTATCCACCTCGATTCTAAAAACCATAGAAATGGTTGACCTTGGATACAAGATTGTGCTTCAGTCCCAAAAACGTGCAAATCGCTCTGTCCACTCCTCAGTGCGAGCGACGCGCAATCTCACCACGAAGCACTTAGCTTTCTATCGCCAGGAACACCAACATACTGCTAACCACATTTCCTTCATTCACTCCTCGCTTACGTCCATGAAGGAGGAGATAGCTAGACTCAACAATGATCAGCGGACTAGGCTCATTGAGCATAATGCCCTGCTCAAACAGAAAAACAGCGATCTCTCCTCTGAATTGGCCGACACAAAAGAAGAATTAGCCGAAGTCAAACAGAAAAACAGCGATCTTTCCTATGAATTGGCCGACGCAAAAGAAGAGTTAGCAGAAGCCAAAGAAGAAATTGCAAGACTAAAGGCTGCTGTCGACTCCAGATGGGCATCAAGAAGTTATGGACATAGAAACTATGGGCAATCCTCATCTGACAAAGGCAAAGGTCAAGCACTATCTAGATCATCCTCTCGTACCGGTAGATGAACTTTATATTTCCTTAACCTTGATATTAAACATCTTGTTTATCTAACTTTAAATTTTACATGCTTTACTATGAATTGCTTATTATATGAATGCATGAAACTTAAACCACTAGTTCAAAAATAGCTTCCGGCGAGCTTGAAGACCTCCCTGAAGGAGTAATGGTGGAATTCTTGGAAATCCCTCCATCGACAGAGAAGCCGTTCTACCTATCGTCCCCGCCGAAAAATGTTGGATTGATGAGATCCAAGAGTACATTGAGCTAGGGACACAGCCCGATGACAGCATCATGGCCCAGTCTTTGAGGAAACGAGCAGCAAGATATACGGTGATCGGAGGTGCCCTCTATAGGAAATCCTTCACCAAGCCACTACTTCGATGCATACGGCCAGAGATAGTAGAAGATCTCCTCGCTGAGGTGCACAAAGGAGTATGTGGAGGACACCCTGGAGCGAGGACGCTTGTAGACCGGATTATTTTTCACGGATATTATTGGCCGAGTCTAAGGAAGGACGCGGAGGCGTATGTAAAAAAATGTGACAAATGCCAAAGATTTATCGACATTCCTCGCCTAGCAGTCCCCCGAACCCCAGTCATTGCGGCTTGGCCATTCGACATGTGGGGAATAGATCTCATTGGTCCTTTCCCCAAAGCTAAGGGAAATTGAGAGTTCGTGATCGTCGCAATCGATTACTTTACTATATAGGTGGAGGCAAAGCCGCTAGCTAGCATCGCCGAAGACAAGGCTATCAGTTTCATGCATGATCACATCTGGTGTCAATTTGGGTTACCCCGGGTGATCGTCTCGAATCATGGAACTCAATTCTCAACTAAATTCACTGCAAGCTGCGAGCGTATGAATGTCAAACACTGGATGTCCTCGGTAGTCCATCCCCAAGGAAACGGTCAGGCAGAAGCAGGAAACAAACAGATCCTTCATGCCCTAAAAAGAAGCCTTGACGAGAAGAAAGGTAGATGGTACGACGAGCTCCCCGCTGTCTTATGGAGCATACGCACCTCGGTACGAGGACCAACGGGAGAAATGCCATTCGCCTTGGCTTACAGCTCAGAAGCTATGGCACCCGTAGAAATGGCCCTTCCAACCCTCTGAGTTACTCACTTCGACGAAGAAACGAACAGAGAAGCTCGGATGCTCGACCTGGACCAGCTCGAGGAAAAGAGGCTTGAAGCGAGAGGATAAGGATGGTAAACTACAAGAAGCTCACTGTTGTATTTTAGCTTAGATTTGCTTGAATCCATAACCTAAGTCTAAGACAAGGTGACTAATGGGCCTGCGTGTCTGTTAGTGTGGCAACTTGTACTTAGTCATAAGCTTGAATAGCTTAGGGTTGCTAATTGTATAAGTCTTGAAGAAGATAGCCTATAGACATTGGACGTCCTCTGCACAAATAGGCAAAATTTGAACCAGCAGTCTTCCTGTGAATATCGGACAAGCTCGTATCAGCCAAGCTTCATCAGCAATGTTGAAGAACTCCAAGAACGTCCGACAGTCATCTGCTGAAGACATGTCCTAACTTAAAGACCTCATTGATTGCGATACAACGTTAACCTGCAATTATCATTTAATGAAGGTTTCCATTCTTGGCATACACTCAGAAAAGGACATTCCTTCTGCAAGCGCAGACCGCCTATTTTTAGCAAAAATTCAGGAGACAGACTGCAAGTTGCAGGACAGCCTATCAGGAGTCAACAACCTGGTTAGAGCATTAATTGCTCTTAAATTCAAATTTGAAGATCACCAACGGCTCCAAGCTTCCTCCTGCATATAAAAGGAGACTTCATTGCTGCATTAAAATCAGACTTCAACACCTCATCTACTCCAACTACTGAATCTCCATTGTCTTCAAGTGCATTAAAGCTAAAACGTCCTATCTGTATACATTCATTGAAGAGCTTCACACTTAGACGTCCAGTCCATTAAAGCTCTTCATTGATTGCAACACCTAGCTTTTCATAGCTCACGAGAATTGTATCTTATTGATATCAATTCTCCCACACAAACACTTGGTCAACATAATTTTTGTACACAATCCATTAGAGATTTAGTTTGTAAAATATCTAGTGGAAAAACTTAGTACACGATTTTCAAATCCAAAGTTGACCACTTTGGTTGTGGACGTAGCACTTATTTATAAGTGTGAACCATAATAAATACTGTCTACTTGTGTGTGTGATTGTGACTTGTTTGTGTTGCTTTAAATTTCAGTTTCAATCTGTTGAGAACGATCTTGACCTGTAAAGATCAGCCATTCTCAACTTGTCCTATACTTCACAAGACTTCCGCCTGCAAAAACTTTATAAAACCATAGTGAAGTAAGGCTTTCAAAAGCAATTTCAAAATTGTAGATAGGCTATTCAACCCCCCCTTCTAGCCTATCTTGAGCAACCTTGGACCTTACACTCACAAAGAGTCACTACGACAAGAAAGTAAAGCCAAGATCCTTCTCCGTAGGGGATTGGGTACTTCAAAAGATCGAGGTCACAGGACGGAATGCGAGCAGAAATAAACTTTCACCAAATTGGGAAGGACCTTACAAAGTCACAGGCATGATCCGAGAAGGCACCTATAGGTTGGCCGATCAAGATGGGAAAGAATTGAAAAATCCATGGCACGCCGACCACCTTCGAAGATATTATCAATAGAGGGAAAAGTTCACAATAGAGGGAAAAGTTCTCTGTATACCTTTTGAGAAGTTGTATATATATCTTAAGCAATGAAATTACAAGTTTTTTATTTCTAATATTCAAAAAATGATTCGGCCTAAGCGGCCACGTTTGAGATTTACTTTGCAATCCAATTCAATGAGTAAAGACAATATAAAGGAAAACTAAAAAATAAACTGCTTCACATTACATCGGCACAAAAGGCCAGTAGTATCAAAAATACTAAAATTACAAGGCAAAAACCAAATCAAAGCTCGACACAGCGAGGATAAAAATTACAAAGCCCTATTAGAATCCCTAACGGCCTCGCTATGCTGGTCTTGATTGGTCTTCTCGCCTTCAAAATCCCTTAGCCTGGTATCACCGTCAAAAGTGGCACCCGGATTTTCTTGAAGGATCTTCACCACACTCCTAAAGTTATAACTGAGGGGAATAGGTGGAGTCCACGGCTCTTTGCCCTTCTCGGCGTCGTCAACATGCAAGGTGACCAGCTCATCTTCTTCATAAGGCACCAGCTCGTGCCCACTCCTCGCCAGATCACCAAAAAACTCAGTCTGGCCCCACTCCAGCAAACGACTGAGACAGATCCCGGAGCCAGCGACCACCCTCAAGATGTGTTCCCTACCTCGGATATAATACGATACGATAGCTTCGCCGAAGGCAGGGGACTCTTGGAACTCTTTCAAGACCTGATCACGAGGAGGGTTACTTTTGGCAACAGAGAGCTCACGCTCAAGGCGAGCAACCTTGTCTTCGGAGGCAGAAGACCGCTGCTCAAGCTGTTGCTTGTCTTTCAACAAGATGTCCCTCTCCTCGGCCAGTCTCTTCACCGATCCCTCGACCCTCTCAAGATTGGCTTCAAGCCCTTTCTTGAGGTCCTCGGAAACGGCGAGCTGGGCTTTTGCGCGCTTGGTCTCCTCTTTTGAAGCTCGGAGATAGCTGATCATCCGGCCATGCTCGTTATTATGACGGATCTTATCAGCAGTAAGCTTCTTGACCTCGGAGCTGGAGTCACTGAGCTCGGTGCCAAGTGTGTGCAGAGCTGTCGCCAACTACAAACAGAATAATTTCGTCAGGAAAAAGGAATAAGAAACTCAAGACAAGTGAAAATAATAAAAGGGTACCTCGCCAAGGGCAACACCCGATGTTCCGAGGAGTTGCATCCGACCCATGTCCTTCATCTTCTCCACGAGTTGTTCGTCTAAGCATCGGAGGATGAGGCCCTGGCCAGCTACAATCCCATCCGAGGAGCGATCAAGGGATGACAGCACATTGGAAAGTACGGGAACGTCTCCAATGGCCTTCGCCAACTCAACCCCGGTTTCTCGAGTGGTGGGGACCTTGTAGTCTGGCCTAAGCCACAAAGGCATGTCGTCGGGGCTAGGGACGCCTGCTGATTCGGAAGTCGGAGGCGCAGAAGAAGTCTGCTCGGCCATCCCTTTCGCCCTGACAAATGGTCGTTCCAGATCAACGACCTCCTCGTCAATGAGCCCGATCTCAACCGAAACCCTCTTCTTCTTCTTCCGAGGAGGCTCTGAAGCCGCCGAAGGCTTAGTTTTTACGACCTTGACTTGAGAAGGCCTCTCAGCAGCTTGGACCTTGTCGGCAACGGGCCCCACAGCCATAATGGGAATCGACATGGCCCTCCCAGCGTCTCGGGCAGTGCTCAGGTTTGCAGGGAGCACCTCGGCACGAGCTTTCGTAACCTCGGCCAGACCACCCTTCGAGACAAGAAATTTGTCCAAATTAAACATCGCTGCAAGAAAAAGAGAAGTCAGACAATTGAGCTAGAAAATTGACTGTTCAAAAATAAAAGTACGAGCAGAGGCTAAAGTTTTTACAAGGGTCGCATCCCTTCTCCAACTCTCCTCAGCAAGTCGGACACTGTGCACAGAAATAAAGGTTTTGGTGCAAGCACCAACTAGGAAAGCTCTTGACCTCGGGCATAGCGCACAACGGAAACACATTCCCCAACTCCTTCACCGATATGCCGGCAGCGCGCAGTAATCCCTCATCATCCAAAATTTTCCTCCAATGGTACAAACGGGCCGAGACCTTTCCCTCGAACCCAAGCTCGCCCTCAATAGCAGCCTTGGCTCACTGCTTGTAGGCCGTGAGCTCGTCCTTCCGGCGAGGAGGGATCTTATACTGCCTTGTGGGATGAGGAAAGTTCTTACCTCTACGGCTTTCCACCATAACCACCTTGTTCGCCCAACCACTTACCTTGTTCGGAGTTTCAGTAAATAACTTAACCCCAAAGTTCTGGGATTTGCAGTTAATCCGGGTACGATCTAGTATTTGGCAGACGAGGAAGTAGTGGCGGAAGAGGTTAACACTAGGCTTAAAACCGTGCAAGCGGGTAACAGCCGAGAAACTCATCAACATCCTCATGGTATTTAGGGAAAGGTCCAGAGGATGGGCAGACATCTCGCCGAGGAACGAGCAGAAAAATGGGTCAAGCGGCAGACAGAGGCCAACATAAAAAAAACTGAGATAAAAGCCAACACGGCCTTTCAAACCCCTCAACTTGGCCAGGTCGTCTCCCGCCGTGAAAGACCCTTGGAAGTCGGTAGAGAGGTGGTTGTGGTTGTCGTTCCAGAGGGTCAGATCCTTTGCACTAATCTGGTTAACCCAAGCCTTAGGGGCTCTGCTATTTTTGGCTTCAGGTTGAATCGAATCAGCTTGCCCTGAGATGGAAGCTCCGCCCCTAGTCCTCACCATCTGCACATAAGCAGATTGATTAGTCGACCTGAAAGCTCGAGCCGATGAAGGACCGCGAGCTAGCATCTTATATCTCTTTTAGACAGGACGGGATCTCTCAGGCCTCGCGACCTCACGAGTTTTCGTCTGGCCAGAGCGAGCTTTCTCAGCCTCAATGGCCTTGTGAGCCTTTTTCTCCCGGTTGGGATACGAGCTATTACCATCTCAACGGTAAAGTAGTGATCCCAAAGCTCGTCTACAATCTCGTGGGGTGGGATTAAACGCATGGGGGTCGATGATGGGAGGTCAGAAACATTATAGAGGTCATCAGTGACTACGAGGAAAGGCTCTACCTCAACACCCTGACTCAACAAATATGCTCTCACTGCAGAAGGGGGCACGAAGACCCAGCAACCTTGACTCTATCTATATATGTTATTTCCCAAAGGGGAACGTGCAAAGACTTCGAAAGTGGGAGTGTTAGATGTCGAGCTCGAAGAGAGTGACGAGCTCGACGAACCCTAACTCGACAAAGACGACGAGCTTGGAGACTCAACAGGGGGAAACAAGAACTCAACTCCCTCTAAAAATGACATTAAAAGGAAATTGGAAAGCTTTTAAAGGTCAAGAGGGATAAGGAAGTTACCTGTGTTGAGAAGTTGAAAAGATGGAAGCAAGAAATGAGCAGTCTGCCTGAAAACGAACAGACACCGGAATTAAAGCCACTAGTAAGGTGTAAACGCTTCCAACAAAATTTTTGAGGGCAGGACCAGAAAGGAAACGAAAGAACTAACCTACGAAGAACTATGCAAAAGCAGCTAGGAGGAACAGGAGTCAAGGCTGTCCAAATACAGTGGCCGGAAATCGCTTGGGTTCGCCGGAGTAGGATTTCTCTAGGGTTTTAGGTAAAAAGTGAAAATCAAACAGTGAATTCTCCCTTTTATAACCCGGATCCTCGGCTCAACCCAGGTAAAAAAGACACAGATCCCTGCTTAGCGTCCTCAGGAAGCTTCACACCGTGAATTCGACGCACAGTTAATGGCGCGTACAGCTGCATTTTCCAAAATTTGAAATGACATGCATTAAATGCCAGACGTTTTGTGCTTCCCACCCATAAACGCCTGACAAGACCCTTGAGCAATTTGGTCTCCCCATGACGTCACTGGGAAACCACAAGAAGACCAGCTCGCCCACATGTTTTATGCGAGCTAAGCCGCGACCTTAACATGCTGGCCTTCAGCATAACTCGCGCCGAGCTCTAAAGGAAAATTCCTTGTCTTCAGGATAAATCCATTCAGCCAAGGACTTGGGGGCTACTGACGGGATCCTCCCAAATAACCCAGACACGTGTCCTACACATCAGCCTCTGGTGGACCATGAGACCCCAGTTAATTAAAGAAACTCGGATGTTCTGCCAACTAGCCTTCTAAGATCCTCGCTAAATACCTCACGTGAAGTCCTCAAGTCATAGAGGCCGCCAAGCCGAGGTCGACGGTTAAGCCAGACCTCTTCACCCTGGATGAGGTCAACCATAGGACAAGCGATGTCTGTCCTCGGCACAGGTCCATGTCAAAGCATTAAATGCTTACTGCCTGTCATTACCTAACCTAACAGAGTCCAGACATTCTCATTGGAAGAAGATATTCCTTTAGCGTGAAGGAATGTCGGCATTTATTAGCTTCCCATTTCCCCAGGAAGGAAGTTTCTATTTGTCAACTTTGTCCTGACAACAGCATGGCCTCCCTCAATATACATGCATCCCTCAGTAAGCAGGTGGCTCAACTTGTATCACTACGCACGCCACCTCCAGCTATAAATACCAGGAGCAATTTCCATTTATGACTAAGGTAGCATTTACTCTCAAGAAGACAAAGTTCTTAAAAGCTTGCTCTTACTTACCTACAACACACACATTTATCATATTGCCTGAGAATTAAAGAGGGCTGTCCACTAGCTTCCTTCTCATTTAATACCCCTAAACTGATTCTCACACCGGAGGGTAATAGTCGGGTCAAACCCCCGACACCCTTAACGGTTCTTGTCTTTATTACACAGTTGTAGGTCCAAGAATCAAGTCCTAATCGAGAAAGCCTTTAGAGAGCCGAGGTATCTTGACTTGAAGACTAGCTACACGTGGATCCGACGTGTTCACCAAATCCAAATTTGCGTGATCAGACTGGATTACTTGAAAGCCTCTCTTTTCTGTGATTCTCTAAAAAAAATAATGACCTATGAGTCATTTTATTTGATGGTTCTCCAAAAACTTTCTTATCCCTTAATATGTGAAAAAGAAAGAGATTGAGAATGGGGAAAGGTATACAGGAATATAGTATAAAAACTTTGTTGAGAAATAAGGGATGGAGAAGCTAAAAAGTAGATAGAGATAGAAAAAAAAATTATGGAAGAAGGTTAAGGGATATACTAAGTAAATGATTGGGGGGGGGAGAAGGAGAGAAAGGGAGAGAGTTCTCCTTCATATAGCTGTAATTTTGCGCGAAAGTACGTACTACCATCTGGTTTGTCGTGACGTAAGTTAGTGGAGAACAAGAAGTGGCATCTTTGTATCTCTCCCTTTAAACACTATAACATATTTTTTGGTAAAGATTTTGCTAATTAAATATTCAAGAAAAATAGTGACGACAATAATTTGTTAACCGTAATTACTGTACAACTTTTAAGACTTTTTAGTGTTAACCAATAGAGTAAGTCAATCTCCAATCATCACTATCGAATATGATGTATCATCGCTATTGAATAGGAGATCGACTTCCTTTATTGGATAACACAGGAAATTATTGAAGTGCTACAATAGTTAGTGTCAACTAGTCATTATCTTGCTTGAACTTCTAATCAACAGAATCTTTACAAAAAAAATCTTGTAGTTTTCCTACAATGGAGAGCTAATAAGATGTTACTTCGTGTTCTCCACGAACTTGTATCACTACAAACCTGATGGCAATACAAACTTTCGTGCAATTACAGCTAATGTTAGGAGAAGTCTTTCCCTCTCTCTATTTACTTTGTATCCCTTAACCTTATTCAATAATTGTTTTTTTCTATCTCTATCTACTAGCTTCCACATCCCTTATCTCTCAACAAGTTTTTATAATATATTCCCGTATGCCTTTCCCCATTCTCGACACAGGCGGATCTAGGATTTTGGTACCACATGTACTAGGTATTTAAAAAATATTGTAAACAGTAATAACCGTGCAAAATAACTTCATTTATCGAGAAAAAAAAAGTTATATATAGTTGGTGACTTAATAAGCCTTATTCATTACATACATACTTATACCGAGTGAATGAAGGAGAGGGATTTCAGGTGAGTGCTGCAGGGTTTCTTGGAGACTTGGAAATTGATGGAGAAATAATGGGTGGAGAGTAGAGTGAGTAAGGGGGTTGGCATGTAAATTTGGGTTACATAATTTTTATTTTTTTAATTTAGCAAATTTTGAGGTGGGCTGAAGCCCACTCCCATTGCCTTTAGATCCGCCCTTGATTCTCGATATCTTTCTTTTTTCATCAAGAGATAAGAAAGTTTCCAAAGAACTATCAAATAGAATGACTCTTAGGTCAAAATATTTAAATAATCACAGAAGGAGACTTTCAAGTGTATAATTCAGTAATTGAGACATTCCAAGACTTTCTCTACCTAAACTCGGTCGTCAGTGGTGAAGTCACAGCTAGACCAAGGGTGGTCATGGCCCCCCTAGATTTTTAGTGATATACATATTACCTCCTCTATATTATGACTATAACCTTTGTTATTATATCTTGGTCCTCTTTGAGTTTTACATATTACTTTCTTGAAATTAACTTGGCCCCCCTAAAGGTCAAAACCTAGCTTCGCCACTGTCGATTGTATTTCTCTCGGCTACATACATGGATCAATTAAATGCTGTAACATTTTTTGTCTCTCTTTTAAATACATTAATTATTTAATTTTGTTAGATTTGAATTTTTTCTTAATTGAGTTATTTTTTACATTCTTATTCTTGAATACATGGGCCGTGCTGGCCCTGAGATTTTGGGGGTCCTAGGCGAACTTAAAAAATGAGGTCTCTATCATATACATGTAAGAAAAAAAATGAACCTACAAAAAATTGATTATTTTCGTATTGCATTAAATTAATTTAAAAAGAAAAATTAACGACTTAAAAATTATCAAATTTCATTGAATATTGTTTATAAACTCAAAATAATCTAAAGAGACAGTACGAAAACAAAAAATTGTCACTTAAACATAACTCTTCATTCACCAATTCGTGTTCTCCTTGTTGTTGAATCAATTGTTCTACTTTTTTGTTTCTGTTTTCTTTTCTCAGATCCGAATTTATAAGTTCTTTTAGGAGCCATTAAAATATTAAGCACCTGTAAAACGTTTAAATCAATAAATAATAGCACTCTTACATAGACACACTAATAAATAAATATAAAATATTTGAACACAAAATCATTCACAATAAACAATAAACAATAAACAAAATTAAAAACTAAACTATTGATTAATCAATAAAATATTCATCCATGATTCATTGAAAATAATCAAATATAATATGCAATAATGCAAAACCTAAATAATTAAACTGTATAAGATAAAACCTAATTAGTAAATACTAAAGAGTAATTACGAAATAAAAATTACCTGTATTCCCTGTGTGGTTTATAAGAATAAGATGGAGCATTCAAAT
Source organism: Platycodon grandiflorus (assembly GCA_016624345.1). Classification (NCBI taxonomy): domain Eukaryota; kingdom Viridiplantae; phylum Streptophyta; class Magnoliopsida; order Asterales; family Campanulaceae; genus Platycodon; species Platycodon grandiflorus. The sequence continues at coordinate 31,593,927 of CM028363.1, forward strand.
CAAGAAGGTGGAAGCCTGGAAGGAAGATCACTAGATCAGATTATTTATTTGGATGGTGAAGGTCAATTGCTTATTGTTGGAGGCTTGGAGCCGATTACCGAATCGAGAACGGAGATGGAAGTCAAGCAATTTTCCCCCTTTTTATATATGGGCTTTAATGAGATGACTTAGGGGGCTTTTTTTTATTGGAAAATTTGGGGGCCCTGTTAGCTGCCTTGTTAGCCTAGACCCACGGGCCAGCGTACATGGGCTAAATGATTGTTTATCTTTTTCCCCGCTTGTTGTTCTATGATTAATTTGAGAGTATTAAGGGTTTCTAATATCTACTTTTCAATAAAATGCTAAATCTCAAAGTTAATCATCAAATTATATAGGAAAATGATAAAGCAACAGAAAATTGATTAACATATTTCGTTCACAGCAAGCCTTGAAGTGTTGTACAGTACAACTTACCTATGCATTGATAGCTGTATCGTATAACACTTTAATGCTTGTTGTAAATCAAATCAGTAAAACAATTATGTTGCTCTAGCATTACTAAATAATATAAAGTAAAAGCTCATTGGGCTTAAAGGTATATGTTTACGAGATCTTTCAATAACACCTTTTATGAAATAATTAAGGGTATGGAAATGGAAACGTTACACATAGAATGTATTTCTCATATTAGAGCCCAAGAGCCTTTCCCGGTGACAAGGTTACCTAAGCTTTTGTGAACCTCCTAAGCCACATGAGACACTCGACCCCAAGATCCTGATGTTGCAGAGATAGGAAGTCTTCTCAGTGATCGACTTAAAAGCATTGAGAGAGTCAGATTTTAAGTGGATTTCTATGATGTTGTAATATCATGGCCCTACCCTGATAGAAAGTGGATTTCCACAATGTTGTAATCATGAGCTACCTTGATAGTCCACAGTTTCAAAATGATATTGGAATTGGTACATGAAACATGTTGCATCTCAAAAATCGTGATTACACGAATCTCAAAGTGTGAAGAACAAACCTGAAGACTAATCGAAAATAAAAGTCGAGACCAAAATTTCTTTTTGACAACAATTCAAAATATTATATATTATAAGATTGAGTACGAGTACATCAGAGCAACTATCCTCTGAGTATAGACAACTCACCCCACTTGATAAACCCAAATATATACAACCTTCTAAAAGCTTAATACACTCTATTATACATGTATACAAAATAAAAGTCCTAAAAGTAGGTTGACTCATATTTCATCTCTGCAACCGACTCGAATCAGACTTCATGCTTTCCTTTAACTATCATCTGGAAGGAAAGAGGGAAAAGTGTGAGCATATATTGCCCAGTAAAGGAACTTGCCAATGTTCATACTAGGTAAAATCATCTTTTTCCCTCTCTATAATGCATTTATTCCCTTCTTTATGATCTATTCTCTCCATAATAAGCATGATTTACCTGTTTAGATTATGAATCTTAATGGTTTTTTTGGTTTGTTTTTTTAGGTCAATTCATTTCTAGATCTAAAATGAGCACTTCTAATTTGTAGTTCTCTATTTCTTGCTTTCCTCAATGTTATTCAAATGTTTTCCCTCATGGTTATTCAATAACTGGATCAAGATCGGGTTAGCTTCAAATCAATGAAGCTATTTCGATTACAAAGATCTGACATTCGGTCATTTTTGGACGTTTCTTCATTTAAAATGCTTGTAATATGATAGATCTAGTTCATAATTGCTTGTTCATTTTAATATTCAAAATAAAAGAAGTTAGACATAGAAAATGTTCCAAATAATAAAACACTTAAAGAGGTCAATGGATGTAGATTCAGAGAGACGGGTGCCTACCACCTTCCCGTCTTATAATCTAACCCCCAACCCTATTAAAAGTTAGGCTTTGTATTACGTTTGTCTTCCAAATAGAAATAGCTAACGACTCAATAATAAATCGAGTTTAGTTCGGGATTGAAGAACTTGTCAGTTTTGCGACGACATTCAACATTCTCACAGTGACATCCTTTTCTTTTCAAAATAGGTCAAGATTCCTCCATAATTATAGCATTTTAAAGGTGCATCATGAAAGTCCTATAAGTAATTAAGTATTTTAAATGTTCCTAGCTTAAGCATACGACGCATGTTTGTTAAAACTGAAAATTAAGTTCTGAAAATTGATATCTGAAAAAGTAGAGCTTCAAATATTAAAACATCATATTTTGACTTAAAATTTTGGCTATTTTTAAGAGATATTTAATTTATTAAGTGATGTAGTATTGTATTATCAAACAACCTTATTTCTAAATTCACTTAAATTTTTTTTAATTAAACTCTTAATTAGTTTAACAAACAAGCCTTTAGTCATGCACAAAACTTATTCTCATATGTAATCCTGAGCCCTACACGGGCTCGATCATAATACCAACTATGCTGCAATTTATGACTTGTGACCATAATCATTCACTAGTCCAAATATGATTGGATCAAACTACTCTATGAAATACCCAGAAAGTCTATATGAGTGTAACCACACATGTAATTCCTCATTTATACAATATTGTGTACATTTTATCTATAGTTATCCCAATATAACTCCCTAGATGATTTGAGGGAAATGAAGATCAACATAATGATTTTTTTTAAAACCTTTTTCTATTACAATCTTAATTAACTAAACCCATCTCTTCTCCTATGGGTAAACCAACCCTTCCAACTAAAATTCAAGAAAAGTTTACATTAACAACATATATAATGGTACTTTTTTCAAGAATAAAAACTTTGAAAGATAGTGTACATACTTGTTTTTTTACAATTTAGATTGCGTACTCGTTTTTCGAGATATTATACAACATACTTTATTTTTGTTTACAATTAGGGGATATTGTTAAGGAAAACTTAACGATGTATTCCAATAAGATCTCATGAAGCTCACAAAATCTGATATTGGGATTTATTTAAGGTTTAGGGTTTAAAGTTTAGGATCTATGAGTTAGGGGTTTGTGTTTGGGGTCACTTTGGGTTTATTTAGATAAGTTTTTTTGGAACATTAAAGTACCCATTAAGTTTTTTCTAAGGGCATTCAAATTTTAGCCCAAATTGTAACAAAAACTAAATTGCGTTGTATGATGTGTAAATTAAGAAATAAAAAAAAAGTATGCAACCTACATTGTAAAAAATTGGAAAGTACGTTGCCCTTTTAGACTTTTGCCCTTTTAAAATTTCTTGGTCCTCCACATAGTTACTTTGAAGAAATATTCTCACCGTTCCAGACAAAAGTCTATTTTTTTTTAGAAATTAACATGTGACTAAATCAAATCAAAATTTTACATACTTTACTTATGTTTTAGAAATTAAAATTTAATTAATTAAAAAACTAATTTTAAAATACTATGAATTACAATTTTTATATCTTTGTAAAAACTACTAAATTTATGTTAATTATTAGTCAAACTTTAACTAAGTTGGCCGAAAAAAATCAAAAGTGGACTTTTTACCTGAAACGGAGAGAGTATAAGAATAATTTTTCCTTTTAATTTCTTCTTCCATAGCTCACTTTATTCACAACTCTTACTCAATTCGTTGCTTCTATTGACTACTAATGATATCCTCCATAGCCAACACTTTTCCTTGTAGCTTATAACCACATAATTAAATCAACCAACAACCATATAATTAGATAATAATCAATGAGCAATGTTATGTGCACCAAATGTGTGTAATAAATGTGTATCAAAATTTTGGCATGTTTTGGTTGGTTAAATAATTTGTGGATCCTACCACTTAATAATGTTCTAACCAACCATAACATGCCAACAATAACTTTTGGTACACATTTAGTGCACACTTTTAATGTACATAATCGATAGGTTGTCATCAAAGTCATCTTGCTCAACATTTGTCTATAACAATGTTTCATTGCATAGAGGGTAATGAATACATAGTTTATAGGGTTAAATGCTCTAGTGATTCCTGTACTTTACAACTTTTTAGCATTAGTCCCTAATTTCAAAAAGTAAAAATTTGGGTCCAAAGTATGTTATTTTTGTTCGCCCGTGGTCCTTCCGTTAACGACCGTTAGGATTTCAGCTGTTAAACTGTCATGTGCTCCTCACGTGAGGTTTTTAGGGGCCAAAAAAGCAATTTCGATCCTAGGCTATCTCCCTAAAAATAAAGAAAAAGAAAATCAACAAAACTCAAACACCTACACCGTTCAATTTGGAAGCCATATATTTTCTTCTTTTCCGGTAACTGGAGGACGGTAGCACTACCCCCAAATTCGAGATGCTCTCTCTAATCACCGAGCAGAGGAATTCCCCTGTAATTTCTCAAGCCCCAAGTCAACTTTTAAGCTTTCATGTGGTTTTTGCCTCCATAAAAAAACAAACAATGTCCAACAGAATTGAATCTCTTTGGCTCATACGAAAATTACATCCCTTATAACCGTTCATGGAAGAAGCATTTTAATGTCTGTCTTTAGTTCGTATAACTCCAAATATCAAACCCAGATAGGATTTGAGTTAGGAACCTTTGTTCTGGATTCGGCGGATTCAATTGCACTAGACAAGCTCAAGTTTTGACTCTAGCAAAAATCGCAAAGCTTTGTTCCGGATCGACTAGCAATCCGAATTTGGTTCAACACAACTAAAGCCACTGTAGCCGCTTCTTTCTACGCAACTACTTCGGACGAAAAGCTTTAGACCGTGATTTGGTCTTCTCTTCCTCACTGAGACCTTCTCTTTCTTTTCCGCGTTATAAACGTCCTCCTCATAGATAGAAGGAAGTAGATCCATTTCGATCTAGAACTTCTCCACATGTTTCTCACAAAGATCAGGGAATTACCAAAGATGGAGGGCGTAAGGGAAAGAAAGTTCTTATCCCAGGAACAACAATAAAATTCGAAGATATGGGAGTTGCTATGTCAAGATAGATGGATTGGGAAAGTATTTTGACAGGGAGGTAGATGAAAAGCCCTTTCTTATAAGAGTTCCAGTACTTTCTTGTTCAATGGCCGGCAGTGGCGATGTGGCGATCGGGAGTAGAAGTGGAAATGAAAATTGTTGGATTGGAGTGAAGAGATGTGAATGGCCTAGGATTTAAATTACTTATTCGCCCCTTAAAAAACTCACGTGAGGAGCACATGACGGGTTAACGGCTTAAATCCTAATGGCTGTTAACGGAAGGATCACGGACGAACAAAAACAGCGTACTTTGGACCCAAATTTTCACTTTTTGAAATCATGAACTAATGCTAGAATGTTGTAAAGTACAGGAACCACCGGTGCATTTAACCCTAGTTTATAGCCTAAACTTTTGACAAGTTTGTATAGGTTTCTTCTCCATGAACGAATCTTTGATATAGGAAATAAAATAATGGGCACAAAATATACGAGGATTTGGTTATTTCTACCACTTTGTTAAAATAAGGTAAAATAAAAGTTTATAAGAAATTAAATAATTCTTTTATAAAATTGATAGTTTTTACTAAAATTATTTAAAGTAATTAAAGGATGAGAGATATGAAAACAAATCTAAGAGTTCTCCCTACCTTTCCTTTACATCTTTTATCATAGATTTCTTTCCTACGATCGATCCCATTTTCCCTACAAGGAGGAGATTCTCCCGAGCTCTTTCTACGATTTCGAAGAGTCAAGTGATAGGGAGTGAGATAGAAGATTTGAAGCCCTGCTAGTATGTCTCGAGAGCCTGAGCTACTATTCAATTTTCCTTAACCATCACTTTGTTTATGTGAGAAATATGTTCCATATTTAATATTTTCATTTCCATATCCTTAGTCATTTCCTAAAAGGTACTCCCTCCGTTCCATGCAAAGAGTTCACTATACTATTTTAGGATGTTTCACTTAAATAGTCCACTTTAAAAAATTTATGCTTACAAATTATTCATCTTTACCCTCCACTTGTGTTGTAATCATCTTGGTTGTGGTTAAGTATTTTTGTAATTATAACAAAATCTAATGTCATTAATATATCCCTTAATAATTAAACTTTTCAAACATGAACTCTTTGGGTGAAACGGATGGAGTATTTTATAGGGTGAATTATAGGCCGGTCATTTTTTGGACATTTGTAATCGCTCCAGTCCACTCATCTTTTTTAGGCCAAAATACTATTTACCCCCAAAGTATCCACCAAATCTCAGTTTGCTACCCATATTCCGTTTTGTCCCACTACGGTACCCAATGTTGCTATTTGTCCCAGTTTCCTCCCTGGGTTGGACGGACGTTAAAAAAATTAACGGAAGTTGACATGTGCATGTCATGTGAGGGTTACTTTGGTCATTTTAATCGGGGGTGCAAAATGGGATTTGTGCATTTTTCATGTGAGGGTTAATTATTGAAGAAATAAGGTTAGGCTTAATATTTTAGCCTAATTTAAATTACTAATTTTTACACCCATTCCTTTTTCATTCCCAATTTTCTTCCCGTTCATTTCCATCGTGGTTGCCACAACCGCCGGATAACCACCATTGTCGGCGAGTACAAAACTCAATCGAAAAAACTAATAATAACATCTTTTTCTTTTTTTATATCTTAAATTCTTCATTTGAGAGAGAGAGAGAGCACATCAAAACCAACACTAAATCACATTTTTCTTCACCTTCTCTCACCTCCAACAAGCCTGAGTTCTGCAATTCCTTCACTTTCAACTTTCAAAGCCAAAAAGCAAAACTCATTTCAAAATCGTTCGATTTCTTGACAAATATGCTCGATTTCTTTTTTTAAATCTTGAATACGCACACATTAGAAGACCCACCAATTTGAAACAAAACCTAAGCCTAACCTTGAACAATACCTGAAACAAAACAAAAATATAAATCAAAATAAAAACCTAAGCCTAACCTTACCCCCAATTTGAGGCCTAGCCCGACCACCACCAGACCCACCATTGAAGTAGAGAGAGAGATAGAAAGAGAAAACAATGCTCCATTTCCTTATGAAGTGTTTGGATCCTAAAAGCATAATATCTGAGCTTTGGGTTGTTATCGAGGAGATGGAGAAATGTGAGTCTCATCAGATTGCCTATGGCAAAGGAGCCGCTTTTGAAACACTACAAACAGCAAAAAGAATAACAACAGAGAAAGGATCAAATTTTGTTGGGGATTTGGGTTCGGTAACCAGGTCAAATTCTGGTAAGAGAGAACAGTTGGAGGCGAAATAAGGCAAAGACGACCGGCCATGGAAGATTCACACTGAAATTCGTCGGCATCCCAAAACCCGAACTGGGTTGTGTGCTTTGGCCGAATGAGACGACCTCGGAACAGAAATTGAACACCACGCTAGCTTCGTTTTCTCCGAAGACACCGGCGATGAAGATTTCTCCGCCATCTGCCATCGCACGACCACTATAGTGCAACCGATGCCGTCACCGACGTTGAGTTTGGGGAATTTTTCGAATTTGAGATCTCTCCGCTTTTGCCGCAGAAGAGAAAGTAACCTTTGCAAGAGAACGAATTTGGTGAGATTGGAAGAAACTCATGCGCTAATCTTACACACAGAAGCTGACGAAGGACGGTGCCACTAGAGTTCATCGGCGCTGCCGTTGAAGAAGGAGAATGGAACGGTCACAAAACTGAGCCCACATCTCCCCACATTTATGCAAGTTGAAAAGTAAGAAGAAAGCTTATTGAAGAAATAATGCATCAAATATCATTATTAGAGGGCAATATAGTAACTTTCAGATATTATTTGTCATATGTTGTGCACGTGACCAACTTCCGTTAATTTTTTTAACGTCGGTCCAACCCAGGGGGGAAACTAGGACAAATGGCAACATTGGGTACCGTAGTGGGACAAAATGGAATATGGGTATCAAACTGAGATTTGGTGGATACTTTGGGGGGTAAATAGTATTTTGGCCATTTTTTTAAAACCGAAAAAGGCATTTTTGGGGCAAAAAGACTATTATGTCATTAATGAAAGAAAAACACGCGCGCATCAGTAACCCAAGGCATCACGATAAGGCATCGCGATAAGTAACCCAAGGCATCGCGATGAGTAACACAAGGCATTGCGATGAGCAACCCAAGGCATCGCGATGAACAACCCAAGGCATCGCGCAGGGCCGGCCCAACACTTATGAAGGCCTAAAACGAACTTTATAATGAGACTTTTTTGAATTAAATAATAAAATTTTATTAAAATTATTATATTTTTATTTAAAGTTTATCATTCCTACTTTTTGGGATGCAAAATTATTTATTAAATAAGATTAGTCCACTTAATCTTTGTTGAGACATTGTCGATGTTAGATAAGATTTTGTTAGTATTAGTTTTGAAAATTTTCTTTTTGCCGAAGCAACAATTACGCGAATCATTAACATTATTCCATAAGCGATATACGCATTTAGAAAATAATCAAGTCTTATTATATAATTAAGTATGTCAGTTAGTGTATCATTTTTCACTTGTATAATTTCTCTTAAAAAATTTAGTTCTGTGAATAAATTTAATATATCAAATATCAGAATTGTCATTATGTTTTAATGAATGTTTAAGATGAAGACAATTTTCTTTTAAATTTTCATTATCCAATGATCTTAATTTCTCAATACTAAATAAAAAAAATAAAAAATATCTTGATATATTTTAAATTGTTTAAATCTACTTTTGAAATGAAGTGAAAAACTAAGAGTCTCTTACTCTCTTAATATGTAAAAAAAAAAAAAATTATAGTAGTAAATTTTTTTTTTTTTAGGCCTATTATTTTTGGAGGCCTAAAACCATTGTTTCCCCATCTTCACCCTTGGGCCGGCCATGGCATCGCAATGAGTAACCCAAGCAGGAATTAGGCTGTCACACCTCGCCTTAGCGAGTAGGGGACAAATTGAAACTTTGAGGCTGCCGACCCAATGCATCGCGATGAGTAATCTAAGGTATCGTGATGAGTAACCCAATGCATCGCGATGAGTAACCCAAGACATTGCGATCAGCAACCCAAGGCATCGCGATCAGTAACCCAAGCAGGAATCATGCTACCACACCTCGCCTTAGCAAGTAGGGAGGACAAATTAAACCAATGCATCGTGATTTATTTTGGTGCATTTGGATTTATTTTGGTACATCGCGATGCCCACTTTATATATCGCGATGCCCCATTTTGTGCATCGCAAATCCAATTTAATTAATTCCTCCAAATACCTATCAATGCATCTTTAAACATTTATACAAAGCCTGACACCCGATCATACACTAATGAAGCATCATTACAAACCAAAAACACCAGCTCAATGCTCTCTCTCCCGTTATTCCAGTTCATTATATCACAATGATGGTTTTGCCTCTCGAACCCTTTAAAATTCGTTTAATTATTATTTACATATGTATATTTACATGGTTCTTTTCGTGTGACAATTTATGTGTTAGCAATATGATGAATTAGGTTTTTTATTCTTAAAACTGTAAAATTGATATGATAAGCGTTTACATGAAGCCATAGTTGGTTTTGATGAAAGAGACGGGGGCATTTTAGGGAAAAAATTTTAAAGTGCCTTTTTCCGGTTAAAAAAAAAAAGGTGGACTGGAAAGAAAAAAAGGTTATGAAAGTGGACCGGCCAATAATTTCTGTATTTTATAACAAATACCTTTAAGCCCATTGAGCTTCTACTTTTTACAATTAGATTATTAACCTTGGGATTTAGCATTTTATTAAGAAATAGATCTTAGAAACCCATAATGCCCTAAAATTAATCATAGAACAATAAGCAGGGAAAAGAAAAACAAACATTTTGCCCATATGCCATAAGCATTCAAGAATAAGAACGTAAAAATTAATTTAAGCAAAGAATCAAATCTAACCAAATTAAATACTTCCTCCGTTCTACTCAAAGAGTCCATATTTGAAAAATCTAATTATTAAGGAACATATTAGTTTCATTGGAGTTGATAATAATTACAAAAATAATTAAGCACAACCAAAATAATTACAATACAAGTGAAGGGTAAACTAGCCATCTCAGCATTTCGTATAGAGGTTAGCAAGTATCATTAAAGATAAAAGATTATAAAAATTATAAGCATAACTTTTTTTAAAGTTAATTCTTTAAGTAAAACATCTCAAAATAGTATAGTGAATTATTTACATGAAACGGAGCAGAGAGTAATTAATGTACTAAAAGAAAGAAAAAAAAAAACTACCGATTTTGATTGATCCATCATCCATGTATGTAGTCGAGAGAAATCCAAAGAAGTTTAGGTAGAAAAAGCCTAGGAATGTTTCTGAATTATATACTTGAAAGTCCCTCTTTTTTGTGATTCTCTAGAAAACAATGACGTACGTGTCATTGTATTTGATGGTTCTCCTGAAACTTTCTTATCTCTTAATATATGAAAAAGAAGGAGATTGTGAGAGCATCTACAATGGTGGCTCTCTATATCACATTCTAAACACCTTATTTTTTGTTACAGTTTTACTTTTTCAATACTCTAAAAAATAATTTACTCCAACAAGTACTCTCTCTATACTACCTTCTAAAAATTTAATCTCTTTTATCTTAACTAACAAACTTAACTACTATTATATTTTTCCACCATAATTAAAATAAAATATTTTAAATTTTAAATTTTATATATTATGAAAAATATATTGTACTTTCTCCGTTCCTAAATTATTGTCTTGTTTGACCCAGCACACAGATTAAAAAAAATAATTGACTTGATTATTAATATTGGTATAATGTGTAATTTCCTTTAATGCCCATGTGTATATGACCTATAATTAAAGTAGGGAGAAAAATAAGGGTAAAATAGTAAAAATGATCTCCTAAACTATGAAAATTTCAAACAAGATAATTATTTAGGGACGGATAAAAAAAGAAAATAAGACAATAATTTAAGGACGGAGAGAGTATATTTTAATAATTTTTATTTCAAAATATTAAACAAAAGTATATTGTGCTCAAATAGAGTGAGGAGAATGTTGAGGATTTGAGTCACTATTTATGTTAAAACTCACTCTATATTTAAAGGGTGATTTAATTGATTTTAGAGAAGAGGGTGGACTAAAGGGACCACTGTGGAATCAAGGGAGGGTAAAATACTCTAAAATGACTTTTAGAGAGTTGTGGGAGGCGGCCACTGTGGACGCCCAGAGTGGGGAAAGTATACAAGAATATAGTAAAACAGGGGCAGATTTAGGATTTTGGTATCACGTGGGCTTGGTATTTAAAAAATATTGTAAATAGTAATAACCGTGCAAAATAACTTCATTTATCGAAAAAAGAAATTACATATAGTTAGTGACTTTATGAGTCTTACTCATTATATACATAATTATACGGAGTGAATGAAGGAAAGAGGGATTTTAAGTGAGTACTGCAGAGTTTCTTGAAAACTTGGTGATTGATGGAAAGATAATGGGTGGAGATTAGAGTTAGTGAGGGAATTGACATGTAAATTTGGGTTATATAATTTTTAATTTGGCAAAATTTGAGGTGGGCTTGAGCCCCCCTCCCCTTGCCTTTAGATCCGCCCCTGTAGTAAAATAGTACTTTTTAGTATAATACTATGCATTGCGATGCACACTTTAATGCATCGCAATTAAAATATCGATTAATTCAATACAATATAATGCATCTGAAATATTCATGCATCGTGATGCTATAAAACTATAATTTTAATACAATACTATGCATCGCAATGCATACTTTGATCTGCAATGAATCGATTTGTATTTGCGATGCCAATTGGAAATTTCGATGCATTGATTTGAAATTACAATGCATCGCGTGCCTGTTCCATGTTTTTTAAGAGCATAAACAATATTTCGCAACAAAAGTGTCTTTTTACGGTTTGAACTAAGTATAAGGGTCTAAGTTGAAAATTTTCACCCTACGAAATAATTGAGGATATGTAAATGAAAATGTTACATATAGAATGTATTTCTCATATTCGAGCCCAAGAGCCCTTCCTGGTGACAAGGGTTATCCAAGCTTATTGTGAACACCCTAAGCAGCATGTGTGACACTCGACTGCGAGATCCTGATGTTGGAGAGCTAGGAAGTCTTCTTGGTGATTGAATTAAAAGCAATGACGGAGTAAGTGTTTGGGTGGATTTCTACGATGTTGTAATCATGGCCTACCCAGAGGGCATGTACTCCAATTTTATTGTTTGAAATCGGAATTGGGCATCTAAAACCAGTTCCGTTAGTTGAAAACACAATTAAAATTTTGAATTTGAATTGAATTGCAATTTCAAATGTCTCAATTTCATAAAACTAATTCTATACTCTCTACAAGAAATTTGATATTTAGCTACGAAATTTTTCGTAGCTAATGGTCAACATTTCGTTGCTAAAGGTAGGGGTGAAGGTGGTTCGGTTTGAGCCAAAATCACAAACCGAACCACCCCTAACGGTTCCACATATTTCAAACCGAACCGAACCGCCACAAACTTCAAACCGAACCGAACCGATCGGTTTGGTTCGGTTCTGCGGTTTAATTATTTAAATATTTCAAAAAAGAAAAAACTTTTAAATATCAAAAAAATACTTTTAACATAAACTAAATAATTAAAAGTCAAAAAATTAACTTTAAAATTATAATAATTCAATCAAAATGTAGGCAAACAACAATAATTTTCTTATTAAATTCAATTACTAATTACTAATTACTAAATAATATATATATATATATATATAAATAAAAATAAAAATTAAATGGTGGTGGTTCGATTCAATTCGGTTTGGCACCAAAAACCGCAAACCAAACCGAACCGCTCGATTTATAAAATTTCCAAACCTAAATCGTACCGTCCTAACCCAAAACCGAACCGAACTGACAGATTCGGTTCGATTCGATTCGGCGGTTTGGACTTACACCCCTAGCTAAAGGTCTTTTGCGACGAAACCTTTTCCGTTGCACATCTGTCGCCTATGCGACGTCGCTAAAGGGTATTTGCTACAAAAATTATTTTCGTCGCGAATGAATACTTTTGTCTACGAAATAAAACGTCGCGAAATCAAGTGTCAATTTGGTCGCAAATTACATGATTAGCTATGAAATGTTTTGTCGCAAATCACATAATTTGTCGCAAAACGTGAAGGAATAGCTACGAAATGTTTCGTCACAAATCACATAATTCGTCGCAAAAACGTGAAGGAACAACTACGAAATGTTCGTCACAGTCGTCATCCTCTTTTGCTACGAAAATATTTCGTCACAGTTGGTCTCTTCTTTTGCTACGAATTTGATTTCGTCACAAATGTTTTGCTATTTCACTACGAATATTTTTCATAGAGAATCATCACTATCCCACTACGAAATGTTTCGTAGTTGATAGGTTGTTGTCCAGCTCCTCTTTTGCAACAAATTTGTTTCGTGGTAATTGTCCTCCTTTTTTGCTAGGAATTTTGTTTCGTCATAGTTGCTTTGCGTTTTCACTATGAATATTTCATAGAGGATAATCACAATTCCAATACGAAATGTTTCGTAATTGATAGGTTGTTGTTTAACTATGAAAATAACTCGTAGAATTCATTTGTTTAACCCAAGGCATCATATCATAAATAGAAAATCATATATACAAACCCAATTCATGGAGCGTATGTACCTGCCTTAACCTGTCTCAAACACACCAAACTTCTACTACCATAAACACACCAACTTGCCTAAAAACAAGAGGAACTAGCACTGCCTCTAAAACTTACGCGAACCATTTATTCACAAAAACAAAAAATGACAACTTTCTCTCTCAACTTGCTAGTGATCATGATGAGCCTCCTGCATAAGTCTTCATTGATGAAAGTCACTAGCTATAACACAAACATCATTTATAGGCGGTACCAAGTCCTCACGCACTTCAAAGTGACCTGCAAAAGTAAATAGTGTAGTGAAGATGACATACAACATGATAAATATGATAATTAACAACCCGCTTTAAAAGTAAAAAAAAAAAAAAAAAACAAGTTTGCAATTGAGATTCTCATCTCCACTCTTCATTTCAACCTCCAAAAAGAGCCGAAATGCTAAATGAACAGAGCCATGATTACGAATACTGACAGTTGTATACAAACAGTAAAGCTTCCTAAGGACCAGCAAAGATATCCTCAAGCACATTATTTCGGATTAGAAAAGAATGCTCAATAATAACAAGGATGAGTATCAAAGTCTCTGTAAAATGTCTTATGAAATGCTCAAAAGATACCTTAACTGCAGAAGGAAAAATCAGTAGCAAGTCTAAAGGGAGATAGATCAAATTCTACATATTTACAGCAGTAAGCAAAAGAAAACATATGGAGTTGACAAAAAAATAATTCACATAACATTCTTATATCCTACTAAGCAAAATCCACTTTGCTCAATAAAAAACACTGAATCGTAAAGATGTAATAGCAGTTAACGATATTTCTACATGTATGGTAGCAGTAATTGCTGCTCCCAACCATTAATTGAGTTAACTACCCTCACCATTGGCCCACGATAATTCTGCATCCTGAAATTTCTCCTTTGAACCATTAATCAAATTAATCAAAACCCATCGATGGCCCGCAATAACTCCTCATCCATGTAATTTCTACTTTCAAGCTTCAGCCATTAGTTTATGCTAAACAACCTCATCAGGTGAACTATAACTAATTCTTCATCCATGCAATTGCTAGTTTGCTACTCTTAGTCACCAACAAATGTGTTCAACTCTATGGGTAGTATACCACAAACGCCATAAGGTAGAGACGTCATATTCAAGTTTAACTTAGTTTCAACTACACAACATCCTTAATATTGTTGTGGCTACAAATGGAATCACATGCTACTAGCAAATTAAGCTCATGTTTAGCTGTTTGAACCTGGAAAGTCAAAACAATTATGTGAATTTAACTACCCCTGAAGGTGAACATTATAAAAACACTCAATGTTGTATCCAACCTTATTTATATCATACAGGAGATGTAAAGATGGAACTTCAGTGACAAGAGTATTTTTTGAATTATGCTCACGTTTAGCTGTTCAATTTTGATACTGCTAGCTAAATCCCAACAATAAGAAATGCAAAAGCAATGATGGTTGAAGAGCTACTTGGATAACTGTAATGCATCACAAGGATGTATTTCAAAATATATTTGTCTTACTACACTCATGCTCAGCTGTTCAAATTTGATACTAAAAGCATTGGGTAAAAAATTAAAAATAAAAAACTCAAGCAGAATCCACAAATACATACCTGCAATTAAATCTAACACTTGTTTGACGGCAGTATTAAATCACCATAAACTGAAATGCACAAGCAATAATAGTTGATGAGCTAGTCGGATAATTCTAATGCATCACACACAGGAAGGCGTTTCTAAAGTTGTGTTTGGTAGTATAGAATTCGAGCTAGGGAATAGGCTGGCATTGCCATGTGAAAACAATAATGATGGTCCCTGATATTGCTTATTTGTACAATTAAAACTCTTTAACATTTGAAGATTATCATCAACACCACCAGCAAAACATTGAATTAATGATATTAAACCTAGAACTGGTAAAGTTAATTACTCCTATACCGGTAAAGGGATCATTTCTAATTCATACTAGCTTCTAGAAACGAGCATGAAATGCGAAATAGCTACATCATATAAGACCAAGCTGGCAATTGGTTGAAACATACAGATTCTCGTTTAACTTTACACTTACACTTTTCTGTGCATTCTAAAAGAGATCATGGATGGGACAGATCAAAAGCTATACCAAGTTCTTCAAATACATCGATAAAATTGGAGATGCACAAATCTCTCATGTAACACTCTGCACACATCACTCGCTTCTCCAACTAACATATAAAATTCTGCTTATTACACCTTTTAACTCGCTAGTATTCTGAGCAAGCAGTGATGGAAAAGGTAAGCAAAAAAGAAGTTATAAAATTTGCTTCAACTTATGGACAACACTACAAACCTTGCTTGCTTTGCACATGAAGCTTGAAAGCACCAAAACTTCTTCAAAAGCAATTGCCTTGTCTGTCTTCCCACCAAATATGCCCTCAAACATTGCTCAACCAAAACAACAGCATCAATAATCCACCATACCTACTTGATACTAACAACAAACAAAAACTATATCCACTAACTGACCTACCTTTAGTTGAATGACAAGAACATTAGGTGCTTGAAGAATCGACATTTGCTTTCTAGCTGCCACCAACATGTAAAGAGTGTACAACCTCACATGGTAAGGTTATAAGAAAATCAACCCTCACATGGTAAGGTTATAAGAAAATCGCCCCAAGAAGAGAACCTGTGCATAAACAATGTTGTCATAATTCCAACATCTTTAAAGGGTTTACATAGGCATCATCATCATCAAGAGTTGTAGACTTGACAGTTTTCAACAGAATTGAAATGAAATGAAGGAAAAAGTATTGAGTTCACTATAAATCTGCAAAACCAATCGCTTTACATACAAAAAGATTTCCTATTACTATGAATAAATTCAACAGCGAACAACCTTCTACGAATGTCAAATCATCTCATGCTAAAACAGAGGAGGACACTCAAGTTACTCATCCCTGACGAATCCCTCAAATTGTTTTTCGCCAGATTTTTGAGAGATCCTCAACGTAGAACTGATGTAACAGTAACGCTCTTCAGCTACATGATGCTTCATCTGGAAAGATGTAGCTTAACCTAAGTAACATTATTAACAAGTCATTGATGGACTAAGAGTTTTGTAAGCCCATACCTGAGAGTAAAGTGTGAGAACTCATGTCTATTTGTTAGTTATTGAAGAAGAAGCCATTGTTATAGATTGAGCTTGTTCAGATTCATCAGGGCTGGCTCGAGAAACTTCCTTTACCAACTTTTGGTTATTGTACCACGCTACACCAGCAATTGCTGCATAAAAGATAAGTTTCTTCCTTATGTTAAAATGTACTCATTTCATAGAACCACTTAAGAGTTACCATTTTTTACACAAACTATATATGTGGTAGAAGAAGCAATACTGACGCAAATTCAATTACAGACATCTGCTTAAAAAAATCAAAGAACAAAATACCATGCATTGAGAATAACAAGTTTTAGCATGCATCACGTGGTCCAAAAAAATAAAATCTGAAGTGTTCCCATTACTTTCACCAAAAAGAATTATGAGAAGGTAGACAGTTGTTCTTAGAAAGAAGAGTGCTAGAAGTGTTCACATGCTTCGGCATGAGTGTACACAAATCTGGGTAGACACCATGGGAAAAAGAAGATCTAACCAATTGAGCAAACACTAACAGAAGTCCAAACTGAAAAGAGAACTAAATAAAGTAGACCACGATTGGCATGTTGATGTGCATCATAGAGACATTAACAAGCACCAAGCCGAGAAAAAAAGCCCAGTGTTCGACAATATCAGTCAATGTAATTAACTTTAAAAAATACTTCAATAAATAAATTTACCAATGGCATAACCAAACAGGTTTATGAGAGTGAGCTTCGTATCTGCAAAGAGAAGGGCTGACAGTAAGACAACCACCCAGTCCTTGACTACTCCAGCCACACGAATGGTGAGGGCACTTGTATGCGAGATCACAAGGAAAACTGACAGATTGAGCGCAAAAGTACACAGGGAGTTCAGCATTAGCACGAGAGGTTGAAAGCTCCACGAGCGATCATCCATCTTTGGCTTCTCCAGAAAAAGCCACGGAATAAACAGGCAAAGAGCGCTGCATAGCAAACCAAGATTCTGCTCACACGGACAGAAATTTTCTCTACATAAACATAAAATGGTGCCAAGAGATGACTATAACTTCTAGCCGTTGAGGATAAAGTACATACCTGCAGGGGCTAACGTAGTACATGAGGGATATGGGGTTTAGTTTAAGACCCTTCCTTTTCACTAAAATCTCCATAAATATAAGCCTCAAAGCTTCTCCAACAACACCTCCCATTTGATAAACGACACCAATCCAGTTAATATTCATTTCACCATATGAAGCCACTAGTACTCCGAAACTTATCACCGACATTATGAGAAGCATCCTACAGCTCATCGCTTCTAGTCCAGCTGCTACTCCCAGGATGAATACAGCTACTGGCACTGCATAAGTAAAACAGATATCATGTGTTATCAACATTGTTATTAATAAAATCTTATAACTTATACGAGCACTTGAAAGTCAGGTTGTTGAACAATCCCGATCTCTCCACCAAAGAGCGGGAGAGCCCTGATGATTAACGACTCTCAGATGTCACCTCTGAGACTGGTTCGACTCTCTGGACACACTGATTGGAATTGCCATAAAGCTAACGTGAAGACTAAATTTGTTCAAGTAGGTTGTCCCCCAAAAAGGACGGGATTGAAATCAAACAGAAGAATAATAATACTTACTAATTGCTTTCAACATTTGTGCAAATGCAACAGATATGTAGAGGTATGCAGTGTTCCCAAGCCACAGAGTCATTGCAAACATAGCACCAATTGGAATGACTGAGGAGACATATCTGCATGTTCAGATTTAGCTACGTCACTTACATTGGTTGTAAAATTAAATCAAAGCAAAGGGAGTTACCCAAAAAAGAAACAATAGAAAGAAGAAAGAATTTGCAGTGGTTAACAATCATAAGTTCTTTCATTTTATCTATTTACATTAAGAGAGTTTTTATCAAAGAAAAAAGAAAGTCTTGGTAGGGAGAGAGAGAGAGAGTCCGGAAAAAGCTTGAGATCTGACATTATACTTCTACTTTTTTCCTCACTCACAATTTGTTTCTAATATTTCCAATGTAGCAGGGCAGTTCGTGTCTAACAAACATGGAAAAGACTAATGTATTGATTATGGACGCCATACAGAAATACTTACATTTCTGCAGTCATTCCTTCCTCCAATTTAAAAATCTATGAACAAACACAAATGATGTTAGTTTGTTCAAGCAGAATACATACGTATGCGCACACACATGTTTATATATATAGATATATAGATAGATGAGTAGCACTCGCCACAATTTCGATAAGCTATTACCTTGAGGACTTTGGTGACCACAAAACATAACACAGATGAGAACACCATGTGTAGTAGTGTTAAGCCCAGAGGATAAGGAAAATTTACTTCCTTTGATGACAAAACCCACTGCACTCACAATTTTTTTGAATAACATTAGCCATCTGAAGCAATAGTGCATCTAAGAATTTTTTTAATATAATGTTAGCCATCAGAGGTAATAGTACAGAGAAAGCACAATCACTTATATTGCAACAACAGCATAGCAAAAAGCCAATCAGAATTGAATGGTTACATGAGGTAATGCATAATGATTATCATTCTGAATATACAACCTTGCTCAGAAAGTTCCAAACTGTTCGTATCTATGTTAGTACAAAGTCCTAATATACCGCATTCCCAGTTTCTTAACATATTACTTAGAGGCTGAGGCTCCCTAACAAACTGTGAAACCGTGCTTGAGATATGTCTTCGTAAATGTAGCTCTTTACCTAGTAAAATCAATGCACTATGAGATTATTTTCCTTGTTTGATAAGTCATTTGAGGGTGGTGGGGCGGGGGGTTAGGACAAATGGTACAAGCAAATAGATCCAAACGTGAGACAGAATACAGCCATGGCCGCCATAAACCAACAAAAAATTTAACTACCCATTTGTATCTCAGTAATGCATATAACTTATAGTGACTTATTGACAAACCCATAACCAAATATCAGTCCATAATTTCAACAGTTCCTTCTGTAAAGACAAAACACCTCTAAAATCCAGAGGGGGAGAGGGAAAAAGTCAACCATTATCTGCTTAACATTTCTTACACGGCTGCAACCAATTGAATTGAAAAGAAAAAAGAAAGATTTGATTCAAGATTCTACTGAACCAATTAATGTAATTATAATTAAATGCTTACGCAAGTGCCAAATGGGAGAGGAAATAAGTTTTCCTAAATCAGACAATGCAAATAGTTTGTCATAGATCAAGTAATTGCAGCAAATAAATGTAATAATCTGAAAAAATTGAAATTGATACATGATAAACGACAAAGCATGGCAGATGTTTGATGAAATGCGAGAGTGTGGATGGGAGGGAGCTGACCTTGTTGAAGAAGATCTGACCGCTGGAGAGGGCGATGTAAAGAAGAATGTAGGAGTAGGTTAGCACTTCACCTTTGAACAAATTTCTGATCCGATCCGCCATCACCAAATAGCTCGCTCCCACACCACAAAAACAAACTGCAGGTCTATGCGATGCCGCTTCAGGTTCTAATAACACAGGTGGAGTGGACGTGAAAAAGGAGAAAGTGGTATGGCGAAAAGAGAAGCCGAAAGGGAAGGATTCTGGCTTAATTTAGAAGTAGAGATTTGATTAATTGCAATGAGATAATAAATAAATAAATAATGAAAAGAAAATATTAAGAAGGCCAAAATATGAATTAACCCCCGAGGTATCCACCAAATCCCAAAGTGCCCCCCAAATAAGGTTTGCCCTAGAAACCCGTCTGACCTTTACAATTATCCCACATAACCTCCTCCGCGTGACGGCCGTTATTACTTTGACGTTAAATAGCACGTGTCGATGCACGTGAGGGGCATTTTTGACCTTTCCATACAAGTTAGTCATTCCCCGTCAAAGGCGAGTTGCGGCCTTGCCGCCCTCGATCAATTCCGTCTTGAAACTCAGACCAATGTGATCTCCGGAAAAAAACTCATTAATTTCCCATGATTTAGTCCAAAATCAACCCCACCGAATTTCAATTACGGTGATGGCGGATGGTTCATCTTCATCTCCAAAACCAATCCAATCCGCCATGGAACCAATCACTCAAAGAATGAACCCAACGCCGAACTCGAATTCCAACCCGACCCACCCAGTCACGCCTCCAGTCAAACCTATCCTCTCGCCGTCAATTGACATTCCATTACAACAGCGGCAGCGGAATTGCTTCAACAACAACAGAATAATTTAGTGGCGACGTCCAATTTTCAAATGCGGCGGGGCTTACAACGAACCCCGTCAATTTCTCGGTTAAATCGATGCAACAACGGAAGGCAACAACAGTATAATTTAACCGCCGCGTAACGCTGCTATGCGCCAACAAGCCGCTGCTGGTATGTACGAGCAAATGAACCAAAGTCTTTTTCCTTCATTGACTGACTGCTGAACCTCGGTCCTATTTCACTGCGACCCCCTACCCTTCCCTTGAGAAACTCCGGCCGGAAGGAGGGGCCCGGACGCCCCGACACCCCAATCCTCTCTGAGAGGGCCCTAGAACATCAACAAAGAAAATGGAAAATCAATTTTCCAGGTTCAGCGAGAAAAAGAGAGATAACCGAAATAGGGAGAGAAGACAGAATCAAGCCGTGCCGGTGTCGACCGTCGTCGTTTTAAGGAGAAGAGGGGGAAGAAATGGTAAGGGTGGGTTTAGGTCATTCGAGAAACGGAATAAAATTAATTTTTCTTTTTCTAATCCTTTGCTTTAAAAGGATGACTCGGGGCTGTAAATTCAACAGGGTGGGGTTTTCTTTTTTCCCAAGTCTTCTGGATGTCCACAAATTCTTTCTTGATCTTCGTCTTCGAGCGAAAATGGAATTCCTTAGATTGAGCTACTTTTTGGCAAATAAGATCTTGAATAAATTCCTTCAATTTGAACAACAACAACAGAATCAACAGCAGCAGTAAGGTGGTGAAGAGTAGTAAGGGAAAGGTCAAAAATGCCCCTCACGTGCATCGACACGTGCTATTTAACGTCAAAGTAGTAACGGCCGTCACGCAGAGGGGGTTATGTGGGATAATTGTAAAGGTCAGACGGGTTTCTAGGGCAAACCTTATCTGGGGGGGCACTTTGGGATTTGGTGGATACCTCGGGGGTTAATTCATATTTTGGCCTATTAAGAACTTATAGAATGCTCAGAGGAAGCCGATTGAAACTGATGGGAATAGAACCATTGATATAGTTGCGAGAGACATCCTGTGTACAGAGCAAACACAACAATACATCCCTATATCACACTCTAAACACCTTATTTTTCGTTCAAGTTTCACTTTTTCAACACTTTAAAAATAAATTCACTCCAATAAGCACTCTCTATATAACACTCTAAAAATTAAATATATCTCATCTCAACTAACAAATTATTATATTTTTTCTCTTTTATTTATATTTTTCCACCACAATTAAAATAAAATATTTTAAATTTTATATACTATAAAAAATATATTGTACTCTCTTCGTTCCTAAATTATTGTCTTGTTTGACTCGGCACACGAATTAACAAAAAATAATTGACTTGATTATTAATATTGGTATAATGTGTAGTTTCTTTTAATGCCCATGTGTATATGGCGCATAATTAAAGTAGAGAGAAAAATAAGGGTAAAATGGTAAAAAAAAATCTCCTAAAAAAGAAAGTTTTAAACAAGACAATTATTTAGGAACGGACAAAAAAAAACAATAATTTAGGGACGGAGAGAGTATATTTTAATAATTTTTATTCTAAAATATTAAACAAAAATATATTATGCTCAAATAAAGTGAAGAAAATGTAGAATATTTGAGTCACTATTCATGTTAAAACTCACTCTATATTTAGAGGGTGATTTAATTGGTTTTAGAGATAGAGGGTGGACTAGAGGGACCACTGTAGGATCAAGGGAGGGTAAAAATCTCTAAAATTGTTTTTAGGGGGCGGTGGGAGGGCTCCCACTGTGGACGCTCTAATAAAAGCACAAGCCAAGAGCATCACTGATGCAAATGTAAATAGGGGAAAATTGAGTGACAATTAGGATTTATATATTTTCAAATAAATTTTTTTTAATGCAATTGTGGAGAAGGAATGCGAATATGATGTGTCAACTAAATTATTTTTTATTAATTATTAGATAATTGATTTTTTGACTTTCTATGCACATTATAAAGGAGGATGTGAATAATCAATTATCTAATAACCAATAGGAAACAATTTAATTGACACATCATATTTTACAATTACATTGGAGAGTTTTTTTTTTCTTTAAAAAATATATAAATCTTAGGTACCATCCAATTTTTCTACATTTACATTTGCATTGGTGTTGCTCTACTAAATTTGGACCCTTGTTTTGTCATGTTTTCTTTTTGGGCTCATTTGGCATGTGATTTGAAACGTTAAGGGTTAATGACATTACAAGTTCCTTGACTATGGCCGATTCCGTCAGTAGTCTCTTAACAATTTTTTTAAAAATTTTAGTCCCTTGACTATGAAAATTAGACACAGTTGGTCTTTTTGTTGGATGCCGTTAGTATTTTTCGTTAAATCTGTCATGTGCCCATCACGTGCCTTTGGTTAAGGGTATTTATAGAATTTCACGTGCAAGACTTTAAGGAAAAAAAAAAAGGCCCTAATACCCATCTTCTCAAACTCCCAATCCATCACCATCACCAAAATCAAAAAATCACTTAATTTGAAAAAAATCTCTGTCCTCCACCCCCCACAACATCTCAGCCCCCATCCCTCCATTTTCTCTCTCTGTTTCGACTTCCCCACCCCCTCCCCCACACCCTAGCTCCGGCAAATTGGGAAGGTTTTTAGCTGAGAGAGAGAGAAAGAGAGGATCTACAAATTCAAAATCTTCAAATCAAGAAAGAAACCTTCCCAGTTTACCTAATTTCTCATTTTACCCCCGTACCCCCAATTTGTTTCCCCTACTATCCTAATTTATCCTCTCTACATATAAGAATTTTGAATTTCTCCACAGCTTGGAGAAATTCAACATCATCGTTAGAACCTACGGTCGCGCGCAGCAGCTGACCTCACCCTTAGCTACTCGGACTCCGACTCACCATCAACAACCTCCAACGACGTCATCTCCGACTCCGGCTTCGACAATTCCCTCTCCCTCTCCCAACCCCAAAAAGACATCTATGGCTTCCATTTCTCCTCCCAAGATTTAACTGCCCACTCGTCTTTCGATTCCAACCCTTACAAATTCAATTCGTCCCAAGACTCACGTTAATTGGCTATTTTAGCCCCCCATCAAACATCAGTTGTTGGACGATGACGGCGACTTCCGGAAGCAAAAGAAGGCTCGGCATGCCAAGAAGAAGGTGAAATCTATGAAGTCTACTAAGGAAGAAGGTGATCGAGACGGCTACGTTGATGGAGACGCAGGAGGTTGGAGAGATGATAGAGCATGTGGATGGGGGGCTGAGATGGGGTGGGGGTGGGGAGTGGGGGAGAAAGAAAAGAATATATTATTTTAAGTATTAGAAAATATCTTTGCACATAAAATTTCAAAAATGCCCTTAACCAAAGGCACGTGATGAGTACATGACGGACTTAGCGGAAAAATAGTAACGACATCCAATAAAAGGACCAAATGTGCCTAATTTTCATAGTTAAAGGGCTAAAATTTGAAAAAAATTATTAAAGAACTACTGATAAAATAGTTCATAGTCAAGGACTAGTGGTGTTATTAACCCAAACGTTAATGAATTAATTAGTGCAATCGCTTCTCTACAGGAGGGACACTTGAAACTGTAGCACCTTTCTTATTTAATAATACTTGAATTATTTGTCACATAATTACAGCTATCCAACCTATTTAATTACAAATCCACACACACACACACATACACACACACATATATATATATATATATATATATATATTAAAATTGGTGAGGAGGCATATGAGTTTGCCACCTACACCATTTTTGTTAAATCTTCATTTTGGTAAATTTGACTTTTCAAATTCTTATTTATTAGGAGAGGGTGTCATTAGGTAATAATATTATCTAATAACAATAACTATTATAAAAAGTATATATAATAGTAAATAGTAATAGGTGAAGAACTTTAGGTGTTGACAAGGAAATCAAAAGCAAACGAAAAGCAAAATGTTGTTTGTAATGAGGTTTAAACCTACACCCTTTTATATATGTATACTAACTTTAAACCAACTCAACCAATTATATTATATGTATGATTTTAGAATACTACATATATTACAGTTAAGTGGGGGTCACGAGATCCATGCACTATAATATCCACTTATTTTGATTATTATTTCAGTGTATCAAAAATAAACTATTTTGTAAATATATTATCCAACTAAACCTTCTTTAATCATTGAATGGTATTCAAAAATCATTTTATAAAATATAAGTATATTTAATCCTTAAACAATTCTTCTTTGTTCAGAAAAAAATATCTTTCTTTAATAAATCCCAAAGTAAATATTTTATTTTTAATTTTTAAAAAATTCTTCAAATATATGTCCAAAATATCTTTATTAAGTGCAAGATGAAAACAAAAAGAAAAAAACAAAGCAAAGGAAAAGCAACCCAACAAAAATTATATAAAAATGAAAATACATATATTGACCATCAATAAAAAATACTTATTTTGAAACGAAAATACTATGCTATACGATCACGCCTATATCTAATAATGATAATTTTATATAAAATTATTCATAAAATATATCAATTAAACACAAAAGTTAAATTACACCCGTACAAAGCACAGATTCTATAGCTAGTGTATCAGTATCATAGAATATTATTTTATGTATTATTGCACTTGTCTATGCTATTCCAATCTTTATGAATACCTTCTTCAAAAAGTTATATTACAATTTTAACATAGTGTCTTTTAACCAAAAATGGTTCTATTCTTATATATATAACTTTTACACAAAATTAATTATGTTAGAATTATAGTTTTATTTGTTCATATTTTCATTAAAAATTATACACAAGTTCTCCCTCCGTTCCTAAATTAGGAAAAATTAGCCTAATGACCAACGTGCTATAGTTTGGTAACCGATTTGACCAACGAACTCTCAATATACTAAATCTAACCAATGTACTCACTAATTGAGTCCAATGTGGTCCCTCCGTTAACTTTTCATCTAATTTTCTAACAAGGCTGTTAACGTGGTTAAAGGAGATATTTTGAGGGGTATTTTTCTCTCTCTTGTCGGAGAATTTGAGGAATTAGACAAAAATACCCCTCATAAAATATCTTTGTTAATTACGTTAACAAACCCGTTAGAAAATTAGATAGAAAGTTAACAGGAGGGACCACATTAGACTCAATTAGTGAGTACATTGATTAGATTTGGTATATTGGGAGTTCGTTGGTCAAATCGGTTACTAAATGATAGTACGTTGGTCATTTGATAAATTTTCCCCTAAATTATTATCATGTTTGACTTTTTTGAGTCAAAGATACTATTTTTCAAATGCAAAATTTACGTTTATTTTTTTAAATTATAAAATACGTAATTCGTATTGCAAGAAAAGTATTACAAATTACGGGTTTTAAGATTAAAAAAATTAAATATATTCTTCAAATTTGCATTTGAAAAATAGTTCATTTAAATCAAAAAAGTCAAATAGAACAATAATTGGAATAGAGGGAGACAAGGGAGTAGAGCTGTCAAAACGGGCCAGCGGGTTGGACTGACCCGCAACCAGACACAACCCGGCCCTAAGCGGGTTGGGTTGGGTTGACCCGTCAAATGAGCGGGCTGAAATATCTCAACCCAACCCAACCCGCCATGGGCTACGGGGTTGGGGCGGGCCAACCCACCAAAAAAAATTCTTAAATAAACTTAATGTCTAACAAATTAAAGTAAAAAAAAAAACATTTCACAACTATTTTTAATTTCTAATTAATGAAATAAAAAATCAAACAAAAGGCCATGAAACAATCTAACAAATTAAAGTAAAAAAAAGTTAAGGAAATATAACTACACTTCTTAAATATCAAAGAATCAAACTAAATTTATACTCCCTCCGTCCTTAAATTATTGTCTGGGTTGACCTGGCACACGAATTAAGAAAATTCAATTGACTTGATTATTAATATTGGAATAGTATTGAAAAAGTGTGTTGTTTCCTTTAATGCTCATGTGTATTTGGCCCATAATTAAAGTAGGAAGAAAAAGTAAGGGTAAAATACTAAAAGTGATGTTCTAAAAAGGAAAGTTTCAAACAAGACAATTATTTTGAGACGGACGAAAAAGGAAAGGAAGACAATAATTTAAGGACGGAGAGAGTATAATCAAGCAATTTGGCGGGTTAGCCCAACCCAACCCGCTGGCCCGGCGGGTTCAACCCGTTTAACCCGCCTCCTAGGCAGGATCAAAATGTATCAACCCAACCTAACCCATTTTGATGGCAGATTAGGCTCGCTCGGCGGATTCAACCCATATTGACAGGTCAAAGGAGTAATATTTTTCTTGAAAATAAAATTATTTTAATTTGTTTGAGATAAATCAAAAATAGAACGCGGGGTTAGTTTTTTGGCCGGTGACGTGGCAAGGTATAATGGTAGTAATTCATGTGGAACATAAGTTGGGGGAGCATTTGTACCACGTGGTACCACCCAGACGATATAGATGAACACACGCAGGCAGCATCAACAACATTAGGTGATCTTTCTCTGCCATCTCTCTTTTTCTCATCTTCTCTGTTCCTAGATCTCCCAATCGGCGCGATGGCACTGCTGCGGCTCAAGCCCGTCGTCTCCTTCCTCTTGGCTGCTTGCTTGCTCTCGCTCTCGGCTGAAGCCACCACCGTCAAATACTGCGGTAAATAATATTGTTTTTTTCTTTAATTCAATCTAATTTCCTTGTCTTGTTCATGCTGAAACAACATTATTATTGTTATTATTATTATTTGATCGTGAGACGGTAGAAATCGCCCATTTAGCAGATAAAATGAGAATAAATCGGTTAAGATGGTTTGGACAATTGCAATGCACCCTTTAGGGATGTACCCTTTTCTGGAAGAAAGACAAAATGTGAATAAATCGCTTAAGATGGTTTGGACAACTGCAGTGCACCCTTTAGGAATGTACCCTTTTTTGGAAGTGCGAAAAATGAGAATAAATCTCTTAAGATGGTTTGGACAATCGCAATGCACCTTTTAGGAATGCACCCTTTTTGGAAAGAAAGATACGAATGATTGTGGCTTGTGTGATGACCGAGACCAAAATAAATGGTGGAAATGATTACTGTAGATGAACCCGAGTGATTGAGAGTAAGGCTGAGTTCAATTGGCCTGATGTTTCTTTTCTTTTTCTATTTTTTTAGATTTTTTATTTTTTTGACATAGCTTGCGTGCATCTCCACTTAATTCATGTCTTTGGCCGACTCTAAGGTTTGGGAATTACCTCCCCTGGATAGCCTGAAGAGCAAACTAGTTATGATTATGCGTTACCATTATGCTGTAGAATTCTACCTCCATAGCGAATGATACATATATTTTGATTTACTAAGCTCTAAATGAATTTACTAACTCGGGTCTTACCAAATTACACTTGAAACGAGGTTGGGGATTATGTTGTTTTAAACAAAATGAGTTGTTTCTTTTTTATGTATAATCATGGAAGTTGTTTAGTTTGCATGAATTCAGATTATGTTTAGCAGTGAGACTGATATCTTACGGGGATTGATTGCAGATAAGAAAGGGAATTATGCTGTTAAGGTGGATGCTGTTAACATCTCGCCCAACCCGGTGGTCGCAGGCCAAGAAGCCACCTTCAACATCTCTGCTTCTACTGGTGATATTTCATTTCAATATTCTACTTCTGTTCCCTCCTTCATTTCTTGGAATTGTTATTTCTGAGACATTAGATGGTGCAATCCATGTAATCTATCTTATATAGCCTCTTGTCGATACACTTGGCATTATAAGAAAGGGATAATAAGGGGCCAGTTAAAAGGAGAGAGTGGAAAATAAAGTAAAAAGGAAAACATTTGGGGGATGGGGGGATACAAAGATCTGAGGCAGTGGGCCCTCTTTTGTACTCCTTGTATATGTTGTTGTTGATGTTTTTAGTAGGATGATTTCTAGAGGCAGGGAAACTAGGCTGGTCAAGGGTTGTCATGAAGGAAGGAGGAGGTAACAGAGTCCCCTTTGCAGTTTGGGGATCACATCATTTTGTTCATTTATGAGGGCACTGGGGGTTTTAAGGATCTTCTTACTTTATTGCTGATTGTTGAGTCATCTTTGGCCTTAATGTTAGTCTTTCTAGGTGTGACCTTGTTGAGATTATCATGAATAATCAGGATCACTCTAGTAATGTGTCTTTGATTGATATGGGCTGCGTCTGTGGATTCTTTTCTCATATCGCACTTTGGGGGTTTCGGTAGGGGAGGGAATAGGGATAAGAAGATTCTATGGCATTGTGGTGTTTTTGCGATACTTTGGTGCCTTTGGAGACAAATTCTAGAGTGTTTTTGGGATCAGTCCCCGTCTCTGGCGTTTCCTTGGGATGGTGTTTTTCTTGCACTTTTGTCAGCTTCAGCTTGGGTGCTTTTCGGGGTGGGGCAGTTTCCAAATTTCAGTATGTGGAGTCTCTCCTAGTTTAATTAGTTTTTTTTTTTTTGTCACTATCATTTCTATGCATCTTTTAGGTGGATTTCTGGTCCACTCTCTTTCTACATTTTCTCTCTGATAAAATCTTCATTTTTCATTAAAAAAATATAGTGATAGTAATATAATACATTTTTTGGATAGGAAAATGGAACATGAGTAATTGACAAATTACATATATACTTACAAGAGGGAAAGCTTTAGAAGAAAAACAAAAGGATGATGATTAAACATATACAGAAGAAAATCTATGATAATGGAGGATGTTGAATCTGAGCTACATCTCATTGATCCCCTTTATGCCTTATGAATATCTCTCACCTCTTTGATTATATCTTTTGTATCTTAGATCTCTGAATATAAATGTAGATTTTAGAAGGTACTATTTTTACTCTTTATGGATATGAAAGAATATTATTTGTCATCAAATTATCAAAATAAATGTGGAGTCTTTTCATTATTCTAGAGTTTACATTGTAAGATATACCTGGTCCTTTCCATATAGCCACTTAGAGGATGAAGTGACCAGAACTTTGTTTATTCGTGAATCTCAGAATTTTTTGTTTACTCGTGCATCCCTGTGGGTTTGCCCTGATTGGATGGGGGCTTGCTCATGATTAGATACAGGGGTTTAGGTAGGAGCAAGGATGATAGATATGATGGCAGTGTGTGGTGTTTGGTACTTTGTGGTGCATTTGGACCGGAGAAATGCTCTGATCTTTCCAGATCAGGCACTTAAGTTCGCTTTTGCTGGAGAGATTTTCCTTTATTTTATGCTTCTCTTCGGGCGTCAGCTTTAGGGGCTTTTAGAGGAGTGCTTATTGCAGATTTTCCGAGAGGTTGGAGGGTGGCTCTTCATTACCTTCTAAGGTTTTCTTTTCTTCTTTTTTCTGTATTTTAGAGTTTCCAGTATGTTTTGATCGGCGGATGGCTTGTTTGCTGTACTTTTTGTATATTCTTCTCTTGATCTAATAAAATTCATGTACACACACACACACACACACATATGAATGCATTTCCTGTTTGATTAAAACTAGAAAGAATTTAACTTTTCCCCTCAAGTTAAAAGAATGCCCCCTTTCAGCGACCGTTTTATTTTATGATATTAACGGAGGTAGGGTAGTTAGAAATGCAGCTATACCCTGGGAGCTGCCTGTCCCAGTTACTATTTATCTACTTGTTGAATGGTTGATAGCTCTATTGTGTCGTTACACTTTTCAGTCTTAGACTCCCTTCTCTCTCACCCAAAAAAGGAACCCTCGTTGGGTTATAAATATTTGAGCAAACTACACAAATAGTCCCTGTGCTCTACCCCTTTTTCGGGTTTGGTCCTTGAACTGAAATTCGAAAAAATTAAGTCCCTTTATTGAAACTTTTTACACAATTGGTCCTTCCGTCCAATTCCGTTAGTTTTTTTCCGTTAAATGCGCTCACATGTCTCTCATGTGACTCTGCTCAGGGGTAAAATTGTCCGCGCATTCTTTTTTTTAATGGACAAAAGTATCTATTCTATTTTTGTTTTTTAAAACATAATACGAGGGCATTAATATAATTAGCTAAATTATAACTTTAGCTCCCTTTTTTCCCCATTTCCCAACCCCCCTTTCCTTCCATTCCACCATGGCCATAGCTGTCACCACCACCACCATTGCCGGTGAACACAAAATCACCATTGCCGGCGAACACAAAATTAAATTTGAAGAAAACCCAGAATAAGAAAAATACAAAATTGCTTCCTCCCCCGAGTTGAAAATCTATCAGTTTTTTTTTTCCCCTTTGTTTCCCCGAGTTGAAAATTTATCAAAAAATTATGGCTAATCTAGCAGCACCACCGCTACCATATTCACTGCCACCACCATGTCCACCTGCACCCCCACCAATTCCAGAACCACCTCCAAACCCACCACCAAGCTCCCCCTCCAAAGCCAGCCCCGACACCCAATCCCCTATCACTACATCCGTCAAACCCTCCTCCGCCACCGCCTCCAAGGCTAGCACCCCCACCAAAACTAGCTCCACCACCAGCACCAGCCTCTCCACCTAATCCGCCACCCCCGCCACATCAAAACTCATCCCTTTTGAAACCACATACCCATCTCTCTCCCAACACAATAATTGATTTCTCAAATTTTGAAGAAGAATGGGACATAGCAATTGATTTCTCAATCCCATGTGTGTGTGTTTTAACTGAGAAGAAAGAGAAGAGGGAAGAAGGGGAGTCGCGGGCAGTGGAAGAGGGGTGGATGGCGTTACGGGAGCAGGAGGAGAGGTAGATGGTGGAGGGGAGGCAGCGGGGGGAGGCGAGGTTGTTGTCGGAGTGGGGGTGAGGCGGAAGCTGCTGGTGGTGGGGAAGTTGTGTTGGTTAGTGGTGGAGTTGCTGGAGCTGGTGACGTTCCCGGTGGTGGTGATGATATTTGAGAGAGAGAGAGAGAAACTCAAAAAATCTTTACACAATCTTCCCTTCTTGATTTCATGGAAGAGATAAAATGGTGAAAGGATTTGAGATTGGAAGGAGGAGAGAGAATGAAAATTTGAATTTAATATTCTGGATTTGATGAAGAGAGAGAAATTGCAGAGTACCAAATAGTCCCTGTGCTCTTCTTTAATATGAAATGTCTATTTTACCCCTTTAAGAAAACATGTGAGTTGCACATGTCTCTACTTAACGGCAAATATTTAACGGAAGGACTAATGATGTAAGTCACCCCATTACAGGGATCACTGGCGTGGAGTAAGGACCAATCCCAAAAAAAGGGTAGAGCACAGGGACTATTTGTGTAGTTTGCTCCAAATATTTTGCTTGATGATAGGAAGGGGAAGGAGTCTGCTTGCTTTTGTAATAGAGAGTTTGCTATATGATTTGTTTTTCCTTTCTGCCAAAAAAAGAGAAAGAATGA
Organism: Platycodon grandiflorus; assembly: GCA_016624345.1. Classification (NCBI taxonomy): domain Eukaryota; kingdom Viridiplantae; phylum Streptophyta; class Magnoliopsida; order Asterales; family Campanulaceae; genus Platycodon; species Platycodon grandiflorus. The sequence goes on from CM028363.1 coordinate 31,626,070, forward strand.
AGAGAAAATGAAAGAAAGAAATATACTATTGCCTCTTTAGTGATATGCATCTGAGGTTATGACCCTTGGACAATTTCTTTGCCATTTACTGATAAGAACACTCTTTCATGTAGGTCAAACAATATCAGGGGGGAAATTAGATCTTCAAGTTTCATTATTTAGGGTGCCCGTCCATTTTGAGACTCATGATATATGTGAGAAGACATCGTGCCCCATAAGTGGCAAATTTGTGCTCTCTCACAGTCAAACTCTACCAGGAATCACTCCATCAGTAAGTAATTAGTCACCTTCCATTCCATATTCTCTCGTATTATTGAATATTGTTTTTCAATCAAAATGATATATAAATATTTGAGTATGGTAAATATACTCGCTATAAGTGATTGCGGTGTCTGTTTCCACTTTAGTTGAACCATCAAGCATATATATTTTGGATATAGAACTATGTTCAAATGTGCACAACGCAGCCGAGTTGTTGCCGCTTTTGCTTGTAGCTGATCAGGATTACTTATTGGCTTATTAATGCTGTCACGCTGATTGGTGCAACTTCTCTAAAGTAGCTTATGATCCTTCAGAAGCTAATCGTAAGTTTATGCTATTTAAGCTGCAGAAGTTCATTGATAAGAAATGCCCACCATACACTGATTAGCTTTAAATTGTAAATTCCTTATCCAGATCCTAAAAATAAGGAATTTTGTTATTTTGATTACTAAGCAATTGACTATTACATGAAACTTTGAATAGTATTCTATGCTAGTGAAGTTTTAGATCATGTCCAAATTTACCTTCGCTTTTAAAAATGATAAATTGTGTTAAACCAGGAAGATAAGGCTAGTTCTACGCACCTTTTAGAGCAATTAAAGTTGGATGACATGTTTAACTATGACCATGACAAGTTCATATGTTCAACTGCATAGCTCGAGCTGAACTTGCACTTTATAGCTGAAGTGGACCAAGTCACCAAACTTCCTGTACATCATACTTGGTCAAGCAACTTCTAACAATCAAGATTTTTTGGTGGAAGTAGTATTAACTACAACCACTCCTAACTTATGCAGTAGCAAAAGACATGCTACAGGGGACAACTGAAGGCTAAAGTTTTCTCCTCGAACAACCCCCCCCCCCCAACAAAAAATAAAATGATTAATGAAGGAAACAAATGGAGTGGGGTCCTGAAGTATCAATTTCAGCCTCTAATAAGTTACTATAAGCTTCTTCTTAAAAAAATCTATCATGGATGATACCTAAGTCATACAGAGCAGGAGCGGGAGCACGATTTCGTCAAAATTGGAAAAATGTTCAGAGCGGGAGCGCCTTGAAAGCATCATACATTCTCAAAAATTTGCACAGCATATAGTGTCATTAATTAACTTACTGGGGATTCATATATACGAATTGGAGTAATAGTCAACCAACAAACAGATTTCTAGAAAATGAAGGGCTTTAATTGAGAGTTTGAGATAAAAACGTAACTCTGGTCAATAAAGGCACACCGGTCAACCCTATTCACAAGATCAGACTCCTCCATTCTTATCTACACCCACCTCTTTCTCTCTCGCTCACTCCCTCTCTCATTTGTCTGTCGCTTTGAAAGCCCTTTCATTGTCGAGACTTACTGAAATTTCATATCTTATCAGTATGTCCTTCTTCCATATATAACCATCCGCTTCCATGTAAACAGAGACCAACTGATAGAAAGTAAGTTTGAAGGATGGACTACAATTTATATTCAGTAATAACCGGTGATTTCAGATGACAAAATAGGATAGATTCAGTGATAGGTGGTGATTTGGGATGAGAAGTAGCAGATTCACAAATTTCAAATTGGAAATTGCGAACTCAATAAACCGAAGTCGCGAATTGGTGATGAATGCGACAGGAGTGGCAGGCTTGGTCGACAAATTGTGTGACCTAAATTCTATCATATTCAATGTTCCTGACAATCTATTGTCCTATATGGTATTGAGATAATAATCAATTTAAAAGGAGAAGAAACGCTTGATACAAGAAATTTGTCCCGAGACATAAATTTAAGACAGAAGCCGCACCCGTAGCCACACAGGGAGTAAAAATACGTGAACTGGGGTTATTTCTCGATTGTCGAAAACTTCTTTAATAAGAAGTGCATTCCATTATTTAATAAGACAAATGGAAGGCTTGTATATTTGCTTATGATTTTTGTCTATAGGCTGCAACAAACACCATTAGAAGTACTTATTGTAAGCTAACACTACTAGAAAACTGCATTTTTGCGATGGCTGGTCACGATGGCTTTTAAAACCATCGCTTATTCACCTCTTAAGTGATTGCTTTTGCCATTGCCTTCTCCCCATCACGAAATATTTATGCAATTGTTTTACCATCGCTAGGGCCATCATGCTAGCCTATTTTGAGGCGAGCGGGAAAAGAAAAATATGTTGGCGGGAAAAGGTGAGGTAAGGTGACGGCATTTATAAATAAGCGATTGCAATTTGCAGTCACAAAGTTTCGAGGTGAAAAAAAAATTTAGAAAATCCGAGCGATAAATTTACCATCGCTTTTAGAAATTAGAACAATAAAAAAAATTTAAAATGATTATAGAAAACTCCCAAAAGTCAGAAGCCCCAAAGCCCTCATCTCTTCACCACTCTCGTCGTGTTTTTAACCCCTTTCATCGTTGCCCTCTCTATAATCTTACCAGCAACAACCATGGAGATCTCGCTTGATTGCTTGAGGGAGGATCTTAATTAGGGATTATTTATAACAAGTTTCACCCTAATTGATCTTAAGGAGAAAAAGAAACATCTCTATAGGTGCATTCTCTCTCTCTCTCTATCTATCTCTCTCCCTCCTCGATTGATACAAAAGTTCTCTCTCACTCTCTTGTCTTATTAAGATTTATTACAGCAGAATTTAGGGTTCTTAACAAAGTTAGGGCTTGGGTAGTCGGCAAAGAAGGGAGGAGCAACAATTATTCATTGTTTTTGGTACTTACTCCGACATCTCTCTCTTTCGATATGTTAATACGTGTGGAATGTGTGTCTATATGTGGGTCGAATGTGTGTGTATAAGTGTTCGGACAGTGTGTTGAATATATATACATTCATAGCACACACTGTCCGAACACTTATACACACACATTCGACCCACATATAGACACATTCCACACGTATTAACAAATCGAAAGAGAGAGATGTCGGAGTAAATACCAATAACAACGAACAATTGTTGCTGCTTCCTTCTTTGCCGACTACCCAAGCCCTAACTTTGTTAAGAACCCTAAATTGTGCAGTAACAAATAAGACAAGAGAGTGAGAGAGAATTTTTGCATCAATCAAAGAGGAGAGAGATAGATCGCACCTATTTCTTTTTCTCCTTAAGATCAATTAGGGTAAAATTGCTATAAATAATCCCTAATTAAGTTGAGAGATCAACTTGAGATGAGCAAGATCTCCATTGTTGTTGTTGGTAAGGTTACAGAGAGAGCCAAGTATGGCAGGGGGTTAAAAAAACGAAGAGGTTAAGAGATGGGGGCTTCTGACTTTTGGGAGTTTTTTATAATCATTTTTATTGTTCTATTCTAAACGCGATGGTAAATTCATCGCTTGGATTTTCTAAATATATTATTCTTTTTTTTCACCTTGAAAGGCTTTATAACTGCAAATTGCAATCGCTTATCTACAAATGCCGTCACCTTTTCCTGTCAACATATTTTTCTTTTCCTGCTCCCCTCAAAATAGGCTAGCATGATGGCCCTAGAAGTGCATAAATATTTGGCGATGTGGAGAAGGGAATGGAAAAAGTAATCACCTAAGAGGTGATTAACCAATGTTTTTAAAAGCCATTGCAAAAAAGCAGTTTTCTAGTAGTGTTTTACATATAGAACTAGGTTTAATATCTCACAAGCAAGGTGTCCATTGTGAATCAAAGTAGTTATTGCAATGGACAGATATCTGCTACTCCTGACCCTATCAAGGATATTCTGGATGATGAGATTCTGTCAGTCGGCCTAGCCTTGCTAGGCTTTGTATCGAGGTGGACCTTACAAAGCCGATTCCTCATATAATTTGGATTGACTGTGGCTCGCAACTCCCTAGCTTTTGGCAGCCTATTCAACCTGAGAGACTACCTCACTGTAGAGACGGCAATTGTGAAGCGTGTGACCAGTACTTTTGTGCCTACCTTTTGGATTTATTGTTTTTCAGTATAATGAAGCTCTCCCAAAAGGCATAGATGCTATATTTGAAGGGCAAGACAAGCCCCTTATAATGGAGGGCATGACAAGGCCCTTATAATGAAGGGCATGACAAGCCCCTGCAGAGTGCACACACCCGTACTTGGTTAATTCGCCTGGCGAAAAGATAATCACTCTCATATTCCAAGAGGCAAGGTCAGATGTAAAGCACAACATAGAAAGAGGTAGTGAAGCAATAGTTACAGTGTGATCCTCAGAAAAGGGGAATTACAATGTAGGTACAGGGGACAATATTAGCGGAGAGACATACCATCTGGATTACCAATGTCGTGCCCTGATCCCATGTTAGGCCAACCCAAAAGCCTGACTGTGGATGGAATAGCCACTAAAATGCTCACTGTAAGAGCCGTTTCTTCTTTTTGATGTAGTATGTTTTTCTCACACCTATATACAATGGGGAACATATAAAGACGGGAAAACTTGAACGAATTCGGTGATATTTATACTTTGCCCTTTAAGGGGGAGCGTCAGGTGCCGCGGGAGTTTGATAAAGATGTTAGCTTTTGGGAAAATATTTCGAAAAACAATGACTACTTTGATTCCCGCGGCTCTAAGCCGAATGAGGTGTGTCACCCATGTTTCTGTTATTTCCTGAGATTAATTGCTAATACTATTTTTGCCCGTGGCGAGAATGATGGGAATATTAGGAAAGATGAGTTATATGTGTTGTGGTCTGTTTTTCATGAGCCAAAGGCACACACTGCGGCCTTTTTGGCTAGGCATTTTCACAAGGTAGCTCGGGCAACGGCTGGAAGTATTAAAATTGGTGGTTTGGTAACACCATTAGCAATGGCGCTCGGTCTCTCCATAGATCATCTCACTTTGGCCCCGAGGTCGACACGTCTTGATTTGAAAGCTTGTATTGCTATAAGAATTTTTTTGCAGGGGGATGATATTTACTATGTCAAAATCTCAAATTGCCGACCATACCCTCTCCCATACTCACTTTCAGCAACTGTCAGGGACAAAGCAAATTGGAAGATGCCGTCCCCTACTCCTGATGAGACAGTTGAAAACCCCGGGCCATCACAAGTGCCTGATACCAATGCTTCTGCGTCGGCTAATCCTCCTGAAAATGTAGAGGTCATTAACATGTTGCGGCGAATCGTAGAGATGCAGCAAGAGTTGAGCCAAGGGTTTCAAGAGCTGCTTCAATTGCGTCCATCGAATTTGAGCAACAACGTCAAGGTGACATCCTAGACACTCTTTACCCCGGTCCGCGGTCATCCCCCTCTCGTGACACTTCCCCTGAACTCTGATTTGGTGAGCCCGTTTCATTATTCCCTTTTGTTTTTATTTGTTTTGTTCTGTTTTTATTTGTTTTTTCTTTCTTTGCTTTGTTTTGTTTGTTCTTCTTATTCCATTGAGGACAATGCAATTTCTAAGCTTGGGGGAGATGTTGATGGTTTTGTATTTTGAGTTTCAGTTTGGGGATAAAAATGCAAATTTTAGTTTCAATTTGGGGATAAAGATGAGTTATATGTGTTGTGGTCTGTTTTTCATGAGCCAAAGGCACACACTGCGGCCTTTTTGGCTAGGCATTTTCACAAGGTAGCTCGGGCAAAGGCTGGAAGTATTAAAATTGGTGGTTTGGTAACACCATTAGCAATGGCGCTCGGTCTCTCCATAGATCATCTCACTTTGGCCCCGAGGTCGACACGTCTTGATTTGAAAGCTTGTATTGCTATAAGAATTTTTTTGCAGGGGGATGATATTTACTATGTCAAAATCTCAAATTGCCGACCATACCCTCTCCCATACTCACTTTCAGCAACTGTCAGGGACGAAGCAAATTGGAAGATGCCGTCCCCTACTCCTGATGAGACAGTTGAAAACCCCGGGCCATCACAAGTGCCTGATACCAATGCTTCTGCGTCGGCTAATCCTCCTCCTGAAAATGTGGAGGTCATTAACATGTTGCGGCGAATCGTAGAGATGCAGCAAGAGTTGAGCCAAGGGTTTCAAGAGCTGCTTCAATTGCGTCCATCGAATTTGAGCAACAACGTCAAGGTGACATCCTAGACACTATTTACCCCGGTCCGCGGTCATCCCCCTCTCGTGACACTTCCCCTGAACTCTGATTTGGTGAGCCCGTTTCATTATTCCCTTTTGTTTTTATTTGTTTTGTTCTGTTTTTATTTGTTTTTTCTTTCTTTGCTTTGTTTTGTTTGTTCTTCTTATTCCATTGAGGACAATGCAATTTCTAAGCTTGGGGGAGATGTTGATGGTTTTGTATTTTGAGTTTCAGTTTGGGGATAAAAATGCAAATTTTTAAAATTTGAAAATTTTGGACCGTTTGAAATGCCCAAACTTGTGGTTTTGATCATATATGTTTTTGGATGGCATTTGCGAAAGTCTGCATGTGTATTGCATTTGTGGGGTAATCTTGGACTCATTTGCATGCTAGTTGATGGACAATGGCGATTCCCTTGTTAATTTTGTCTTGGGTATGCTTTGAGGGACACATGAAAGTGAGTGAAACACGCGAGGGAGTGTTGGTGAGGTATGTACATATTTCTTGATTTTGTTCTTGGTGCTAGGCTAGCAAAGAATTATGTGTACCTTGTGAATATTCTAGTTGAGTTTTGATATCATTGGACTTTTCTTGAAATTCTTGCTAGATAAGGATTTAGGCTTGGCATAGGCATCGTGGTAATGTGATACTCCCCCCGTCCCAGATAAATGTTCCTACTTTCTATTTTGGTATATCCCAACTAATGTTCCTAAAGACTTTTGATCTACCAATTCTCTACCATTCTTCTTAATATACCCTTAAAGCTTCATTTAATATAACACATCCCAAACAAACTCAATTATTTAAAGTAGTTGAACTCAATTAATATTCATGGGTATTATGGTCAGAAAATATTTTACAGCACATCATTAATTATGTTTCTTAATTCCTGTGTTTTATCTACTAGGAACATTTATCCGGGACGGAAGGAGTATGATTTAGGCCATTTTGGACCGTTTGAGCCTTTTCTTGCCTACCTTTTGAAAAATTTGATCCCTAGTGTCCCCCTTGAGCCTGTGGAAAGAATGGAGTGTGCTAAGCACACAAATGGCCCCATTCGAAGTTCGTTTCATTTACCCACATTTACTCACCCATTTAGCCTTTTATCCTACCCTTTAAGAGAGCTTAAAATGAATACTTATGTGTATGTTGTTCGCTTTTGTTGGGTTTGTGCCTTCATATGTTATGTTTTGGCTATTGTGGTGGAAGCGGAAAAAGAAAGGGTATTGGAAAAAATGTTGATTGGTGGGTGACAAAAATAAAAAAACAAAAAAAATCAAAAAAGAAATATGAAAACAAAAAGAAAGAAGAAAAGGGCGCTAACGGAAAGAGAAAAAATGATGAAAGAATGCATGTGCTCTTCAATCTCTCAGGGGGAAATAAGGGGGTTGTTGTTGTCTGATTGTGAGTTACTTCTTCAACCCGATAATCCAAGAAATTTAGTTTGGGGGTTGTTGAAGTTGGCGAATGGTTTTGAAAAAAAAATGAAGAACATTGTTATGAGCGAGCATTGCATTTTACATATTTCTTTTATGCTCTTTTGGTTTGTATATCCATTTCTTCATTTGTAGCCCTCGTCTTGGCCTAACGTTACAAGCTTAAGATAAAGTCCTAATGATCTTGTTGCTATATTTGCATGTGCCATGTCAATCGAGTTGGATAGCATGAATGGAGAGTGTCCCTTGATTTAAGAACCTCAGTTTTAACTTTTCTGTGGTTGCATAATCCGAGCTAGTTGTGCCCTAGGTTTCTCCTTGATTGAGTGACTGAGCGCTTGAGGCTTTATTAGCTTGGGAATCAAAAGAGTCTATTTCCTGGTTTGATGATGGTTTTGAGGGAAATTCCATGGTGTAGTGCATTTGTTTTCTCGAGATGGTGTTCCTCCTATTTTTTTTAGTCCCGGGCTAATCTTGATTTGAATTTATTCCTTTGCTCGGGACGATCAAAGCTTAAGCTTGGGAGAGTGATTAAAGTGCATTTTGACTACATCTTAAGGATGTTTTAGACTCGTTTTGCCATCTAATCATGCATTTATCATAGCAAAGTTAGTTGTTTTTGGTTCACTTTACCGCCATTAAGCTTATTGTGCAGATTTGAAGCATTTTGGTGAAAAGACAAGCTCGGTTGGTGAATTATTGGCGAAAAGAAGAGTTGCAAATTCAGCTCTGTTCGTGGGCAAGTTGCGGGTGGAATTTTGATGTCAAGTGCTAAAAAAATGAAGTTTTTCCAGTTTGCCCCTGCCTCGATTTATTTCACACCCGCGATCAGAGTTGCAGTTTTACTGATTTGAGTAGGTGGAAAGCCAAGAGTCTCACCTTTATATCACCTTAATAGAAAGGATTTTCACACACACACATATGTATCTCTCTCTCCAATTTAGAGACACGCAATCTCCCTCCTTTTCTCCAAGTTCAACACATAAATCTTACCTTTTTTCTCTCCTGCAATAGCTAGACATAGATTGCGTGTATCTATGTTTAGCTATTGCAGGAGAGAAAAAAGGTAAAATTTCTGTGTTAAACTTGGAGAAAAGGAGGGGTATTGCGTGTCTCTAAATTAGAGAGATACATATATGTGTGTGTGAAAATCCTTTCTTTGCATTTCCTTCTCCTTGTCTTACTAAGAGACATCAGCTATAGAGGTGATATAAAGGTGAGACTCTTGGCTTTACTCCTACTCAAATCAGTAAAATTGCCACGAGCTGCGCCGATCGCAGGTGCGAAATAAATCGCGGCAGGGTGTGAACGCTGCTGGAAAAACTTCATTTTTTTAGCACTTGACATCCAAATTCCACCCGCGAAGGAAACCGCAACCTGCCCACGAACAGAGCTGAATTCGTAACTCCTCTTTTCGCCAATAATTCACCAATCGAGCTTGTCTTTTCACCAAAATGCTCCAAATCTGCACAATAAGCTCAATGGCGGTAAAGTGAACAAAAACAACTAACTTTGCTATGATAAATGCAAGATTAGATGGCAAAACGAGTCTAAAACATTCTTAAGATGTAGTCAAAATGCACTTTAATCACTCCCCCAAGCTTAAGTTTTGATCGTCCCGAGCAAAGGAATAAATTCAAATCAAGATTAGCTCGGGACTGAGAAAAATAGGAAGAACACCAGCTTGAGAAAACAAATGCACTACACCATGGAATTTCCCTCAAAACCATCATCAAACCAGGAAATAGACTCTTTTGATTCCCAAGCTAATAAAGCCTTAAGCGTTCAGTCACTCATTCATTAGTCACTCAATCAAGGAGGAACCTGGGCACTACTAGCTCGGATTATTCAACCACAGAAAAGTTAAAGCTGAGGTTCTTAAATCAAGGGACACTCTCCATTCATGCTATCCAACTCAATTGACATGGCGCAGGCAAATATAGCAACAAGATCATTAGGACTTTATCTTAAGTTTGTAGCGTTAGGCCAAGGCGAGGGCTACGAATGAAGGAATGGATATACAAACCAAGAGAGTATAAAAGAAATATGTAAAATGCAATGCTCGCTCACAACAATGTTCTTTTTTTTTTTTTTCAAAACCATTCACCAACTTCAATAACCCCGAAATTGAATTTCTTGGATTATCGGGTTGAAGAAGTAACTCACCATCAGACAACAACCACCCCCTTATTTTCCCCCGAGAGATTGAAGAGCACATGCATTCTTTCTTCTTTTTTTCTCTTTTCGTTAGCGCCCTTTTCTTCTTTCTTTTTGTTTTCATATTTCTTTTTTGATTTTTTTTTTTGTTTTTTGTCACCCACCAATCAACATTTTTTTCAATACCCTTTCTTTTTCCGCTTCCACCACAATAGCCAAAACATAACACATGAAGGCACAAACCCAACAAAAGCGAACAACATACACATGAGTATTCATTTTAAGCTCTCTTGAAGGGTAGGATAAAGTGTTTAGGCTAAATAGGTGAGTAAATGTGGGTAAATGAAACGAACTTCGAATGGGGGCCATTTGTGTGCTTAGCACACTCCATTCTAGTGTTTAGGCTAAATGGGTGAGTAAATGTGGGTAAATGAAACGAACTTCGATTGGGGGCCATTTGTGTGCTTAGCACACTCCATTCTTTCCACAGGCTTAAGGGGGATATTAGGGACCAAATTTTTCAAAAGGTAGGCAAGAAAAGGCTCAAACGGTCCAAAATGGCCTAAATCATATCACATTACCACGATGCCCATGCCAAGCCTAAATCCTTATCTAGCAAGAATTTCAAGAAAAGTCCCAGGATATCAAAACTCAACTAGAATATTCACAAGGTGCACAAAATTCTTTGCTAGCCTAGCACCTAGAACAAAATCAATAAATATGTACGTACCTCAAAAACACTCCCTCGTGTGTTTCACTCACTCTCGTGTGTCCCTCAAAGCATACCGAAGGCAAAATTAACAAGGGAATCGCCATTGTCCATCAACTAGCATGCAAATGAGTCCAAGATTACCCCACAAATGCAATACACATGCAGACTTTCACAAATGCCATCCAAAAACATATATGATCAAAGCCACAAGCTTGGGCATTTCAAACGGTCCAAAATTTGCATTTTTACCCCCAAACTGAAACTCAAAATACAAAACCATTAACATGTCCCCCAAAGCTTAGAACTTGCATTGTCCTCAATGGAGTAAGAAGAAAAAAATAAAACAAAGCAAAGAAATAAAATCAGAACAAAACAAATCCTCCTGCACAAAAATTCCCATAGCAATACAAGCTTTCAAATCAAGACGTGTCAACCCTGGGGCCAAAGTGAGATGATCTATGGAGAGACCGAGCGCCATTGCTAATGGTGTTACCAAACCACCAATTTTAATACTTCCAGCCTTTGTCCGAGCTACCTTGTGAAAATGCCTAGCCAAAAAGGCCTCAGGGTGTGCCTTTGGGTTATGAAAAACGGACCACAACACATATAACTCATCTTTCCTAATATTCCCCTCATTCTCGCCACAGGCAAAAATAGTATTAGCAATTAATCTCAGGAAATAACGGAAACATGGGTGACACACCTCATTCGACTTAGAGGTGTGGGAATCGAAGTAGTCATTGTTTTTCGAAATATTTTCCCAAAAGCTAGCATCTTTATCAAACTCTTGCGGCACCCGATGCTCCCCCTTAAAGGGCAAAGTATAAATATCACCAAATTGTTCTACATCTCATAATCCTTCCCAAATAGACTCGTCCGTCTTCGCAATGCGTACCAGTTATGATTTGTTCATCAAATGAACTCAAAAATTCGAGAATCAATTCCATGTACGTGGGCCATTTACCATTCATAAATTCTGCCAAACCTAACTGATTAAAAATCCAAACCAAATCATCATCCATTCCGAGAGTACGAAGGACCGTCTCATCAATATATCGAGTGTGTACAACTTTCCTTTTCGAAAGACCTGCATACCTAACTCGCTGCGCATCATCTTTGAAAACAATAGAAGATGAAGAGGAGGGAGTACCTCAAGCAGCTCCGCGTACTCGCTGATTTTGCCTTATCTTTGGATTTTGATGATGAATCCAAAGCTGACCTCTTCCTTTTTGCAGGCATGTGATGAGAAGAGATGGAAACTGGGCCTTAGAGCAGCAAAAATCGCCAAAAGTGTTCCCTTTTGTGCGCCAAAACCCGACCTTGCAACCCAAAAACCCCAAATCTTCGAATTTGGGAAACCCTAGAAATTGGAGAAACCCCAAACCGAATGGGAGGAGAAGAGAGAGAAAGACGAAGGGCTAAGACCCTCTGGGATTCGAGTGAGAGTAGGGTAGGAAGTCTAGAAATTGAGGCTTGTGTTTGATTTGTGAGAGAGAGAAGATGAGAGCGATGAGGGAGAGAGGAATCGGCTGAATAGGGGAGAGAGAAAGGGAATCGACTTTTTCTCTTTGGAATAGGGAGGGTTTTTTTTTTCTCCTTTCTGCTGATGCGCTTTATTTAAGTCGACCTTTGGGTTTCCTTCAATCTCTGTGGCCGCGAATTATTTCCAACCCGGGTGCGAATGCCGCTGCCCATGTTTCTTTTTTTCTTCAATTCGGCTTTCGTGGGTGCGAAAAATTTCGTACTTGGCAGCGAAGTGAGCAGCCATAACCTGGATATTGCACTTTTTCAGCTTTTAATTTTGCGGGTGCAAAAAATTTCGCACTTGACTGCGAACTCCTCTGTGACAAACTCATATTTCTTCGAACAAAATTGCACCCTCAAAATGATTCCCACTCAAGCCATGAACCAGCAATCCCATGCCATGGCTTCAATCACGCATCTCCCAAGCAAAATCTTCACTTTAATCCATACAAATCCTTCCCAAATCATTTCTTCACATGGAGCCTATGATGCAACACCTACAAAATAAAAACAACACAAGACAGACTACAAACGTGATAAGAACAGGGATTAAAAGAAAAAGAGAATGATAAAAAATGAAAACAAAAGCAGGAATAAGAATAAAAAGTAAAAAGGGAAAATAACACTTGGGTTACCTCCCAAGAAGCGCTTGTTTAAGGTCATTAGCTCGACCTCTCATAGATCAACTCATACAGAAGGTGACGAGGAAAGGCCAAGGTGCACGACCTCTTTCTCCAATGGCTCCCCAGCAATATAATGCTTCAAACGTTGGCCGTTTACCTTGAATGTACCTCCCGACTCACTTTAAATATCCATAGCTCCGTAGGGATAGATTTTGCGCACAACAAATGGTCCGGACCACCTAGATTTAAGCTTTCCAGGAAAAAGCCTCAATCTAGAGCTAAAAAGTAGAACTTTGTCTCCGTGATGAAATTCTCGGCACAAAATATGTTTATCGTGTCACCTCTTCGTACGTTCCTTATATATCTGGGCATTCTCATATGCATCAAGGCGTAATTTATCAAGCTCATGGAGCTGAAGCAATCGTCTCTCACCCGCGCTCTTCATGTCAAAATTAAGAGCTTTGATCGCCTAAAAAGCTTTGTGCTCAAGCTCCACCAGAAGATGGCAAGACTTCCCATAAACCAACCGAGACGGAGACATCCCAATAGGAGTTTTAAAAGTAGTTCGGTAGGCCCATAGTGCATCATCAAGCTTCAAAGACCAATCCTTTCTTGACCGATTGACTGTTTTCTCTAGAATGCTTTTGATCTCTCGATTAGAGATTTCTACGTGCCCACTTCTCGAATGGTATCCCGAGCCAAGCTTATGCTTTACCCCAAAAGACTTTCAAATTGCTTTTCAATGAAGTGTGTGCCTCTGTCACTTATTACCACTCTTGGTACTCCAAACCTTGGAAAAATAACCCTTTTAAAGAACTTTGCTACCACTCTTGCATCATTCGTTGGGCTGTAATGGCTTCAACCTACTTGGAGACGTAGTCAACCACGACCAAGATGTACTTGTTGTTGAAGGAAGATGGGAATGGTCCCATAAAATCTATGCCCCATACGTCGAATACTTTCACTTCTAAAATGTCATTCAGCATCTCATTCCTCTTCGATACATTGCCCATCCTTTGGCATCTATCACAAACCGAAACATACCTCCGAGCATCTTGGAATATGGTAGGCCAATAGAATCCACACCGAAGGATCTTAGCGGCAATTTTAGACATGCTCGCATGGCCTCCATATGATGAAGAATGACAGTGATAGAGAATATCTGCAACTTCTTCTTCGGGCACACATCTTCTAAAGATTTCATCTCTACACACCTGTACAACAAAGGCTCGTCCCAATAATAGTACTTCAGATCAGCAAAGAACTTCTTTTGTTGATAAGTCAGGTCCGGAGGGAGCAATTTCACTAGCCAAGTAGTTCACATAATCGGCATACCACGGTGCATTTTTTACAGAGATTGCAAGCAGCTGATCATCCGTGAAAAAGTCATCAATTGGGAGCTCAACTTCTTCATCCTTTCCAACATCTTGCTGTAGTCTTGATTGATGGTCGGATGGTCGGCTATCACATTTTCTGTCCCTTTCTTGTCGGTAATCTCCAAGTCAAACTCTTGGAGTAGTAACACCCAAACCTTGGCTTTGCATCTTTCTTACTCAACAAAAATTTGATGGGGTCCGTAAACACAATCACTTTCGATCCCACCAAATATGACCGGAACTTCTTAAAAGCAAAAACAACCACCAACAATTCCTTCTCCGTTGTGGCATAATTCACCTGAGCTTCATCAAGGGTCCTACTCGCATAGTAGATGGCATAGACTTTCTTGTCCTTTCTTTGCTCCAAAACAGCTCCAACAGCATAGTCACTTGCATCGCACATAATTTCAAATGGTAAGCTCCAGTCCGGTGGCCTCATGATTGGGCCGAAATCAACGCTTCTTTTAACCTGTTAAATGCTGCAAGACAATTTTCATTGAAATCAAATTTAGCATCTTTAAGCAGCAAGTTAGTAAGAGGCTTTGAGATCTTAGAAAAATCTTTAATGAATCGACGATAAAAGCCAGCACAACCTAAGAAACTACGCACGCCTCTGACTGAAGTGGGTGGAGGCATTTTTTCAATGATTTTAATTTTGACCCTATCAACCTCAATACCCCTTTCGGACACTAAATGCCCAAGCACTATTCATTCCCTTACCATGAAGTGGCATTTTTCCCAATTAAGCATAAGATTCACATCGTCACATCGCTGTAAAACCCGACAAATATTTTCTAAACATGAATCAAATGAAGTGCTATAAACAGAAAAATCATCCATGAAAACTTCCATAATATGCTCAATGAAATCGGAAAATATGGCCATTATGCATCGTTGAAATGTGGTCGGTGCATTGCAAAGACCAAAAGGCATAGCCGATAAGCAAAAGTGCCGTAAGGACACGTGAAAGTGGTCTTTTCTGGTCACTAGGATGTATAGCAATTTGAAAGAAACCAGAAAAATCATCCAAGTAGCAAAAGAATGAATGCTTAGCCAATCTTTCCAACATTTGATCAATAAAAGGGAGAGGGAAATGATCTTTACGAGTTGCTTTATTGAGCTTCCTATAATCAATGTACATTCTCCAACCCGTAACTACCCTTGATGGAATCAACTCATCTTTAGAATTTTTGATAACAGTCAACCCTCCCTTTTTTGGAACAACTTGAGTAGGGCTAACCCACTCACTATCAGAAATGGGATAGATTATCCCGGCCGCTAGAAGTTTCAGCACTTCTTTCTTTACCACTTTTTTCATGTTGGGATTCAACCTTCTTTGTCCTTCAATGGAAGGTTTGTAGTCATCTTCTAACATAATCCTATGCATGCAAAAAGACGGATGAATAACTTTGATGTCATCAATGGTATACCCTATTACCTTGCGAAAACGCCTAAGTAAATTAAGCAACTTTTCAGTTTCTTCACCACTTAGGTGTGCACTAATGATGATGGGGTATGTGGAATTAGGCCCAAGAAACTCATACCTGAGAGAGGAAGGAAGAGGCTTAAGTTCTACCCGTCGGGCCTTTTCTTCCCCCAAAACTTGATCCTCTGAGCCTAGTTCAAGGCTTTCAATTTCCTCCTTTTGATGTGGAAAACTTTCATCTTCATCCATCAAGCTCGCATATGCAGCAACTTCTGAATTTTCATGATTTTTGGTATCTTTGCTAGTCAAACAAACTTCCAAGGGGTCCCTTGATCTTTCATCAACTTCTTTCGCAAACTTTCTTATGTCACTGTCCACCCCGCAACATGAATTCTCAACAGAAAAACAATTCATAGCACTAGATAAATTAAACTCAACTTTCTCATTGCCAACATTCAAAGAGAGCTTTCGCTTTTCACATGAATTACCGCTCCTGTGCTAGGAAAGGTCTACCGAGAATTATTGGAATGTGAGAATTCTCATCCATCTCAAGAACAAAGAAATCAACTGGTCTGAAAAACTCACCCACTTTAATCGGTACATCTTCCAATATACCTACCGGAAATTTGACGGAGCGATCCGCCAATTGCAATGAAGTCTTAGTGGGCCTCAATTCACCTAAATCAATTTTCTTAAAAACAGACAATGGCATTAAACTTACACTTGCACCAAGGTCACACAAAGCACGATCAATGCTAAGATTGCCAATCACACAAGGAATTGAAAAACTACCGGGGTCTTTAAGTTTAGGAGGTAATTTATTTTGAATAATTGCACTACACTACTCGGTTAAAGCCACGGTTTCGTAGTCTTTCAATTTCCTTTTATTAGACAAAATATCTTTCAAAAATTTCGCATAAGAAGGCATTTGTGAAAGTGCATCGGTGAGCAAAACATTAATGTAACTTCTAAAAATTTCCCAAATTGCTTATCAAGCTTAGCCTTAGCCAATCTTTGAGGGAATGGTATAGGCGGCTTATAAGGAGGTGGGGGAACAAATTCAGGCTCTTGTTCAACTTCTTTTTCTTTTTCTTTTGAAACCTCAACCACCGGCTTATTGTCATCACTCTTCTCAACCTCACCATTTTTACTCTCATCACCCCCAAGCTTAGGTTCCTCAAGCTGTTTTCCGCTCCTCAAAGTCACAGCCTTACAATGCTCCCTAGGATTAGGTTCGGATTTACCTGGTAACATTCTAGGAGCTGTAGAGGGTGAAGCAGCTTGCTGCGCAATTTGAGTTTCTAACATCTTATTGTGTATAGCTAAAGTGTCTACTTTAGATGTTAAATTTTTAATTGCATCATTCACCGCTTCGTTTTGTTTTTGTTGGGTGACCACAAAATTCTCTAACAAGCTTTCAAGATTCGACTTTTGAGGAGGTGGATTGTAGGGTCTAGGTTGGAAACCAGGGGGCTAGTTAAAATTGGTTTGGGGTGCTGGGTTGGGATTGTTCTTATATGAAAAATTCGGGTGATTCCTCCAACCCGTATTGTAAGTGTTTGAAAATGGATCATTAAGGGGTCTTTGGTTGAAGTTGTTCAAAGCATTGACTTGTTCTTGAGATCCAAATTGGGGAAATGATTTTTCCACTTGACAATCAACTGCTAAGTGACCCAAAATACCACAAATTTCACATGGAAAACCATTGTTACTCGCAACAACACTCACATTCAATTTATCAATTTTTGAATTCAAAGAATCAAACTTAGCATCTAACTTATAAGCAATTGTATCAAGAGCATCATTCTCATACTTACCTGGAACTCCTCTTGATTGGTTGATGCCTCTTTCTGTAGTCCATTGAGAGTGATTGGTGGCCATATCTTCAATCAACTTATAGGCATCATCGACATTCTTGTTCATGAGAGCACCGCTTGCTGCGGCATCTATGGAAATCCTCTCATTATAAGTGAGCCCATTGTAAAATGTACGGACAATCAGCCACTTCTCCAATCCATGATGGGGGCACAACCTAAGCATCTCTCGAAATCTTTCCCACGCTTCATACATTGATTCACTTGGCCGCTGTAAAAAACTTGTAATTTGATTTCTCATCGTCGCAATGTTGCTAGGAGGAAAATACTGCGCCAAAAGTGCTTGCCAGAGATGATTCCATGTAGTTATAGAACCGGCGGCCAGTGAGTGTAACCAAGCCCTTGCTTTATCCCTCAAAGAAAACGGGAACAACCTTGGTCGTATGGCATCGTTGGATGCTCCATTTATCTTCGAAGTATCGCAATACTCTAGAAAAATCTTCACATGCAAATTTGGATCCTCGGTGGGAGATCCCCCAAAGTGACTTTGTTGTAACATAGAAATCAATGAAGGCTTCAATTCGAAGTTGTTAGCCTCAACATTCGGCCTTGTGATCCCTGTTTGCAACCCTTGAGCATTGGGTGTGGCAAAATCTCTCAATGTCCTATTATCTTCTTCAGCAACCATCTTGGGTTCAAATAACTTTGTACCGGACTGTGATTCCTTTTGAAAAAGTCTTCTTCTCCTATGAATAGTTCGCTCGATCTCGAGATCTGCCTCAAGTAGAATGTCAGCAATTCGAGTTTTTTGGATAAGAGAGAGGATTAAACAAATAGTAAAAGCCAACAAATGAGCACACTAAAACAAGTAAGAAAAATAAAATGAAATAAAAGAGTGTCTAGTCTAACTGAATTGCAAATTGGCTCGATATTGATTACCGAAGTCCCCGACAACGGCGCCAAAAACTTGATGTGTGATTTTCAAATTAATCACTAAATCCTACCGCAAGTGCACGACTTATCGTATAGTATTTAGGATGTCGATCCCATAGGGATTTTGAATCAAGTACCGAAAAATTCACAACTTAAATTATCTAGACAAATTAATTTCAAGATTTTTGTAGAAATGAACTAAAATTAAACTAATTAGACTAAATTAACTAAGTAAACACAATTGGATTTTTGATTGAAAACATTAATTAAAAGCTTCTAGGATTTCGGTTCACAACAACGACGAATTTATGAACTCTGCAACGATCTTCCCTTTACGATGGATGTCATGTTTTGAAGGCGAATTGCATAAATATAGTTGATTATATTCTCTCGAACTACTCTCAACCGTGCCTAGGTTAATTCAAATCCGATGTCTCGCTCAATGAATTAAACTAAACCCATTATGTCCTACAGTTCAATTAGCCTCTAAAAACTCAATTAACCGTCGTTCTCATGAATTTCTAGTTCGATTTTAGGGTTCCATTACCTACACTTCACCTTTTGGTCTTTCGCTCTAGTAATTGAGATTATCACATAAATGTAGGAGTTTTACCTCTCGGTTCTTCGCTACCACATATTCATGCAATTATTAATGTAACTAAAATCGAATCAAAACGGGTAACAATCATATAGTAAACGGAAAGATCGAAACTTCATTCATAAATTCATCGTGGGCTACACCTAATCCTAGAAATAGGAAACTACTCACACATGATTGAAGAAATCAACAAGAACATCATGGCATGCATCATGAAGCAAGACAATAAAAATAGCAAAATTGGAGAGAGAGGAAGAGAAAGAACTTGTCTCCAAAATGTTTTCCAATGATGATTTGATAAAAGAAATCTTTAGTCTTGTGCTTACAATCAAAAGCTCCTCCAAAGTGTATTTATGTCTAGATATTGCAGAAGAGAAAAAAGGTAAAATTTCTGTGTTGACCTTGGAGAAAAGGAGGAGGATTGCGTGTCTCTAAATTGGAGAGAGATACATATGTGTGTGTGTGAAAATCCTTTCTTTGCGTTTCCTTCTCCTTGTCTTACTAAGAGACATGCTATTAATAAGGTGATATAAAGGTGAGACTTTTGGCTTTCCTCCTACTCAAATCAGTAAAACCGCTAGGAGCTGCTCCGATCGCAGGTGCGAAATAAATCGCGGTAGGGTGCGAACGCTGCTGGAAAAATTTCATTTTTTTAGCACTTGACATCAAAATTCCACCGCGAAGAAACCGCAACCTGCCGACAAACGGAACTGAATTTGCAACTCTTCTTTTCGCCATTAATTCACCAACCGAGCTTGTCTTTTCACCAAAATGCTCCAAATCGGCACAATAAGCTCAATGGCGGTAAAGTGAACCAAAAACAACTAACTTTGCTATGATAAATGCATGATTAGATGGCAAAACGAGTCTAAAACATCCTTAAGATGTAGTCAAAATGCACTTTAATCAACAATGTAAAGTCACCAATTGCTATCCTAATTCTTCAAGGCTTTTAGTTATTAGAGTTTTTGATGACTTAACATGGTGTTGTTGACTTCATACGTGCTTCTCCCCTCCCTCAAATCCTTGGAAGGGTATGTTAGTGTGATTTGCACCCTGCATGTTTTGTGCATGATGCATCTTTGTCTCTCTCTCTCTCTCTCTCTCTTTATTTGACGGTATAGTGTGATATATGTTGTTAGGCCTTCTCTTCAGCAATTAATCTTGTTGATGAGTTGGTGATTTTATAGGTAGGAACTGTGTGTTTCTTTGGAGTTAGCGGTGTCGAAACTGCCCTGTCTGCCTTGATGTGATAGGTTTAATCTCCTTCATTCGTTTCTGATGTGTGATGCAAGCACAAGGGCAATAGAATTGGAATTGATTTATAACTGGGTTATTTTTTACTATTATTCCAAGATGAATTGATTTAATAATGAAACCCTTATCTTCTTCATATTTTCCTTCAACCTTAGGTCTCCATCACTGCTGGTTTTGTACTGCAGGAACCCTAGATATATTGCCACCTTGAAGAAGGAAAAGGTCCAGGTCTGCTTTTAGTTTTTGACCCGACTCATTTACCCAGATCCGTATGTATAAACCAGATCCATATGGAAATGCTATCCTGATCTTCCAACCCAATCCACTTTAAGTTCAGAAGCCCACCCAAAATGAATCAGCCAGGCCATTCTTATCATTTTATAGGCCCGGGGCTAACTAAAAGGAAGGGCCCTTATTTAATTACCAAATTTAATATCCATACATAAGTGTCAAATCATAACATACTCAAGAAAATATTAAGTCTAAATTATCATAATAGTATCTAACAACATGATGCAAATGTCGACAACAACAAAATTACTGAAATAGTGGCAGGAATAGAACAATAGCAGCCACAAAACAACACTAGCAACAAGAAAACAACGCAACATCATACAAATTAATAACAACACAATTGGATTAGAAAATGAACGAAAGCATTAGTATGGAGTAACTAGGTTCCAAGAAAAAACAAGGGCCAACTCTTCAAATTTTTTGTTCAACTCTCTGTTCAACGATTTACCTAGCATTCTAACACAGGTAAGGAAATCCATCCATCCATCCCTCCCTCCATCCCTCTCTTAGCTGCTCAACAAGAAAACAACGCAACATCATACAAATTAATAACAACACAATTGGATTAGAAAATGAACGAAAGCATTTGTATGGAGTAACTAGGTTCCAAGAAAAAACAAGGGCCAACTCTTCAAATTTTTTGTTCAACTCTCTGTTCAACGATGTACCTAGCATTCTAACACTGGTAAGGAAATCCGTCCATCCATCCCTCTCTCAGTTGCTCATTTCCGTTCCATCCCTAATTGTCTCCTCCTCCTCCTGTTTCAATCATTATCTCCATTTATTGCCAGCCAAGAAATCCGAGTGACAGGTAAGGAAATAGTTAGCAGATTCGAAGGGACGCGAGGTCGGCAGATGACGTGATGACTGTGAATGATGATACGATGGCGAACGACAGTACGTGGTTAGGGATGTCTCCAATAATCCAAGGAATGTCTATGTCTGAGCAAAAGAAAGGATGCCTCGTAAATCTTAAATAAGAAAGATGGATTTGATTGGAGGGAAACCTGACTAAGGGGGAGGTTAGTTGGAGGATGAGACCCATCTCAATCAATCCCCTTAACTGGGCACTGAAAGAGAGACTGCCTCTTTACCTGGATTTGGCCGAGGCGTGACATACCGTTGCTGGCTGTTTACAGAAAGAAGGCTATATAGAGTTTTCTAGATTCAGAGAGCTGAGAATGAGTTACTAGGTCTGAGTATGAGAAACGTGATTGTCTGATTGACGATTGTGTGTGTGAAACGGTTGGAGAAAGAGATGCAATAAGCCTAAGATTCTATCGACCGAGTTCTTCAAGTTCTTTCTATAGGTATTGCAGAAGGTTGTGTCGGTT
The DNA here is from genome assembly GCA_016624345.1 of Platycodon grandiflorus. NCBI lineage: Eukaryota > Viridiplantae > Streptophyta > Magnoliopsida > Asterales > Campanulaceae > Platycodon > Platycodon grandiflorus. The sequence continues at coordinate 31,647,802 of CM028363.1, forward strand.
TATTTCTTTTCTTAATATGGAAGATTAAATGGTGATGGTATCTTGGTTATTAGAAACCTGTAGGCCTCATGTGCTAGGCGACAGGTTTCTGTATAATGTTGGAAGGATTTTGTAACCGAATTGGGTGAAGTACCGGTGTCTGATAGTTTAAGAAGGTTTTCTATGTGGTAAATTAGTTTTAAGGGGGTGATCCGTAAACCCGAGTAAGATCTAATGGTTTTACAGTAATTGACCTTTGATATTTGTCAGACGAAAAGTAAACTGTAATTCTACCAGGATTAGGACTAACAAATTACATCAACCAAAGAATTAAAATAGTAAATGGATAACCCTATGATAATAGTTATTGGACTCAAACACCTACTTTAATCCTAATAATTCCCAGGACAAAAGATCCCGAAACAACTTGTATCGAAATACAATACAATATTAAATCAATGTCAGTCCTATTGCCCTTGTGTTTGCACCCTGCATCAAACGGACGTGATGAAGACAGTAGACCACCAATACATACACTACCAAGACACTATAGACAGACCCAATCCAAAAAACACACAACGATAAGACCTGAAAGAAAATGCAAACAACTAGAATAATTCAAGACAAGCAAACACAGAAGAAGCTTCCAAGCCCCGATCAAGGCTCCTAAAACCCATCCAGTTTGGTGGTCCTGCCTCTCTGGGCATTTTGATTTCTACCACCCCTACATTGGATTCTCAACTTCTGGGTATTGGATGCTTATGAACTCCTTCACTGTGCTTGTTGCCTGAGACTTTGTTGTATTTTAGCCAACTGCCTAAGTTATCCTTTGAGCCAGTGATCTCATGAGTTTCAGCTGTTCCGCATAAAAAATTGAGTGCAAAGAGCTGAGTGAGTAATTTCAGAAACCAGTACAAGTATCTTTTTAGTAAAAGTGATTGTTGTTTGAGTTAAATCTATGGGCATCCCCTCCGTTATAAAGTGACCAGAATGCTTGAAGCAGTTTCCTTCCGATTTTAGCATGACAATGAAGGCATACAAATCAGCATCTCATATCAATTGGGGAAGGCTGTCAGTGCTGGCAATGCCATTTTCAGTGTTGGCCTCTCAATCAGATCATATGTTTTCCATTTTGAGAAATGATGGTATGATTTTTCATTTTAAAATATGTAGCATCGATGTACTAGGGTGCTCAGGAAACCACCTATGCTTATTGTTTTAGTAGAACAGGTATGCAATATCATTATGGTTCTGGAAACATTGAGAAAGAATTCGTCTGAGTGCAGACCACTTTCATTTTTCATATCATTTTCTGCAAGCGTTGGTTCTTCGCGGCTAGTCTCTTGCTACATCAGTAGTGCTGGTGCAGGATTACTTTTACTTTGATAATTAAAAAGAATATATACTAGAAAAAAATCCAAATTATAAGAGGATGGATGAGAGATCCATCAAGAAAGGCAAACAACGAGCAAAACAAGCTAAATATTTAAGTATATAGACTAGAAAACAGGGCCTTTCAATCTCTATGAATAACCGACAGGGCAACCCTACTAGTGCTGGTGCAGGATCGGATGGTTAGGAAGCTTACCTGACCCCATAAGGGGGCAATCCTAAGTATCATGGTGGAGAGGTGGAATAAATCCATACTCCTAAACGAGGATCAATGCTACTTGTCCAAGCCAAATGTTTGATTAATAGGGGAATTATTCACCCAAGGATTTGCTGTGTGCATATCAAATCAATATTATTGATGGGGCTCTTGCACTTTTTTCAGCCAGTAGTATATAGTTGCACTATAAGCTTCTGCATGATGGGATTCCCTAGCAATAGATTTTCCTAGATACTCAAAAACAATTAAAAGAATCATTCTGGAACTACTTTTTTTGTTTTTTTTTCCTTTATAGAAAGAAGAAGAATATATTATATAATAAGCTTAAAAGTACAAGGATGAATGAGAAATCCTTGAGCAAAGACACAAGGACAAAATCCAAAATAAAAAACTGATAAATCAAAGCAGTCTAATCCAGCAGTTAGTCTGAAATGGTTGAGAAGCACCTCGAGGTCGAAGGAGGAGCCATATAAACAATTCTATCCCACAGTAGAGACTGCATCTAAAATTCCTTTTGGTCCACACACCCTAAAGAACTGCCAAAATCCCATGCTGCCACAAGACTTGCATTGTTACAAGAAGAGCCGAAATAGACCTTGGACTAAACCACAGTTCTGTTGCACCCTGTATAACTTGTTCCAAAGAAACTGGACACCTGCAGAATGAAGGAATAAGTTATCATGAGTTTCAGAGGCGCACTTGAGCATCACAGACCAATCCAGGGAGAGTCTCTTATGGGGTCTACGCCCTTGGTTCATTCTTGACTAAGAGGTAGCAATCTGGCAAATTATATGAAAAACTGGCCCAATCCAACCAAAGCTGAGCTTGGAAAATAGTTGGGCTCGCCTAAACATGATACCATAGGCCAAAGGAATCTGGATCTGGGTATTTCTTGTAACCTTGGAGATACTTCGTGTTCAAATTGAGAGTTATTAATGCAAAACGAAGGGCAACTGGACAAGATCAAAGTTCTCTGCCAACAACCAAAGGCTATGGCAAAGGTGCTGACCATCTGGAGAGACAGCAAAGAGGCTAAGGTTGCTGTGAATGAATAATGCCTGGTCAGTATGATGCAATCAATCACACAAAGATCTAGTAGATGAAGATATTGCTGTGACACGAATCACGATTGCTTCATGGGTCACACCATTCGATTTGTTCAACAGGATGGTAAGATTGAACTGAAAAAAATTAGGTGATGGAGTTAGAAATCTTTCATTGTTCATGAACCAAGTACTGCTCACATTTTCTTGCTAGTCTGCTGTCATTCAACTGTGTCTGGTTAAGTAGTTGCATACAACCAACTTACTGGAGAGCAGTTACCTACAACTATCCTTCCGCTAAGTCATTTGGATTCAGTCCACTGTTATGCTTACTTTTCCACTTTGCTTAGAGATATAGCTTCAGCCTGTTGGATACCCCCTTAATAGCTTGCACAATGAATTGGCCGCGGCTTTGGTTCCCACCTGAGAATCTGTTATCGCCCTTTTTGAAATAATCAGTGCTTTAGGATATTCTGGTTCTCAATGTCCCAAATTCCAGCCCTGCTCCTCCCTCTCCTTGGGAGGGGATTAATGTTTTCACTAGAGTTCCAAAATTAAAAAAAGATGACCTTCGTGGGTGAAAGAACTCAAGAAATCTACCACAACTTGTTTCTTTCCATTCACTTACATTTTCTTCTTCTAGACATGTAGATTTTCATTAAATTTTGAAATGTAGGAACCTTGTGCATGGATGGAGTTAAGCTTGATGTTTCATATTTGTTTTGCTCTTCCACTGTGAGCACAAACTCAGCAGGGCATCCAAGCATGCCAATATATTGTGTATTTGTGTAGCAGCTTACATTTGCTGTTGTGTTCTCAGGGCTCTTACACTCTTAAGATGACAATGGAAGATGAGAAGAAACAAAAGTTGACTTGTGTCTCCTTCAGCTTTAGTATAAAGCATGGATCGTTGGTTTCATCCATTTGAGGACCCCGTGATTGCTGAACATCTGCGTTTCTTCTAGTTCTTAACATCAGAGAGATGGCTTTGTATTGTTGTGCCATGAAACTAGAGTCGATGTTTGTTCTTGGGAAGACGACACTTAAGTTTAAATATCTTTTCTTTTTAGTCCGTTGCTGGTCTGATGGCCTGATTGTGTTTTAAGTTGTTTGTATATTATAAAACTGTCTGTATATTACACTGGAAGCAGTATCAGTTAAACACTCGATGATTAGCTTAACTGGAGGAACTGTTCTTGTTATTTGCAGTACTATCTAGAAAATTGGTGAATGTGAAAAAATTTGATTACGGTGGAATCAAAGTCATGCACTTCGGCCTTTTGGTGCAGCGAAGATGATTTTGCAAGGAACTCTGGAAGCACCCGAATTTAACCTGATTCTTGCCTCTTCTGATGGGTTAGTGCAAAGTTTCTTTGAGGTTATTTTTCAATCTGAAGAACGCCAAATTCTGCAATCATTGGCACTTACAGTATTCACAGTATCCTTGCATGTCGAAGCTTGTGTTACTTCATTTGCATACATACACATATATTTCTTAAATTAATTATGAGCATGGTATGCCAATCTATTAATCGACGGAGATTTCTGAAACAGGAAAATCAGGTGTATAATATATGAGAGTTGCTATTTACACCCCAAAAATGCTGGGTACACCCATTGTGTGCCGAACACCACTTAGTACACCTATATTTGTGTTCGGTAGGGGTGCTGAACACTACAATCGGGTGTACTCAACATTTTTTGAGGTGTAAATAGCAACTCTCATAATATATATGTTATAGTTATTGAAATACTCTCACTTGGACGACTGGGCTGCCGCCTCGGTGCCTTAGGAGGATGAACTGAAAGAGGAAAACTACATATATAACACATGCACCATAGTTATTGAAACGCTGGTGCAGGCAACTAGTTTCTCACCCGAGCGCCTTAGTATGGTGAAAATACCTAGGTGTGTATCTTCTAGTCGAGCAGGTTGGCTGTCGCCTATTCAATTGGGCAGGTACTTCAGCCACATGATGCACTCAATTTGGTCCTAGGCCACTATCGCCAGTCGAGCGGGCTGGGCAGCCGTCTATTAAATTGGGCGGGTACCTCAACCACAAGATGCACTCAATTCGGATCCGAGCATCCCGGGGGGAGAAGAAAGTCATATTTTCTCTACTCACAGTAGGTAATTTTTATGCTACTAGATTCTATGAAGGGCCGTTTGGGCGCCTAGGTGGGTTGGAGATATTCATCGCCAACTACCGTCTAATCATTTTAATGACATGCACACCATTACCCTCTATATGCATCCCAGATTTCAATGTTAGGATTTACTCGTATTTACCTTTAGTAATTGGTGGTTTGGTTTGGTTTGGTTTGGTTTGTGTCTCTAGACTTTTTCTCGTTTTGTTTACTCTCTCTCACCTCTTCAAAAGAAAACAAAAAACAAAATATAAGTTCAAAACCAAATCACTAAATCGCACAAATCTAAGTACTAGAGCAATGTTATTGCTATGTTAAAGGTTGCAACACTAACTGTTAGCTTGAGGGACATATCAACGCTGAATTGACATAGTTTCATAAAAATTCAACCAAGAATCCATCAACTGGCCTAACTTAGTAGCATCACGTTACAACTGATATAGGTGATATGAATCCCTATGAACACGTGCACTATTAAAAACTGAATACGCCATGAATTTTGACACGTTAAAAAAAAATCTATTTTTAAAAAATAAATCATCATTTATGATTGTTGGCCTATTATACCTTTTATTTAAATTCAAATATTTTAAGCGCGTAGAAATTTTGTTGGAAGAGTTTTACCGCTTCTACAGTCCAATCTGACTCGAACGATCAGTGTTGGTCTTTCAAGTCGCGGAATACCTTTGAAAAAATAATTAAAAAATTCAGTAAATGGGACACTTTTCACATCATTATCAATTAGCTTTTCACACTTTCTCAAGGGCAAAGTTGGGAAATACTCCATAAAGTCAAATAATTCTTTTACTTAGGAGCTAAACGCAGCCCCCTACGAAATTACTAACTTGCCCTCGTCCTTTTATATGTAAAAAATATTCAACTTAAAACTCTCACTTTCATTTGCTTCAAATGTGTATATGTTCGACATATTTTGTGTTAAATTTCTTAGTGGTTTGTTTGTCGAATGACAAAGATAATTGTAAAAATATGTTCTACTCCGTGGGAACATCGAAATCGTATATTTATTCGCTCAAAATGATGTTTGGATGATGGAGATATTAATGTCTGAAGTAAGTGTGTTGAAATTAGATAATTGTGTTTGTCCCACATTGGAAAGAAAGCAAAGGCAATGCTAATTTATATACAAGCTCCTTTCTTGTAAGGAGTGAATTTGTATAGCATAGAGGCTCTCTCTCGCGCGCACTGTAATACCCTAGCTCTCCTATGTGTTATTTGCATATTTGTATGTCTTATTTTTATGCTAAATATACATGATAGAAATATTTGCATAGCATGGTAAAAATAGTATGTCATAGTGGTGATGTGAATAATATTGATATACATTGTGTAGTTGACATGTATTGTTTGTGTTGCAGGTCATGTAACATTTGTGTTATCTTTCTAGCAAAGTTCTTAGACTTGTTGGGAATCCTTTTGGGTGTTTTGGCTTTATAACTTGTTAAAATTGCTTAAGAATCATTTAGGATGGCTTTGGTTGCATTTTAGAGATTTGAACTTATCATTTTCAGCACTGGAGACAAGGCGATCACCTTGGTAAGGGCTAGAGCAATCGCCCTGTGGACAGAAAGTTAGTATTGGGGATCTGGGGACAAAGCGATCGCCTTGGTGTATTCCAGAGCGATCGCCTTGTAGGCAGAGGTTAAAGCGATCGCTTTGACTCGAGTGAGGGCAATCGCCCTATTACCAGATTTGCTGTATGTGTTTTAATATTGTATATTTACATGTTAGATTTGTGGGTTGATGAGAGGACACGTCCTTGGAGTGTGCCTCTCTTCCACCTCTTCCACCCCTTGAGTCCTTAAGAGAGAGACATAATACTCTCACTTCATTTTTGATCATCCAAGAACATAAGAGAGTGTTAGTGTGTGGGAAGAAAGTGAGATTGTTGTGTGTTCTTCATCACTCCAAGATTTAGCCATCAAACCTTGCATACAAGACCATAGTTGGGTTGCTAAAGACTAGGGGAACTACTTTGAAGGCTTTGATTCTCTTTTTAGTGGTTTGATTTACTAATTTGAGGTAAGTTACTAATTCCCCTTTGTATGCTTAATTAAAGCTTCAAAGCATGCTAGTTACATAATGAACTTGCTAGCCTTGTTAAAGATGTTATTTACATGTCTAAATGCTACATGGATATGTGAGAATCTTTGTTGTGATGAATTCTTGGTATGAGATAGTTTGATGGAAATGAATACTTCATTGTTGAACTTAGAATTGTACTAAGAGAAGAACAAAGACTATAATTGGGAGATAAGTTGCACATAGCAACTATGCCCATAATGAACAATTATGTTCATGAAACCTTGAATTAGAATTTTGGGTGAACAATACACACCGAATATTATGTTAAATCTCTATGAGAATTTGGGTTAGTTTGAGTAGGATTATGAACTCTCAAACAAGTTGGTTAAGTGAATGGTTATTATGTGTGATATAGAGACTTGTAATTAGCTCTATGTGGATGTGAAAACTTGAGTAAATATATGCTTGTTGTTGTGACATGTTATTGAGTAATATGAATTACTTGACATTTACCAAGTTCACTACTTTTGAACTTGGGGTTAAATTGCATAAGATGAGTAAATACCATTTTGTGCATTGCATTGAGTCCAGCTGACATTTGTTAACGAGTCAAGGTGGGACGACATATAGCCTTGACAAATCAATGTTTGGAATCGCTATGGGTCGCCGTACCGGAGTGCACACACACCTCATCTGTTGGCCACAAGTGGGAAGTAGCCCCACTATCATTGCAATACGCGTGACTTTGGTTGCTTAGATCCGATAGATTTTCGGGGAGACCCAGCAGGTTCGGGGACGTCGATACATCATAGACGAGTATCGATATACGTTGGTTATTTTGTGTATTGCAGGAGCAACGCAAAGAAAGATAAAAAGAAAGATATCCTTTATTACGTGATTTATTTACAAGCACTTATGTGAACATCAAAGTGATATGTGTTTAACATGAGTTGTATATCGTGGATGATATTTCATGTTGTGTTGTGATGTATAGAAATGCTATCACTTTGTTACGTTTACAGTTGAGCATTATGCCATGACATATAGTTGTATTTAGTAACTTATTGAGTTTCGACTCACCGCATTATGTTTAATGTTTTCCTTAGATCCGAACCAGCCAGGTAGCTTTCAGTGAGGTCGCGACTAGATAGCAGGTTGTCTTCGTGGTTGTACTTGGTTTGTACAGTTGTTGTAGCATTTTCTTTTGGTGAGATACGATGGTTATGTAAAGTTATATAGACTTTACTTGTGGGTAGAATCATATTTGGTTTGTATTATTCTTTTGGTAGCCGACATGTATGTCGTGCTTATGTACAGTTGGTTGTTATTCCAGTAGTGTTTCTCGAGCATGTTGTGGCTCGTGGTCTTTTTTGTTGTTTCGGCATGTTGTGGCCGATGATATTTATATTGTTGTTAGTTAGGTTCCGGCAGTAGTATCGCCGAAAACTTGTTTATTATTGATTAAATCAAGTGTTTACTTTTGTGTTAAGTCTTATTATGTTGTTATGGCATCCCGACCTTGGGGTGTTGTATGGAAATCCAAATCGGGGCGTCACACGCACACCCGCCGAAGTGCAAATCTTAATTTGATTAATGGACTCGTGTGCAAACACGACCTATCAAGCCCCTTAGACTAGCCCATATGTCAAAAACATACACATCTGAAGAGAAGTTAGTAATGGACTCGTGTACAAGCACGACCTATCAAGCCCCTTAGACTAGCCCATATGTCGAAAACATACACATCCGAAAAGAAGTTAGTAATTTCGCATCCGAAGAGAGATTAGTAATTTTGCCATGGCCCTACATTTAAATCCGTAAATCTATCAAGGAGCTTCACGTAAATCTATCAAGGAACTTCTGAAGCGTAACCATGAAATTTAAATCGGCATGGTCCGGGAAATGGAACGTTGTAAGCACTTTGAGAATAATCATTACAGGCCAATACCGAGCCAAAAAAACCTCGAGCGATGATTTTGGGTGTAGTCAATCAAAATTTATAAGAAAACGGAAGCTAAGATGCCACTCTGTGAAAGAACAAACATTAATGTTATAGTATGAAGACTTGTACGGTAACAGGCTACATATGCAACATGTCAGGCAACCATGAATTGCCTGTCTCTGTTCATACAACACACAACAATCAGATGCCCCCAAGTACTCCTACCAGTAGTTTGTAGCGTAATCTATCACAAGTCAGATGTCCTAACTGATACAAAACAGGATTCCAGATTTAGAAAGTAAAAGTTGTCAAAAGAGCTATTTAAGAGTACATGAGCCTGAAAATGATTTCAGCAGCTGACTTGAGATGTCTGGGGTTTGCGAGGGATCTCTTCGCAACTCACCGAGTGCTTCTCAGTTGGTTTTCCCAGTTCTTGGTTGTCCTTTAGGCCATCGGTCTCCTCTTTAGCTTCTTCTGCTCGGTTCCCTTCCTTGGCAATCTCTTCCTTGTGATGGTCCTCTTGACCTGCTTTAGCATCACCATCCTGCTGTGTATCTGCTGCATCTTTGCTTTCAGAGTCTTGCTCACTTATTGCAGGTTCAGTCAGCACAGCTTCTTTATCTGCTTCCTTGATATCTTCCTCGACACCTGGTGTTGTAAGTGATTTATTCTCAGCTTCCATGTTACCCTCCTCGAGCCCTGGTGTTGATAGGGATATATTCTCAGTATCTCGTTCCTTTGCTGCATCACAAGTATCTTGTTTCTCTGATTTCCCAACTTCTGTCTCGTCTATGCTTCCTGTAGAGTTTTTCACATCATCATTATCAGCAATAACTTCCTCTATAACCATCTCTTCTTTGTGAGTTCCCTCAGCATCTGGCGTTGGCAATGAGTCATTGGCAGCAACTTCTTCCTTTGCAACAGAAGTCTCTTGATTTTCCGGTTCCCTAATTATTGTCTCGTCTATAATTTCCATGGTTTCCTTCACCTCATCTTTATCAGGAACTTCTTCTGTAACTACGCCTTCACAAGGGTTCTTCGTTGTGTCCATCACCTCATCTTTATCTCCAAGGGTAGTAACAACCTCTCCTTCGCCAAGATCCTCACCGTCCTGTGCATCCTCCATTGCAATTTCTACAGTTTCTTTATTTTCTTCTGTAGCAGCTTCAGTAGTTTCATCCTCTCCGTCAGATTCATCTTTCTTCCCCTTTGCCTCCTTTTTTGAACTTGACTTTCTCTGCCTTTTAATAGGACTCTCGCTCTCTGGTGTCTCCACTGCCTTTGATTTCTCACTCAATCTTGAAGACCGCCTTGGAGTGTCACCTGCTCAGAGGACAATAGAAACAGATTGACTGACTTAGGATGATTGTGTCTATAACTGGTCAACACGTGTGCCCCGCACACACATGTACACACAGACACAGAGTACACAAAGTAGATATACCTGTGCCCCAGTCAAATTCTGAGGCTGGAGAGTTTCCTGGATGAGAATTGAGATACTGTTGCAGGTGCTTCTTATGCTTGATCTCCTCCCCAGTAGGAGATATAAAAACTACATCTTTCCTCTTAGGGGTTCCACCTTTCTTGGGAATTAACTATAGCAGGAAAAACAAAAACAAAAACTACTTAGGCAAGAACACTGCGATGGAAAATCTGCCACCAGTTTAAACTTAAAAAAAGGAGTCCAAAAAAAAAATTTCCCCTGGAGACAAGCTTGTTAAGTATCCCTACGCATAAGTCATAAGTAGGTATAATTTTGAGCGATAGAACCCGAGTATGTGAAGAACAATAGAGTATAAATGTGACCAAACAAGTACACACAGTATTTACACGTGCAAAAAAAAGTAAAGCTTCAAGGAAGGCCCATATCTACACCAGGGCTCTCCTGCCAACAAGGAACTGCTGAATAGAGCTAACAGGAAAACACTGAAAAACAGAAAAACAAAAAGAAAGGTGTCTTAACGTATCTGAGATCACCTGAAAATCCATATTAAACATAAACAATACAGTATGACAATGATACCCTTCGGTAGCCAAATCCTAAACTCCCCACACCTAGGCATGAAACACATCTTAAACCCCTTTATTATTTGAACACCAAACGCATGAGAGCAAAAACATTTGCAATCCTAAACCTACCATAATTCTCAAACCCCCACCCCCACCTCTACCACATGATGAAACAAAATTGCAAGATTGCCAAATCAATAAGAAAAGAGATCTCCAAAACAACCAAAACTGATCCACATTGCTGCAGAACTTCAAGGCTGCAATTACGCGAAGGAAAACGATTATCCGACTCATGTAGCAGTAATTTCAATTCTTATTGCATAAGAATAGATTTTCTGAAAAAGAAAAATAAGCAATTGCATACAGAGACGGGTGGCATCAGGAAGAACAAAAACGAAAAGGCAATTCCAGGATATGGAGAGAATCTTGACATCTTTATAGAATAGAAGAAGAGGCTAAAATGCATTAATATAGAAAGAATAGGCCATGGTGATCAATGGTCGTGCACGAAAATAATAGAAGTAGAGTCTAATGCAATTCCAGGGAAAATGTCAACCACACTGAACAACCCTACGGAGCTATGGAATACCATACAGGTTTCAAGCAATTGTACACCAAATAGAAATATCTTACTTAATTCATAGAAGATGACTAAATCATTCCATATAAAGTCTTATCAAATCCAACAACGGTTAGCCAGTCGCTTATCAACATTCAATAATAGACAGGGACACATTGTATGACTTGTTTAAAGAAAAATAGGACATTACTACATTGAGAATTGGGATTATGTAAATTATTGATAATGTCAAGAGATGTTATGTAAATTATTGAAAATTTCAAGAGATGCCCCACGATAGGAATAAAACCCACATGTTATACATCAACATTTCAATTTTGGGTAAGTATCAATTCAACAAGCCCACATTCATGAAGAAGAAGAAGAAGCTTGAGAGTAGACAGTCAATTTAGCCATTTCCTTTTTTCTTAAAGACTTAGAGATCATACCCCTTAAGACAATTCTTTGGAACCCCATTAATTTCTAATATTTACATATGGCCTGATGGCAAAATTAACCAACTACCTTTGATTAAAACTGCTTAAATGCTCAAAATGATTAACCAATATCTTCAAAAAGACTCTACTGCAAGTCTCTCGCCCAGAAATTTAACGGAGGCTGAAGTGGCCTTTTTTAAGGTCTAATGGCAAAAGTAACCAAAGAAACTTTGTTTAAAGGTCCCTTTGTACCATCGAACTCCTTAATGCCTACTGGCATTTTCTTTATTTATTTTCTTTGTGCAACCTCCTGCAGGTTTTTGTTTTGTTTTGTTTTTGTGTTTTTTTTCCTTAAGATTCAAGTTCTTCATAATAAGCTTTACAACCTTCACAGCACTAATACTACTCTGCATTTCTTCTTCCTCAGCATCATACTACTGCATTCTCTATTCTTCAGTATTCATCTTCACCCAAAAAAAAAAAACTTAAGTTTCATCATATGAGTATACAATTTACACCAAATACACTTGAACTTGTTCAAACTAAAAAACCAAAAATAAAGTTAGAAGACCATTTTGTTAAACCCTTTTTTACATCAGTGGAAAAAATTTATTTATTAAGATAGAAGTCATTACAAACACCAAAAATACTCTTAGAAAGCTCTGCCTAACTAACTGATTGAGCAACAACTCCAAACGGAAATACAATTATACAGACTCACATAACATCTATACCATTCCATGACTAGCCCCTAGAAAATTCTTCAACCAAAAAACCCAGTAACATACAGTCAAGGGAACCTGAGTTAAAGCACATAAACCAAAACAGAACACCATTTCCTCCGTATCTTCTTGTTGCTAAATTTACTTTCACAGCTGTTCCAAACTTGCACCTCAATGCCACCGAGCTTCATAGTTGGCACAACTGAAAAAACCTCATGCCATGATTGTTGTTGGTCTGGGCGATCCTCAAAGACGTGCAATCACAGTTTAATCAGCACAAACTCTAGTATATTATTAACTCTGAGCTTCCACAACTAGAATCAAATAAAGAAAAGTATACGCAACTCCAATTGTGTGCATTTAATGAGTACGATGGTACAAATGGACCCACAACTCAATAATTTGTTTTGTCATAGAAGTGCATGTTAGCATCTTCGTTATGTTTCTAGATGGGACACTGACCGTTTGGGGGTTTTAACACATTTCGAGAAGTAGCCAAGTAGGTTGTTCATTTTAAGCATTTAAGGAGTTCGATGGTAAAAGTGAACCCTTAGACCAAGTTCATTGGGTAGTTTTCCATTAGCTCTTTACAAATTTACCCCTTGAACATGTCAAGACAAGCCAAGGAGTTTTCTAATTGTCTGAAATAATGAGTGTAAGTAGATTCTATTTTATATAGGAGACACATGTACGAAGCATGTTACTGAGGCCGTTCTAGACCATGAAACATTTATGATCTCAATCATCCAGCGTAAATGCTACTCCTGGTAATTCTTTTTGTCCACATCGTCACTATATTCAATTTGAATAGTTAAGCACATAGCTTCAAAATCCCTCATGTGCGAGTTCTTTTTCATGACTGAAAATTAAGTATGAAGGGTGGTACAACCTTTTTGACCAATGAATTCAATGATATGAAGGTCAAGGTCAAGAACATTTTAGTTTCTCATTAAATGATAATATTCTCAAACACCAATATATTTTTGTTTTCAGGCAAGTCCTCATTCGAATCAATGAGAACAGAAATTATAGCTCCATTTATTTCAGTGTAAAATATGACTATTTCATGTTTAGAAAAAAATCTAGAAAGCCATTATGATCCTATACATAGATTAACTGACAATCATTAAAGTAAATGAGCCACTATATTCTTTGCACGAACCCTAATGTATCGCTATTTTCTACACTTTTAGGAAACTACAAAAGCCAAGTGAAAATGATTTCCTAGGACATTCATTTCTTAAACAAATACAGCCCCCTCTTATAATTAGGAGAGGCATGTCCAATAACAGCTGTTCAAAGCCTTGATTCAAGCAATACTCAAAATTTTAAGAGGACTTCACTTCAGTACACTAAATATGAAAAGGATAATTTCTGTGCAACTCACGTTCATAGGAGTCAAAAACAGTACTCCCTGTCTCAGGATAATAGTCCCCTTTCCTTTTTTTATAAAATCTTTTATTTGAGAGATAGAAAAAGAAATGAGTCCCATTGAGACTAACACCACTAAAGGAAAACTGAGGGTATTACAGAAAATTTAGATAGAGTCAAATATTACTTAAAATCTTTATAAAGTCAATAGCTGACTATTACTTTGAGACGGAGGGAGTACAGAACATGGAATCATCAATTAGAGTTGAATGAATATTAATTATAGCTTATTTGGACAAGATGGATTACAGATTTAAGTGAGACCATGAACCGCCTTGCATTAGTCAAACAACCTATTCGGTAGAAGCCAATAAGCTCTGTATCTTTTCTTTACATCAGAAGTTGAGTACTCCAAGAATAATGCATAGTCCACAAACAGCTATTTTTAGAATCTACGTCTTTCACAAGGAATGGTATTCCAAACAATCAATATACAGAACGTAAACAAATGTAAGCCCTAAACTTATTGAAATTTCACAAGCTAGTCAAGAAGTATAAACAAGAAAAATGGAACCAAACCAGAACATTATAGTATAGAAACCTATTACCTTAAAATTCAAAATTATCCACAAAACTAAACTTAAAAAAGAAAAAGGAAATTAAATAACTAACTTAATTAGTTGGCTTGGGGAAAGTGAAAACAAATAAATAACTAAAGAAACAGTAAGAAAATAACACTCTCCATTCCCAAAAAATAGTCTACTTTCTATATTGGAGAGTCAATTTAGGACTATCAAATCACTATTTAACACACATTCATTATACATTTTAGGTAATAAAATTTCAGTTGTAGAATGTTATCAATAGCAACTTTTGCAGTTTCGTAAAAATAAATAGCAACTTTTAGGGTTTCATAAAAATAAATAGCAACTTTTAGAGTTTCGTAAAGATACTTAAATTGTAATAAATTTTTAGTCAAAGTTTAAGCAATTTATAAAAAAAAAAATTTAATAAAATAAAATCAAAGTGGAATCCAAACTAGATGCTCTGAATTATAACCACTATAAATCCAAGTAAAAGAAAGAACGAGTTCGAAATCTTAAAATCACAAGGAAAAAAAAAGAAAAATATATGCTGTCCAACCTACCGAGTATTATAAAAGTAATTTTCCAAAAATCCAGAATTTAAGCCCTCAAGTTTCCACCAATTTGAAGGGCTAGCCTACTAAGCACAAACAGATCGACAAAAACACAAACAAAAAGGAACGAAAAATCGAAAACGAACACACATAAGTAGACAAATCGAAAGGAGCAATAGAGCGAGAATTAGGGCACAGAACGTGAGCAAGAGATCAAAATCAAGAAGAACAGAAGAATGAAAGCAAAAATCGAAACCTTCTTCTTCCATCCTTTCGGAGCCGGAAGCTCGACGTCGACGTCGACGGCGACGACCTCGTTCCGCATCGGCGTGGCTCCGCTCTCCATCGCGCGCTCTCTCTCTCTCTACTTGCTTCTCTCTCTACCGTCTCTCTCTGAGCTTTGGTCGCCAATATTTCGAAAGCTTGGACAATTTTCCCGCTCTCGAAGCGTAAAAGAGTATAAAAGGAAAGATTTTTACAGATAACCCCCTAAACCCCCTAAACTATTTTTATTTCTTGATTTGTACCCCTAAACTATTTTATCCGACGGAAAACTCCCACAAGCTATTAGACCCGAAAACCCAATTTAATTACGTTAACAGAAATTTTAAAAGATCAAAGTGCACCAGAGTTATTATAGCCAGTTTGATTTAGCTGATGAGAAATGACTTATAACTGATAACATATAGCTGATAATTTATAACTGATGACTCATGAACTGGTGCTGTTTGATTTAACTTTTCGAAATGCTGATGAGCTGTCTTAAGTTAGTGTGTCATAAGTTAGTGTTACTGTTTGATTAATAAGCTGAAAAAGTGCTGAATTAAAATATAAGACTAAAATACCCTCATCATTAAATATTATTTGCATCATTATTATTATTTATTTATTATTAATATATATTATTAATTTTTATTTTTATTATTATCATTATTCACTATTATTTATTTATTATTATATTTATTATAATTATTATGTATCACTATCATTATTTATTAATATTAATAATATTATTGTAAATTTATTATTAATATTATTAAAATTAAAATTATTAATAATATTTATTAAAAATATTATGTACTATTTTATTTTTATTACTATTATTATAATTTATTATTCATGTTATTATAATTTATTATAATACTTATGAGTATTATTTATTCTTATTATTATTTTTTATTGATATTATTAATATTATATTTAATATAGTTATTTACTACTATTATTATCATTAATTATTATTATTATTATTATTATTATTATTTACTACTATTATTATTATTATTATTATTATTATTATTATTATTACTTACTACTATTATTATTAATATTATTAATGTTATTATTATTATTTACTACTATTATTATTAATATTATTATTATTTACTACTACTACTACTACTACTACTACTACTACTACTATTATTATTATTATTATTATTATTATTATTATTATTATTATTATTATTATTATTATTATTATTATTATTATTACTATTATTAATATTATTATTATTTACTACTACTACTACTACTACTACTACTACTATTATTATTATTATTATTATTATTATTATTATTATTATTATTATTATTATTATTTACTACTACTATTATTATTACCATTAATAATAATATTAATAATAGTAGTAAATAATAATAATAGTAGTAGTATTAGTAAGTCATTTCTTATCAGCTATAATAATAATTATTATAATAATAATTATAATAATAGTAATAATAATATTATTATTATTAATAGTAATAATAGTATACTATTATTATTATTATAATTATTAATATTTACTGCTATTATTATTATTAATATTATTATTTACTTCTATTATTATTAATATTATTATTATTATTTACTATTATTATTATAAAAAATTTACTATTTTTATCATTATTATTATTATTACTATTATTATTGTAATTATTATTATTGTAATTGTAATTATTGTTATTGTAATTATTATTATTGTAGTTATTATTATTATTATTGTAATTATTTTTGTTGTAATTATTATTATTCTTGTAATTATTGTTATTATTATTATTATTGTAATTATTATTATTCTTGTAATTATTGTTATTATTATTATTATTGTAATTATTATTAGGAGTAATCTTGGGATATAGAAAGTTTTTTACTAAAGAAGATAACTTACTTGTTTTTTAAAATTAGAAATAAGCACCGTGCATAATGCTTATAATTTGTACATGACTTATAACTTATCTCCCCATAAATCAAATCAAACACTTCAAAAATAACTTATGGTAAGTTATAAGTAATAAGCACCTCCTCATAAGCAAAATCAAATAGGCCCGACTCTTTCTCAATAACAAGTAATCTTATTTTTTGTTTTGGTTTGTCCAAAAAAATTAGTTTAATATTCTATTTTAGGTTGTCGCATATAGTCCAACCTTTTTACTTTGATTTAGGTTCGACTTTTTATTTTAATTTTTGTCCCCAAATAAATAGTCCAATTATTTACTTAGTTTGGGTTCGAGTTTATCGCAAGATAATAGTCGTACTCTTTATTTTGGTTTGTCCAGAAAATTAGTCATACTTTCTATTTTGGTATGTCCTCAAAAACTAGTCTCATTAACGAATAAACTTCGATAATATTTTTAGTTCTTTTCTTTCATTTCAAAAATATGATACTTCTTATAATTACAATACAATTGAAAAAATTAACTTTTCAAATGAGACTATTTTTTATGATAAAACGAGCATATTTTTTCATTTTCCATTCATATTTGGTGTATATCTAATTTTGTCTTCTAATTGAATATGAGTCAGACACTTGACAGAGTACTATTAAAAAGTTAATAAAATCTTCACGGTTTGTAATACAGCGCCAAAAAATATTAATTTGTGGTGGATTTCGGTTGGGTAAAATAGTTTAGGGGCATAACTCGAAAATCCAAAATAGTTTAGGAGCGTTTGCAGTAATTTACTCCTAAAGAATTAGCGCGAAATGTATGAGCTGAGTGAGCGCGTGAAGATGCGGGATCTTGGATTGGATGTCACGGAATTTTAAGAACTGGATCGTATATTCTTTTTGGCGTCCGGACACAAATCTTAAAAAGGTCATAGGTAACTTTACTCCAAAAATTGAAAACAATTCCGTCGGCTAATTATTGTCTTATTTAATTTGGTATATGAATTAAAAAAAATAATTAACTTAATTATTAATATTGGTATAATATATAATTTATTTTAATGTTTATATTTATATGATTCATAATTAAAGTAAGAAAAAAATAAGAGTAAACTAGTAAAATAATATCCTAAAAAAAAAATTTCAAATAAAATAATTATTTTAAAACAGACAAAAAAGAAAAAGAAGAAAATAATTTTGGGAGGGGAGTACTACTAAGTGTTGTACTTCCTTTCAACTCTATTCGTTCTATTCAAATAGTAACGTTACGAAAGTTCAATTATTAATGGATATATTAGTGGTATTGAATTTTATCATAATTACAAAAATATTTAAGTATGACTAAAATGTTTACAACACAATCAAAATGATTACAACACAAGTGTGGGTAAAAATGAAAAATTATAAATATTGTAAGCATAATTTTTTTGAAAGTAGACTCTTTAAGTAAAATATCGGAATAATTATGTTTTTGACCAGCGTACTATGGTCGGGGAGCAGAATTGACAATCGTACTCTCAAAGACCCACTTTTGCCCTATGTACTTGCATAAGTTGGAAACAATTGACACAGCCGTTATCTGCCCATCCAAAAACTTGACGGTCGTCTGACGTTGAAATGATTTTTGTGTTAAATCTCCATCGTGGCAGCCAAGTAGATATTTAGTGGAGTCCAAAAATAAAATTTTGGGAAAATTAATGTACGTTAAAGCTTTCTTATCGATCGTTTTTTGCCTATCGGTTTTGAGCCCTAACAGCGTGCCTGGGTTTATGAATTGAAAAAGAAGATCACGTGCATCAAGCATGATCTTCTTACCGTTATAAATATCCACTTGGCAGCCACGGTGGAGATTTAACACAAAAATCATTTTTACGTCAAACGGCCATCAATTTTTTGGATGTGTAGATAACAGGTGTGTCAATTGTTTCCAACTTATGCAAGTACATAGGGCAAAAGTGGGTCTTTGAGAGTACGATTGTCAATTCTGCTCCCCGGCCATAGTACGTTGGTCAAAAATATAATTATTTCTAAAATATCTCAAAATAATATAGTAGAGTCTTTGTCTGAAACAGATGTAGTAACTAAAAAATAAAAATTGTTTTGCAAGAGTAAGAACATCTATTAAAGTTGGAATCATTTTACAAGCATTGATTAAAAAATAACATTGCAAGAAAGAAATAGTTGAAAGTAGACACTTTTTTTTGAAACAGACTAAAATAAAATAATTGTCTTTTTTCTTTTATTTTTTTTATATTTATTGTTGTTTTTCGATAAGTGTCGCATCACTCTTTAAATTGGTGCGCAAAACATCAAGAATATTTCAATTAAACCCCCCATCTAATTAACGAGTGTATCTCTGATAGATTTGCTATCGGGCATAAACTAAATATATACCCCTTTCATTTCTGGAAAAGAGTCTATTTTTTATTTTAAAAATTAATATATTAATAAATTAAATTAAAATTTTACATACTTTATTTATGTTTTAGGAAATAAAATTTTATTAATTAAAAACTATATTAACAATACTTTAGATTACACTTTTATTACTTTGTAAAATCAAATAAATCTATATAAATTATCGGTCAAATTTTAACTAAGTTGATTCAAAAAAATCAAAAGTGAACTCTTTGCTCAGACCGAAGAGAGAAATTAATAAAACTAGTGCATAGGCTTTAGAGGCTACTCCCCCTAACACCAATAGGTTTAGGATGGAACATTTGATATAATTTATGAGTAATGCTATGAGTACCTAAGAGTACCAAGTTTTTTTGCATAAAATAATGTATTAGCTGATGTGATGTATTAATTATAATTTTTAATTTTATTTTTTGTACCACATCAACTAACACATTATTTGGTACAAAAAATGTAGTACTCTTTAAGTACCCATAGCATTACTCATAATTTATATCTAGTTCGGCGAAGCCAACGCCTACACTCAGGCTTTTCTCAACTTCTGACTCTATCTAATGCACTCACATGGCATTAAAGTGGATCGATTGTCAGCCTACCCGCCACTCTCTTTGTTGCTTCTTTTACTTGTACGCTCTATACATTATCTCTCTTCACTAGTTCTCACTATATCTAATACACTCACATGGTATCAAAGCGGGTCCGATTGTCAGCCTATTTGCCACTCTCTCTCCGTTGCTTCTTCTACTTGTACCATCTATATACTATCGCTCTTTAAGGTCCACGTGCTCGACCCTCAACCTCTTACAACCTCTTACTTCTCAATAGACCTAAAGCCTCACATATCTTCTTCGCTCGGTCACTAGGCCACATATGAGGGGGCATGATAGAACCGCTATCCTACATCGACTAAATATATAATTAAAAACTAGTATATAGGCTTGAGGAGCTACTCCACCTAACACCAACCGATTTAGGATGGAACCTCTAATATACTCCATGTCTAGTCCGAGCCAAGCCCACGCTCGCACTTGGGCTCTTCTCTGCTTCTCATAATTGTCGCCGTATTCACGACAACCATTGTCATTCTTTGATCACTGTTGTCTTGAAAGCCGAAGAAACCAAACCAAATTCGAATTTAGTTTTTGTTCGGTTTGTTCATCGGTTCAGTTTTCGATTTGCTCGGTTTGGTTTGTTTGATTTTTATTCTTTCAACCTTAAAACTAAAAACCAAACCAAACCAAATAAAAAGCTAAGAAACCAAACCAAATTCAAATTCAATTTTCGGTTTGGTTTTCGGTTAAACCAAACAAATATTAGAACTACAATCAAATTTAAAGTTTAAATATTTTTTAAAAAATCCAAAACAAAGATTAAAACTTTAAAAAAATTACATACTGTCCCTAAAATGTAAGATTACATATATTACTTGGATTCCGTACATTAGTTTGGCCTTTCTTGTCACTAAACATCCACCAAACTTGTTTAAGTTGTCATTTGTGTTATTTCTGCGACACATTACAAAATTACACAATGTCCCTAGTCCATTTTATTCAGATTAATGAAAAAGAAAGTCATTACTCATTAGACCATTTGCAAATTGCAGTAGTGTTCACGGTTGGGTTAGATTTCCTTGGCAAAAGTTATCTTCCTTTGAAGGACTAATAATTATTTTTATTATTATTATATATTTAATAATTACTTTATTTGAAGGGCTAATAATTATTTATATAACTAATAATAATATATTTAATTTTATTATATTTTTTCTAATTCTGTTTTGGGTTTGGTTTTCGGTTTAAAAGGTAAAACCAAAAAACAAACCAAAAACCATATTAGAATTCGGTTTTGTCAACCAAACCAAACCAAAAACCAAATTCAAATTTGGTTTCGGGTTGTTCGGTTATCGGTTTTTCAATTTGATTTTTGGATGAAATTAAATACTGAACACTTCCAACTATCCCCGACCATTTTTGTTTCCTTAATTAGGCTTTGCATTTAAATAACACGAATCATCAATCGAACTCCATTATTTTAGTAAGTAGGAAACTATTTTGGAAAAAAAATGGATAAAAATCATATTGATTATGTATCTTTTTATTTATTTATTTATTTATTTTTATTATGTATCAAACATGGAAATTATTGTATATACTTTACTCTTAGAAACACTAAGGGCATGTTTGTTTACCAAATTAAGAGCTTAATTAGAAAATTTTAAAGTTAAGATTGTTTGTTAATGTAATATTTTATCACTTAATAAATTAAGTATCCCTTAAAAATGACCAAAATTTCAAGTCAAATGGTGATAACTTAATGTTTTTAGCTCTACTTCAGTTTTCAAAGTTTAATTTTAACAAATAGGCCCAATTAAGCATACTTTATTTGAAGATTTTTTTTCAGGAAATTGCTGGCCGGTCCACTTTCTTAAACTTTTTTTTTCTCTCCAGTCCACCCTTTTTTTTTTAACTGCTAAAAGGCAGTTTCAAAATATTGTTCCTAAAATGTCCCTATGCAACGTGAAACTCGATTGTAAACACATATCATGCACATATCAAGCCTCGACAAAAGTTTCCTATTATTTCTTCCTAAAATATATAAAACACTTCGTCTCTTGATTTGTAAACTCGAGTGAAAACCCTATTATTTTTTTGTTATGGAAAACACGATCATGTTAATGGTGAAATTCAGAAGTGGTACGATCGTTCATAAAGTTTTTGAAAATTTTGGAATACCTAGTGTGATTCGATTAATAACAGGTAAGTATTCCAATGTTAAAGCTCAAAATTTATCTTTGAAATATTCCTTGGGATCTCATATGAATTGTTTTCTGTCGAATGATGATGATTGCGTAAACATGGTATTGTTGGCCAAAATTTTATTAGTTAGCATTATATCAGTAGACGTTTTTGAAAATCAAAATGCTTTAAGCTATGGATTGAATATAGTATGGCTAGTTGGTGATTATGTTTCCTTTATCAGGCATCGCGATTTAGGAATGCCTCATCAAGATGCCGAGATGTCTCATCACGATGCCAAGATGCCTCATCGCGATGCCGGGATGCCTCATTGCGATGCTTCAGTCTGTAATAGCAGTTCAAGTTATTCCAATCGTAATGCATCATCATCGCTTCAAAGCAATATCAATTCTGTAATTTTGGAAACTGGATCTTTTAACTGTTGGTTGGGCATCTGCTATTACTGGTGTTGGGCAAATTTTCAAAGGTGGGTTGGATGAATTTCGGAGGCAACTGATAAAGTATTCCTACAAGATTGGTTTTGATTATGTGTTTTTGAAGAACAACAATGAGAGGGGTAGTGTTGTATGTGGAAGGAATTTCGATGATGATTGTAGTTGGTTTATCAGGGCATCTGTTTCAAGTCTTGGCAATTCAGCATCCATATACAAGTGCAACCTTACACACAGATGTCAAGTCACCATGTTTGATTCAATTGATTACTCAAAAAGGATGGGTTGTGGTATAATTGCAGACTTGATCGTTGAAAATGTTTGTAGTCAACCAAACTTTTCCCCGACTGATGTAATTGATCATATGAGGAACCAGTATGGCATTGGGGTAAGTTACAGTAAGGCTTGGAGAAGCGTTGAAAAGGCTCGCAGTAGGATTTTTGGTGATTACGATGATTCTTTTCAGAAGCTGCAATGGTACATCAAAGCATTGCATAAGAGTAATCCGGGCAGCTTTGCATTTGTTGAATCAGACCCTATTACGAATCGTTTCAATCGTTTGTTCATTTCGTTTCAGGCATGCGTAGATGTGTTTAAGTATTGCCGTCCTATATTATTTATAGATGGCACCTGTATGAAATCTCGATTTAAGGGCACGCTTTTGTCTGCGATGGCCAAGGATAGAAATCAAGGTACTTCAAAAAAAAAAAAATCAATTACTTAAAAAAAAATTTGTTTGAACATTATTTTAAGGATCGTATTGTTTATATGCAGGGCTTTTTCCATTTGTATTTGCGGTTGTAAGTGCTGAAAATCGAGAAAATTAGTCTTGGTTTCTTTCAAAAATAAAAGAAGCAATAGACGATCGGGATGTGTTGTTTGTATCCGATAGAAATGTTGGTTTAATGGAAGCCATAGGTGATGTTTTTGCTAGTTCAAAACATTTCTTCTGCTTGGTGCACTTGTATCGTAACTTGAAAGAGATGTTTGGTGGTAAACGTTATTCGAGCGTGTTTCGCAGCAAGATATGTTCAATATTGAAGGATTGTGCGTATGCCCCAACCATCAGACTATTCAATGAAAAACTTGAAGTATTCAAAAAAGAAGGGGGACAGATTGCTTGTAATTTCTTGTCCAATATTCCATACGATAAGTGGTCTATTGCACATTGTCGCGAGAATAGGTATGCCAAGATTACATCAAATGCTGCGGAATCGTTCAATAATTGGATTTTAGATGCTCGAGCTCTTCCCATTACTCACATGGTTGACTGCATAAGATCAAAAATCATGAAATGGTTTACAGAGAGACTTAGCAATGGAAGAAAATGGGACAAATTATTATGTTGGAAGATGGATAAAAAGTGGAGGGAGTATGTAACCATTGGGGTTACATGGCATGTCCGGATGGTACGTAACATAATATACGAGGTTCTGTCCAATCCAAACGTTACTTCAGGCCAATTGGGTGTACCTCACATCATTACCTAGGAATGGGGAGCCTACGTCTGTCACCTAGACTTTTAGCGGGCTCTTCCTTCCTATGCCTCTTCGTATCTGACTCAGCCTGCGATCGTTTCACTTTCCTGTAACCTTGCCAGCTTGGGATCCACTACTCGAGGTGCTAAGCGGGAGTGCACACCAAGGGCCTAAACGATCATGCACATTATTTTGGTAGCATGGAGCTGATCGAGGAGTTTACTTGGCTCCTTAAGCTTTCAAGCTCAGCCAAGTCCCTTTCTTGTTAAGGAGTTAGTTCTTACTCCTATCCAACCACTTCCAATATGTCGTCATCATCACCCTCACATGTTCCTCGTCTTGGGAGGAAATGGTAGGGAAGTGACCATCTATTTTTTTTCTTTGAGTGGGACGTGCGCTGCCACCAACCTTAGTTTTTCGCATAGCTACTTTTGTAACTCTCCTAACTATTCGTTAACTATGAGTATTCTCGTTAGGAGGTAAGGTAGGAATTTCTCCCCCTTTAGTGCTCTTGGAAGGTGGCCCCTTAAGTGTGTTTGTCTCTGCTGAGTTAGAGGAGAAGGTGGATCCTCCATTTTGCTTGTCTCAAGGTAGGTAAGAAAATGAACGAAAGATTTTGATTCCCAAAAATGGAACCAAATTGATCACGACAAAATGATGATCTTGTCGGGGCTCCACGTGTTTGTAGGAGAGGATGGTGGCATTGAGGTAGGAAATCTAGCTAGTGCACCTAGCCCTGAAAACATAAACAAGGAAATAACACTGTGAGCTAGAGCAAGGGAGTTGTCCTGGCTCATACTCTATTGTGAGAGTAAGTACCCACTAACAAGCACTCTCAGACGACCGATGACTAGAGAATTAGAACCTAGAGGCCTTGCTAGTGGAATGCTCAACACAAGGAAAATGAGAGAGAATGGAGAGCTTGGGGAAAAAGAAAGGGGCTGGTGTGTGTGAATAGTATCTAGAGAAAGAAGAGGACCCACCAAGCCAATGTACTTATAGATCAAATTAGGAGACAAGGTTGCAAGTGGCCTTGCCAGTGGAATGCTCAACACAAGGAAAATGAGAGAGAATGAAGTGTAATGGGATCCTCCCAAACATCCATCCTACATGTTTTCCATGTCAGCTCAAGTAGGTCCCAACTTTCACGTCGATCGTGGCAATTCGATCCTCGGAGCAACCGAGGACCTCAGCCGAAGACTCGGCCGAGGACCTAAGCCGAGGTTCCTAGCTAAAGCTCTACCGCCAAGGTTTATAGCCGAGGTTACCATCCGAGATTGATCTCGATACAACTCCACGAATGTCCTCACCAATAAGTGGAAGTACCTCGGCATCCAGAATACTCTTCCTCGGTTAGGGGTCAACATCAAGCATTCAATGCCCACCGCTTGTCAGCACATATCCTGGAAGAGGTCAGACATTCCCATTGGAGGAAGAGCTTTCTTCCCAACTAAGTAACAGCCACATTTATGGCTTCTCCTTATTCCCAGAACAGAAGCTTCTATTCTATCTCTTTGGACTGATAGGAGGCACGGGTTCATTGATGAGCATTAACTTCCAAAGGTCCAGGTGGCTGAATTCATACTCTCCAACACGTCATATTCAGCTATAAATAGCAAGGTATCACCTTCATTTATGGCTAAGCTACATTTTACTCTCAAGAACTTACCAAAGTGCTAGAGAATTGCATTTACTCATTAACATTAAATACTCCCTCATTTAATATCTGTTGAGTATCCTTAGAGGTCAGTAAGCATTAAACACTAAACTGCCTCCATATTTACTCCGGTACTGATTCTCACACCTAAGGCTATAAGTCGGGTAAAACCCCCGACATCCTAACGGTGTTTTCATTGCTATACAGTTGGAAGTACAGCTCACTCCTGACGGTTCAGTCCCAACAAGTGATGCCTTTTGAGAGCCGAGGCATCCTGACCAGAAGCTAACTATCTACGTGGATCCGACATGGTCACAAAGATCTTTTTGTTGTGATCAGTTTGGTTTCGTTGCTGGGACTTTTTATAATAACCTCGACGTCAAGTGAGATGGCTACCAGCAATCAAACACTTATTAAGAAGCCTCCTCCCACCACTGCTTCAATAGCTCCTCGGCCAGAATCTCCAGCCAGAGCTTCTGAACGTGCCCTGGAGGCCACTTCCAACCCCATTTTGAAAGATGCCTGTTAAGGCTCCAAAAATGGCAAGGACTCTGAAAGCTACCCAAACAACTCAGAAAAAAGCACAAGCCGGTAAAGGAAAGAGAATGAACAGCGGGCGCCTAAGGGAGAACCGTCCGCGAGCAACGCCGCCGCGGGGGCAATTGCTCACACAACTGGTGAAGCTACAGCTCAGGAAGAGCTGAGGATCCTCACTCAGAAAGAGTGGGACCTTATAGAGCTCAAGCACATATGAAAGGAGAAAGCATTTATAGAGAGTCAAAGGGAGCTGAAGGTACGTGAGTATGAACTAGCTCGCAGGTTGGAGGCTCCCCCGCCAAGTGATAATCAAGGAGGTAACCAGCGAAAAAGCGGTCACCCTGATAGATCGATCATGGGATCAGCGGCGCGGTCTTATCTGCGAACTTCTGGCTCTAGTGCAACCAGGATAGACGTTCATGAGAGGATTGAGGGACCTGCCAGGGAGGCCCCTAGGGTTAGTGCTCATGACTGACTAACTAGGGACGATAAAGAAACTCGCCCAAAGGCATGACTGGCTCTCCTATACTTTGGTGTTGTAGGTTGATTCAGAATGGAGAGGGCGAGAAGAACGGTCTCATGGGAGGTCAGTGCATCGAGCACGGTTGCCCACACCGGTGAAGAGTAATGCCCATTCAGATGCCACCTCCTATAAACGACGAAAGGAGAATGACCAACCTCCCCGACCACCTCGCGAAAATAAAGCCGCGACCTCGGACGAAGATTTATTCAGAAAGCTTCAGGAAAGGCTGGAGGCCCTTGAGTCAGGCAAGCTCGATAACAAGTCAAAAGACCAGTTTGCCCCATTCTATGAACGAATCAGAGAAACCTCACCTGATTCACGCCTCAAACTCCCCACACTGAAATCTTATGAGGGGAAAACTAATGCCAAGGAGCACGTATCCAGTTTCGAAGCCAAAATGGGTATCTGCTCGAACAAACTAGACATGTGGTGCAAGGTATTCCTGATCACTTTTAAAGGCGCGGTGTTAAAGTGGTTTGAGGAGCTTGAATGAGGCTCAATACCAAATTGGCATGAGTTCAAAAGCTTATTCCTGAGCAAATTCTCTGCGGTCAGTGAGATACAGAAAAGCCAGTCTTACCTCACCAAAATTAAACAGGGTAGGGATGAGTCCCTGGTGGCATACTTGAAAAGGTTCAGGGTTGTGGCCAAGGAGCTTCAGAATGTGTTGGACAAGATGATCATACTCTGCTTCGAGGCGGGAATCCAGCCCGGCATGATGTCCTATGTATTCAACCTCCAACCACCAGCCTCTAGTATGGCCATATATCTGGCTGCCCAGAAGATTGGGGAAATGAAGAGCAACATTGAGGCAAAAACCTTAAAAAGGGGGATTTCCACGTCGACCAATAAGCTTGCCGAGGCGAAGGGTAGTATGCCATCACCAAAAACGGGTGTGAAGAAGGGTAAAAACAAAACCCCAAGGGAGGAAGAGCACAATACACCCTTGAACGAAACCCGTGAACATATATGAATGTGTTATTTCGAGAGAACAAGATAGAGAGACCACGTCTGTTAGCAAAGGTAGATCATCCTCGCAATCCCAATAAGAGGTGTGCTTTTCATCAATGGTTATGATTTCGAGGAATGCTTCCAATTGAAGCGAGAAATACAAAAGTTGATTGACCGAGGATCTCTCAAAAGATTCGAGTTGGATGGAGCCTGACCTGCAAACCAACCTAGGAATCCTCCTAAAGAAGGTAACCCTGCCGAAGAGGACGTGGATGTCCACACTATCCAGGGCGACACGAGGAGTATAATGCAGCTCAAAGATAACATTCATAGCCTTGACAAGGTGTTCAGCCCGCTGCCCGACAAAAGAAAGGAGGGGATAACTTTTTATCCCAGCGAGCTTGCAACGAACCCTACGGCGAAGGAACAACCATTGACGCTTCGTGTTTAAATTGGGCATCGATTTGTCAGAAGGGTGTTGATTGATACAGGGGCAGGACGGAATGTCATGTTTAACGACTGTTTCAAGGACTGGGATTCAGAGACGCTCATCTCAGCCCGAGTGGGGTGAGGCTCGAGGGGTTCATAGGACACAAGGTCGCGGTCAAGGGTGTAATAACCTTCCAAGTTACCCTGGGAGAGAATGATTGATGCCGGACCGAGGATATCACTTTCCATGTACTCGATCTCGACTCCCCACACAATCCAATACTTGGGTTGCCTGCTTAGATTAAATTCGATATGGTCTCCTCGCCGGTCTACCAGAGAATCAAATTCTCAACCGACCGAGGAATAAGGATGATGAAGAATGACCTTAAGAGTACCCTCATTTAACTGAAACTGTTTTAGGCAAAAATAAGGAGAAGATGAAAGGGAAAGTAAGGCCATCATCGTC
Source organism: Platycodon grandiflorus (assembly GCA_016624345.1). Lineage (NCBI taxonomy): Eukaryota > Viridiplantae > Streptophyta > Magnoliopsida > Asterales > Campanulaceae > Platycodon > Platycodon grandiflorus. Next base: position 31,676,617 of record CM028363.1, read on the forward strand.
GAGAGGCTTCCCGAGGACGTCCCTGCGAAGAGAGAGCAGCTTACATGTGATTCAAATATGGAAGGATCGACTGATAGAGCTGAAGCTATGAAGGATTGGGTTAATAAAACTAACCCCATCTCCACTGAACCATAGCAATCAAAGCGAGCTAGGAGGGTTAGCTCGCAAAGGGAGGAAGGAGAGGATACAAAGATGCCCAACGCGGCCAAATTAATATCTACTGGACTACGGCACTATCTTATAGAAGTCTACTAATGAGTCCAAGATGTTGAGGAAAACCACCTCTCCAGCATATACAAAATAGGTCAGCAACTGCTTTGTTATACACATGCACTCATGTCTGCTGAATTTGTCATCAACCTGTTATCAGACATGCTGCATAAATAAAGTCTTATCATACTAGGCTCTTTATGATATATCTATGTGTTTGTATGATTTGCTTTATGATAATGATTTTCAAAAACTGGTCAGTACTTTCCATATCAGCTGACCTATATTTTTTTTAATCATTTTTTGATGTGTCTTCATTAGTCCACATTTTATGTTAATATTCTCCTTATTTTTGGTTGATTATTACACTTAATTGATCTATTTTTATATCTTTTGGTGTAGGGGATGAAATATTTGGACTTGAAGCAAATGTGGGCTAAAAGATGAATTTTTGGGTTAATTGTGAAGACATGACAAAAATGGACCGAAGAGTGATGGGCTTAGATAACAAAAGGGGTCCAAACTTGGAGAAGAGCCCATGAAGACACATCTCTCACTTTTAGAAGAAAACAATTATTTTTATTTTGTATTATTTTCTATTTTTATCTCTCTTTTAGTGGGGGAATTTGAAGAGTTAGTGGAGGGAGGAGTTATGTTTAGATTAGTAACTCCCATTCATTTTTTCTCTCTCTCTCTCTCTCCTCTAGGTAGTAACACACATTCATTCTCTCTCTCTCACAACTCCAAGAACACACCACTTCTTCTCTTTTCTCTCTACACACTCATTTTTGCAATTTTCTTTTTCTTCTTTCTTCTACTACAACTATTGCAAGAACAAGTTTTATGAAGACGATTTATTCAAGCATGCGTGGCTAAGGTTCTTTTTCTGATTCAAGGGTCATTTTAATTCAATTATATTATTGTGAGGCTATGTGTTGAATTGTTTCTTGTTTATTCAAGTACTTGTAGATTCAATATGATTTTCATGGAAATTGTTATTTTGTTGAATTGACGACTCAATTGAATTAATAATTTCCTACCGCTATCCATGAGTTTGTGCTATCATGAATGAATGGAAATTAGTAGCAATAGGTTGAATTAGTTGTGCTATCATAGTTAATTTTGCCTAATTGAATCTACGAGACTAGTTTTGATAATTGCAGCTATCTCGATTATCAAAATTAGGTTCAACCGTTTTCATAAAGCGTAATGCTATCATCAATTGGTATGGAACGCTATCGTGCCCAATCGATTGATGATAAGTTTTGACTGGATGCTAGGTTCGGTCAATTAAAATAGGAAAACACAAGACTTATTACGGCTATCCTAATGAGTCTTTGGTTGAATACTTGAATTGAAAGAATTAATATTTATTTTGGCCTATGATCGATAACGTAATTGAATTACACGACCCTTGAATTGGAATTTTCTCGTCTTGTTATTTTCTCAAATTTATTTACTCGTTTTAAAATTGTTCCTATTTTATCTTTTATAATTTTTCTTGTTAATTTAGTTGATAGTAGTTGTTTAGCTATTAGATAAATTAATCAAAAATCCCCCCTTTTTATTTCTTTGTTATTTACTCGAAAGAAATTATTCCCGTTCCCTGAGGATTCGACCCTGCTTGCCATATACTCGTATTTGAAAGTAGGAAAATATTTTGGTGGTTTGACAACCTACCAAATTTTGGCGCCGTTGCCGGGGAACGGTGTTGATATAATTTCTTTTGAGTTTTATTTTTATTTTTATTATTATCAATCTTTGTTTGTTCTTGGTTTATGCCTCGTTCTTCCCGTACAGGTGAACTTGTGTATGATCCAGAAATAGAGAAAACTGCTAGGAGATTGAGGAAAGAAGCTAAGTTGCGAGCAAGACAAGCATCAACATCTTCCCCTGGTTTGAACGTGGCATTAGACTTGACTGACTCTGAAAGTGAGACAGGTTCTGTTTCTGAAGAGAGTGAAATAGAAGAAATAGAAATGGACCCTCCACCTCAAACTCTCAGGGAGTTGGCTAATCCTAATGTTAATCAGCAACCGTTATGTATTACATTTCCCGAGGCTACTTTTGAATTAAAATCTGGTCTTATCCATTTGTTGCCTACCTTCCGTGGTCTTGCTGGAGAGGATCCTCACAAGCATTTAAAAGAGTTCCATGTTGTTTCCACGGGAATGAAACCACGAGGGGTGACCGAGGAGCAGATTTCTTTGCGAGCTTTTCCATTTTCCTTAGCTGATAAGGCTAAGGATTGGCTCTATTGCCTTCCTCTGGATCTATAAACACTTGGGATGAGATGAAGAAACAATTCCTAGAAAAATTCTTCCCAGCTTCACGAACAGCAAACATTAGGAAGGATATCTGTGGGATAAGGCAACAGATGGTGAGACTTTGTATGAGTATTGGGAAAGATTCAAGCAGCTTTGTTCTAGTTGCCCACAACATCGATTCGGAGCAATTACTTGTCCAATACTTCTATGAGGGCTATCGACCTTTGACAGAAACATGGTCGATGCTGCGAGTGGAGGGGCCTTGGTATGTAAGACACCTGAAGAGGCCAGAAATCTCATTTCTAATATGGCTGCAAATGCACAGCAGTTTGGAACTAGACAAGATGGTGTTCCAAAACAAGCCAGTGAGGCAAATACAAGTTCAATTGATCATAGATTGGATGCTTTGACTTCTCTTGTGGAAAAACTGGTTGTAGGTCGAGTGACTCAGGCTCAAGTTTGTGGGATTTGTTCGGTAGTTGGGCATGCCACGGATATGTGTCCTTCATTGCAAAATGACATGCAGCAGCCAATGCAATGGGAGGATTTCCAGACAACCCCAACGAAAGTATGATCCCTATTCTAATACTTACAATCCGGATGGAGGGATCACCCCAATTTCAGCTACGTAAATCAAGGGATGCAACAAGGGTTTCCACAAGAACTATCAAAGACAGACCGCACTGCCAATCCTCCGACTCAGAATGTCCTTAGAAGAAATTGTGAAGGCTCTCGCAACCAATACTCAGAAGTTTCAGCAGGAAACAAGAGCTGGCATGCAAGACCTCGGGAATCAGATTAGCAAATTGGCCACTTCGGTTGGTAAACTTGAGGCTCAAAATTCTGGGAAGCTACCATCTCAACCGGAGATTAACCCAAGGGAGAATGCAAGTGCAATGATGCTAAGAAGTGGGAAAGAAGTACAATCTGGGCCTAGTTCAACTGAAAAGGTCAATGAAAGTGAGGTTGATGAAAAGGAGGAAGAGCCTCCAAAAGAAAACTCACCGATCCAAGAGAAGGTAAAATCTCCACCTTCTTTGCCTAGTACTACTAATGTGGTTGTTCCTCCTTTCCCAAGCAGGTTAGCTAAGTCAAAGAAGGATGATCATGAAAGGGAAGTATTAGAGACTTTTCGGAAGGTAGAAATCAACATACCCTTGTTAGATGCCATTAAGCAAATCCCAAGATATGCAAAATTTTTGAAGGAGATGTGCACTAATAAGAGGAGGTTGAAAAGTGATGAAAAGGTGAGTGTGGGGGAGAATGTGTCTGCAGTGATAAAAAGGACATTGCCAAACAAATGCAAGGATCCAGGTATGTTTACGATGCCTTGTGTCATTGGGAACATGAAAATTGAGCGTGCCATGCTAGACTTAGGTGCATCCATTAATGTCATGCCATACTCAATTTATTGTGCTTTGAATTTGGGTCCTTTGAAAGAAACTAGAGTTGTTATTCAATTGGCAGACCGTTCTAATGCTTACCCTGAAGGGGTCGTTGAAGATGTCCTAGTGCAGGTTGATGAATTGATTTTTCCAGCAGATTTCTATATCCTGAAAATGGAAGATGATACTACTAGTCGTTCAGCTCCAGTTCTTTTGGGAAGGCCGTTCATGAAAACGGCTAGAACAAAGATTGATGTTGATGAGGGTACCCTCTCTGTCGAGTTTGACGGAGAGATTGTTAAATTTAACATTTTTGATGCTATGAAGTACCCCAATGAGAATCATTCTATATGCTCTGTTGATGTACTTGATTCAGTTGTGCAGGATAGTTTTCAGGAAAATTATGGAGTTGAAAGATTTGATGTGCAGGCACAACTGGATATTGAGGCAGAAATAGCCGAAGCTGCGGAGATTTCTGAATCATTGATGGAAACACAATCGGTGGTAACTGATGTCGGTGTTGAAATTCCTTTTTCCTATAAGAAATTGTTACCATCTGTTTTGCAGGCTCCTAAATTAGAGTTGAAGGCTTTGCCTGAGCATTTGAAGTACATTTACTTGGGAGATGATGAGACTTTACCTGTCATTATCTCGAGCAAATTGACTGAGGATCAAGAAGAAAGGCTAGCCAAGGTTTTGAGGGAGAATAAGACTGCAATCGGTTGGACCTTAGCTGACATAAAAGGGATAAGTCCATCAGTTTGTATGCACCGAATTCTTTTAGAAGATGGAGCCAAACCGATAAGAGAAGCTCAAAGAAAACTCAATCCGGTGATGAAAGAAGTGGTAATGAAAGAGATTTTGAAGCTCTTGGATGAAGGGATAATCTACCCTATATCTGACAGTAAGTGGGTGAGCCCAATCCATGTTGTACCCAAGAAAACTGGCGTTACTGTTGTAAAAAATCAAAATAATGAATTGGTGCCAATGCGGGTACAAAATGGATGGCGCATGGTCATTGACTTTAGGAAACTTAATTTGGCCACTAGAAAAGACCATTTTCCTTTACCTTTTATTGATCAAATGTTAGAAAGGTTAGCGGGTAAGGAATTTTTCTGTTTTCTAGATGGATTTTCAGGTTACTACCAAATTGTGATTGCTCAGGAGGATCAGGAGAAGACGACTTTCACTTGCCCGTTTGGGACATTTGCTTACCGACGGATGCCTTTCGGTCTATGTAACGCTCCAGGTACATTTCAAAGGTGCATGTTTAGTATCTTTTCAGAGTTCATTGAGAATTGCATTGAGGTTTTTATGGATGATTTCACTGTATATGGAGATTCATTTGATAATTGCTTAGGACATTTGTCTAAGATTTTGAAAAGATGCATGGAAACCAATTTGGTTTTGAACTATGAGAAATGTCATTTCATGGTTACTGAAGGCATTGTGTTAGGGCATGTGATTTCTTCTAGGGACATAGAAGTTGATAAGGCAAAGGTTGATTTAATTGTGAGTTTACCTTATCCTACTAATGTTAGGGAAGTTCTAGCTTTTCTTGGACATGCAGGGTTTTATCGCAGGTTTATCAAAGACTTTTCAAAGATTGCCCTGCCGATGTCAAGATTACTCCAGAAAGATGTGCCTTTTGAGTTTGGAGAGGATTGCAAGTTGGCATTTGATAAGCTCAAAAACATGTTGACAATTGCACCCATTATCCAACCGCCCGACTGGAACTTGCCTTTTGAGATCATGTGCGATGCAAGCAATTTTGCGGTGGGAGCGGTTCTCGGCCAACGGGTTGACAAAAAGAGTCATGTCATATACTATGCTTCTAGGACATTAGATCCTGCTCAGTGCAATTACACAACCACTGAAAAAGAGTTTTTAGCAATTGTTTTTGCTTTAGATAAATTTCGATCATATGTGTTTGGCTCGAAAGTTTTTGTGTACTCTGACCATGCAGCTTTGAAGTATCTTTTGGCCAAGAAGGATTCGAAGCCGAGATTGATAAGATGGGTACTTTTGCTCCAAGAGTTTGACCTTGTGATCAAGGATCGAAAGGGAACCGAAAATCCGGTGGCGGACCATTTGAGCAGGTTAGTGAAAGAAGGAGAATCTTTGCCTATTTCTGAGCTCTTCCCTGATGAGCAATTGTTCGAAATAAGAGGTATGGTTCCTTGGTACGCTGATATTGTCAATTATTTGGTTACGGGAATTTTACCTAATGATCTTAGTAAAGCCCGCAAGCAAAAGATTAGGTATGAGGCTAAATACTATGTGTGGGATGACCCTCATTTGTGGAAGTTTTGTTCTGATCAAATGATAAGGAGGTGTGTCCCTGAAAATGAACATAAGTCTATTTTGGCCTTTTGTCATAACTATGCTTGTGGTGGTCACTTTGGTCCTAGGCGAACTGCTAGGAAGGTTTTGGATAGTGGTTTGTATTGGGAGACTATGTTTAAAGATGCATATCAGTTTTGTAAAAATTGTGAGAGATGTCAAAGAACGGGTTCCTTGTCTCATAGGAATGAAATGTCTCAAACGCCCATTCTTATATGTGAAATTTTTGATGTTTGGGGTATGGATTTCATGGGGCCATTCACTTCATCTTATGGTAATTTGTATATCCTTTTGGCTGTTGATTATGTATCGAAGTGGGTGGAAGCAAAACCCACTAGGGCTGACGATTCTGCTACTGTTGTAGGTTTTCTCAAGTCTAACATTTTCAGCAGGTTTGGCATCCCAAGAGCCATAATAAGTGACCAAGGAACTCATTTTTGCAATAGAATCGTTGGGGCCTTATTGAAGAAGTATGGGGTCTATCACCGGGTGGCCACTGCCTATCACCCTCAAACAAATGGCTAGGCAGAAGTCTCCAATCGAGAGATAAAATCCATCTTGGAAAAGACGGTTAACCCTGGGAGAAAAGATTGGAGTCTTCGACTTGATGATGCGCTTTGGGCCTACCGAACGGCATATAAAACTTCCATAGGGATGTCTCCCTATAGGTTAGTTTTTGGCAAATCGTGTCATTTACCTGTGGAGATTGAGCATAGAGCCTATTGGGCGGTCAAGCGATGCAACATGGACATGGAAGAAGCGGGTAAATCAAGAAAGTTGCAAATGCAAGAGCTAGAGGAAATTCGGTTGGAGGCCTATGAGAATTCGAGAATTTACAAGGAAAAAACCAAGTTGTTTCATGATAGTTCAATCTTGAGGAAGCAATTTGCGGTGGGTAACAAGGTTTTGCTTTTCAATTCTCGTCTTAAACTTATGCCAGGTAAACTTCGTTCTCGATGGCTTGGTCCGTTTGTTGTTACTAATGTGTTCCCCTATGGTTCAGTCGAAATCAAAAGTTTGGACACAGATAAGGTTTTCAAGGTGAATGGGCATCGTTTGAAGTCATTCCATGAAGATGAAAGTGAAGCTTATCTCATGGATATTGAGTTGGGAGTTCCTAGTTATTTGTCCGATTGAAGGAGTGAAGAACGTCGAGCATAACGACGTTAAAAAGTTGCGCTTATGGGAGGCAACCCAATGAATTTATTTCATGTTTTGAAGTTTGATTTTGTTAGTTTTTGATGTAGTTAGAATTACAGAAGACTAGTGTTCGTAAGGCGTGATCACGCCTTGTGCGAAGTAGTGTCTGACTTTAAAAGAGAGAAAATTTTCGTGGAATCCAGAAGACTAAGGCGAGTTAGGCGTGATCACGTTTAATTCGAAGTAGTCTTCTGACTTGTTTTTATCTCGTGGGAAGCGTTGTAATGACAGAAGACTAGAACAAATAGGGCGTGATCACGGTTAAATGGATTTAGTTTTCTGATTTTTTTTGTGATTTGCTGTTAGTTTTTTTTTTTTTAGTTTTTCAGTTTCAAAAAAAAAAAAAAAAAAAAAGAGGAAAAAAGGAAAAAAAAAACGGACAAAGTAATTATAGAATTAACTTTTCTCTCTCCTACAGGTAACACACGAAGCATTCCCCCCACGTTACTTCTTCCGTTTTTTTTTCTTAGTCAAGCAAGGAAACGGCACCGCCCCTTCTTCCTCTTCAGCAACCCTAGCCGTTCTTCCAGCGCAGCAGCAGCCCTCCTCAGTCAGTGCGACGTCCTCCAGCCCTTGCAGTCTTCATCTCCACGCCAAGTCATCAGCAGCCGCCACAATCCCAGTCAACCCTCCAAACAAATTCAGCCCAGCGCAGCAGTTTTTCCACCACAGCTTGCCGCCGCTGCACCCTCTTCCTCCCTTCCCTCCAAACCCTACAGCTGCCACCATCTTTCCCAATCGCAGCTCTCTTTCTCTCCCTTCAAACTTCCATCCCAGCGCGCAAACACTTCATCCTCCGCCCCAGCCATTTTCTGCCTCCACCCCAGCCCACAAACTCCATCACCAATCCATCACCACAACATCACGTCCATCTCCAGTTCTCATCACCAATCATCACTATCGCTTGGCATATTCATGGGACGTACAAATAGTAGGGCTGGTGCACCTAAGCCGTCGAAGGGAAAAATTCCAAGTACAAGGTCAAGTTCGAGCATCCCCTCTTCCGATTCGGAACGGCCTTCAACAAGCATACTCCATGTTTCACGGGCTCGTTCTTCGAAGGGCAAAGCCGTTCTTCCCCCTTTGGAAAGCAACTTGCGAGGTAATCTTAATTTCACAACTAAGATGCGGAAGCAAAAATATGAAGAAGTTTGTAAATGTGAAATTGTTTCTTGCAAATATATTGATGTTGCCACTTTGGAAAAATTTGCTTTGAAAGATGATTTTTATAGTATGATTGATGGCATTGGTTGGAAGGTTTACTTTGGAATTCATTGCCCTGCGTTCATAGAGTTGACTAGGGAATTTTACACTACCTTCCAATTTCACACACCCACGGATTTTACTTTGGATAGTCCCAATGTAGTGAAGTATAGATTAATGGGAAAAGAATTCAAACAATCTGTCACTGAGTTCAATATTGCATTGGGTGTGATAACGAATGAATTTTCTCAGTGTGATTGGTATAAGACTTCTAGAGTCGATTTTGATGATGCATTTGTTCCTATTCGTCTTTGGAAGTCCATGTCCGCGGATCCACAACATTATGATCCGAGTCAATCAAAGAGTTCCTACCTCTTGGAACCTGTGTGGAAATATGTGCATCGGTTTTTGGCATTCAATTTTTCGGGTCGAAAGAGTAGTTCTCTTACTTGCACAAAAACTGAATTTTTCTTCATATGGGCTATGTTGAACAAAGTGAAGGTAAATTTAGGTTATTGGTTGGCCACTCAATTTTCCATGGTTATGCGAACCAAGAAACCGCTGATTCTTGGTTCTATTATCACTCATTTGGCCATTAACCTAGATTTACTTGAGCTTGAAAATACTAACATGCATGTTGCTTGTGAGATGAGTCCATTGGATACAGATTGCTTGGAGCGAATGGGGATTGTCGAAATTACAAATGGTGTGTCCCGTTTTGTGCTTCTGGGAGAGCTGTTGCGAAAAGAAAGAAATGTAAAAAGGAAGCGACTCTTCTTAAGTGATGATGTTGTCCATGAGGGTACTCTCACTTCGTCCTCCGCCCCGAGCCTACTTGACATTAGCATCCGACTCAATGAATTGGAAGCAACAGTGAAGAATGCAATTGATAAGCAAGATGCTTTCAATGCAAGTTTGAGTGCTAAGTTGGATGCTTTCTTCCGGTTCGTGCATTTTGATCCTTTGCGGTCTCCCCCGCATTAGCTCGTCTTTCAGGGAAGTTCTTCTTTATTATTTTTTATTTATTTATTTTTCTTTATTTTTATTGTTATTTTATTTTATTTTTTTTTACTTCCCTTCTTGAGAACTTGTGATTGGCGACATTGAGGACAATGTAAATAATAGGTGTGGGGGGAGGGATTAGAGACCTTGTTTTTAAAAATAAAAAAAATTTCCAAAGTTGCTATGCATTGTTGAGTGAAGGGTGATGACATGACAGGGGTAGGTGTGATTGATTGTTTTTCTCTGTGCTATAATGATGTGTCTCATTAATGTTGATGATGGATAGAGTGAAAATGTGCAAGATCCAATGCATATGACCTTTTCAGTGAGCTTTTGGGCCTAAAGAGCAATATATCAATCATTTATGCTCTATTTCTTTGTTGTGTGTGATCAAGCATGTTGTGTTCATTCTAGAACTTGCCTTTCTATGCATTTTGAGACCACACTAATGAATTCATGCATTGAAGTGATGAGGGCAATTAGGTTTAGCCTTTTGTTGGCCTTTCTTGGATGACCTACCCTCATATTTTTCCCTAGTCGCCCATTTGAGCTTGTGGCCTTTCTCTTGTGCGAACATGTATATGAGCCTTAATCCACTTCTTGTTTGTTCCATCCATCTTGTTGAACCCTTCTTGTCAAGAAGTATGAGAATGAAATGCATATGTCAAGATTGGATTTGTGTTTTGATCGGAAAACAATGGGGATCTGAAAAAAAGGGGTAGGGAAAAAGAACAAAGAGACATGGTGGCATTGAAAAAAAAGAGAAAAATCAAAGAAAGAAATAAAAAAGAAAAGGAAAAAAAGAAGGAAAAAAATAAAGCCATTGCCTCAATGAGAGGAAAAGAAAGGTGGGTAAAATTTTGAGAATATCATCTTGATTTGTGTGATACTCCCTTGATGTATTCGCTTGATTTTGTTTTGATGTGTGGGAGTTCAAAATTGTGATGGATGTAGGTCATTACTTGGTTCTCTTGTTGAGCTTATTTTGAACAATGTTCTTGATGTATTTGGAGATTACCAAGTGAAAAGGGTGAATGATTTTTATGTGATGCACAATGGAGAAGGGGTGCTTTGGTTGTCATTTGGACTTGGTGCATAAAATTTTCATATCTTCTTGACGTGTTTCACCTCATATTTCCATTCTTTATCCTACCTTTACCCATGGCCCCATTACAACCCTTGCAAGCCCCTTTGATTTTTGCATGAGTTCGTGATTTAGTGGGGGAGATTTGATATATTGGCAAGCTTATGGTAATGGCATGTATGTCTTGATATTGAGTGATTTCAATACACTTGCCTTTTCAAACACTAAAGAGTGAATGAGTGCTATCCTTGGTGAGGTGTTGGGTCTTGTCACATTGGATCTTATTGAAATTGTTATGCATTGATGAGACGCATGAATTTTTCTTACGAATTGGAATCATGATCACTTGCTCTTTGAAGGTTGTCCATTTTAATCTCTTCTATGCATGGTGGGTTTTGGAATGATTTTGCGGGAAATATTTTGTTTGGGGGGATGTGTGACTATTTTGGTGTTTATGACCTTATGCTTGATGTATGCTTGAGGGCAAGCATGGTTTAGGTGTGGGGGGATTTGATGTGTCTTCATTAGTCCACATTTTATATTAATATTCTCCTTATTTTTGATTGATTATTACACTTAATTGATCTATTTTTATATCTTTTGGTGTAGGGGATGAAATATTTGGACTTGAAGCAAATGTGGGCTAAAAGATGAATTTTTGGGTTAATTGTGAAGACATGACAAAAATGGACCGAAGAGTGATGGGCTTAGATAACAAAAGGGGTCCAAACTTGGAGAAGAGCCCATGAAGACACATCTCTCAATTTTAGAAGAAAACAATTATTTTTATTTTGTATTATTTTCTATTTTTATCTCTCTTTTAGTGGGGGAATTTGAAGAGTTAGTGGAGGGAGGAGTTATGTTTAGATTAGTAACTCCCATTCATTTTTTCTCTCTCTCTCTCTCCTCTAGGTAGTAACACACATTCATTCTCTCTCTCTCACAACTCCAAGAACACACCACTTCTTCTCTTTTCTCTCTACACACTCATTTTTGCAATTTTCTTTTTCTTCTTTCTTCTACTACAACTATTGCAAGAACAAGTTTTATGAAGACGATTTATTCAAGCATGCGTGGCTAAGGTTCTTTTTCTGATTCAAGGGTCATTTTAATTCAATTATATTATTGTGAGGCTATGTGTTGAATTGTTTCTTGTTTATTCAAGTACTTGTAGATTCAATATGATTTTCATGGAAATTGTTATTTTGTTGAATTGACGACTCAATTGAATTAATAATTTCCTACCGCTATCCATGAGTTTGTGCTATCATGAATGAATGGAAATTAGTAGCAATAGGTTGAATTAGTTGTGCTATCATAGTTAATTTTGCCTAATTGAATCTACGAGACTAGTTTTGATAATTGCAGCTATCTCGATTATCAAAATTAGGTTCAACCGTTTTCATAAAGCGTAATGCTATCATCAATTGGTATGGAACGCTATCGTGCCCAATCGATTGATGATAAGTTTTGACTGGATGCTAGGTTCGGTCAATTAAAATAGGAAAACACAAGACTTGTTACGGCTATCCTAATGAGTCTTTGGTTGAATACTTGAATTGAAAGAATTAATATTTATTTTGGCCTATGATCGATAACGTAATTGAATTACACGACCCTTGAATTGGAATTTTCTCGTCTTGTTATTTTCTCAAATTTATTTACTCGTTCTAAAATTGTTCCTATTTTATCTTTTATAATTTTTCTTGTTAATTTAGTTGATAGTAGTTGTTTAGCTATTAGATAAATTAATCAAAAATCCCCCCTTTTTATTTCTTTGTTATTTACTCGAAAGAAATTATTCCCGTTTCCTGAGGATTCGACCCTGCTTGCCATATACTCGTATTTGAAAGTAGGAAAATATTTTGGTGGTTTGACAACCTATCATTTTTCAAAACTCAGTTGGCTGAACTTTCATATCTGCCAATGTACACTTCATAAGTTCAGTTATATGTGCTAACTTATAGGAGTAATACCTTTAAATGACTTGTCTCTATCCTAAGTCTATTAAAGGTTGAGGCACGCTTTACAAAGACTGCCTACTTCGTTTAAAGTAAAGACAATTTTCAAGATTCTCTGGAAAATCAACTAAAAGTGTTTGACTAACCAAAAGATTTCACCAGACCTTGAAAATATCATTCCCTCAGGCTTTCAAATTTACTTCTCTAGGGAACAAGAAAGGACAAGACCAATAGTAAACCTCACTTATTGGTATGATCCTTTGTCTGGCCTCTGAGTATAAATAGAGTTTTTCTTTCTTCAAACTCTATTATCATATATACTCACCCACTGCTTGAGATCTACAAGATGATAAAAACTAATTCAAAAATTTTCTCAAAATGTTACTAAGTACAAATCCTAGAGATCGATCAAGTCAACACTTCAACAACTGGGTATGACTCTCATATTCATTCAAAGTTGTTTTGGATTATTTCTGTTACTCATGATGAGTTGATCTAAAATTCTCAAAGATGCATTCACAAAATCAAAAACTTCATAACTGTGAAAAACTTCTTTTCAATCATTTTTTTTAAAGACACAGTTATAATATCTGAGAGAAATTTTATCAACACACTTGTTCCAGAAATTATTCATTATTAATTTTCAATTCTGCTTCTTAAAATTATTTGATAAAAGACATCTTCTTTTGTCTTGTCTGATAATCTTAAAAGTTTGTAGGCAAAACTGAACACTACAGACCTTTGATTATCAGAACACTTAAGAATATCTTTAAAATCATTTATATTAAAAGGTAAAATAGAAGATTATTAATTTATATTCTTAGTGATTTCACTCCATTCCTAACATTTGGTTATCAATCTTACTGATACACTAAAATGATTTCAGATGAATCACTATAGAAACCACTTAGCATACACCTTTCTGACCATCGTAATTATGCATGTATACATAAGCATCACAGAGAAGATCCCAGATAAGATTTATCAAATGTCCGGCAAGCATCTGGTAAATTGTTGTTTCAAACAACTCTTCTGGTCATATGCAAGTATACCAGCCATCACCCTAAAGATGGCTCATGCAGATAATTCAGCTTGACTGAATAAAGTAGCTAAGGAAGTGTTGTTAAAGATTATAAACTGCCAATGACTATTGTCCATTTCTACACTCTTCCATAAGGACTCGTTGTCCATGCAGTAAATCTTTGGTGGCTATCACTCTGAGGTGCTTCCGGAGTAACCTCTAGATGTGAACATGTTCTTCCTCCCCCCAGAGTTGGAGGAGATCAAAAAGAAGAATTAGCCAACTTGATCCATTTCGAAATCCATGACCTCTGTCCACCCACTATGTCCTCTGGATTAGGATATCTTGGATAAAACTTTGTAACAAATTTTCTATTCAAAATTGAGTCATTGCTTATCTTTGTCTTGTAATCAGTAGTTTAGTCAATTTCTTGTTGTATTGTCCTTGTAATCAGCTGATCCCTAAAAGAGACATATTCAAAACTATTTGGATTATTGAATACAAGTTCAGCAACTTTCCTTCATGACTATCTACTTCTCTGAATTCTTCTGATAGCATGAATCAATGTGTTTCAATTGTGTTGATCTAATAATTTGCTCTTCATCGTATAATTTCACTCAACATCTATTAACGAATGAATAATTGACCTTAATGAAATGATCATACAATTCTTGCACAAACTCTGCTGAGAACCCATCAGCAAACTTGTCTATGAAAATTTGCTATTGAGTAACAGTCCATTTTTTAATATACCACATACTTTCAATCACTTGGATAATTGCCTTACAGAGATTGATCAACTCACCTTGATCAAAATCTAAATCTGCTGATCTAAGTTATAATAATCAGACTACAGCAATTTAAAGGATGACCTTTCATGTCTATACCTACCCTTTAAAGCTGTGAACTATTTACTCAATCTCTAATTTTTTACTTCAAATTACAAGGTCAGTAGTACATCTGTTATAAACAAAGGTTGTCTGATGTATGAAAGAAATGACGGCTGAGAATTCTATTTTTCAAAAATGAGATCACCTTTATCAAAGTATATGGAAATACTTATGTGCTTTAAATTCAAAATCTCAGTGCTTCATAAAATTCAAGGTTGTTCTACTTCTTTTAACACAACAACAACTAGTGTACATTTCAAGACAACTACTTGACATTGTATAACTATTGAGATTGCAGTAATAGAAGGCAAGGTTAGTTGATTTCATAATGATATTAAAAACTCTCAATTATCTATATCCAAATATAATTCGTGAGCAATAACAATTGATATATGTATACATCTCTACACACATAACAATTGGTATCATCTTGATTAACAACTAATCAGTAGACAAGCTGAATTCAAATCACCTTGTTATACTTTATCATATGGAAACTTGATGAAAGAAAGAATTGGTAATGTTTAAAAGAACTTGACTTTACTCAAAAGATAGTTAAATATTCTTAGATTCCTAGAAAAACTACTATTTTCAAATATAGTATTTCTTCAAGAATGAGCAGATAATATAACCCCTGTTGTCATATATGATGCCGCATCTTCTCGTTGGAAGATTAGGTCCAAACATGAACGCATACATCAGCAAAAACCACATTCTGCTGATTAATGTCATGACCTCTATAACACCTATCTATCTTCTAACCAATCACTAGGACTCACTACAGCAAATCCAAAACCTATCACTTCTATAACTGCTAATCCATGTCCAGTCATATTCTACCCTCTCAATATCTAGTTTGTCTATTCTGCTGATCACACTAATTTCATCCACTCCATCATCAGCAGATCTTACTTCTAGCTAACAATTGATATCTTACTCATCAATAATTGGTATGAATCCATTATCAACTCTGCTGACTCTGTTTTCTAATTATGATAAATTGCTTTGATCTTATATCAATTCACACTTGATATCTGACCTCAACTTCGGCAAATAATCTATGTCTGCAGTTGTCCAAAAGTTATACATTCTACAAATGCCTACCTGCTCAATCCACTCTCAAGTACCAAATTAGTATCATGAATATTTCTCATGATAATTCCTCTACATATAGAAGCATCTTGGTCAGTCATCTTTTTAAATCTACTGATCAAGATAATCGTCCATTTTTTACTTCTTTCTACTTGGCCTATCTACATCAATATCTGTCAAAATAACACTTTTATTCTTTAAAAATTGGTATTATACTCAGCTCATCTACTCATTCGAAAAACTTTCCGAAGTTATACCTCTTCATGACAGGAGGAGAGTCCTACTTAAGTCTTAGACAAAATGCATAATGCATATTCTTCTTCAAGACTAACTATCCTGTACTTTTCTAACACTTGATATCAAATTTTCCTTCTCTTAGAAAAGTTCTATTCAACTCTGCTGATATCATCATTCAACTCTACCTATATCTCTGCCATATCAAATGTACACATATCTACGCTACTAATCTGCACATCCCTACTTCATAAAGACATAATCATTAATTAAAACATCACATCACTGCAACTTCATTAAATTCATTCTTACTCTCAAACCACATTTTTGTCTTATCAAATTGCTTCACCCAAGAAAACTCTTCAAATTCTCAAATTTATAGAGTCATGTTCATTAACCCAAATAACATGCTTCTCTTAACCGTCATTTTATGCAACCTCAAATTTCCTCAAGCAATTCATCTTCATCTTTCAAAATTGTGAGGAACACAAACTCCTCCAGGCCAGCATCTCATCCTATTCCTTACAATGAATGGCGATTACGGATGATGACTGTCTTGGCTTCTTAATCTCAAATAATTCAAAGACCTCCTCGAATCACTTATAGACTAAGAAACCGACTTCAAGATCCCTGGAACGATGTTTCAAATTTTATTTCCTGGATTCCCACAAGACATATGATATCAACTACTGAGTCTGAATCTTCTCCTACTTCTTCCTTTGTTCCCTCAAACGTTCAATTCGAGCAATTACCTATTCAGGAGGAGCATTCATCTATGGGCGAAGATTCTGCACCAAACTCCTTAACTACTCAAGACATTCTCAACACTTAGGAAAGGAAACTTGTTTATCTTAACATTCCCCTTGTTGATGTTGTTGTTAAAACAGTATCTCTTATATATGCATGTTTTCTGCGTAATATATTATGCTCATCTTTCTCTACTGATATTCTTTCTTCTGATTATTCTTCAACTTGTCCCCTTTATCCATTAAGGAGGAAAGTACCGTAATCTTTATATATCACCTAAAAGGAGAATACTAAGATATATACATTTAATACTTAGATATATACAATACTTATGACCATGTGAATATACAGTGAGTACTTGAACATAGACATTCTGAAATGTATGCCTCATAAGTTTTAGTATCTTGACATATAAAGAGAAGAGCACCTTAAATACGGAGAAGAATACAAAGAAATAGACATTAAAGAGGAGAATTATATTTTGATGTATGCCTTATACATTAAAGAAAGCTATATAATGTGACCATTAAGGAGAAACATATACATATGACTCATATACTGTAAAAATGTATGCCTCATGCAATCAAAAGGAGACATACTCTAGATATTCTATAAGTAGAGACATCTAGATACATATATTCAAAAGGAAAGGTCAATATTCAAATAACACTTAGATACATATCTCAAGAAGACGTCTGATTAAGTCTTTGTAACAACAAGTGACTTTTGAAAATCTTATCTCTTTAAACAAAGTTGTTATTCAAAGTACGTTCTTGTAAAATCTCTTTACAAGCAACACTTTCAAAAGAATGTTTCTTAAGATATGATACTGAGCTCGTTAACGCTTTCTTGTATACTTTACTCCCTACCTTTGAAATGTATGCCTAATCATGTTTACTTTGCTTGTACCCAACATACTGCTTGTGACCATTAAGGAGGAGGATTTATACAAATCGACATATACATTAAGGAGGAGAATTTACACAAATCGATATATACATATACATATAAATCGATATATAGACATATACTCATACAGCTATGTACTCATACAGCTAAGCTCTGAGTAAGGAGGAGATGTATGTATATCTTGAATATATCTTATGCTCAAAATAAACATATACATACTAGAAATATGATCAAAATGACCTATTAAGTTGTTTGAATTCCTAAATAATCATTCTTTTCAACGACACTATTATTTAAATACTTTCTTGTAAAATCTCTTTACAACAAGAAACAAAATTTTCAAAAAGAACATTCTTTATGCTACGATATTGAAACTACCTCTGTTTCTTTAAGATATTCAGCATCTCTTACATAAAATGCTGTTCAAACTACTTTCTTGTAAAAAGTCTACACAAGAAAGGGACTATTTTTTTAAAATCGTCTTACAAAATCAGCACATCTTATTTTGGAACCCTGCTGATTCACAATACTGTCTTGATCAGACTATTTCAACTCTCTTAAATCATATTGCAAGACATTTTTTTCTTATGAAAAACATTTTTATGGTCTACTTATCAATTATATCTCATAATTGCCTGAAAA
The DNA here is from genome assembly GCA_016624345.1 of Platycodon grandiflorus. Classification (NCBI taxonomy): domain Eukaryota; kingdom Viridiplantae; phylum Streptophyta; class Magnoliopsida; order Asterales; family Campanulaceae; genus Platycodon; species Platycodon grandiflorus. The sequence goes on from CM028363.1 coordinate 31,694,807, forward strand.
TGTTTTACCATTGCTTCGTATTTGTACCTTTATTTATCGAGTCTGTAAATACTTAGCAATAGATGACTATACATACGCTATCGCTTGTAAGTTCAGCCTAGGGCATGCCTTGAGATAAAATGATCACTCATTGGAAGGCATGTTATTACTAAGGATTGAACATCTGCTTTAAAGAGCCGTATGTATATGTCAATTGTAGTAATGGCCCCAAGAAAATAGGAGGAGATTGTTAGGAATATGCTCATATTTTTGCATATTCTAACACAGTGGTTTGCTTGTTTCCAGTACAACACATGTTTCACAAGTGGCTAAAAGGGCTGCGTACCGGTTAGTGTGGCAGCTTGATGAAACAATGCATAGGTCATTAAACTAGGAAGTCTTTGTACATGTCCAAGTCTTTATCCTACCAAGCAAAGATGACTCTTCATATGGATTAGCTCTACTAGCGCCAGCAGACATGTCTACCAGCAGACATCTCTACCAGTCATGTCTCATTAGCATTCTTTACTACAGCAATCTTACATCAGCAGATCCAAGTATCAACCATACTCTTCATTAGACAACTGCAAAGAAGCTGATTATTTACAAGAGGAACATCGGTCGTTGCTCAAAGCTACAATTCAAAAATAGATCCGTTACAAGATCTTCCTGATAGCTAAAGATTCGCATCGATGTTTGTGTTTTCACTATTATTCAGAAGACATTTCCTCTTTCGTGTATTGGTCCCAGTCTCCAAGGCTACATTTCATAAAAGGCCAAACACAATACGCTACATCCCAGGCCTGCTCTTCAAGTCTCTTTCATCCAGCCTGTATTCTTTGGACAAATTTCAAGACAAAGCTTAAACAGAAGGTCTTTGCCCAACAGTCTACACAATGCACTCTAATGCATTAATGATCCAGACCACTAACGGGCAAAAACTCATCCAAGCTCCAACAACTACTTCATCTTCTCCAGCCTATAAAAGAAGACTTTCATTATCTCATTCAAGAGTAGTGGTAGTGGTGGTGGTGATCCTAGTGCTTCCAATCTGCAACACCACTTAGAGTGAGAAAACATAAGTGTAAAGAACAAACACTTTGTGAGAGAGAAAACAGAAATTCCTAAGGCAAAGAAGTTCTGCTTGATCAAGAACTTCGTTCTTGATTTGAGTTCTTTCTTCCTTTGAAACACTCAGTCTCTTAAGTTGCTATACTTCAAATCCACAGCTAGAGACCAAGCATCCTGCTCGTCGTTGAAGACTGATCAAGCTTGAAGATGTCCGATGAAGAACCATAGCATAATAATCCTTACTGCATTCATAGTGGCAGACTTATACTGTAACACCCGCACTATTTGCATCATTTGCATTTATTCTATATTTGTGCCTCTTATGTTAACATCGTCATTTCATGTGCATAAATCATTCAAATGGACTTGCAATTGAGTTTGTTGTGCACTTTTCAAGTGTATGAATATGTGTTAGAAGTTTCATGGTTAATTGCATTTGATTTGATATGCATCTAAAGCTTCATTTTATGTGGTTTAGAATGTGTTGTGGTCATGTTTTAAACTTGGTTTGAGTTTGGTATCATCATTGGGTGACTTGGGGATGTTTTAGAATCACTTTGGTTTGATTTTGGTGATTTTTAGCCTAACCCAGACACTATGCAGCCGCACAGGGCCAAGGCTCAACATTCTGGACTTCATGCGGCCGCATAAGGCGTCCGCATGAGTCCTATGCGTGCGCCCAATGCTAGTCGCACCAAAACCCTAGACTTACTGGATTATATGCGGATGCATGGCGCGCTTGCATAGAAGCTATGCGGCCGCATGGCGCGCCCGCATAGCGACGGGCTCTGTTCTCTTAATTGACTTGTTGACCTCAATCCAATGGCTGAAAATTGGTCACGACCTTTGACCAAGTCTTCAGCCTTGCTAAGTCTCTCTTACACACTTAGAGACACATTTTATGCACACATTTGATCCTTCAACCTTGGCAAAGTTGAGAGTGAGAGAAAGAAGAGTTTGTGCAAGAGAATCCTTGTTTCTTGCTCATTTGGAGACCAAATCACAATCCAACACCACCTTTGTGAAGCTCTTGGCTAGGAGAAGCCATTCACAACCTTGCATGTGACTTTACTTGGGTTGGAACTTCAAGTTGTAAGCTACTATCCCTTGTTCTTCCTTAATTATGAATTGTTATTCATATTGGACTTGTTATTTGATGAAATATGTTAGAAATCATAAATTTTGAGTATGTTTGACTATGTTGACTTTTCAAATTCGTGGTTGACTTTTTGGATGTGTTTGGAGACTCATGTTTACATGTTAGAAATGTGAAATATGGGTAGTAATTGTTAAGTTTACGGTATGATTAATTCGCGTAAACTCGAACTCATTAGAAACCAAAAATGAATCTAACGGAGTTCGTTAGGATTTCACAAATTATGAGACCATGTGTGTGATTTGGGAATTCTTGGATGATTCGAGTGATTCGTTTGGAAATTTGGTTACACCGGTTGTGTGTATTGATATTACGTTAATTGTCGTAATGTTTATAAGTTGATTATTTGTGGTGTGGGATTATTATAACTCACTTGTGACATTCGTATCATTGTTGAATGTTATTGTTGTGGTATACTCCCTACTTTGGAGTATGACCTTTATTTTTAAATGTCAAGTAAATATTCCGCTTGAGCATTTAGTTTAGTCCATGGCATATTTGTTAGAGAGGGGTGTATTGACGCTCGATTATTACAAGAGCAGGGGCTACGTAATAGTCGAAGGCCAATACATTGGGTTCTCGCCCCCTACCGTTGGCCGCGGTAGGGGAAATAGCGCCAAGTGTTTGTAGGCAAAAACCGCAACGTTGGTAAGCTATTGTACCGGGGTGACCTTTCCGGGTTGTAGGGACCGGTGGCACCGGTGTACTGTGAATTTCAAATAAAATGGTTCACGGATTCTTTGTTGTAAGATCTTGGTTTCGATATAGCTCGAGCACGTCAACAACGGCTCTACATTTGGTATAATATTGGTTGGTTGGTTGGAAGTATTGGTTTGGTCGGAGGTGTACCTCGACACCGTATCCTTTGTAACCTGTTTACTTATAGCTCTTATGTGCTTCCTGTATGAGCGAATGTTGGTCATGGTTTCCAACCGGTATGGGACGGTTGGCGATCGTCGAGCCTCTCGTGTAGTATGGGGTTGTTTGGCTATGTGTAATACTTGTTACTTCCGTTTTTGTATTGAAATGATTTTGTGATGACATGAGTACTTGATATATTTATTGTCTTGCATCTAGCATGCCATATTGTTGCATTAGTAGCTTATTGAGTTTCGACTCACCCCGTCTGTGTTTATTTGTTTTCCTTAGATCAAGCGCCGGCGAGGAATCCCTAGTGCTCGAGTTCAGTTCCGATTGGACGTCATCTTTTGGTAGTGCACCTTGTGCCTAGTATTTTCTTTTGGTGAGGCCGAGGGTGTACTTGTTATGTAAACAATGTATTTGTTGGGTAGTAGTCTCGACTGTTATTGGTATATTCTTTTGTTGTGCTGGCATGGTTGCCGTGCTGTTGTATATATTTTTTAACTTTAATTCCGCGCACTCTGATATGGTTTATACATGTACCTAGCCTGTTAGCTCGAGTTTGTTGTTGCTAGCTAACATGTTGTTTCTCCGGCCTGTTTCGCCGTTGAGGTTTAGTATCGTTTTAAAGATTTTGTTGTTTAAAGAAAACTTGCACGTGCATTACAGGGCTTTCTCATGACTTTGCATTCTTTTTAAATGGAATTTTTGAGATGCTACTTTCGTGATTCTACGTTTACTCGCGGTTCGAACGGGATTCACATCGGATCTCGGGTCGGGTCGCGACAGTTGGTATCAGAGCATAAGTTAGCTAGCCGGGAGAGAATCTTTGGCTTAGGAGGGTTGGTTGTATGTTTAAGTCGTTAACGTCGAGTGTTTGTTGCAGGTGTTTAATCATGGTTGAGACTCGACATGGCACTAGTACTGAAGAAGGTGGCTCGAGTGGAGCCGGGATTACTTCAACTGAACAGGAAAATACTCCACCACCTACATAACCTAGAGTTCAACCTACGGGACAGCCGGATGTACAGCCTGAGGTACCGGTAAACCCGAATGAGGGAATTGTGAACATGATGCAAGGGTTTATGCAATCAATGATGGAAATGAATAGACAGAACCTGGAATTTCAATGACAGGCCATGACAGGTATGGGGCAGACAGGAGAAAACAGGATAGTTCAACCAGTTGGAGACAATGGGGACTATGATCGTAGGCTTGGGAGATTCTTGAAAATGAAGCCACGCAATTATGATGGCGAACCAGATCCAATGAAAGCAGAGAAATGGATTGAATCGATTGAGAAGATTTTTGTGGCAATTGGGTGTACTGATGAAGATAAAGTCAAGTTTGCAACATTCAAGTTGGAGGACGCAGCGGAACACTGGTGGAAAGTGTTGGAAGCTAGCTGGATTCAGGAACAGGTAGTTCGTACATGGGAGCTTTTCGTGAGACAGTTCAGAAACCACTTCATTCCAGATGTGGTGCAAGCAAAGAAAGAAGTGGAATTCCTCAGTTTTGAGCAAGGGACTTTATCTGTGGCATAATACTCTGCTAAGTTTACAGCGTTGGCAAGGTATTGTACTCACTTGGTTCCAACTGAAGAAAAGAAAGTGTACCGTTTTGTGAAGGGCCTGAGGATCGAATACCGTAAGCAGTTGTTACCAATGGACTTACCGAGTTATCAGAATGCAGTGGATAAGGCGTACAAAATTGAGCATGACATTGAGGAACACCGTGGTAAATCGGGAAACTCAAGTGGGAGTCAGCACGGATCGCAGGCACAGTGGAAAGGACAGGGAACCAGAGGAACTACAAGTAAGGGAAATAACTTCAATCGCCAGGGAGGTCAGAACCAACAACAATCGAGAAATCAAGGGGAGCAGATCGTGGACAACGGAATAAACAATATGTTTGCGGGTTCTGGAAAAAGGAGGGACATACAGAAGAACGATGTTGGAGGAAACAAGGAAAATGTATGTTGTGCGGTGATGGCACACACTTTCAAAGGGATTGTCCGAGAAACAAGGGAGTACAACAAGTGGGTGCACAACAGAACGTGGGGGTAAAAAGGGACAACGACGGTCGACCAAGAGTCCAGGGTCGAGTGTTTGCTTTAGATCAGAGGGGTGTTCCTGATGCTCCCAACGTGATAGGAGGTACTTTGTTTGTCTCGAGAGAGCGAGCCCGAGTACTTATAGATCCAGGGTCATCACATTCCTACATTGCATCTCACTTTGCATGCCATTTGTATTCTATGCCTGAATTGTTGTCTTATGTGTTAGAGGTGTCTACTCCGATGGGAGAGTGCCTCGTTGCTTCTGATGTTCATCGTGCATGTGAAGTTGTCATTGATGGCCATGTTTTGCTTGCGGATTTGGTAGTTCTGCCCATCCGTGATTTTGATGTCATTTTGGGTATGGATTGGTTGCACACTCATCATGCCATAGTTGATTGTTGTAAGAAAGTTGTTACATTTGAATTGCCTGATATGCCTCCGTTTATGTTTGAGGGTGATAAATGCATGGGTGGTATTCATATGATATCGGCTTTGAAAGCTCGAAAATTATTATCACATGGGTGTACAGGGTATTTGGCATGTGTGGTTGATAAATCGAAGAAAGTTGTTGTGTTGGAGGATGTTTCAATTATACGAGAATTTTCGGATGTGTTTTCATCTGAATATGATTTGCCTCCGGATAGGGAGTTGGAGTTTTATGTTAAATTTTTGCCAGGTACCGCTCCATTGTCGAAGGCACCGTATCGTATGGCACGGGCAGAATTGAAAGAGTTAAAGGTACAGTTAGAAGAATTGCTGAATCGGGGTTTTATTAGGCTGAGTGTATCGCCGTGGGGTGCGCCGGTATTGTTTGTAAGGAAGAAAGATGATTCCTTGAGATTGTGCATTGATTACCGAGAGCTAAATCAGGTAACCATTAAAAACAAGTATCCCCTTCCACACATTGATGATCTATTTGACCAGCTACAGGGCTCCGTTGTGTACTCCAAATTTGATCTTCGAAGTGGTTACCATCAACTGAAGGTTAGGGCGGAAGATATACCGAAGACGGCATTCCGGACTCGATACGGGTACTTCGAGTTTGTGGTGATGCCATTTGGGTTGACGAATGCACCAGCTGTGTTTATGGATCTAATGAATAGAATTTTCTTGCCTTATCTGGACTGTTTTGTGGTGGTATTCATCGATGATATTCTTGTGTACTCGAAATCCCGGGAGGAGCACGAGAAACATTTGAGGTTGGTATTGTTGGTATTGAGGGAAAAGAAGTTGTATGCGAAGTTTAGTAAATGTGCATTTTGGCTCGAGGAAATCTCTTTTCTAGGCCATGTTGTTTCGGGTAATGGTATTTCGGTGGATCCGATCAAGATTGAGGCAGTGGTGAATTAGAAAAGACCCGAGTCGGTAACGGAGATTCGAAGCTTCTTGGGCTTGGCGGGTTATTATCGGAGGTTTATTGAAGGGTTTTCTAAAATTGCGACTCCGATGACGAACTTGACACAAAAGAATAAACCCTTTGTATGGGATGACAAATGCGAGGCGAGTTTCCAAGAGTTGAAAAGGAGGTTGACCACAGCTCCGATCTTAGCACTACCGAACGGACAGGATGGGTTAGTGATATACAGTGATGCTTCGAAAGAAGGTTTGGGTTGTGTTTTGATGCAGAATGGGAGAGTGATAGCGTATGCTTCTCGAAAGTTGACTCCATTTGAACAGAATTACCCAACCCACGGCCTTGAGTTAGCTGCGATCATCTTTGCTTTGCACAAGTGGAAACACTACCTATACGGAGCTAAGTTCAAAGTATTCACCGACCACAAGAGCCTCAAGTACATATTTTCCCAAAAGGAGTTGAACAATAGACAGCGGAGATGGATGGAATGACTTAAGGATCACGATTGCTCTATCTTGTATCATCCGGGGAAAGCTAACGTGGTAGCGGATGCACTTAGCCGAAAGGTATACATGTCTTGCTTGATGACTCGTGAATGGAAAATGCTTGAAGATGTTCGAGATTGGGGTCCATGTAGGTCGAGACGGGGAGTAATTTTTTGCGAACCTTCGGGCTACGCCAGTATTGATCCAAAGAATTAAAGAAACACAAGAGGACGACCTGGAATTGAAGACATTGATTGATGGGCTGAATGAAGGAAAGACAACAGATTTTGCAAAGAACAATGATGGAGTCCTTGTGTTTCGAAACAGAGTTTGTGTACCGGCGATTGATGAGGTTAAAAGGCAAGTGTTAGAAGAGGCTCACAAGTCTAGATACACGATTCATCTGGGGAGTACTAAGATGTATCAAGACTTGAAGAAGAACTTTTGGTGTAGTGGTATGAAGAGAGAGGTGGCCGAGTTTGTATCAAGGTGCTTGACTTGTCAAAGAATAAAGGCGGAACATCAATGACCGGCAGGATTGTTACAACCATTGGAGATTCTGGAATGGAAATGGGAGAACATAGCGATGGATTTTGTGACAGGGTTGCCACGGACCCGTAAGGGTCATGATGCAGTTTGGGTTATTGTTGACAGGTTGACCAAGTCGGCACACTTCCTTTCGATTGCGATGACTTACCCGATGGATAAACTTGCTACCTTGTACATACAAGAGATTGTGAGGTTACATGGGGTGCCAGTTAGCATAGTATCGAATCAAGATCCATGGTTCACTTAGCGATTTTGGCAATCACTTCAGAATGCTTTGGGTACAAAGTTAACTCTTAGCACGACTTTTCATCCACAGACAGACGGGCAATCCGAGAGGACCATACAAATACTTGAGGACATGTTGCGAGCTTGTTCGATGGATTTCAAAGGGGTTTGGGATTCACATATACCATTGATAGAGTTCGCGTACAACAACAGCTACCAATCAACTATTGAGATGGCTCCTTATGAAGCGCTATATGGAAGAAAGTGTCGCTCTCCAATTTGTTGGGATGAAGTCGGCGAAGCGAAGTTATGAGGTCCTGACATGGTTCACGAATCAGTTGAGAGCGTGAAGCTTATCCGGGAAAGGTTGAAAATGGCTCAGAGTCGACAAAAGAGCTATGCAGACCATCGACGAAGGGATCTTGAATTCGAGGTAGGCGATCATGTGTTTCTGAAGGTTTCGCCACGAATTAGGGTCAAGAGGTTTGGTAAGAAAGGGAAATTGACTCCAAGGTTCATTGGTCCATTCGAGATTTTGGAAAGGGTTAGAAAGTTGGCCTATAGACTTGCCTTACCACCGTCGATGTCGGGCGTTCAAGCGGTGTTCCATGTGTCTATGTTGAGAAAGTACTTATCGGATGCATCGCACATATTGGAGTATGAGCCGGTAGACTTGACACCCGATCTTTCCTATGTTGAGCAACCCGTGAGAATACTCGACACAAAAGAACAAGTGTTGAGGTCGAAGTCTATTCCCCTTGTGAAGGTATTGTGGAGGAGTCATAACATCGAGGAGGCCACTTGGGAATTAGAACAGGAGATGCGTGAAAAGTACCCTTCATTATTTGGTAAGTAAATTCGCGGTCGAATTTATTTTAAGGGGGTGAGGGTGTAACACCCGCACTATTTGCATCATTCGCATTCATTCTATATTTGTGCCTCTTATGTTAACATCGTCATTTCATGTGCATAAATCATTCAAATGTAGTTGCAATTGAGTTTGTTGTGCACTTTTCAAGTGTATGAATATGTTTTAGAAGTTTCATGGTTAATTGCATTTGATTTGATATGCATCTAAAGCTTCATTTTATGTGGTTTGGAATGTGTTCTGGTCATGTTTTAAACTTGGTTTGAGTTTGGTATCATCATTGGGTGACTTGGGGATGTTTTAGAATCACTTTGGTTTGATTTTGGTGATTTTTGGCCTAACCCAGACACTATGCAGCCGCACAGGGCCAAGGCTCAACATTCTGGACTTCATGCGGCCGCATAAGGCGTCCGCATGAGTCCTATGCGTGCGCCCAATGCTAGTCGCACCAAAATCCTAGACTTACTAGATTATATGCGGACACACGGCGCGCTCGCATAGAATTTATGCGACTGCATGGCGCGCCCGCATAGCGACGGGCTCTGTTCTCTTAATTGACTTGTTGACCTCAATCCAATGTCTGAAAATTGGTCACGACCTTTGACCAAGTCTTCAGCCTTACTAAGTCTCTCTTACACACTTAGAGACACATTTTATGCACACATTTGATCCTTCAACCTTGGCAAAGTTGAGAGTGAGAGAAAGAAGAGTTTGTGCAAGAGAATCCTTGTTTCTTGCTCATTTGGAGACCAAATCACAATCCAACACCACCTTTGTGAAGCTCTTGGCTAGGAGAAGCCATTCACAACCTTGCATGTGACATTACTTGGGTTGGAACTTCAAGTTGTAAGCTACTATCCCTTGTTCTTCCTTAATTATGAATTGTTATTCATATTGGACTTGTTATTTGATGAAATATGTTAGAAATCATCAATTTTGAGTATGTTTACTATGTTGACTTTTCAAATTCATGGTTGACTTTTTGGATGTGTTTGGAGACTCATGTTTACATGTTAGGAATGTGAAATATGGGTAGTAATTGTTAAGTTTACGGTATGATTAATTCGCGTAAACTCGAACTCATTAGAAACCAAAAATGACTCTAACGGAGTTCGTTAGGATTTCATAAATTATGAGACCACGTGTGTGATTTGGGAATTCTTGGATGATTCGAGTGATTCGTTTGGAAATTTGGTTACATCGGTTGTGTGTATTGATATTACGTTAATTGTCGTAATGTTTATAAGTTGATTATTTGTGGTGTGGGATTATTATAACTCACTTGTGACATTCGTATCATTGTTGAATGTTATTGTTGTGGTATACTCCCTACTTTGGAGTATGACCTTTATTTTTAAATGTCAAGTAAATATTCTGCTTGAGCATTTCGTTTAGTCCATGGCATATTTGTTAGAGAAGGGTGTATTGACGCTTGATTATTACAAGAGCAGGGGCTACGTAATAGTCGAAGGCCAATACATTGGGTTCTCGCCCCCTACCGTTGGCCGCGGTAGGGGAAATAGCGCCAAGTGTTTGTAGGTAAAAACCGCAACGTTGGTAAGCTATTGTACCAGGGTGACCTTTCCGGGTTGTAGGGACCGGTGGCACCGGTGTACTGTGAATTTTAAATAAAATGGTTCACGGATTCTTTGTTGGAAGATCTTGGTTTCGATATAGCTCGAGCACGTTAACAACAGCTCTACATTTGGTAATATTGGTTGGTTGGTTGGAAGTATTGGTTTGGTCGGAGGTGTACCTCGACACCGTATCCTTTGTAACCTGTTTACTTATAGCTCTTATGTGCTTCCTGTATGAGCGAATGTTGGTCATGGTTTCCAACCGGTATGGGATGGTTGGCGATCGTCGAGCCTCTCGTGTAGTATGGGGTTGTTTGGCTATGTGTAATACTTGTTACTTCCGTTTTTGTATTGAAATAATTTCGTGATGACATGAGTACTTGATATATTTATTGTCTTGCATCTAGCATGCCATATTGTTGCATTAGTAGCTTATTGAGTTTCGACTCACCCCGTCTGTGTTTATTTGTTTTCCTTAGATCAAGCGCCGGCGAGGAATCCCTAGTGCTCGAGTTCAGTTCCGATTGGACGTCATCTTTTGGTAGTGCACCTTGTGCCTAGTATTTTCTTTTGGTGAGGCTAAGGGTGTACTTGTTATGTAAACAATGTATTTGTTGGGTAGTAGTCTCGACTGTTATTGGTATATTCTTTTGTTGTGCCGGCATGGTTGCCGTGCTGTTGTATATATTTCTTAACTTTAATTCCGCGCACTCTGATCTGGTTTATACATGTACCGAGCCTGTTAGCTCGAGTTTGTTGTTGCTAGTTAACGTGTTGTTTCTCCGGCCTGTTTCGCCGTTGAGGTTTAGTATCGTTTTAAAGATTTTGTTGTTTAAAGAAAACTTGCACGTGCATTACAGGGCTTTCTCATGACTTTGCATTCTTTTTAAATGGAATTTTTGAGATGCTACTTTCGTGATTCTACTTTTACTCGCGGTTCGAACGGGATTCACATCGGATCTCGGGTCGGGTCGCGACATACACTATATTATAAGGGCTGTTGATTGTGTAATGAATTGTCATCACTCTTGGCCGAGTGCTCAACACTCAGTTGTTCAAATACTTGTTATTTGAACAACGCCTAATATTCTCTTCTCACATCACTCTAACTCTAGCACTTCTCTTGTCCACCTTCCTAGGGGATTAGGAACTGCTAAGGTTAGAGTTCTAGTTATGAGTCTTCCCGACATCCCAATTGACTTTCCTTCTACCCTGGGGAGATTGCTAGGTTAGAGAGTCTAGATTGATGTACTAAGCATGTTTGTCTTTGAGCAAACCTCTGCTGAATTTTAATATAAATCATTCTTTATTACACTCAGCCTTTACTTATCTTGCCTGTAATATATGTCATATATCTTGTGCAATCTGGTTGTGGAAAGTAATTGATGCATTTAATATAAGATTTAAGTTTGCTGTTATGATAAACTTGTACTTATTTGTTTACAGCTGCTTTAATCTTAATTGCTATACTTATGCTGTTTTTTCTTCCGCTGCTTATATTCTTCTATACCAGCTAAGTATAATAATATCTTCCTACCAGCAGTCCTTATAGTCTACTGATGTACATCAGTTGATTCCACTATATCGGCTATGTCACTTAAACATGAAAGGTGGTCTATTCTTATTAATTGTTTCATCACTATATTTTAACATGTTATTTTTAAATCTGATAAAATCTTTAATAAAGGTCATATAGGCTATTCACCCCCCCTCTAGCCTATATTCTGAGCACATCCTCATGGACCTAACAATCAAACAATTCTAACACAAACTCTGCTGAAAACCCATCAGTAAACTTGTCTATGAAAATCTGCTATAATTGATTAACAGCCCATCATTATAATATGTCATTTACTTTCAATCACTTGGATAATTGCCTTTATGAGATTGATCAACTTACCGTGATCAAAATCAAAGTCTGCTAATCTATGATAAAATAAGCAAACTGCACCAATTTAAAGGATGACCTTTCATGTCTATACTTAACCATTAATGCTGTAAACTATTTACACAAACTCTAAATTCTCTACTTCAAATTACAAGATCTGTAGTACATCCGCTATGAACAAAGGTTGTCTGATGTTTGAAAAAAAAGATGGCAGAGAAATTTTTTTAAAAGGAGATTACCATTATCAAAGTATATGGAAATACTTATGTGCTTTAAATTCAAAATCTCAGTGCTTCATATATATAAAATTCAAGGCTGTCCCCTTTCTTTTAACACAACACCAACTAGTGTTCATTTCAGACAACTACTTAATTTTGTATGACCGTTGAGATTGCATTGATAGAAAGCAAGGTTAGCTGATGTCATAATGGTACTGAAAACTCTCAGTTGTCTGAATCCAAAAGACAACTCGTGAGCATTAAGAATTAATATATATATATATATATATATATATATATACGTTTCTATACATATAACAATTGGTATCATCTTGACTAACAGCTAATTAGTAAACAAGCTGAATTCAAATCACCTTGTTATACTTTATCATATAAAAATTTGATGAAAGAAAACTGGTAAGCTTTAAAAGAACTCGATTTTACTCAGAAGATAGTTAGATATTCTTAGATTCTCATAAAACTACTATTTCTCAAACGTAGTATTTCTTCAAGAATGAGCATCCAAAATCTATACTTTTTGGATCAATAGTAGCGCCAGGGTCTTGCCTCAGTAGATTCTCTAACTACTATACACAATTCAAACTGATTCTACTCTCTTCAAAGGACAAATGTCCTTAAAAACCACCAATAGCATACTTGTACACATTCCAATTTGTAATAAAACTCAGAATGTTGTCTCTAAACTCAGACTTGACAATCTATATAAACAACAAAATTCATTCAAACATTAAAAAAGATTCACAATTGTTGACAAAACTTTCAACAATTTGTATCACCATTCATTCTCCTAAATATTTCTACTCAAAGAAGCATCTTGATCAGTCATCTTTTAAGTCTACTGATCAAGATAATCATAAGTTTCTATCTTATCACTTCTTTTAACTAATATCAAGTTCTACATTGCTCATACATATATTGATTTCAGTAAAAATTATCGACCTATTCTTCTCACTCTTGCTACATTCTAGTTCTAAGTTCATTCTCGAGCTATTTTAATTAGCACAACAGCTCATCAGACTAGATACTATTAATTCAAGTCTATTGTTCATGTCAGGAGGAGAGTTCAACTTAAGATGTAATACCCTGGATTCTAATTATGTCATATGTGCCTACTTTGTTGCATGTTAACATATTATCATAAGTGTTTAGGTTATTCGGAGTGACATGTTAGATTAATCATGTTTTGATTCTTGATACATTCCCTAGTTATGTATCACATACTTTATAATGCATTGTTGTTATAATTCGTGTGAATTTCCATGTTATATGTATGCTTCTCGTCTAGCATGATTTTTAGGACTTTTCGGAGACCTTTGCTTAGTGTTTTAACTTCACCTAAGTGTTAGAACCATCTTGGGACTATTGGGCATCATTTTGGGACTTTTCTAGAGCACATTTCGTGAATTTGGGTGCACTGGAGCATGGGCGAGCGCTCAAAAGGCAGAAAGTTCGATTTGGGCAATCTAGGAGCTGCGCGAGCGCCTAGGCGGCCACCCTGTGTCCAGAATCTGTCCGTACAACTTTGTTAAATTTGAAAATTTGACCATTTCACCCCCTTGACCAACTTATACGAACCAAGGGCCCTTTGACCAGATATATACTCTCTTTAAACCTTTAAAGAGACATAGAAAAACACTTCATTACTCACCTTAGTTCATCCATGGTAGCTTGAAGGCTTGTGTGAGAGACAAAGGTGAGATTAGTGTGTGTGACCCTTGTTCTCTCAATCCAACCATTGAATCTTCCATGCAAGACCATAAAAGTGTTGCTAAGAGCTAGGGGACTTCACTACAAGGCTTTGATTTTGATTGCATTGGTTTGATTTCTCCATTTTAGGTAAGTTACTAAATCCCCTATATATGTTAGAATTTGTTACATGTATGAATGTTTGTAAACATGCATGACTTGAATTGTTGTTGGATTCATGTGGAAATGTTATGTTAATGAAAATTACATTTTATAATGTGAAAGACATGGTTTAGTTGGTTTAAATTGTGTAGAGATTGATAATCACCAAAGTAGTGAACTCAAGAACAAGTTAAGGACTTAATTGGGAAACTTTGCAAATAGCAAAAATACCCAGATTTTTAGAAGTGTTGTAATGACTCTAAGAAGTTGCTATTTAGTTAAAGTGGTAATTGACAACCACCATGTTAAAATCCTACGAGATTTAGAGTTCGTTTGAGTTATATTTTGGTCCTCCGAGTAAATGATACTGGTAAATTAGAGACTTGTTATTAGCTCTAAAATTATGGTTTAAAGTTCCTGGTTGATATGTTTGATGATCATACTTTGTAGAATAATTTAATCTATGTGTTATTTGTCAAGTTCACTACTTTGGAACTTGACGGTTATTTGCATGAGTTGAGTTAGAATACCTGCTTGTGCGTGGTGTAAGTCCAGCTGGCGTCGTCGTTGTTAAGTTAAAGTGGGACGACCTATAGTCTTTACGAATTTGTTTCGTGATTTCTATAAGTCGCCGCACCGGAGTTCACACCCTCACCTGTTGGCCACGGGTGGGAAGTAGCCCCACTGTTGTAGCAATACGCACGACTTTGGTTAGCTAAGTAACCCGAAGAGTAATTCCGGGAACCCGATGAGTGATTCCGGGAAGGTTAAAACCCGATGAGTGATTCCGGGGAGGTCAATAGCCTAAGAGTGATTCCGGTGACATTGATACTACACACATGGGTATCGAGACATAGTTGATTATTTGTATATTGCAGGAGCAACGCAGAGTTGGAGAAAGAGAAATGATATCCTTTATAACGTGAATTATTTAAGAGCACTTATGTGTTAACCAAAGTGCTATGTGAGTTGAATGATTTGTATATCAAGTATGATGATACATGTTTAGTTGTGGTATATAAATGTTAATGCCATGTTATGTTTATCGCTTGAGCATCATGCCATGCCATGTAGTTGCATTTAACTTACTGTGTCATTATGACTCACCCCGTTATGTGTTTATTTGTTTTCCTTAGATCCGAGCCAGCCTAGCGGTTCCCGGTGAGGTCGGTGAGACTCCGTTTAGCTCGAAGATTGTATTTTGGTCTAGTAGCTCTTGGAGCTTATTGTTGTTAAACAATATTTCTTTTGGTAAGGACGATAGTTACGTAAAGTTATGTAAACTTTACTTGGGTAGTATTTGTTGTGTTGTAAACCCTATATTATTTTGGTAGCCGACGTATGTATGTCGTGCTTGTATATTTAACTTCGTAGTAAGTTTAGTTTCTCTCCCGAGCATGTTGTAGCTCGTGGTTTTAGTTTATTCTGGCATGTTGTGGCCGATGTTGTTATCATTGTCGTTGTTGTTTTATATATTCAAAGTCTTAGACTTGTGGTTTTAGTTGTTGGGTTCCGGCTGTAGTGTCGCCGAAGACTTGTTTTATTTAAATCAGGTTTTATAAGTTGAGTTTTATCGTAAGTACGGGCGGTTATGCCACGTGATTTTCTTCTTTGGTTGTGTCGTGTTGTTGTATTGGCGACCCGACCTTGGGATTTCGTATAGAGATCCGGGTCGGGGCGTCACAGTTGGTATCAGAGATTATGTTAGCTATTCGCCAGGATAGGTTCCATGGCCTAGGTGGGTATGGTTTTTATTTCTGAAATTTTAACGTCGAGTGTTATGTGTAGGTTAAAATGGTGCAGACTAGGTTCAGAGCGAGTACCAGTCGGGTTGGTACGAGTGCCGGCGGGAATGATGGGAGAGATGAAGATGTGAATCGGCCACCTAATGTCCCTCCTGAACCGAACTAGGAAAATCAGAATGAAAACATGATAGTTATGATGGGAAGGATGATGGAATTGATGAACCAGATGACTGAGCGTATGAATGGGAGAGCAACAACTATACCGGAAGTAGAAGCTCCACAACCGAAAGTTGAAATACCGCAACCTGAGATGAGACAGAGGAACCATACCAGTATGCTTGAGAAATTTTTAAAAATGAAACCACGTACTTTTTTGGGAGAACCAGATGCTACTAAGGCTGAATTATGGATCGAGCACATAATCAAGATCTTTGCAGCTTTGGGTTGCAGTGATGATGAGAAATTGACCTTAGCGGTGTTCAAGCTTGAGGGAGCAGCGGAACATTGGTGGCAAGTTTTACAAGGAAGCTGGGAATTACAGAGAGTACCACACAGCTGGCCTAACTTTTTAAGAGAGTTCAAAGCACAGTATGTTCCAGAAGCGGTTCGCGAGAAGAGAGAGCGAGAGTTCTATGATTTGGAGCAAGGTAGTATGTCGGTGGCTCAGTATTCGGCCAAGTTCACAGAATTGGCTCGTTACTGTAGTTACTTGGTTTCTAATGAAACGAAGAAGGCACAGAAGTTTGTAAAGGGATTGAAGACAGATTACCGGAAATAGTTACTATCTCTACAGCTTACTGATTACCGTAGCGCAGTGGATCGCGCCTACGCGATAGAAGGGGACATTGATGAACATAAAAGAAGAGGAAACATGGGCAATTCTCAGCAATCTTCACAAAATCATGGACGAGTGCAGGATTTTGGTAACAGTGGTGATTACAATAATAATGACAATCGCAGAAGGAATCGGAATAGATTCAGTTTGAAAGGCAATCAAGACAACAATCCGGGGGACAAAGTAATAACATTACTCATGATCAGAGTTAGCGAAACAATTCATCGGTATGTAACTATTGTTCAAAGTATGGGCATTCTGAAGATGATTGTGGGAGCAAGTTGGGGATCAAGCCGGGACAATGTTATTATTGTAGAGAGATCGGTCACCTAAAATGGAATTGTCCTAAACTGAAGGGAAGTCAGTCAAAAAGTGTCAATCAACAAACGAGTGGGACTAAGAGGGATAGTGAAGGTAGACCTAAGGTTCAGGGTCGAGTGTTTACGCTTGATCAGCGCGGAGTGCCGGAGTCTACGTTGGTGCTAGGAGGTATTCCATCTAAAATATTATGGGTACACGTATTATAGTAGCTCATGTTCATGCATTCATGTATTGCATTTTGTGTTTGGAAACTAGTGTAATATGTTTCCTAGTTTCATCTTGTGATTGAGGGAGATACCCCAATGAAGGATTGAATTATTGTTATTGGTATGATCAACTTGTGATAGAGCAATAAGTAATCACATATTGTATGGTAGTTGTGTGACTTACCTTTACATAGCTTGAAAATGTAAGAAGTTGTGATGTACGAGTTAATAACTGTACACTGTATATCAACCTTGTGGTAATGCCTATACATGATATTTGTAAGATACATGATATAGATTATTAATGTGCGCATGCCATGCATTGATTGTGTACCATCATGAAGTGAGTATGTTCTTCCCTGTGACAAAAATGCTTGGGTCGTGTTGATATGATTGTTATTAGCATGCATATCATTTCTGTTCGGAAAGTTAGTATACTGTTATCACATAATCAAGTTGAGTATATATTTGGGTTTGTGTTATGGTTGTGAATGAAACTACACCAGAGTTAGAGGATTTCTCTATTTAAAGAGAGTATCTGGAAATATTTGCTGGTAATTACTTTATATGTCACCTAAAACAGGGATTTGAACACATATTCAGTTGATAACAGGGAATCAAAGAATCTAGGGGATTACCATTAAATGGATTAGTAAGTGATGGATTCCTTAAGCCATGTGTGTAAAACATGCTTGGAGTGTTATGTGAAGGAGCTACTATAGTTCCATATTCACTTTCAGTTTTAATACGAAGTGAACTTTAAAAAGAAGAATGGAGTTGTGACCTTAATAAGAATGAAGAACAATAGCTTCAGCAATGAAGAATTGATATGGTATAAGTGAAATCAATATATACACTGAGTTGAGTTTTCTTGCGTTAGTATTGACGTTACCTGAGTTGAAATACCACTATTATAAAGCTAAGATTGCGTTATGTATGGATTCAAATAATTGAAGTTTCTACCCTTACCTTATGAACAAAATATGAGACATTGTCGACTAGCGGAATGACTTAGAGATCTTAACTATGTGCCTTCGATTATTCAATGGAGTTTAACATGGTAATTAGTATGTTAAAGATTGAAGATTTACCGATGATAATGAGGTCATCTTGTGTATGTCAAGATTGTTATACATCATGGATTATGATGGATTGATTATCCAAGCGATCATGTACCACTAATGACAAGGGTAAGCACATCAAATAGATTAACACCTATGCAAGAAATGAGACATCAGGGAACTACATTGAACACAGTGAGTAATGAGATCAGTAAAGAATCCAAGAAGTACTTTGAGTATATATATATCTTATTTTTAAACCTTCTTCTAATTGGAGAACCATTTGTGACATACGGGGGACACTTAAACATGTATGATGGATTTCAGAGACTAGTTACTCACCACAATAATTGTCGACGGAGTATGGAAATGATATTAACTGAGAAAAGTGTGAAGTCTACTTGAGGATGATTACTAGACAAATCTAAATGGATGGAACACCGTTACATTGTTGTGATAAATATATTCTTGAGAAAGTTGTCTTATCAGAAGTACACCCATGAAATTGTTCGATGAGATGCTTGTATGAGACCTCGTGCAACCGAGAATGTATTTTAGAAATCGGAGTATGATTGCAAAGAAAATATCCTTAATTCGTCGATGATTTCGGACTGAATTTAGGGACTAAATTCTTTTAAGGGGGAGAGGATGTAATACCCTGGAATCTAATTATGTCTTATGTGCCTACTTTGTTGCATGTTAACATATTATTATAAGTTTTTAGGTTTTTCGGAGTGACATGTTAGATTAATCATGTTTTGATTCTTGATACATTCCCTAGTTATGTATTACATACTTTATAATGCATTGTTGTTATAATTCGTGTGAATTTCCATGTTATATGTATGCTTCTCGTCTAGCATGGTTTTTAGGACTTTTCAGAGACCTTTGCTTAGTGTTTTAACTTCACCTAAGTGTTAGAACCATCTTGGGACTATTGGGCATCATTTTGGGACTTTTCTAGAGCACACTTCGTGAATTTGGGTGCACTGGCGCCTGGGCGAGCGCTCAAAAGGCAGAAAGTTCGATTTGGGCAATCTAGGAGCTGCGCGAGCGCCTAGGCGGGGGCCTAGGCGGCCGCCCTGTGTCCAGAATCTGTCTCCGTACAACTTTGTTAAATTTGAAATTTTGACCATTTCACCCCCTTGACCAACTTATACGAACCAAGGGCCCTTTGACTAGATATATACTCTCTTTAAACCTCTAAAGAGACATAGAAAAACACTTCATTACTCACCTTAGTTCATCCATGGTAGCTTGAGGGCTTGTGTGAGAGACAAAGGTGAGATTAGTGTGTGTGACCCTTGTTCTCTCAATCCAACCATTGAATCTTCCATGCAAGACCATAAAAGTGTTGCTAAGAGCTAAGGGACTTCACTACAAGGCTTTGATTTTGATTGCATTGGTTTGATTTCTCCATTTTAGGTAAGTTACTAAATCCCCTATATATGTCAATGTTCAAAAAGTCGGCCAAGGCGCCCGCCTAGGCGCTAGGCGTCCCTATAACGCCGCGATTAACACTAATCGGACAAAAAATCGCCAAAAAGAAAAATCGCCGCCGAATCGCCCGCCTAACGCCCAGCCGATCTGCCTTTTCTTAAAATTTTTTTTTTTTTGAAAAGTTAGGGCTCAAATCGCAGACGGAAATCAGTCCCATCTCTCAACTCTCAAGCTCCGCCGCCGTCGCCGTCGCCGTCCCTTCTCCCTCCCGCTGCCGTGCCGTCCCACTACCAGAGAAAGAGAGAGTGAGATCGAGACAGTGAGATCGAGAGAGCGATAGTGAGATCCAGACAGTGAGATTGTTAGGTCCAAGGTTGCTCTATATAGGCTAGAAGGGGGGGGGGGTTGAATAGCCTATGTCCAATTTTTGAAATTGATTCAAAAATCTTACTTCACTAGGGTTTTAAAAGATTTGCAGGCGGAAGACTTGTGAAGTAGGACAAGTTGAGAATGGCTGATCTTCACAGGTCAAGATCGGCGATTCTTAACGACTTGGAAATCGGAAATTTAAAGCAACACAATCAATTCACAATCACACACAAATAGACAGAATATTTAATATGGTTCACACTTATAAATAAGTGCTACGTCCACAACCAAAGTGGTCAACTTTGGATTTGAAAATCGTGTACTAAGTTTTTCCACTAGATATTTTTACAAACTAAATCACTAATGGATAGTGTACAAAAATTTTGTTGACCAAGTGTTTGTGTGGGAGAATTGATATCAATAAGATACAATTCTCGTGAGCTATGAAGAGCTAGGTGTTGCAATCAATGAAGAGCTTTAATGGACTGATCGTCTTAGTGTGAAGCTCTTCAAAGAAGAATGTACAGATAGGACGTTTAAGCTTTAATGCACTTGAAGAAGATGAAGAAGATTCAGAGTTGTAGTTGTTGAAGTGTTTTGAATGCTGCCATGAAGTCTCCTTTTATATGCAGGGAGGACCTTGGAGCCGTTGGAGATCTTCATGAGTTGCTCAATTTGAATTTAAGAGCATTCAATGCTCTAATGGTGTTAAGCAACGATAGGCGGTTAAGTTACGATCTGTCTCCGACACTTTGCCAAAAATAGGTAGGCTGTGTTTGCGGGCGGAATGTCCTTTTCGAGTTGTATGCCAAGAATGGAAAGCTTCATTGAATGCGTTTTGCGGGTTAACGTTGCATTGAAGTCAACGAAAGCTTCAAATCAGGACATGTCTTCGGCAGTTCTATATCGGACGATCTTGGGGTCTTCAACTTAGCTGATGAGGCTTGGCTTAGATGAACTTGTCCGATATCTTGAAGGACTCTGCTGATGCACACTTCGGCAGATGCATAGAGGATGGCCGATATCCTTACAGGCTATCTTCTTCAAGGTAATTTACAAATAGCAACCCTAAGCTATTCAAGCTATGCCTAAGTACAAGTTGCCACACTAACAGACACGCAGGCCCATTAGTCACCTTGTCTTAGACTTAGGTTATGGATTCAAGCAAATCTAGGCTAAAATACAACAATCTCCTCCTATTTGCTTGAGTCCATGACCCTACGAATACAATATCAGCAGACCATGTTCAAGTCTAGTAATAACATGCTTGTACGATTGATATATTAAATAAGCATGCCCTAGATGAACTTACACAAAGGTCATTGTATTCAAGAATTACAAAGTGTTTACAAACAGGAAATTAAGCATCAGACACTAGTAATGAAGCTGAATTTAAAGACATGCAGATAGGCAGAATGGGCAATATAGGACATGTCTTTAAACCAGTGGTTTAAATTTCATGCAATCACATAATAAGCAGTTCATAATAAAACATGAAAGTTTTAAAACATAGACATTGTTAATTAAACAAGAAGTTTAATTACAAGGTTTTTGCAAAAGATTATACATAAAGAGTTTATCGGCCAGTTCTAGAGGATGATCGCGATGAAGTATGACCTTTGCCTTTGCCTGATGATTGCCCATGACCTCTTGCCCATTTAGAGTCAACAGCAGCCTTAAGTCTTGCAATTTCTTCGTTTGCTGCTGCTAGCTCTTCTTTAGTGTCTGCCAATTCAGAGGAGAGCTCTTTGTTCTTCTGCTTCAGCAGAGCATTATGCTCAATGAGCTTAGTCTGCTTATCATTGTTGAGTCTAGCTATCTCCTCCTTCATGGACGCAAGCGAGGTATCAATGAACCCGAGGCGGTCCTCAGTATGTTTGCGCTCCTTGCGATAGAAAGCTAAGTGCTTGGAGGTAAGATTGCGCGTCGCTCGAACAGAGGAGTGAACAGAGCGATTTGCATGGCGTTGAGACTGAAGCACAAGCTTGTAGCCAGCTTCAACCATGTCGACGATCTGCATCATTTTGTGGCGAGATTGTCCCAATTTGTCTTGAAGATGGCGGAGAGGTCGAGGAGGAAGATTTGAGATCGGGCGCTAGCGTTTGGTGGCGAGAGATTGAGCGGCGAGCATCAAAGCGGCTTTGGCACCCTTAGAGATTTCCATGACTTGTGGCATGCGGTCGGCTGCACATGGGTGATGTGAGGCGATCGCGAGAGGCGGTGCGGGGCCTTGGTCGGGTCAACAGAGATGACCTCAAAATCTTTCAAAAATTTATGTACGGCCTCGGCGGGATAGGTATCGAGCAGTCGGGATGACTCGGCTGGAGGAGATGATGGACTGGCGAGGGGAAGAATGGTGGCGGCTTGGGTAGGGGAGGGTGGAGGATGGGTGGTGGAAGACAGGGGAGTGGAGGAGGATGGAGAATGGGTGGAGGAGGAAATGGTAACATAGGCGGTAGAGGGTGAAGGAAGGCTAGGGAAAACGCGAGGAACGAGGAAGAGCCTTTCTATGTAGATGACATAGGAAAGGGGGTGAATGAAAAAGGGAGGAGAAAGAAAGGGGAAAGGCTAGGAGAATGGAAGAGAATAGGGATGAGAGGGTTGAAGCCAAGGTAAGTGGTGACTACATCAATGAAGTTATAGACCACGGGGTGAAGAAGGATGGAAGGATGGCGAGATAAGAGTGAAGAGGCGGAGGTTTAGGCGGAGAAAGGAAGGTAGAGATGGGTGATTCTATGGGGAGAGGAAGGCCTAGGTCCTTGTGAATGGTAACCCATTGGTTGAAGATCATAAGATCTTGAACCGGCGAGTTATGTGAGAAAAAGAGTTGGGACCGGGGCGGGAGGAAGGGGGTCATAGAAGGCACCCCACTTAAAGATAATTTCACTGCGGACATAGGCAGGAAATCTCTTAGGGTAGTCAAGGGAAGAGAGGTAGGGGTCGAGAATCGCGGGGTTGGGTTTAGGCCCTTTGTCTACGGGACGACCTGCACCTCGGGGTGTAGGTGGTTATAGGGGTTGGTTTTGAGGCGTTTGGGAGTAGGCGGGTCGGAAGAGGGAGAGATAGGGCGTTTGGAGGATGGTGGTTGAGAGGTGATGGCGGGTGAGATAGATGGCTCTTGTGTGGTGGTTGTTTGGATGGGAGCGAGTGAGGAGGTGAGGAAGTAGGTGAGGTGGTAGTGGTAGTAGGCGGAGGTGGTGAAGGTGGAGGAGAAGTGGTTTCATCGGCGGTTCCACAAAATGTACCTTCTTCTTTGCACTCTTTTTAAAACGTTTGCCATGTTTGGACTTGGCGGGAGTAGAGGAGGCGAAGTTGGTGATTGAGATGTTGTGGTGGGAGCTATTTGGTGAAACGATGGAGAAAGCGTGGTGTGGAAGCTTGGTGCGGACACGGTGTGGAAGAAGAGGTGGATGAGACCTTAGGAAGGCCAAATGATTCGTGCGTGGGTAGGAGGGTTTGTTTAGGTTTTGGTTTGGAGGATTGGGAGGTAGTTTTAGAGGGTTTGGAGAGGTCATTGGTTTGAAGGTTGATGTGTCCTTCTCAGCGGTGCCTTTGAAGCGAGCTTCTGGATTGCTTAAGTTTTGGAGTGAGAGGGAGAGTGTTTGGGCTTTTTGGTAGGGGCTCAGCGGGCTCATAGGGATCGTGGTCTAGTCTGCGAGGTCAAAGTGCTCGGCGGCTACTTAGGAATATGCTGTAAATCAGGTGATATATATGTATGCATATTCCAACACGGTGATTTGCTTGTTCCCATTACAACGCATGTTTCACAAGTGGCTAAAGTGCGTCTTAGGTTAGTGTGGCGGCTTGTTGAAACAATGCATAGGTCATTAGACTAGGAAGTCTTTGTACATATCCGAGTCTTTGTCCTACCGAATGATGACAAACCTTCATATGAATCAAGCTCTTCAAATTGCCGGCGACGTGACTATCGGCGGATGTCTCACTAGCGACATTTCCCTTCGGCTATATTGCCTAAATAGCCATCTCTACATCAGCGGTTCTATATCGGCGAGACTCTCGTATCCGCCAAAGCACTTCATCGAACAAGCTGCGAGAAGCTATTTATTCAAGAGGAACATCGTGACCATCGGCGGTTTCTACATCGGCGGTTCTATAATGGCGGATCTCGAGAATCGGCCAAATCCTCATCGAACAAGCTGAAAGCGTAAGATCACGAGATACATCGGTCGTTACTCAATGCACTTCAAGCCAAAATAGATCCGTTACAAGATCTGTGTGACAAATCCAAGATACGCATCGATGTCTGCACCTTCACGTTTATCCAATAGACATTTCCTCTTCTGAACAGTGTTCGCGGTCTTCAAAGCTTCATTTCCAGAAAAGGCCAAGCACAGGACGCTGTACTCCAGTCAAAGCAATGATACGTCCACATCAATCAACTGCATCCAGGCTAAGCTCGACACGTCCAACTATGTCCGGCTGTGTCCCGGATCATCTTCAAGACTCAAACCTAGCGAAGGTCTTTGCCCAACAAATCCAAAAATGTACTCTGCTGCATTATGAGATTCAGATCACCAACGGGCATAAACCTATTCAATACACCAACGGTCACCTCTTCTTCTCCAGCTATATAAGAAGACTCTCATCCTCATTTCTAAAGAGCACACAAAAAAAGCATAACAGTATAAGAGCACAAGTGAGAGTACAATCACTAGAACACTCAAACTGTGTATGCTTATGCTTGAGAAAGGTTGTGGTATTGATCTTCATTTCTTCAATCCAGAACCACTCCTTCAGAGTGAGAAATCACAAGTGTAAGAACAAACACTTTGTGAGAGAGAGAGAAGAAAATCCAAAAGGCGAGAAGCTGCGCTTGATCAACAACCTTGTTGTTGATTTGAGTTCTTCTTCCTTCGAAGAACTCGGTCTCTTCGATGGCCTCAACTCCATCATTCGATAAAGAGACCAAGTATCTTACGGATCGTTGAAGTCGAGATCAAGCTTGAAGATGTCCGATGAAGAGCGAGAACTTACATGTCAGTTGCATTCATATCGGCGGACTTATACTACATTATAAGGTGTGCCGATTGTGCAATAAGGTGTCATCATTGTTGGTCGAGTGCTTAGCACTCGGTTGTTCAAATACTTGCTATTTGAACAACTCCTAATATTCTCTTCTCACAACAAATATATCGAGTTGAAACTACGGGAAGATGTCTTAATAAATATTAAGTACATCTTCTAATGTATTCGATATATTTGATTTCGCTTTCTTCATTTCTCCTTCTTTTTCCTAAGGAGATTGCTAGGTTAGAGAGTCTAGGTTGATGTACTAAGCATGTTTGCCTTTGAGCAAACCTCTGCTGAATTTTAATATAATATATATATGTTACATTCAGCCTTGATTTCTCTTTCTTGTATAATTTGCTTTATCATGTGCAATCTGTTTAAGGAAAGTAAATGATGCATCTAATACTGATTATAGTCAAGCTGTCAAGTTCTCTTTCATATCAAATCTTACTGATTACTTTAATCTAAATTGTTAAACTTATCTTTGTTTATTCTTTTGCTCAAACCTATTTCCATCGGCTAAGTTCAACATATATCTTCCAATGCATGTTTCATATCTGCGATTGAATGTCCATGATCTACATCTGCGATCTAGGATGTCCTATGTTTCTAACTTCGGCTAAGCGATTACGATAAGGAAGATGATAAGCTTGTATTAATCATTTCATCTACTCCTCAATTTTTAAATGTTAAAAATTGGATGAAATTTTATTACATACGGTATAGGCTATTCACCCCCCTAGCCTATACGAGCAACCCTCGGACCTAACAATTGGTATCAGACCCAGTACTCTGAAAACCTAATTTCAGGCTTAATAACCTGGGAGTTTAGACCTGCCGCTCCAGATTAG
Organism: Platycodon grandiflorus; assembly: GCA_016624345.1. Lineage (NCBI taxonomy): Eukaryota > Viridiplantae > Streptophyta > Magnoliopsida > Asterales > Campanulaceae > Platycodon > Platycodon grandiflorus. The sequence goes on from CM028363.1 coordinate 31,720,822, forward strand.
ATGCATAGTCAAAAGGAGTCTTTTCAAAATCTTTTATCCACAAAAACCTTTTGATGAGAATCACGAAAGCCTTTTGAAAACCATCTTCAAATCAAAATAAATTTTGTTTTCAAAAACATGTGAGAAAGAGTATTGTGATGACAATGTGTTCACTATAAGAAAATTTATCATATATCGAATTACATTGATATTGTGAAGAGAAGTATTATAGTGGAAGTTGACTTGCTAAGGATTATGCATGTTTCATAAATCTGTTCTTAAATCTTGGTATCTTCTTTGGCAAATGGGTTAAACTCATATTTGATAGATGAATTACTTAGAATCCCTTCCAAAAACATGCTCTCTTGACATAAGGCTAACGATTGTTCCAATCCAACACCTTCTCAAGAAAACTTTTTATAAAAGTTTAGAGCGAGGAAATAAGAAGAGTTTCAAAGGAAATTCAAAGGAAATCAAAGATATGTCATCTTCAAAATCCGAGATTGTAAGTTCTTGGCCTAAGGACATCAATGATGAATTTGTCTTCCTTCAATGAAAAGCCTCGGAGAGCAAGAATACACTCAAGGAACCTATGCTCGTATTAGACTGGTGCTTCAACGACTATGAGCGACGCGTTCAAAGAGTCTAATGAGGAAGTAACCCGACTCTAATTTCTTAACACTTTGGGTTACACTTATAAGCGTATTTTGAATAATTATTCTTTTGTCATGCTTATTAAGTCTCATTTGTATTATTGGATTACTAGAGCTATCTTTAGCTCATAAATGTTGCTAATTTTCTCTATGAGTACTTTGGCGGGAACTCATATGACGAAAAGGTCAATCATGCAACATCTCTCTCCATCGGCGAGATAGTAACATGGCTGGCGATTCATGAAGGCTAGCGATCACTCATGAGAATTCACTCATGTCCTTCACTCACTCAAGGTCAAAATCTTCACTGTGGACTTTACAACAATGAAGTGAAAAATCTGCGATAAGTCCAAAGGAGTTGATAAAGACCCTCTCTCATGCCTATACAAAACAGGTTAGCTATTTGCTTTCCAATGACTGTGCTCATGTCTGCGAACTAATATGCTCATACATATCATCGAGACAACAATGCATAATAACTGTCATCTTGCACTTTCATTAATATACATTGATTGTATGATTTGTTTTATGCAAATGGTTTTCAAAAACAAATCGGCATTTTTCCTATCATTGGTTTCAAATGTTTTTAAAACCCCATAGTTGGTGAATTTCCACATCGCCAACCAACACTTCATAAGCTCGGTTGTATGTGCTGACTTATAGAAGTAAAAACCCTTTAAAGACCTACTCTCTCAAGTCTATTAAAGGTGGAGGCACACTTTTCGAAGTTTGGTGCTTCGATTAAAGTTAAGACTATTTTCAAAATCTTGGAAAACGACAAGACAGTCAACATCAATCCTTACCAAGAATCTTGAGAATATCTAGACTTCACGACCTATCCACCAAGGCGTGATCGAAGGACAACTCAACGGTAATGCTTCATTATTGAGTATCCTTGATCTAACCTCCGTGAGTATAAGTAGAGCTCCTTCTTCATTCAAATCTCTACTATGACAAAACTCACAAAGCGCCTATAGATTACACTAGTTACAAATCGATGATTCAAAATCTCACAAATGTTACTAAATCCAAGTCCTAAGATTGGATCAAGACAATTCCTCAACAACTGGGTATGATTTCTTCATATTCATTCGAGTTGTTTCGATTTTATTTCGTTATTTCACAAGAGCTAATCTAAATTTCTCTCAATAATGTATCTCAAAACATTCGTGAAAAACATTTTCTAAAAATCCTTTCTTATTCACGGTTACCAAGCATGAGAGAAATTGCATCAAGTCTTGTGTATCGAAATCATTAATTATGGTTCCACGTCTTGTTGAGAAAACAATTGATAAAAAGATCTTCTTTTGTCTCGTCAGATAATCATAGAAGTTTGCCATCAAGCATGATTTATATGCTGCAAACCATGATTGTCGAGAACACTTAAGAACTCTTTTAGTCAATTAGTTTTAAAGGTAAGATAGAAAACCATCAATTAATGCCGCAAAAGTGATTTCATTCTCTCTTCTAACTTTTAGCTATCAATCTCATTGATACTCTAAAATGTCTGAGATGAATCACTGGGAAAATCAATTAGCACATACTCATTCCACTTTTGGAAGTCGCTTGCATACTTGAACTTCACGAAAAGATCCCGAAAGAAATGTCAAATGTTTGGAAAACATTTGATATATTGCCATGTGCAACAAGTCTTACGGTTATATGTAGGTATGCCGACCATCACCTCAAAGATGGCCGATGCGAGATAATTCGGTTCGCTGAATTAAGTAGCTAATATGGAATTGATGAGGATGACGGCTAATAGTCACCACCAATCCCTCGTCTATCAAAGGGGATTCATGGTCAAAACGCACATCCTCGGTGGCCATCACTCTTCGGTGCTCTCATAATGACCCGAAGAAGTGAAGATGTTACGCCTCCCGAGAGTTGGAGGAAATCAAAAGGGAACACGGCCATCTTCCTATCATCCAACTCCTTCTAAATCCTTGACCGATGACTCTTCATCTAATGTCTAGGATTAGGACCTATAGGACACAAATTTGTAACATGTATCTCTTTACGTAAATTGAATCATTATGTATCTTTCTCATGTAATCTGGTTCGTCAAAAATCCAGTTGTATTGTTCTTGTAATCAGCTGATCCTTGCAACACACCGTGTAAAACTACTTGGATTATTGAATACAAGCTCTGCAACTTCTACTCATGCTTATCTACTTGTATGCATTCCTTTGATAGCATGAACTAATGTGTTAAGTGTGTTGATCAAACCTATCATTCTTTATTATCTCCATTTTACTCTGGTGATTAAAAGAATTGCTCTTAATGAAATGGTCACTCTACCGAGACACAAACTCTGCTGACATCCCATCAGCAAACCATTCTTGAACAATCTGCTACATCAAGTTATGGTCTTCTACTACTGCTTAACTTTCATCCTTAGACTCCATGATAATTGCCTTTCAGAATTTAATCTTTTCACAATGAGTAAATTCAAGTTCTGCCAAAACCTCTAGTCTCTTAACAAATAGGCAGACTGCAGTATTCATGACCTTCATGTCAACCTATCAAGGAATCTGCTATTACTCAATCTCTATCCTTCATGATTAAAAGGTCAAGATTTTCAGTAAATCTGCTTTGAACAACGGTGTCTGCTAAATCGAACCTTTCAAGACAATACAACAGCACTTTGTGTTCTTAGTAATGACAACTACTAAATCTTGTGTACCCTATGAGATTGAAGTTATAAAGGCTTGATTAGTTGTTTCCATTAAAATGGCTCAACAGCTAATTGGTTTACAGATTAAATTCAAAACATTCTGTTAAATCTTATCATGTGGTTCTTAGTCTAAAAGGATGTTGTTAAAAATCTCTAGTAACTCGACCTATCCTCAAGATAGTCAGACATTCAAGAATTCTTGGGAAGACTAATATTTTCAAATATTAAGTCCTTCCTCAGGAGTGAACAGCCGATATGACCCCTGCTGTATATAGGCTACGTCTCACTCTCTTCAGATCAATTCTAGTCTGCAGATCTATTCTTTTGACGTAAATGACCTAGATCTGTTGGATAGAAAGAAGAACGGACATCACTTCAGGTACACATTTAATATCTCACTTACTTGATCTATTTAATATTCTTACTAAGCTTTATTAATCTTAAATAGATTGATGTCCATTATAAATAGAGTCTATTCAATTGGTATCAGCTGTCTTTACCTTAGCTGATATTAATAACACTACCAATAATAGACATAACAATTAATATCAGCAGTTCCTACTTTAGCAAATATCCAATACAACCTGCTGATAGTGTCTTCATTCATTAAAAGACTCATCAAATCTCTCAAAATTGGTATCAAACTTCAAGATTGGTATCAGATAATCTTAAGACACATTCATCTAAAACCTTCCACATATGTGTCATGTACAACTGTGCCATATGGCTTGGACAAGTTATTTTGTCCCCAATTCGTCCTTAAACAACCAATGCTGTTCTATTTTTGATTAATTTACTCAAACAATTCGCTTGAAGTAAAATAACAGCTCATATTGTTTCTAGAAGCAGTTGTACCCATTAATATCACAATAAAGGCAATCAAATTAATCGGTCACAATTAATTTTTAAACCTCTTGTTTGAAAATAATATTAATATAAATATCTTCTAGGCCTATGTACTAGCCATAATTACACTAAGCATGATGACATAATCCCAAATCAGACTATCATTACTATGTCATTAAATGCACTCACTTCTTTAAGCCCCCAAAATGTCTTTTCCCATTCCTCTAATCAAGAAACCCTTTCATCTTCTCAAAAATTCAAAAAGTGGTATAAAATTGGTATCAGTCTCCAAAAACAGCAAACTGACTTCTGCGTACCTCAAAATTTCTCCACAAATAGAGTCATTTGCAAAATGTGTTCACCAAATCGCGTCCTCCTCATCGACCCATTTCCCACCGAATGGCGTCATCGTATGATGGTCCTTCTTGCCACTCCTCTTCCTCCAGTAATTCAACGACCTCGTCGAATATCTCGTCGTGTAAGGAATCGCCTTCGAGATCCCAGAAACGATGTCTCCAATTTCATCCCTTGGACTCCCACAAGAGACAATACGCTACTCACTGCTCCCATCGCCTCAAATGCTCACCTCGAGCAACCCTCATCTCGGGAGGAGCTTCACCGGCAAACGCCAATTGCGTCAAATCCCGGTCAATGTTCCCTTCGATTAGAATCGCAGACCTTCATCCTCTAACTCTACTTCATTAGGATGACTAGCTAGGTCTGTTTTATCAATCTAATTTTCTTTTGCTTTATTATGATAAATATGTAATGTGTTTAGTCTTGTGTACATCTGCTTGTCTATATTTGACATTTTCTTTTGAGTTAAATATTCAAAATTTGTCTGGTACATACTCGTTCATGCCTGCGGTTTACTTTCTTGATGAACTTCAATACCTCGTAGGCGAGACCTTACATCTCATATTTTAGATGTATATCTCATGCATCCAACAAAAGTCAACATAAGACTCAACCATACTTGCTGTTTCGACTTGATATACCTTAAGGAGGAGACTATTTTGAATGATTTACTACTCACCAATTGGTATCACTAATTAAACGACTTACCCTATTTGATACTCCTATTACAAAATAAAGCTTGTCCATTTACATTCTTGTAAAATCTTCTTACAAGCAATGGAAACACAATTCCTAACCTCGATATCCTATTATGTATGTCTCATACATGAAAATTGTGTATCATAAGCTATCGCACACTAAGAGTCGTAAATATGACAAGTAACTGTATTTACTCGATACGGTCTATATTCTCTAGAATTACATCCACAAATCACTTCGGCATTTCTAAAAGACGACATTTAACAAGATCAAACTTCCTTCCCTCTACTGTCAAAATTCATACCTTATGAATTACCATAAGCATATTCTCTCTCATATTTAGTTTCTAATACTCCATAATTCAATTGATAACTATCAATCTATCTTTAACTTGTGGCCATTAAGGAGGAGAGATTGTGAAGTAGTAATGGCCCCAAGTAATTGTGAAGTAGTAATAACCCCAACTAGTAAGGAGGAGAAAACTAGTAAGGAGGAAAGAAGGAGAGGTTGTGAAAATTGCAAAATAATCAATGAACCATTAAGGAGGAGAGATTAATAAGGAAGTGGTAATGGCCCCAAGTGATTATGAAGGAAGTGAGGCCTTAAGAAATTATAGTAGGATTAACACTATTGAGAACAATAGTCATTAAGGAGGAGAGATTGTGAAGTTGTAATGCCCTTAGAAAGTGTGAAATATTAAGGAGAAGAGATAAACAAATATTAAGGAGGAGAGATAGACAACTTGTAGAATTTGTAAGATTGTGTATCTACCCATGAAAATACTATATGACTATTATAATACGCTGACTAGATGAAGATGCTTAATCAATTCGATTAAGAACTAGATAACAAGTTACTTATACTTTCTACTTCTTGCTTGAGCAACATTCTTCAGATCATCCGATGCAAGAAACACACTCTTAAGGCAATATTATCATTTGCCTAACAATCATTTCGATTATTGCTTCGTATTTGTTCTTTCATTTATTGAGTCGTAAATACTTAGCAATAGGTGACTATACATACGCTATCGCTTGTAAGTTCAACCTAGGGCATGCCTTGATATAAAATGAATATTCGGTAGTGGCATGTTATTACTAAGGATTGAACAAGCGCTTTATAGAGCTATATGTATAAGTCAATTGTAGTAATGGTCCCAAGCAAATAGGAGGAGATTGTTAGGAATATGCACGTAAATCATGATATATATGTATGCATATTCCAACACGGTGATTTGCTTGTTCCCATTACAACGCATGTTTCACAAGTGGCTAAAGGGTGCGTCCGGTTAGTGTGGCGGCTTGTTGAAACAATGCATAGGTCATTAGACTAGGAAGTCTTTGTACATATCCGAGTCTTTGTCCTACCGAATGATGACAAACCTTCATATGAATCAAGCTCTTCAAATTGCCGGTGACGTGACTATCGGCGGATGTCTCACTAGAGACATTTCCCTTCGGCTATGACGCCTAAATAGCCATCTCTACATCGCGGTTCTATATCGGACTCTCGTATCCGCCAAAGCACTTCATCGAACAAGCTGCGAGAAGCTATTTATTCAAGAGGAACATCGTGACCATCGGCGGTTTCTACATCGGCGGTTCTATAATGGCGGATCTCGAATCGGCCAAATCCTCATCGAACAAGCGAGAAAGCGTAAGATCACGAGATACATCGGTCGTTACTCAATGCACTTCAAGCCAAAATAGATCCGTTACAAGATCGTGTGACAAATCCAAGATACGCATCGATGTCTGCACCTTCACGTTTATCCAATAGACATTTCCTCTTCGAACAGTGTTCGCGGTCTTCAAAGCTTCATTTCGAAAAGGCCAAGCACGGGGCCGCACTCCGGTCAAAGCAATGATACGTCCACATCAATCAAGCGCATCCAGGCTAAGCTCGACACGTCCAACTATGTCCGGCTGTGTCCCGGATCATCTTCAAGACTCAAACCTAGCGAAGGTCTTTGCCCAACAAATCCAAAATGTACTCTGCTGCATTATGAGATTCGATCACCAACGGGCATAAACCTATTCAATACACCAACGGTCACCTCTTCTTCTCCGGCTATATAAGAAGACTCTCATCCTCATTTCTAAAGAGCACACAAAAGCATAAGAGCACAAGAGTACAATCACTAGAACACTGTGTATGCTTATGCTTGAGAAAGGTTGTGGTATTGATCTTCATTTCTTCAATCCGAACCACTCCTTGAGTGAGAAATCACAAGTGTAAGAACAAACACTTTGTGAGAGAGAGAAGAAAATCCAAAAGGCGAGAAGCTCGCTTGATCAACAACCTTGTTGTTGATTTGAGTTCTTCTTCCTTCGAAGAACTCGGTCTCTTCGATGGCCTCAACTCCATCATTCAAGAAAGAGACCAAGTATCTTACGGATCGTTGAAGTCGAGATCAAGCTTGAAGATGTCCGATGAAGAGCGGAACTTACATGTCAGATTGCATTCATATCGGACTTATACTACATTATAAGCTTGATTGTGCAATAAGGTGTCATCATTGTTGGTCGAGTGCTTAGCACTCGGTTGTTCAAATACTTGCTATTTGAACAACTCCTAATATTCTCTTCTCACAACAAATATATCGAGTTGAAACTACGGGAAGATGTCTTAATAAATATTAAGTACATCTTCTAATGTATTTTCGATATATTTGATTTCGCTTTCTTCATTTCTCCTTCTTTTTCCTAAGGAGATTGCTAGGTTAGAGAGTCTAGGTTGATGTACTAAGCATGTTTGCCCTGGAGCAAACCTCTGCTGAATTTTAATATAATATATATATGTTACATTCAGCCTTGATTTCTCTTTCTTGTATAATTTGCTTTATCATGTGCAATCTGTTTAAGGAAAGTAAATGATGCATCTAATACAGATTATAGTCAGCTGTCAAGTTCTCTTTCATATCAAATCTTTACATTACTTTAATCTAAATTGTTAAACTTATCTTTGTTTATTCTTCATTGCTCAAACCTATTTCCATCAGCTAAGTTCAACATATATCTTCCAACTGCATGTTTCATATCTGCTGATTCAGAATGTCCATGATCTACATCTGCTGATCTAGGATGTCCTATGTTTCTAACTTCGGCTAAGCAGTTACGATAAGGAAGATGATAAGCTTGTATTAATCATTTCATCTACTCCTCAATTTTTAAATGTTAAAAATTGGATGAAATTTTTATTACATACAGTATAGGCTATTCACCCCCCCCTCTAGCCTATACACTGAGCAACCCTCGGACCTAACAAGCTCAGCCCCAATAGGTGTAGGCTCCTCCTCCTCAGCAGGTAACCCGGCAGCAGTGTAGGATACCTTCCTCTTACCCTTGCTGGCTTGGGTAGAGGGCCACCAGACGGCGGGAGCGGCAGCGGTGGCGTGCAGCGGCGTTGGTTGTCCTTTTGGTCATATCATCCCGATAGCGGGTGATGTTGTTGACCGTGAAGACATAGGTGTTAGACACCTTGATGAGGTCGTCATTAACGACTAACTCATCAATCTCCTCATAACGCCGGAGGATGACATTTATAACCCTTACAAAGGGCCTCTTCATGGAAGGGTGAGCTTGGACTTCAGCAACGCTCTGGGATAGCATTGAGAAGATGATCTTCGCCCAGTTGAGTTGCTTGCGAAGGACCACAGCTTTGGTCCACATCAGCTGCTGGGAGGTGAAGATGTCCCTCGAGCCATTTTTGAACAAAATGCTCTTGTCGAGCAGATGGCTGATATGATAGGGGTTCTCTGGGAAGAGGTTCCTAGACATCTCGGAAAACCTCTCTGGTTGGGCAGACCCCCTCATCATCTCCCAGGCAAGTGCCGATTCGGCATCGGTCAAGTCCAATTTGCCTTCAACAGGCAGTCCAAGGATTTCTCCAATATCCTTATAGGTCAACTTGATGTAGTGGCCTCGGATGTAGCCCTTGATGTAGCTTAAGTTGACTGGCTCATTGGCATTAGCTGGAGGAGGAGGCAGGATCATCCTTGTGTAGAACTCCTCAGCTAGAAAATTGCTGTAATGGGAGTCATGGAGCTGGAACAGGGGAAGAAGTCCACATTCAGCCAAGTCTTTGAGCAGGACATCACCAGCAGATGTGCTAATGATAGAGTCTCTGTCGATTGTCATCCCAGGGTGATAACTTGACCTGGGAAGGGTCCTTATAGGGAGCTCAGCAGCCTTTGCAGCCCTGGTTGGCTGAGCAGAGGCGGAGGATGAAGTAGTGGCAGCAGTCTTTGATTTAGTCTTTCCCTACACAATCGGCAAATGTGAGAACAGCATATATAGAAATCGGCAGATATGCAACAAACAGCAGATAATCATGCAATCAGCAGATATTAACATAAACAGGTACTGTTCAGATCAAAACCCAAAATATAGACAATTTGAAACATAATATAAGAACAGTTCATCATCTGGGTTTTGAAATATCTACTGAGTTTGTCAGTTTCAAGCAAACAAACTGATATAAACTGAAAACATAGTATCACAGGAATCTCTACAACACCTTTTACACCAAAGAAGCATGATTCAAGCAACAATCGCAAGATAGCACAGTTCATCAATGGCGGACAGTTTTGAAAACTCAAATTAGGTCAAAACAAGACCGTAAAACTGGAGTTAAATGAATCAAGAAGATGTAGAAATCCTTACCATTGATGATTTTAAGTTTAGAGACTTGAGATTTTGGAGTTTTGAGAAGATTTGAGTGGATTACGATTGGAAGCTTGAAAGGTTTTTGAAAGTTTAAAATGGCGGTTGTTGAGAATTGTGAAGAGTCATGTACATTTTGCCCTTTTATACCTCGACAGGCCAATAAATGATATTTGATAAAATTTGGAATCCGCATTTATGACTTGTGAGTTCGTACGTATGGCGCCCTTAAGTTCTGCCTATATTATCTGAGTCCGCCTATTTTATCGAAGACCGATATGGAGATAGTTACTTACTCAAGGTTGTCTATAAACCGACTTAAGAATCTCGGCCGAATAGCAATTGACAAATCTCATAGGCAATTCTATATAGGCTTTATAAAATGACTTTAAGGAATTTGCAAGAAAGGTTAAGGATTGAGGTCAAGCATACCAAGCTCTCCTCTTAAATAAGCAAACCTGGTTGAATCAAGTGGTTTTGTGAAGATGTCGCTACCCGATTCTCGGCACATATTGCATGCCGATGTTACCTTTTTCAACATGGTCTTTAAGAAAGTGATATCTCACATCAATGTGCTTTGTTTTGGAGTGCATGACAGATTTTGAGCGAGATTGCGATGTGTTGTCGCACATTATAGGACAATCATCGCTTTGATCTCATAGTCAACTAGTTGTTTGATCCACAAGCAATTGTGAGCAGCACTACCGCAGCCTATGTATTCTCGGTTGTTGAAGTTGAAACAGAGGTTGCTTCTCCGGCCCATGAGACAAGTCTATTTCCTAAGAATTGACATGTCCCACTTGTGCTTTTCTGTCAACTTTACATGCAGCAAAATCGGCATCGAATAGCCTATAAGATTAAAAGATGAATCTCTAGGATACCATATTCCCAAATTGGGAGTATCTATCGATATCGATGATTCTTTTGACCGCTTGTAGGTGAGACTCCTTTGGATCAGCTTGAAATCTAGCACAAACACAAACAAAGAAACATGATATCGTGCCTACTAGCAGCTAAGTATAAAAGTGAACCAATCATGCCTCAGAGAGTCATGTCCACTTTCTTGCCCTTCTCATCTTTGTCAAGATGGCGCTTAGTAGCCATAGGAGTGAAGTCGTTTGCATTCTCAAGACCAAATTTCTTGATAACATCCTTTGCATATTTGGCTTGATTGATGAAGATACCATTTGAACTTTGTTGAATTTGAAGACCAAGGAAAAATTGAGCTCTCCCATCATGCTCATCTCAAATTTACTCGCATAAGCTTTTCAAACCTTTTGCAAAGATTTTCATTAGTAGAACCAAAGATAATATCATCAACATAAATTTGAACAAGTAAGGAATGACCTTTATGCTTCATAATGAAAAGAGTAGTGTCAATTTGACCTCTTACAAAGCCTTGAGATGTCAAGAACTTTGAAAGGGTCTCATACCGTGCTCTTGGAGCTTGTTTAAGTCCATAAAGGGCTTTCCTCGGCTTGTAGACATCTTCTCTCCTTGAACAGTCTATGAACCCGGTGGTTGCTCAACATAGACTTCTTCTTGAAGTTCTCCATTCGAAATGCACTCTTTACATCCATTTGATAAACTTTGAAGTCTTTGTAAGAGGCATAGGCCAAGAATAATCGATAGCTTCTAATCTTGCAACAGAGCAAATGTCTCATCATAGTCAATACCCTCCTCCCGTCTATATCCTTGGGCTACCGCCTTGCCTTGTTTCTTGTAATATTGCCGTTTTCATCCATTTTGTTTCGAAAACCCACTTTGTGCCAATAACGCTTGTCCTTTAGGCCTAGGGACCAAGTGACCGACTTGGCATCCGTCAAATTGGTTTAGCTCTTCTTGCATAGCTTCCACCCACTTGGATCTTCCGAGCTTCATCAATCTTTTGGGTTCAATGTTAGATACAAATGCAGAGAATACATGCATTCATTCCTTGAAGCTTGTCTAGTTTGAACGCCAGATTAAGATCTCCAATGATTTGAGTGATAGGATGATCTTTTACTTCCCTAACTTCGCAGTTGAACTTGTCCTATTGCATCGGCAGAGTTGGATTCTTGAGAAGTAGAAGTAATCAAGCTTGGTTTTCTAAAGGGTAGGTTAATTCCAAGGTAGGTTGTATGACTTCGGTGTGGAAGGCAAAGGGATTCGGGTTTTCGAGTGTTCATTTGTTGGTTCGTTTGAGGATTCTAACAAGTTGACTCTTGGAAGATCTTGTGAAGAAGGAGGATCGCAGATCTGGGACTTGGCCGCCTGCACTGCCTCATATTCATCGAATCATTAGTAACCTTAGGAGCCAAATGTGGCCCAATGAAATCAAATTCATCAAAAGAAACATGTACGATTCAACAACTCTAAGTGAAGTTTTATTGTAAACTCGTATGCTTTTGAAAACTTGGCATATCCTTAAAAATTCCTTCATCACTTTTGGATTCAAACTTACCTCTATGTTCTCTACCATTGTAAAGAACATAGCATTTACAACCAAATATTTTAAAGAATCCAATGTTGGGAGTTTCGCCTCTCCATATTTCATATGGAGTTTTGTTATGAAATTTGTTTATGATGGACCTGTGTGAAGCAGCAAAGTTCACGCTTCGCCCGTAAATACATAGGGCTTGGCTTCAAAGAATCATTGTCTTTCCTGCTTCAATGAGAGTTCTGTTCTTCCTTTCAAGAACTCCATTTTGTTGAGGTGTGCCAAGCAGAGAAATTGTGACCAATTCCATGGTCATCACAATATTTGGCTACACCATTGTTCTTGAACTCGTTCCATTGTTCGATCTCGACATCGAGATATCATCCACTTCGAGTCCGTAGTCTTCAAGAGTTCAAGAATGATGTCATATGCTTCATCTTTGGAGGACATCATCTCTACCCAAGTAAATCTTGAGTAATCATCAACTACCACAAGAGTATACTTGCCGCCACCAAGACTTGTAGTAGTTACAGTCCAAACAAATCCATGTGCAAGAGCCGTAGAGGTCCGGTTGTTGATAGGCAAGGCTTGCTTTTGAAAGAAGATTTGTGTAGTTTGCCTAGTTGACATGCTCTGAGACCGTGATTCATTGATATTTTAGGCAAACCAACAACTAGATTGTCTTTTGATAGCTTCTCCAGTATTTGAAATTGAGATGACTAAGCCTTTTATGCCACAACCACTGTTGTCGGTTGATGACCTAGCAACCAAGCATAGATTTGATTTTCTTCCAACAAAGATTTAGGTCAACAAAGATAGACATTCCCTTTTCGAATCCGTCAGATAGTTGAACATGTCTCATTGTCCTTTATGAGACATTGACTTGAGGAAAACCGACATGTTAGACCTTTATCACGAATTGTGATATGCTCGCAAGTGCTTTAAACCTTCAACTAGAGAGACTTTGTTGATGGAGAGATTGCCTCGATTATACTTCCATAACCAATGGTCTTCCCTTTGAGTTATCTCCAAATATGACCGAGGGACCCTTTGCTTCAACAATGCTTGAGAGAAGATTTGGATCACCCATCATATGCTTTGAGCATCCACTGTCTAGATACCATAGATCTTTCTCTTCTTCATTGACACCATAAAGCATTCTGAAATATAGACATTTAAGAATATGGTCCCCTTTTATTTTTGGGTCCTCAAGGTTAGCAACCTTTTGGGATCCACACTGTTTAACCTTTGGAGGAGTAAATCCTCTAGATTTAGGTGTGAATCTCGAAGGCATTCATGAATCTCATGACCATGGCATTTGCAAGAGCATTTGTGAAATCCTTCAACATGAGTAATGATTTCTTTTGAGGCTTCATCGCCTTTGGAATGACCTTTCGATAATTGGCCTATAGGACTTAGGCCGATAATGCCTTTTCTTGTTGATGTTAGGTTTACCATAGGTAGACCTCTTATCAAAAGATTTTGTATTTACAGCACATGTCCTTTAAGCTTTTTATCTGAATTCACTTCTTTTACCCTTTTATAGGCGTGTTGGGATCAGCCTTGCCTTTGACAAATTTAATAGGTTTGAGCCGAGAATTCCTAGACTTGCTATTAGTCATCCCTGTTTTCTTAGGGTGACTAATGGCGGTTTTAGTTGCTCGACTCCTATTAGCGAGTCATTACGCATTGCTTTCTTTGGACTTGTCTTTTGTGTTCTTGGGATAAACAAAAGGAACTTTGTTAAAGCCAAGTCCTTGCCTTTGGGAGACCGCTGGTCATAAGAAACTTCTACACCAATTCTTCAAAGAATCACTTCGATGTCTCATCCTTTTGAGAACTAGAAGAACTACCTACTTTGAACTCACTTTGGAAACCAATACCGCTTTGTCATCTAAAGTTTTCGGTTTGAGAGAATGGTATCAAAGTTTCCTTTAGAGTTATTCCAAGTATTGACAACCTTTGAAGGTCATCTTTCTCGAATTTATCTTCTTGATGTGTTCAAGTAGGAAGTCCACTTTTTCATCAAAGCTTTGTTCTCTTTTTGCAATTTGATACTTTCAACTTTTGTCTATCAAGATCTTTGATCTTAGACATCAAGGTTGATTTCTCGAGACAGCCTAGTTCATGCTTCTTGGCTAATTTCACATAGGCGCTTTGAATTTTGAAAATTCTTCCAAAGATGTCTTTGTTTGCTTTGATGAGCTCTCCCTTTGAAGGTTCATTAAGCTCATCATCATCATCACTCATCTTGTTGAAATGGTAGTGACCTCACCGAATCATGTGGTGACTCCCCGGCCATAAGGCATATGTTGGCTTCTTCAAAGAAAATCACAAGAGTCATCCTCATCGTGTCGTGTCACACCATGTAGGCGATTGCTTTCATCAATGTCTTCACCACCATCCCTTTTTGTTTTTGAAATTTAGTTTCGGACGTTTCTTATAAAATTCATATTTTGGCTTTGGACATTTAGAGGCAAAATGGCCTGGTTTCTACAGCTTAAAACAAACTAGCTCATTATCCTTTTGATGGTCTCGATTTATAAGGAGCGAATTTTTGGTTGAGCTTGTTTTATAAGGAACGGCAGCTTGTGAGAAGACCGCCTATGTGATGATGGTTTATTAAACCTTTTGAAACGTTGATATTTCTTTACAAACATAGCAAAGGCTTCGTCGAAAGAATATCATCATCTTCACCGGATGTAGAAGGTGTTTCATCGTTTTGAACAAGAAGGTTCAAGACATGGCGGTAAGGACAAGTTTTTAAAACTCTTTTCCATTTCTTGAGCTTGTTGGATTTCAAGCTCATAAACCGAAAGACTAGCATAAAGGTTTCTAAGAGTCAATTTGTTTAAATCTTTTGACTCTTTCATGGCGATGATTTTAACATGCCATAAACCGCCTAGTGCATTTAGAAATCTCATGTTTATTTCTTTCTTTTCATACTTCTTTCCTAAGGAATAGCAAGAGTTGACTACCTCATAGAATCTGTCATAGGCACTTCGCAGAGACTCTTTGGGATCCTTTTGAAGGAGTCAAACTTCGGATGCGGTATATAATTTGTTGTTCTTTGTCTCACCATCACCTTCAAGATATTCAAGGATGGCTTCCCACATCTCCTTTGCGTGTCCAGTTGATAATCTGCGATAAGTGCTTATATCAACACAGGTAATGATGTTGATGGCCTTTCCATCCGAGCATCATTCTTTCGTCTTCATCATCCCACTCTTCTTCTGGCTTTGGTACTTCGTGCAGCTTGGATCTACCGCGCCGGTGTATTAGGCTTCATTGGAATTCGGGTCCATCCGTGACACATTTCCACAAACGTTTATCAATTGAATTCATATGTCTTTTGACTTTATCTTTCCAGATGTCAAAGTGAACTTCATCCAAGACAGGACAATGGTTCACGTTTGAAGTTTCCAACATTTGGTGAGCAGCCATGATCTTTAATCTCTCAAGAGGTTAATCTAGGAAAAACAAGTTTTCAAAGAGTTAAGCTCTGATACCAATTGTTAGGTCCAAGGTTGCTCTATATAGGCTAGAAGGGGGGGTTGAATAGCCTATGTCCAATTTTTGAAATTGATTCAAAAATCTTACTTCACTAGGGTTTTAAAAATTTTGCGGGCGGAAGTCTTGTGAAGTAGGACAAGTTGAGAATGGGCGATCTTCACAGACAAGATCGTTAGCTTAACAGTTGGAAATCGGAAATTTAAAGCAACACAATCAATTCACAATCACACACAAATAGACAGAATATTTAATATGGTTCACACTTATAAATAAGTGCTACGTCCACAACCAAAGTGGTCAACTTTGGATTTGAAAATCGTGTACTAAGTTTTTCCACTAGATATTTTACAAACTAAATCTCTAATGGATTGTGTACAAAAATTTTGTTGACCAAGTGTTTGTGTGGGAGAATTGATATCAATAAGATACAATTCTCGTGAGCTATGAAAAGCTAGGTGTTGCAATCAATGAAGAGCTTTAATGGACTGATCGTCTTAGTGTGAAGCTCTTCAAAGAAGAATGTACAGATAGGACGTTTAAGCTTTAATGCACTTGAAGAAGATGAAGAAGATTCGAGTTGTAGTTGTTGAAGTTTTAATGCGCCATGAAGTCTCCTTTTATATGCGAGGGGACCTTGAGCCGTTGGAGATCTTCTGAGTTGCTAATTTGAATTTAAGAGCATTAATGCTCTAATGGTGTTGTTGAGCTCGATAGGCGCGCAAGTTGCGCCGTCTCCGACACTTTGCCAAAAATAGGTAGACTGTGTTGCGAGGAATGTCCTTTTCGAGTTGTATGCCAAGAATGGAAACCTTCATTGAATGCGTTTGCAGTTAACGTTGCATCGAAGTCAATGAAAGCTTCAAATCGGACATGTCTTCGGCATTCTATATCGGACGATCGGGTCTTCAACTTAGCCGATGAGGCTTGGCTTAGATGAACTTGTCCGATATCTTGAAGGACTCGCGATGCACACTTGGATGCATGAGGATGGCCGATATCCTTAGGCTATCTTCTTCAAGGTAATTTACAAATAGCAACCCTAAGCTATTCAAGCTATGCCTAAGTACAAGTTGCCACACTAATGTACACGCAGCCCATTAGTCACCTTGTCTTAGACTTAGGTTATGGATTCAAGCAAATCTAGGCTAAAATACAACAACAAGTTTAATTATAACAATAGTTTTTTTATTTAATAAATTTTTCTTGCTTTATTGATGTTGGATAATTTAAATTTTTCACCAAAATTGAAAAATATTGAAGAGCTTGTTATTTTGTGGAGCAGTAATAACGTTAATGTCTAATTTTTATCATGAAATTCATTATCAAATACTTATATATATTGGGGTAATGTTGTCAATTACCTTAATTTTATCTTTGCATTTCAAGTTATTTTGTTTCTTACCAAACAATATAATATAAAATTATACGACATTAGTAATCACATTCTTTATGCTACCAAACACATTTTAGGAATCATTTTCTCATCGATTTTTGTGGAATCTCATTACTAGTTATCGATTTCGCAGAATTGATTCCATTTCTGTGTACCAATCGAGGGCTAAATGTGATGTCTCAGATTCGATCCATTTTCACACCTTTCGGACAAAAAAAAAAAAAAATTTGGTGCTTTTTATATATTTTTGCATTTAATTACTTTCCAACTTGCTCTCCTAGGCTGCTACACTGTTTTCTTCTTTTTATTTTTTATTTTTTATCTCTATGCTTCTCCTTGTGAAAAAAAAAAAAAAAAATCCAATACAAGTGTAAAGCAGTTGTGATAATGTTGATGCAACTTGCAAGTACCAAAGCAAGAATTCAAGTTCGGGGAGAGTTGTTGGAACATTAACTTAAGATGATAAAGTACATGTAACGAATTAAATGAAGAAATTAATGAAGTTGTTGCAACAGAATCACTTTAATTGCCTTTGTTCACAACCTCATTTTTTACCAATAGACTTGATATCGCATGTCTCATTAATTATACTGCCGCATTAGTTAAGTGATGTACATCTATCTATCCATCATTTTCATAAGGAAACTTTTGAGGTGTGTGTGTGTTTGGCATATTGGTTTGGGCAAATTACACACATAGTCCTTGTACTTCTCGATTTTTTTGGGATTGGTCCTAATTTTACGCCAGCGGTCCTTAAACTCAATTTTTTGACACAATTGGTCCTTCCGTACGTTGCCGTCAGTTTTTTTCCATCAAGTGAAATCACGTGCATTTCACGTGATTTTTTCAAGGGTAAATTAGTCATTTACTTATAAATAGTACATGGACCATTTGTGAATTTCATTATTTATCTAGAAAAATATTTTCTCTCTCTTCTCCTTTCAATCTCAAATCCCTAATTGAGATTCATCATTCTCTCCTTCTTCTCTTTCCAATCTCAAATTGAGATTCGTTAGTTTCTCTCTCTCCCCTCAAATCTCAAATTAAGATTCACAATTTTTCTCTCTTCCCTCAAATCCTAATTTCTCTATTTCCCACAAATCTCATTTTCTCTCTCTTCCTTCAAATAGGCTCTTTCAGTAAAAGTTTGGTTGAGGAGTGAAAGAATCCCCAATTGCAGATTTTGACTAGGTGTGTGTGTATGAGAAAGAGAGAGAGAGTAGCGAAGGCGGAGGAGGTGACACTGATGGGGGTGGCGTTGGACAATTACAAACAGATGGAAAAAATCTAAACTGAGTTTGTATTTATTGGATGTAATTTTTGGATTTTATTGCTTAATTTGACATTGTTGGTGTAACACCTAGAAGAGAAGTTTTGAAGCTCTTGATAATTGCCGACACTACCGAATTAGCATCAACTAACTCTCCAGGCTATGCCAATAAGATCAAATTGATTGTGAAAGAGAAAAAGAGAGGGCGGATTCTGATTCTGAGTGTTTGTTCATGGTAGAGAGATCAACTTTGGTGGTACTGTTCCAAGTGGTGGCTCAGGGTGGCGTCGCGATGCTCAGGATGCCGTTGTCAAACGAAATACAAGAAGAGGAAAAAAATTAGTTTTTAAATGTAAGTTAAAAAAGAATTTTTTAAAAATAGTTTTTCTCACTTGCTAATCAAGATGCAAGAAAAAAGAATAAAACATAAAAAATTTCAAAAGAAAATAAAAATTTGTAATTATAAATTTGCTCAACAGGTGGTGGCAGACATGATTGATTGGCGGTGGTAGTTATGGTCGAATCCAAGTGAGAGGGGTTGGAAGGAGGAAGAACAGGGTGCAAAATTAGATTTAACTAATTATAACAATATCCTCATATTTAGTTTTAAAAAATATAAATATTAAGGATATTTTTGTCTATTCAAAGGAAAATATGCATGGACCATTTTACCCCTGGACAAACTCACATGAGACGCACGTGATATACACTTAACGGCTAAAAGTTAAAAGTATGGACGGAAGGACCAATTGCGTTTAATATAATAAGTACAAGGACAAAATTTTTCCAAAAATTAGTTTAGGGATGAATCCCAAAAAATCCAAAAAGTACAAGGATCATTTGTGTAGTTTGTCCTATTGGTTTTGATGATGATTTTTTAGTTTTTAAAATTTCATTTTGTAATGATTTTAAAAGCAGTAAGAAAAGAGATGGAGAGAAGCTAGTTGGGTTAGAAAGATAAAAAGTCGAAAGTCAGGTTTTTAAGGGGTAGTCCAGTGGTAGAGTTGAGATTTTACAAAATGTGAGGTATTTTTTTACGCTTCTTAGGACATCACAAATAAATAAATAAAAGAGTCTTCAATTATCAGATTTTTTGACAACTTTCTTGGACTAATCATACTCGGATTAAAAAACAGACCTCATTTTTGATCGGTTTATAAGCGGAGGACATTGTGAAAAGATACTAAACTTGTTCTCTCACGGCCTCGTGCGACTGGAAAGCGAAGGCCTCCGAGTCGGAGGTCATGGGAGAAAAGCAATGCAAGAGCTAAGAAAAGAATATTAGCAAAGGAATTTGAAGGTTAGAATATGATTTTTGGGTTTTTGTTTTGTAATAATGGGAAGAAAAAAAAAAGTAAAAGAAGTTAGTAAGGCCAAAAAGAGAGAAAATCTAAAACCAAAGTCACAAAACCTTACAAAGAGAACAAATCTTTATTGTCTTATGATTATAGTGCTCGATGGGATGAGCACAGTGGATGACTTATTGGGAGTGTTAATAACAACTCTCTAACCAAAACTTAGAGGTATTGGGGGTGTTAATAGCAAAACTTCAAACTTTAAACTTTAACAATACTTGGTCACTTTGAGGTATTGGGGGTGTTAATAGCAAAACTTAGAGGTATTGGGGGTGTTAATAAGTAGGAGTGTACTTAGAGGTATTGGGGGTGTTAATAGCAACTCTCTAACCAAAACTTCAAACTTTAACAATACTTAGTCACTTTGGCACAACACTACTCACCTCCGACTTGGCGTTTATGTCGGTAACGGCAAAATCACAAGTTGTGCCACTTAGGGGTGAAGGTGGTTCGGTTAGGTTCGGTTTGAGTCAAAACCACAAACTGAACCACCCCCTAATGGTTTCACATATTTCAAATCAAACCGATCGGTTTGGTTCGGTTCTGCGGTTTAATTATTTAAATATTTCAAAAAAAAACTTTTAAATATCAAAAAAATACTTTTAACATAAACTAAATAATTAAAAGTCAAAAAATTAACTTTAAAATTACAATAATTCAATCAAAATGTAGGCAAACAACAATAATTTTCTTATTAAATTCAATTACTAATTACTAAATAATATATATATATATAAAATAAAAATTAAATGGTGGTGGCTCGATTCGATTCGGTTTGGCACCAAAAATCGCAAACCGAACCGAACCGCTCTATTTATAAAATTTTCAAACCTAAACCGAACCGTCCTAACCCAAAACCGAACCGAATTTTCGATTCGATTCGATTCGGCGATTCGACGGTTTGGACTTACACCCCTAGTGCCACTCACAATAATTTCGTCGCAACAACTCTCTCTCTCTCTCTCTCTCTATATATATATATATATATATATATATATATATGTATATATATATATATCAATATTAAATTCCTCCCATAAATATTTTAACCTTCTCTAACAACAAGGCTATCATATCTTGAAATTCAAATTTAAATTTTCTCATAAATATTTATATCAATATTAAATTCCTCTCATAAATATTTGGGTAAATTACACATAACTCCCCTCAACTATGGGTCAAGTTTGATTTCTCCCCCCCATCAACTACTAATTGAAGCAATGTATCCCTTCAACTATAACATTTTCTTAAATCGCACCTTGTATTTAGGCTATACTGTTTGAATTGACGGAATTTGCCCACCTAATACTCACATGACCATCTATACGTATTATTTTTACGATAATATTCAAAAGAAAAATAAGCAATTACTTTTTTACCATCTTTTTGTACAAAGAGGGTCTTAGAGCAATAAGCATAAAATAGTCAATTGAAATAGTAATAGGGCTTTATTATTAAAAAAAAATCCTTAAAGATGGTCGCATGAGTCTCGGATGAGCATTTTACGTCAACTCAAATGGCAATGCCTAAACAGAAGCTGCGATTAAGAAAAATGTTATAGTTGAGAGGGGCACATTGCTTCAATTGGTAGTTGAAGGGGGTAATTCGAACCTAACCCATAGTTGAGGGGGGTTATTTATAATTTACCCTAAATATTTTAACCTTCTCTAATCGTAGTGGGATAAAACTTAATAACGAGTTTAATAAAATTTAAATTTTCTTCGCCCGTCAAATCTTGAAATGATTAAAAGAGGAATCACAATATTTCAACAATTCTATTTTGATAGAACTTGAATTAGGGGTAAGAAATTTTCTAATATCAAAAAAATTAATTGAAATAAACCTTCATGCAAGCTGTTATATCAACTAACCCCGAATCTTTATCAACTTCAAACAAGTTCTTGATTTTTAAATTTTCTTCATGCACACTATCATCTAAAATATTCATACAAATTATGTGACCCAATTTTTTATAATTAACAGACAAATTTTCAGCATCAATTACTTGGGGAATAATTATTTTTGTCCTTAAAGGGGTGGCCAGTGATAGAATTGGGATATCACTAAATGTGAAGTCTTAGATTTGATCCATTTTTATGCTCCTTTAGAACAAAAAAAAAAAAACTATTAAAAAAAAAAGTTTGGTGCTTTTTATATATTTTTGCATTTAATTATTAATTACTTTCCAACTTGCTCTCACTCCGACTAATTTCTTATCTGCCTAATCTCCTAGGCTGCTACACTGTTTTCTTCTTTTTTTATTTTTATTTTTTATCTCTATGTTTCTCCTTGTGAAAAAAAAAAAAAAAAAAAATCCAATACAAGTGTAAAGCAGTTGTGATAATGTTGATGCTAGCAAGTACCAAAGCAAGAATTTATGCCCACGTCATTGAACATGTTCTTTAAGAGCATCACCGATGCAAATGTGAATGTGAAAAAATTGGGTGTTATTTAAAATTTACGTATTTTTTTAAAAAAATTTTTTTAATGCAATTATAGAATATAATGTGTAAACAAAATTGTTTCCTATTGGTTATTAGATAATTAATTTTTTGACTCCTAATGCACATTGTGAAGGAGGATGTGAATAAGTACATTGTGAAGGAGGATGTGAATTATTCACATCCTCCTTCACAATGTGCATTGGGAGTCAAAAAATTAATTATCTAATAACCAATAGGAAACAATTTAGTTGACACATCATATTCACATCCCTTCTCCATAATTGCATTGAAGAATTTTTTTTTTTTTAAAATGTGTAAATCATAAGTAACACCTAATTTTTTTATATTTATATTTACATTGGTGATTCTCTAGGATTTGAAGCGTATCTGGTCCATGTCCGCGGAAAGTTGTTGGAACATTAACTTAAAATGATAAGTACATGTAACGAATTAAATGAAGAAATTAATGAAAGTTGTTGCAACAGAATCACTTTAATTGCCTTTGTTCATTTATTGACAACCTCATTTTTTACCAAACAAACTCAATTATACCCTTAAAATTTCGTTTAGGATAACGTATCCCAAATAAATTTAATTATTTAAAGTAATTGAATTCAATTAATATTTATGGGTATTATAGTCAGAATATATTTTACAGTACATCATTAATTATATTTCTTAATTTCTGTATTTTATCCACTAAGAACATTTATCCGGGATGGAGGGAGTAATACTGTTTACACCAATAGACTTGGTATGGCATGTCTCATTAATTATACTGCCGCATTACTTACTTGATGTACATCCAGCATTTTCATAAGGAAACTTTTGAGGTGTGTGCTTGGCATATTGGTTTTGATGATGATTTTTTAGTTTTTAAATTTTTCATTTTGTAATGATTTTAAAAGAAGTAAGAAAAGAGATGGAGAGAAGCTAGTGTGGTTAGAAAGATAAAAAGTCGAAAGTCAAGATCTTAAGGGGTAGTTCAGTCGTAGAGTTGAGACTTTACAAAATGTGAGATATTTTTTCACGCCTTTTAGGACATCACAAATAAATAAATAAAAGAGTCTTCAATTATTGGATTGTTTGACAACTTTTTTGGACTAATCATACTTGGATTAAAAAACAGATCTCATTTTTGACCAGTTTATAAGAGGAGGACATTGTGAAAAGAGACTCGACCTGTTCTCTCACGGCCTCGCGACCGGAAAGCGAAGGCCTCCAAGCCGGAGGTCATGGGATAAAAGCAAGGCAAGAGCTAAGAAAATAATATTAGCAAAGGAATTTGAAGGTTAGAATATGATTTTTAGATTTTTTTTTTTGTAATAATGGGAAGAAAAAAAAAGTAAAAGAAGTTAGTAAGGTCAAAAAGAGAGAAAATCTATAATCTAAAACCAAAGTCACTAAACCTTACAAAGAGAACAAATCTTTATTGTCTTATGATTATAGTGCTCGTTGGGACGAGCACAGTGAAAAAAATTGAAATTAATAAACTCGTTTCTAAGATCATGTTAAAAGAAAGATTAAATGGATTAACAATATTAATAATTAAAAAATAAATAGTAGAAAAATTAAAATTTAAAAATTTAACTAATAACTTTGTATTTCAAAAGGCTAAAAGAGTGCATTTTAAATAAATAAAAGGTTGAATAGTTATAAAACTAATTAAATTAGGCCTTAATTTTGTTTTCTATACACTCATGTTTTAAGCCCCAATTTAGGTAGAGTAGCCCTGTACACCTCCTTTATTTTTCTATTTTACCACTCTTACATGTTTTCTTAAAATCAACTCACTTTACCTTCATCTCCACTCACTTCCCTCCTCCCTCCCATGCTATGCGTACCTCCCCTATCTCTCTATTCGTCTCTCCCCTTCCCTCCATAACCCCCATTTTCTCTACCTGCTCGAATCAAATTCGACATAGCTCACTCACATGCGTCGTCGCCTCCTTCATTGCAATGGCACCTTCCTCCTCCTCACCTTCTTCCCTCTCCAAATTAACCCACCACCAAAAGAAAACTCTATTCAAACCCTAATTTAAGCTCTAAACATAATTCCAATTCATTACAAAACTGCACAAATTGTAATCACTCCCCCGCCACCACCCTCCCTCCCAAAATTTTTGCGTTAGGCACCCTTACCGATCGGCTTGAGTTGCGTTCGGTGAGGACTGCCGAACAGTACAAAATACCCTCTCTCTTTTTTTCAAACCTAAAAATGAAAAATACATAAGGACATTTAGGTCAAAATTTATAATGATATTTTTGTAATAAATAAGTGGGGGTGTACTTAGAGGTATTGATGGTGTTAATAGCAACTCTCTAACCAAAACTTCAAACTTTAACAATACTTGGTCACTTTGGCACAACACTACTCACGCCCGACTTGGCGTTTATGTCAGTAACGACAAACTCACAAGTTGTGTCACTCACAATAAATTTCAAGATTTGATACCCTTGTTGTTAGAGAAGGTTAAAATATTTATGAGAGGATATCAATATTAAATTCCTCTCATAAATATTTTAACCTTCTCTAACAACAAGGCTATCAAATCTTGAAATTTAAATTTAAATTTTCTCATAAATATTTATATCACTATTAAATTCCTTTCATATATATATATATATATATATATATATATATATATTTCTCTCATAAATATTTTAACCTTCTCTAATCCTAGTGGGATAAAACTTAATAACGAGTTTAATAAAATTTAAATTTTCTTCGTCCATCAAATCTTGAAATTCATTAAAAGAGGAATCACAATACTTCAACAATTCTATTTTGATAGAACTTGAATTAAGGGTAAGAAATTTTCTAATACTAAGAAAATTAATTGAAATAAACCTTCACGCAAGCTTTTATATCAACTAACCCCAAATCTTTATCAACTTCAAACAAATTCTTGAATTTCAAATTTTCTTCACGCACACTATCATCTAAAATATTTATACAAATTATGTCACCCAATTTTTATAATTAACAGACAAATTTTCAGCATCAATTACTTGGGGAATAATTTTTCAACATCTCCCATATCACTAAAGATAATTTCTAATAAGTTTAATTTTTCTTAATCAATATCTGATTTCAATTCTATGTCAACAAACATAACTTCTTCTTTTCCTTCAAAATTATTTTCTTTTTCAAATCCTTCTGCTAAACATTGATTATCTATTTTAACTTAACTGAAACACATGATTTTCGATAATCAACTCTTCCTCCTTTGTGTCGCCTCCAAATTCAAAAAAAATTTTCTACATTTTTACTTTTCTTCTAATTCCTTACATTTTTCACCTAACACGTGTTTTTCATGTTCTTTAGTTTTCTTTTCTCCATCCATCATCTTCAAAAGTTCTATCGTTTCTACTGCTTGTTTCAAAAATTATGCTCATACTATTTTTCACAAATCTTCTTTGACTCCTTGCCTATGGACGAATACTTAGTTAAAACCTTGTTTAACGGGTCTTCATCAAACACTTTGGGCTTGTTTGGTAGTTAGATAAGAATAAGGAGTATTATTAATCCCGGCTATTAACGCCTCGCTATTAATCCTCACTTATAAATCGGGATAATTTTGGATTTAAAAATGTTAGCCATATGTTTTGTTTTAGTGAGGCGCTAATGATACCACCCTCAACCTTGGTATTATTAGCGAGGGATAAGGACTTTACCCGGATAGCTCGTACTATTAGTCCCGACCGCCAATTGCGTACCAAACATTCGACTATTCGCTTATTAATCCTATTCGACCTTAATCCGACTACCAAACGACTCCTTCAAGTTTACAGCTCTGAATAACGATATTCCCATCTTCTCAATACAACCAACAAGAATTGAGCCTCGGGCTTTGACTAACTTCACAACTTACTAGGATCCGAACTAACTTCACAATAATCAGAATCGAGCCTCAAGCTCTGATACTAAATATTAAATAATAAAAAATTACTTATTTAATTATTCTGATACCAACATATAAAAATAAATAATTACTAACGCTCAAATAACCACACAACGAAATAATCATCAATAACCAATTATATCAATACTTTTAATCAATTTAATTAAGGATGAATAATATATTAATAACCAATCACAAGTCGTGCCACTCACAATAATTTTGCCACAATAACTCTCTCTCTCTCTCTCTCTCTCTCTATATATATATATATATATATATATATATATATATATATGTATATCAATATTAAATTCCTCTCACAATAAAAACTATAAACGTAGATATCTCTCAATATTAAATTCCTCTCACAAGTATTTTAACCTTCTCTCACAATAAGACTATAAACTTATCTATTTATAATACCCTCAGGGTATGTTTGGGAACCCCAATATCATAGTTTAGAATTAAAACTGGATGTATAATTTGAAGGCTTAAATATCAATTTGGTCACTCTATTTTTACCAAAAATTCATTAAGCTCATTTTACTATTTTTGTTCACACTTTAATCACTCTACTTGGACTTTTGCAATCAATAAGCTCATTGATTGAGTGAGCTTATTGATTCTCCAGTCCAAGTAGAGTAATTAATGTGTGAAAAATGAAAGTACGGTGAGCTTAATGAATTTTTGGTGAAAGTAGAGTGACCAAATTGATATTTAAGCCTAATTTGAATTATGTGGAGTTCAAATTGTTTATCCAATTTTAATTTCAAAGCATGACATTGAGTAGCTAAATATAGCCTGAATAAAGTTTAATCCTAATAGAAAAACCTATTTGACTTCAACTTATGAAATAAATTCCTAAATTAAATATAACTTGACCACTAAGTAATAAATAATAATAACTCCTAAACAATTAATAATTTGAATCACATCGGGTTTGGTTTAATATCCAATATGTAATTCGATATCTTTGATGATATAAAATGTTTCTATGGCTTAAAAAAAAAAGAAGCATTTTGAGGGCAAACAGATATTCCCTCCGTCCCTAAATTATTGTCTTCCTTTCTTTTTTTTGTCCGTCCTAAAATAATTGTCTTATTTGAAAACTTTCCTTTTTACGACATCACTTTTACTATTTTACTTTTATTTTTTCCTTTAATTATGCCACATATACATGGGCATTAAAAAAATACACGTTATACCAATATTAATAATTAAGTCAATTATTTTTTCTTAATCCGTATGTTAGGTCAAATAAAATAATAATTAAGGGACGGAGGGAGTATGTTTATGTGTTTTCCTTTAGAGTAATACTATGAGTACTTAAAGAGTATTAAATTTTTTGCTCCAAATAATGTATCAGCTGATGTAATATATTAATTATAATTTTTAATTTTATTTTTTATACCACATCAGCTGACACATTATTTAATACAAAAAATTTAATACTATTTAAATACCCATAGCATTACTCTTTCACGTGGGTGTCAACTTTAAATGAAAACTTAATTGGGATGCAAACTGGGGCCCCACGCATCACTTAATTCTTGGGGTTGCTGTTGTTGACTCTTAACAGAAGAAAACGACCCATCGCCTAATTCTGAGACGAGCTGTTGTTATATCTAACAGCAAAAATAACTATGGTTAGGAAAATTTGGGGAGGCATTTTACTATTTAATTGAGGCACTTCATCGATCTTTTATTTTATTTGTATTAAATATTGTACATATTGTATTATGAAGTGCCGTGCTTAAGAAGTAGATCGTTAATATCAATTTCAAAATTATAAATACACCAACATTATTAAGAGATATTCTCTCTTTTTACGCAAAGAGTTCATGTTTAATAAATTTAATAATTAAAAACTTGTTTATTTGTGCATTTTGGCTAAAAGATATAGATAAAATTAGCTTATTTGCAAAAAATGCCTTTCAATGCTGCGGCAAAAAAATTACGTTTTAAAACGCTAGAATTTCTAGTTTTTTCCTAAAACACAGGTTTTAAAACGCTGCTATGAAAAACAAGCTATGTCTTGAAGTGATATCCAAAACACATTTAAAAGAAAAAAACTGTGTTTTGAAAACATTGCACCAAACGGACTCTAATTAGAGATACTCCCTCCGTTCCACCCAAAGAGTCCACGTTTGAAAAGTCTAATTATTAAGGGATATATTAGTAGCATTGGATTTGGTCATAATTATAAAAATACTTAAGTACAAGCAAGATGATTACAACACAAGTGGAGGGTAAAGATGAAAGATTATGAAAATTGTAAGCATAATTTTTTAAAAGTGGACTTTGTTTGAACAAAACTATCCTTAATTACTTTTTAATATTATTTATTAATTCAAAACATATTAGATGATCTTTAATTAGCGATCACATAAATGACACTAATTTTTTTATTTTAAATTTTAGTTAATTAAACTCGTGATTTGAGTCATGTTGCATAGTAAAAATTTGATATCATAATAATATTTTTTGTCAACCGAACTTTGAGAAAACATGTGATCTTTGCTAATTGAAATAAAAAATTTACACCAAGATTTAAAGTATATAATTGTAAGAAATTAATTCAATAGTAAAATTATATTGTGATACAATATCGTAAAGTTTTAATACATTTTATCTACCTAAAATAATTTATTCTAATTTTAAACTTTGAATTGATTGAAATCGATAATCAATTTAATACGAATCATATTGCTATTATTGAATTCATTTTTAAAATAATATTATTTAAATTAAATTAAAGTTTTTTATTTTAGTATTTGGCGAGTTGAGCGACAAGCGGCCTTGGTTTGTCTCCTTCCTGAGGGATAGGGAAAGAAAGGACATGGTCCATGAACCTTTTTATAGTAGTCTAAACACTTGGGTAAATTTGAGGGCATATTGACTTTTATCTATTTTCTATTAGATCCGTTACTGAGACTGATTAATGAACTAGCTCACCCTTGTTGATAGTTTATGAGGGTATTTGTCATTCATATAAAGTGTAAGGGCTACATTTTAGTTTATGAGGGTATTTGTCATTCATACAAAGTGTAAGGGGTACAGTTTAGTTTATGAGCCTACGTTTACAGTGGATGTGAGCGTGGGGTGGGAGAAATTTTCTCTACAGGGTCCATATGCCTCTTCATGTGAATTTCTACCATCTCCAAAAAAAAAAATTTTGTATTTTAACTTTTCTTAGCCAATTTAATACTCCCTTCGTTCTAATTAAATAGTCTACTATTTTATTTTAAAATATTTTACATAAAGAGTTAATTTTTAAAAATTATGCCTACAATCTTCGTAGTTTTATAATTTTACTCTCTACATGAAAACATATTAATTATGCTCAAGTATTTTTGTAAACATAATCAATTCTAACCATACTTATATATTCTGATGCCGCAAGGAATGTCACGTCTGATGGGCCGAATCACTAGATTGTCTGGATATCTGGGCTGTGAATGATCTGTTAAACCAAAGAGTAAAACACTAGGTGAATGCAGAGGCTGGCCCTGCTAAAACACTCCGGTGTGAGAGTAAGTAACCAACTCAGTTCACAATTTGGCAGAGTGTAAGCACAAAGCGTATGTATGCATACCTTTGCTTGGAGTTGATCCAAGGCTTTTATAGGTCCATCTCCCCCTGGAATAGCGCCCGTCCATAACTTCCCAGTAGTGGGTATGAATATCGGCGTAGTGGGTGTAAATGCTAGGAGTAGTGGGCGTAACTGTCGGGCTCAACCGTCCCCTGACATTCCGCCACGTACCCTCACCTAGACGTTACGCGGTCTCATCCTGCTCGCTGAATCCTGATCGAGCATCCAGGTCGTTGCCTCCTGAGCCTTGCGCGTGAGCCCTGCTCGCAGGTATTCAGAAAGACCTACCCAGCAACTTGGCCGCCTAATGTCTGCTCGCACCATAGTGGGTCCCGAACCGTATTGTGTCTTGGGCTTGGATCTAGGGCCCAAACTTTGGGCTTGGCTCTTCAGTGGCCCCCTACTTTCTGCTCACAGAGTATTCATGCTCGCAGCAGGAAGCATTGCTCGCAGCCCTTGTCATGTTAAGTTAAGCTGGTCACATTGTCCGTGGTCGCCGCTCGACGTTATCCCTTCGAAGAGCTAACCAAGCGCGTGTCCGTAGACTACAGGTGTCCGTGTCGCTTTGGCTCCTGTCTGGTGGAGGCGTCGCGCCTTCTCGAGGCGCCATCATGGCTACTGCCGTAGGCCCATGGGCTACCAATGTAGGCCTGCCAGCCCTTGTCCGTGACGCCTCAGGTGATGTCATCCCTTGAGAGTATAAATATCAAGCGACCGGTTGATTTTCCTCTTTACACAGCGTTGCTTTTCCAACAGCCTTTGCAAACACAAATCCTTTCCTCCCGTCGCTACACCGGCTCCGGAATCCTTCGCTGCTGCAATCTCCAGTTTCTCCACCGTCTTCACTCGAATACGCAACTTCAAGATCTTCAACACACGCATCGCCATGTCTTGCAGTAAGTCATCTTCCCTCTCTGCAATCTCCACTTTAATCATAACTGTGTGTTTTGCATTTCTTCCCCCCTTCATCCCTACGGTAGAAGAATCCCTCTTTATAGTATGGATCGAGGAACTTAGGGTTTATCTCTGATCGGTTAAACCCTATCCCTGTAGTCTGGCTGTAGATCTAGAAATTTCTTCTCGTTTTCAATGATTCTGTCTAGGTAGTAACCCCTGTTATCATCCTCGATCCTTGTAGGCTCTGACTCCCCGCTTAGATTACGCGATGAGGCCACCGATTCGGAGGCTACCAACTCTCAGGAAGCCTACGAGTACGACCGCGGCCATGCGATCAGCACTAGTTCCAGCCCGTCAATTTCATCTTCTTCCACCAGCACTAGCATCTGATGATGATGATGAGCTCATCGTCACGAAGGTGGTTTCACACGCCACAACTCATAGCCCAGATGAGGGAATGGGAACGAGCTCGACCAGGCCCTCTCAATCTAGGTCAACCAGTACTCGCCCTGTTCGCAGCAGATATCAAGCTTCTCGACGAGCAGCTTCTCCTGATCATTGGAAATCCTTTAACTCTGATGAGAAGGCTCAGAATTGGTTCATCTCCCTAGGGATTGACCCCATCAACTACCGTGTAT
The DNA here is from genome assembly GCA_016624345.1 of Platycodon grandiflorus. Lineage (NCBI taxonomy): Eukaryota > Viridiplantae > Streptophyta > Magnoliopsida > Asterales > Campanulaceae > Platycodon > Platycodon grandiflorus. Next base: position 31,752,124 of record CM028363.1, read on the forward strand.
CTGTGATGGATCCCGAGGTTGACCCCTCTGACTATCGAGAGCAGAGCGAGAAAATGGTGTTTTTCTATGATTTTTTTAGAGTTGGGATGCGTCTTCCCCTTGACCCCTTCATTGTCGAGTTCCTGACCTTGGCTCAGGCTGTCCCTTGCGACCTGATGCTCAATACCGTCAGGATTTTGGTGTCCTTCACTATCACCTGCCGCTGGCTCGGCTACGAACCTTGTCTACTTCTGTTAAGGAAACTTTATCAATTCTCCACCGACAAGAGTTCATGCCGGATCTCTGGCCGCAGCAAGCCAGGGGCGCTCAAGCTGTTCTCCCCCTTTCCCAACAAAACCGACAAGTGGAACTGTAAACCCCTGCTGGTCGAGTCCCGAGTAGCCTGGCCGTTTCCACCTCCCTCTGCGCACATCAAAGTCCCCACATATAACCGGGATGCCTTTACCTCCGGCGAGAGCCGTCTGATGGATGCGCTAAAAGCTGCCCTGGGTGCTCACGATCGCGATCAGGAGTGGTTCTTCGACTGGAAACCACTGGTTACGGAGGATTATTTCTTGAGGCTCGCCGGCATCCTGAGAACGGAGGTGGAGGGGGTTACCCCTCGAGTTACAATGGTTGAAGAGTGACCTCACCCTGCCTAGGGCCGCCATCAAGGTAATAGCTTCCCAAGTGAATGTGGAGCCTGCAAGGATTTGGGTGTTAGCTGCACGGCCCCCTTTCACCCTCTGGGTTAACCCTTGAATTTTTACCTTTTATGCACTTCTCCTTTCCTTAAATTTTGACTGACTTTCCTTTTTGTCTTACAGAGATGATCAATATTGACGTGCTGGAGAAGGCCAGGAATGCTCGCAAAAATGATAGTGCTGATCGCCAACGCGAGCACAGCCGCTTTGCTCCAGCAAACCTTCCCAAAGTAGCCACCAGCGTCCCTCAAGGAAAGGGTTTTACCTCTGCTAAGGACACGGGCAAGGCGCCCAGCCAGTCCCGCCCGCCCTCTTGTTCGTGTTGAGAGATCCCCGCAGGATGTGTTCGCCCATTTTGACCGCATCGCCTCCGGATACCCTCGTATTATCCAGCCGAAAGAGGAGTGCTGAGGGCGTGGAGCCCTCTGATCGCTCGGTGCGCTCCCGCGGCCCTGATGCCGGAAGCAGCCAAGGGCGCCCTGCTTCCACCTCTACAGCTGCTCGTCAGCCCTCATGGAGGCAAGAGGGCTTTACTATGCCCAAGGACCGCTCAGGCTGCGAGAGATTGATGAATGAGCTGACCGATGTGCCTTGGATCTCTGGCATCGACTTAAGTGCCAGGGGGCACCCTGCCGCCATGGTTAGGCAGGGGATCTTGAAAAGGATCCTGCACTCCGGTGTTTATAAGGAGTGCGAAGAATCTACAAGTGTCTTGCTCGGAGACGGGGGCATGGCCTTCTGCGAGGTATCCTTCTTGAAACTTGTCCCTTCTATACTTTGAACTTTTCTTTACTCTCTAACCTTTAACACATGCTGCAGCTCGCGACCAAATACTTCAACATGGCCACCCGTGAATCTGACGGAGCCAAAGCCGCCGCCTCCCTGGGTGAGGATCTGAAAAGGGCCAACCTTCTCTTCGAGGAAAAAGAGGTTGAACTCCAAGCGAAGGACAAGGAGGTGCTCGACCGTACCGGCGACATTTCCAAGCTTGAGTGTGAAAAGCTGGCCCTCGTGTGCAAGCTCGATACGGCCAGAGTTAACGAGGAGTCATTAAACTCCTGTATCGAGCAGCTAGAGAGTCAGGCTAGAGAGGTTGAAGCTGAGAAGACTTCTTTGAGGAAGGAGGTTGAGCGTCTCAACTCCCAGAGTGCCCAAATAAGTGATGCTCAAAGGGAAGAAATCATTCAAAACTTTTTGGACTCTGTGGAATATGCCCAGAGAGTGCAGCCATACTACGTGCAGGGGCTTGAGCATACTCTCCGAATGGCGCGGGCAGCGGTCACCCGGTCTCACCGTGGAATTGCTAGCCGAATGGGAGCCGCCGAGCATTATGGCCCTGCCGCAATGGTCATGCCATGGTCCCCTTCACCGCCGAAGAGCTGGAACTTATCAAGGAGAGGGACTCAGAGCAAGGCTTGGAAACCTGGTCTCCTCCAACCGCCTTGGATGTCAACGTTAAGAGCGTGATGGGCGCGTTGAAGGAAAAAAGGCGAGCTGAGGCTGCTTAGATCCCAACAGAAGATGTCCCAGAGGTTAACGCTCCAGAGCCCCCACAGACCTCAGGAAACTAGCCATGCCAAGCATGTGTCCCCCCTGGCCTGCGAGCCAGCTTTTTATATTTCCTTTTTGTAATCAACATTGTGAATGTTATATGAATTTTCTTTTTCTCCTAGTTCATCTGTCTTCAAGTAGCGCTAATGTTATATTAAGTTACATGCTTGTTAGCCGAGCAACATGCAACCTTGAACATTAACTAAGACACCTGAAATTGACTAAGTCGCATGGCCCTCGTTATAAGTCAGGATGGCCACTATACCTAGGGCCAACCTGACAAGCCTTGAAATTAATTAAGTTACCTGCTCGGTACTTCGAGCAGTAGGCAACCTAAAACATTAATCAAGGACAACCTTCCTACTAGGGTGCACTGCTTATACTCAAGAAATTAACTAAGTCATGTGCTTGTTCTACGAGCAAGCGATGACCTCAAACATTAATTAAAGAGTTTGCTCCGCCAAAAAGGTTTAAACAATTATAAGTCTTTAGATTAGGCTCGCCGTGAGGTCGCTCCGCATACCTCATGGCGACAAACTTCCCAATCGAAGACTCTGCTCGCTCTGCGAGTTACTCTTTTATTCAACAAAGAGCACATCTTCATGAACGAAAAATGGATTCTTCATTAAACTTTGAAAACCGAATTTACACTGATCAATAATAGTGAAATGATTTCAAACAATTCAATGGTAATACTTTTTTAGATGGTCCGCGTGCCAAGGATGTTTCAACACGGCTCCATCCTGAGCTTGCAACTGATAAGTACCCTCCTTAACGACCTGAATCACTTTGTAGGGTCCTTCCCAGTTTGGTGACAATTTACCCCTATCCATCCTTTGCCCAGTTGCCTCTATCTTCATTAGGACTAAATCTCTGACCTGGAATGCTCGCTTATGCACCCTCTTATTGTGATGCATTTTTGCTCGCGCTTGTAGTTAACCATTTTCATTCGCCTCTATTCTCCTCTCTTCCAACAGATCCAGGTCTTCTCGACGAGCAGTGGTATTATGCCCTTCATCATAATGTGACACCCTTAAGCTAGGCAGAGCCATTTCAACTGGTGCCATTGCCTCCGATCCAGTCAGGGCAAAAGGTGTCTCCCCGGTTGGCCCCCTGACCGTTGTCTTGACGGCCCAGAGCGCCGACTGTAACTCGTCTAACCACCTGTCTGCTTGTCCTTCCAGATTTCTTTTGAGGGCATGCAATACACGTTTATTGGCAGCTTCAGCCTGCCCATTCCCTTGAGGATAAGCCACCGAAGACTTCCAATGTTTGATATGCAAGTTGGCACAATGAGATCTAGTCGTGCACGAAATTGCCAAAATGGCACTAGATGTAGTCGTGCACGAAATTGATGGCATTTTCCTCGGTGATGTTCGCCAAAGGCTTTGCCTCCACCCATTTGGTAAAGTAATCAATTGCCACGATTGCATATTTACAATTCCCTTGTGGGAAATGGTCCAATGAGATCTATCCCCACATGTCAAACGGCTAGATGCCACTATCGGCGCCCGCTCGGTGGAAGGCACCCTGGGTATATTCGCGAATCGCTGGCACTTATCACATTTCTTTACATAGGCTTCGGTATCCCTTCTCAAGGTCAACCAAGTAGTACCCCAAAGTCAATATCTTATCGCCAGGGTCTTGCCCCTAGGTGACCGCCACAAACCCTCTTGGACCTCTCGCCGCAGCTCGGCCACCTCCGCCGAACACATCGCAATAATGGCTTTGAGTAAGACCTTCGATATAAGATACCTCCGACCACCGTATAGCGAGGCACGCCCGGATGATTCTAGATCGATCCTTGTCTTCGGGCAATGCACCGCTCGATATACTCCCGAATCTCATCAATCCAACACCTTTGAGCCATCTCAATGTCCATCACCTTTTCGCCCAATTGTCGGGCAATCCGTATTCCACCACGGTCGCCGGACTCAACTCCTGAATGTCTTCGGTAGCCATCTTAGATAGGAAATCTGCTCGTATATTCTCTGCTCGATCAATCCGAAGCAGCTCCCAAAATGCTAACTTAGCCAACAATTCTTTAACCAAATCACAGTACTTGGCCAAAGTGGGGTTATTTACACCGTACTCCCCCGAACTTGATTAACAACTAGTTGTGAATCACTATGTACAATCAAAGCTGATACGCCTATATCCAGCGCCAATTCCAAACCAGCGACCAAGGCCTCATACTCGGCTTGATTATTAGAGGCCGGAAACTTGAATCATAAAGCGACCTCAAATTCCTCATCTGTAAATGGAGATACGAGAAAGACCCCTGCACCACTTCCATCCTTACTGGCTGCACCATCCACGAACAACTGCCAGCAATCCTCTGGCCGCTCTGACAAGGAGGCAGTGCTAGTTTCTGTGGTGTTAGTATCTGGTGCCTTGCCTTTTTCCACAAAAGTTGTCTCCACCAAGAAGTCTGCCAAAGCCTGAGCCTTGATTGCCCTTCGTGGCTGATAGTCAATGTGAAATTCTGTCAGCTCGATCGACCAAGCCAATAACCTGCCCGAGGAGTCTGGTTTATGTAAGATTTTATGAAGGGGATGGTCGGAGTATACAACAATCTCATGTGCAGAAAAATAAGCTCGTAATTTCCGAGCTGAAACAACAAGCGAATAAGCCAACTTTTCTGCATTAAAATAGCGAGCTTCAACCGAAGTTAAAGCCTTAGATACATAATACACAGGCCTTTGGCTTCTAGCCTCTTCCCTAACAAGTACGGCGGCCACGGCCTGGTCGGTGACCGCCAGATAGACATACAAACATTCACCTACCACAGGACTATTCAGGAGGGGAGGTGTACCCAAGTAATCCTTCAACTGCTGGAAAGCCCTTGAGCATTCGGCTGTCCACTCGAAACTCTTGTTACCCCGTAGTATTTTAAAGAATGGCAAGCACTTCTCAGCTGACCGCGATATAAAACGCCCAAGAGCGATGATCCGACCATTCAACCGCTGTACCTCCTTGATGCATATTGGCTCTTTCATATCCATCAGAGCTTTGATCTTCTCGGGGTTGGCCTCTATACCCCTTTCATTTACCATGAATCCGAGAAACTTGCCCGTTTGTACCCCGAACACATACTTGCTGGGATTCAGCTTCATATTATGCTTTCGCAGGTTTTCAAATGTCTCCTCCAGATCCGCTATGTGGTCGCGGCCCTTGGTTTTGACCACCATATCATCCACATAGGCTTCCACGTTCCTGCCCAATTGTGGTGCAAACACTCTGTTCACCATTCTTTGGTATGTAGCCCCTACATTCTTCAGCCCGAAGGGCATCATCTTGTAGCAGTACAAAGCTCCAGCTGCCCGGAAGGCGGTCAGTGGTTTATCCTGCTCGTCCATCTTAACTTGATGGTAACCCGAGTAGGCATCCATGAAGCTTAGCATCTCGAAGCCAGCAATTGCATCCACCAGTACATCAATCCTTGGCAATGGGTAGCAATCTTTCGGGCAAGCTTTGTTCAAATCAGTGAAATCTACACACATCCTCCACTTGCCGTTGCTCTTCTTAACCATCACCACATTCGCCAGCCAAGTCGGATAGTAAATCTCTTCAATGATGTCGGCCGCGAGCGCTTTTCCACCTCTACTCGAATGGCCTTCTCCTTTTCCGGGGAATATTGCCTTGGTCGCTGCTGGACAAGCTTGAATTTCGTGCTGGCGTTCAGCTTATGCAGTGCAACCTCCGGATTAATTCCCCTCATATCTTCCACCATCCAGGCAAACACATCCAGACTCCGACGGAGGAAAGCTATTAATCTTTCTCGCCTCCGGTGTGGTTCCCCTACCCACCTTGATCTTCCGCCGGTAGGTGGTTAATGATGACCTCTTCCGGATCACCGTGTGGTGAAGATCCGGTGTTTCGACCCGAAGAGTATCAATCTCCATCTGCGCCGCGGAGTATCCTGGGTGCTACTCGCCCAATGTGCATCACCTCATCATCTTCCTCGACAACGAGGATCATGTTCATGTCCATAGGAGCTGTTATGGTGAGCCTCTCCTCCTCGCACCGTAACCTTACGATCCGAGTACCGATCGTCAACTTGCCCTTCGCCTTGTGGGTTTCCTCCGAAACTTCATGACCCGTGGCCTACTCCTCCTCGCCAACCCTCCCGCGGTCAAAAACTTTACCCGCCGATGGGGTATCGAGGCCACCAATTGAAACTTTACCATCGCGGGGACACTCAAAATTGCATTAAAATGTGAGTTCAAGTCTATCACCAGAACGTTATTTTCTCCATCCGGACCTCGCCCTCTCCCAATATTACGTCGAGCTCAATAGTTCCCCGCACACCACCTTGTGATTAGTAAACCCTTCCGACACCCTTGTACGGCTTCAAGTCCTTGTCATCATAACCCAAATTCTTGAAACACTTCTAGTACAAGACGCCCTGGAGGCTCCAAGGTCAATCAAGCACTCGCCACATCCCAATAATCAATGCAAGCCTTAACAAATTCTCGCTCGGAGGCTAACTTGTCTATGGCCGCCGCTTCGGTAAACCGTATTGTCTCCTCATCGGGCCCCACACTTACCGGTACGTAGGGCGCTTGTTCAATGTATATATCGGGATTTCACTGATGGAGGCCGGGCTCTTCCTCCAAGATAACATTCACCTTCCTCGACGTTCGCATTTCCTCTCGGAGGCTCCTCTCTAGGCTCCCTGTCATCCCGACGGTCTCTATTCTCGCCGCAGACGGAAACGGTCTAACCTTCCCCGATTCAGCAATCTCGAATCTCTTCTTCAACCGCATACGCTCTTCCGTTCCATGCCCCACATCATTGTGATAGGCACACCGTTTTGTCATGTTCTGCGACCATCAAATGCCGGGTTCGCGTTCTGCAGTGGCACAAAGACGGATTTCGTTCATGATTGCCTCCTCGTAGTGTTAAGAGGATCGAAATCCATGCGATCATTTGCTTGGGCTCGATTCCTTCGCCAACCCTTGCTCGTCGTCCGCCTAGCCTTGGTCGCGAATCCTTGCCATCCTCCTTCTTATCTTTCTTGTCCTTTTTGGACCCTCTCGCATCTTCCTCGAAAGTAACGCACTAGCTCGAGCGCGGAGAACATCTCGCTTGGTTTAGCGCTTCCGCATTCCAAACTCAGCCTTTAACCCAATTCTATTCATGTCCCCAATAAAGCACATTGTGACCTCCCGACCGTCGGGTCATTTACTTTTTCGAGCATCTTCGGAACCGCTCAATATACTTTCCAACCGTCTCTCCTTCCCGCTGCTCGATGCCGCATAGATCCATTCGGCCTTAGGAGTTACTCCCGCCATCGCAAACTCAACCAGAACTTACTCGTAAGTCCGACCACTGTGATCGATGCTCGAGGAAGCTTCTGTACCAAGTCACCGCCTTACCCCGGAAAGTGCCGACTGGGCCTTACATTTCGCTACGGATCTTTGGTAACCATGTTGATCGGTTCTCAAATCCCTCGCAGATGATCACGGGCATTTGTCTTTCCCGAGTACTTATCAAACAGTAACAATGGCACATCGGGATCGCTGGCAGCCACGATCCAATCAGCCAAAGGGTCCTTTTCCTCCCCGGGATTACATACTGCCCAGCGGCCACCTCCGAGCTTCCACCGTAGCCGCATCTCCCTCATTGCCTCATCTCGTACATGTGTAGACCGTTCGCTCTGGCAGATCGTTCGGCCGATGACTCGCTCGAAACGGAGGAATGATGGTCTCGACCGCGTCCGGAGATCTCCTCCTAGGTGAGGGCATACGCCGAGCTCGGTGAGACTTTTGTCCAAAGATTCTACGGCCGTGCTCGGGCCGGGATTCCGCCTCTTCACCTCGCCCTATCTCGGCGTCTTGAGCCCTCGGGTCGCCCGTCCTTGACCATCGTGAACACCTGCGATCATGTACACTTTTGCCCGTGCGACTCCGAGCGTGCGACCCCTTTTCCTCTATCCTTAGCAGCCTCTTTGCGGGCATGGCATGTCCCGTGCTATTCAGATTAATTAAGTCACCTCGCCTTCTCTCTTGGCGGCCCCGAGACCGCCGGGCATTTCACTTCACGCTCCCACCGTAACCACGGGTGGGATAAGCTGGTCTCCACTGGAACAGAGTGTGTCCCATAGCGAGCAGTGATTTAAGGCGTACATTTGGCTAAGGTACACCGCCCGATTTGCCAAAGCCGCCGAGCGAGCCGCTCGTTAACCGGGTCACTTCCGGAGTGGCTTGCATCTTTTGGCATTAAGATGTGCGCGGAGCTCAACTGCTCGGTCGGCGATTCATATTGGAGGGCTCGACCCCCGTGTAGAGGCTAAGGAAGTGAACCACCCCGAGCGGGACAAGGTTGCCCCGGCAGTATACCTGGGAGGAGGCGGCAAAACCGAGCCTTGAACCCAAAGGGGACCGAGCTGTCCCCACTATATCTTTCCCGTTTCTCGCCATACTAGCACTTGTTAAGATAGGCGTACAACGACCCAAAAGACGTTCACAAACCGTTCGTTTCCCGGCAATGGAACCAAACTGATGCCGCAAGGAATGTCACGTCTGATGGGCCGAATCACTAGATTGTCTGGATATCTGGGCTGTGAATGATCTGTTAAACCAAAGAGTAAAACACTAGGTGAATGCAGGGGCTGGCCCTGCTAAAACACTCCGGTGTGAGAGTAAGTAACCAACTCAGTTCACAATTTGGCAGAGTGTAAGCACAAAGCGTATGTATGTGTACCTTTGCTTGGAGTTGATCCAAGGCTTTTATAGGTCCATCTCCCCTTGGAATAGCGCCCGTCCATAACTTCCCAGTAGTGGGTATAAATATCGGCGTAGTGGGTGTAAATGCTATGAGTATTGGGCGTAATCGCGGCTCAACCGCCCCCGACATTCTCGCATGTACCCTCACCTAGACGTTACGCGGTCTCATCCCCGCTGAATCTTGATCGAGCATCCGTGTCGTTGCCTCCCGAGCCTTGCTCGTGAGCCCCGCCGCAGTATTCGAAAGACCTACCTAGCAGCTTGGCCGCCTAATGTCCGCCGCACCATAGTGGATCCCGAACCGTATTGTGTCTTGGGCTTGGATCTAGGGCCCAAACTTTGGGCTTGGCTCTTCATATTCCTTAATTATTAGATTTTTCAAACGTTAAATGTAACTCTTATTACATTTTTATTCATACGTAGAATAGAAAAATTATAACATTCATAAACTACAATAGAAAGTACTATGAAATATAAATCTCATGTCTTATATTTCAATAGCATATAAAGCCATCATCAAATCTTCTTTATTTGGAAAAAAGAAATTAAAGTGCTTTGAAGAGTCTAAATGCAATTCTTGTCTTAGGATGGAGAGAGTATCTATAGTACAATAATAATTATGTTTTCTTTTTAGGTTAGGAAACAAAAAAATCTAAAATCTTCAATCTTCGTCTCTTGCCCGCCTCTGTTTAGTAAAGAATAAAAAACGTATCTTTTTTTTTTTAAGCATATCAAACTTCTCGACTCTTACAAAACATCGAGCATACGTTGATACGGTCTCATACTAACACCATATTATATGCACGTGTACAAAGACCTTGTCAACATGTATCGCACTAGAGGTGACAATTTTTGCCCGTGTACATATGCTTGCCCAGTCCACCCACTAATTAATGGGTATGAGTACATATAAAATTGTTAATGGGTATAAATGAACATGCCCATTTAAGACCACTAATTTTAGTGGGTGTATATGGGCTTCAGTGAGCGCCCATCTAACTCATATGCCATTCACAAACTAATACCCAATTATTCCATCCCAATCTCTCTCTTTTTGAAATGAGTTTATTCCATCATTTCCCTTGTCCCTTCTTCCTGAAATGAATGGCGAATCATAAACAAGCACATTTTTATTAAATTATAAAAAATAAACACACACACAGAGTAGCTTTATACATATAACTTCTCTAAAATCATAATCAATAGTGGCACACGTAATTTCGTTGTATATTTAGTTTTACTAAAAATAAATTTAGTTATACATATAAATAGTGGCACATAGTCCATACGTCCCTTACTTTTTTTATAAAGCAAACTTTATTTATATCCACATTTTTATTAAAATGGTCAAAACTTGAGTGCTATCTTCTAATTTTTTTATTATTCTGTTTAGGAAATTAGGATCAGATTTCGTTTTTGATTTTTAATCAAAAAGGCATGTAGTAGATCTAAGATATGATACAGGTTATTATGTAGGATTTTTTTTTTTTGTAATTAAAAAAAACAGTCACGTTTAAAAGATTATTTTAAAAAGAATCTTGCATTGGATCACGTTTAGAAATATTATATTTTTTAATTTTTTATTACATAAAAAAATTATTTTTTAAACATGCCATATAAAAAAAAAAAAAACTAGTAAAAGATTGCATTGGAGATAGTAGCTTTATATGTATATTTTTTAAAAGTAGTCTTATTTAGTAAAACTAGTGTTATTTATTGGAAAATTGTAAGGGTATATTAATATTATATAGTTTAAATTTTAGTTTTAATTGGTAAATTTTTGTAATGTTTATTTTTATTTTAATGGGTAAATGGGTGCCCATGAGCGCCCAAGTCCATTTGAGGCCGGCCCATTTATGACCATATAATTAGTTGGACACTCACTTCCCGCCATTTGAACCGTTTTCACATAGGCGCGCTCATACTCACCCGGTCCGCCCATTTGCCACCTTTATATCGCACCAAAAGATTGTACATTGTTTTTACAAACTACTAATTCTTTTTCTTACTACCGCTGAGTTCTTGTATAGAGTGATCTATGTTCATATTCGATTCTCACTAGCCGGTATAAATCTTCTTAGGCCACCGCATGCTCCAATATGTCGAGGGGTCTCTCTGACCCAATAGATTTGGTGACAATGGTGGGAGATTAAAAAAACAAAAACAAAAAAGGCTTAATTTTGTAACGGATGAAGTGATGTTCAATGTTTTGGTGCATTGAATATCTATATTACAATAGCGCTTAGTTCATACGTGTGCAATTGGCTGAGGCTAACTACTGGCCCAGATTTACTGAGTTATTAAATTTCGACGGCCAAGATGAGATCTTTGTTTCATATGTGCGAGTTGCGGTTATTCTTCTTTTTCCTCTCTAGCAACTCATTCTTCCTCATCTTTCCTGCGATCTACCCATGGCTTTCGCTCTCCCCAACCTCTTCCCTTTATCTTCTATTCTCTCTTCAATCCAAAAAAATCCATCTCTTCCTTCCCTTCCAAATCCCTAATTCCTCAATTCCTCAATTGCCCACCTCCGACACTACCCCTCAGACCCTCTTATCCTTCTCTCCTCCTTCCAAAATTGTCGGCCTCTCCGACTACGAATTGGTTGTCATGGGATATGGCCACGGCGGCATCTCCGGCGCCCTCACTTGCTTCCATGCCCTAGACGTATTACGGAGTCCAACGCTCTATGCACACAATCTTCCTTTTTTTTCCTTTTTTTTCTTTATCTTTTATGATTAGATTGCTCTGATTGATTTCATGGGCTTTTTTGATTGATTTTTTGTTGAACTATTATTGCTTTCTTTTAAAGCTTGAGTGTATCGCTATCAGGTTGTGAAATTAGACAAGACTTAAAAATTTAACTAATGTTGTGATTATGAGATTGCATTTTTTAACATGTTGTTGACAATTTTATGTTCTAACTTGAGATTGAACCAATACTTCAATTGTCGTTATGTTATTACTTGAGATTGAACCAATACTTTAAGTCCATATGTTATTACTTATCCACAAATTCCATTTCACTATACTCTTAAATTGAAAGTGATGTAGTATCCACAAACAGTTGGCTTAAGTCCTCCCAATTCCAAAACTGTTTCTGTTTAATATTTGTGTTAATGCCAAGGTTGTGAAATTCGATGTAACTTGAGATTGAACCAGTACTTTAATTGGAAGATTGGATTTTGAAATTGTGTTGTTGCCCATTGTAAGGAGCGCATTTAGGCAAAAGGTTGGTTATGTGAAATTCGATGTTGAACCAGTACTTTCAAAGATTTAGACTTAACGTTGGTTATCTGAGTTATACCTAAGACTTGAATTAGACTTAAGGTTGGTTATGTGATATGCTAACAAGATTGTGGGCATAGATGAAACCTGCGAGATCACGAGTGGGTATATGTGGATTACTATTCCTCACTGAATAAATGCAACATTTTTTCAAATAAAATGACAATCCTTAGCAAAGAAAAATGTAAGAAAAACACTCTGCAAGATAGCAACATTTTGTCTACTACAAAGAACCAGTTTTCTTTAGTAAACTACCCTTGAGAGACTGATAAAGACATACATTTGAGTCTAACGCTGAGTAAAATAACGAAAATCTAATTGCTTTCCTAAGGACATGAAAACACTCTATACGTTAACTACATGACTTTCAACTGCGTGTAAATACTCTCATAGATGTTATTACGTATCCACAAACAGCTTTGGATTTTGGTGTGTTTATTTTGGATTGAAATGCATGCTTAATATATTGTGTTTGTTTTGGATTTTTGTTAATTATTTTCCATAGAACCACCTCCATCGAGTTTAGTTTGTAGCTTTGTACTTATATTTATGTATCCAGATAGAAATCTTTGTGATAATCAAAGACTTGGAATGCAAAATACTTAGAAAATGTTATGATATTATATTGGCTAAGAATATTTTGATTTATTTAGGATTCTTACTCTTCTCTACAATCGCTCCCAATTTACCCTCAATTTCTTTCTCTCTCACTCTCTACATCTTTAAGATTGCAAAGATCGGTGTTCAATTCGCCGCGCATATATTTGGAAAGTTGACAAGTTGCTGCCACTCATGCATCTTTCGTGATCGTCGTGTTCATAGGTTAGTATCTACATTCTTATAGCTTCAACCGATCATGATAACCAATTTTTTTCCTAAAAAATGCATGTTTAATGTATTGTGTATAGTTTTTTATTTTTGCTTATTTTTTTGCAACTTTGTTGGTGGTCAATGTAGCTGAATGATGGGTGGTTAGATTAACTTAGACATAGATTAGTTTAAAAAAGGAAATTAAGAAGCTTACTAATATAATGCCTAAAGGATGAGAGTCAATATGTGTGAGAATGGCAGTAGCTAGGTTTAGTCACTATTAAGACTCGTTTGACATGGTTCCAAAAGTTCCTCCCGACCCAAATTTTAACATTGATGGATTTTTGCAATTTTGCATTTCGTTGTTCATTTTTCAAGGTCGATCGCTTATTCACGAGAACAAGGCACTAAAACAAAGCACCATTGTAATAAATAAAAAAGGTCAAATAACTATTAAAGCTACATCTAGACCATTAAGAATCTATATTACAATACACATCGTATGTGTGTAATTGAAAAAGCTAATTACATGCCGGATTTAAAGTTTAACCGAGATCCTACGGCCATGATTTAATTCTAATCTCACATGTGTGGAGGACGGTTATCCCATTCTCCTCTCCCCAATCAAACCCACGGTTATCCCAACCTCGGCCACAATCCCTCTCATTACAATAAAGCGTGCCTTGATCTCTTCTTCCTCTCCACTCTCAACTCCTTTTCTCCTTCCTTCCTTTTCCTCCATTGATTGACCCGCTAACTTCATTGTTGCTTTGATCTAACAAGAAACTCGCCTCCTCGGTGAACCAATTTTCTCTCTTCGATTTCGTCCCCCCGCAGGACCTCATCTCTGATTTTCAAGGTAATTTTCTAGGTTTATTATTATTATTTTAATTTTAATTTGTTGACTTTTTTTCTTCGTAGAAAAATTTCTCTGATTCATTGAGTTGATTGATTATTCAATGCTTGATTGATTAAATTATTCATGAGTGGACTCGATTATAGAAAATGAGACATTTTCAACTTTACTCTTTCCCCTTCCCCCTGCATTTCCAACCCTTTTCGGGCCGCTTCATCCTGTAAGAATTTTTCCCCTTTCCCACTTGAAATATGTATATGTGACTGTATAAGTGTGTGTGTGTGTGTGTGTGTGTGTGAAGTGAATGATAATGACATTGTAATGGGCATGCTAGGTTTGAGCTTGTTTCTTGATTAATTTAATGATCTTCATCCAATCCCTCTGTTAATGTCTTTCCTGATCTTCTCTGTTATGGGGTACAATTAAAGTCTTTTGGTAAATGCTGCAAGTTTATAATTTATTTTTATTTTGATTCTTAATTGGGTTGTTGAATTTAGCTAAAAGATTAAATATTTGTTTCCTCAGTCGTGATTCTAAATTTTCTTGATTTTTCTTTCCTTTTTATAATTTCAAATGCACAAAATCTTCAAGGGTTTAGAGGTTTTAGCATTAATTAACTCATTATTGGACCCCTAATTTTCAATTATTATGCTGCATTGTGTCTGTATAAGTATAATTCTTTTCGAAAGATTAATTTGATTATTGTATACAAATAATTAATCATTTCTTTTAACACTAATTTTGATTTGAATTTTGATATGCTTTCAACTCTACTCTTTTAAAGGTAATTGTTCAAACCCATTAATTTATCATTTCCCCTATGCTTTCGTTCACTCTCTTATTCAATTGCTATCTTGGATTCAATTGAAACCAAGGAAATTGACATATGGGTTATGTTCAGGCTCCTCTCTAAATTCCACATTCCTTTCATCTTATCTGTCGTGATTGTGTAGGTTAGTATCTTCATTCTTAATTCTTAATTCTGATCATGATATTGTGTTTATTTTAGATTATATTATCTTTATTTTATTTAGTGTTTAACTTGGATTATATTATGTTTATTTTGTTTCTGGAGTAAGGTCTGGGGCACTAAATATGACATTGGATTCTTTAGTTAATGGGTAGACATCCTTTTAAAATTGCCACTCTATGAGGTAGCTACACAAAGTGAATTCAAATTTA
The DNA here is from genome assembly GCA_016624345.1 of Platycodon grandiflorus. NCBI lineage: Eukaryota > Viridiplantae > Streptophyta > Magnoliopsida > Asterales > Campanulaceae > Platycodon > Platycodon grandiflorus. The sequence goes on from CM028363.1 coordinate 31,767,225, forward strand.
GCTTATACAATCAAAGCTCCCAGGTTTGTCCTCTCTGTGTTAAATACTGCAGCAACATGATTTATGCCCGCCTCATACTGCCTTTTTCAATTTTCAGTTTGGTTTCGATATATTTTTATGCCTGAATCAATCAATCAGTTTGACTTGCAATTTGGTTTGATTTTCCTGAATAATAATTTTGATGTTTTATTGGGATTTTTATTATTAGGTTCATTCAATTTATGAGCTTCTTCAACATCTGGGTGTACTCAATGGAGTTTGAGTTGCATTAGATCAGTATTTAGAGTCTTGGGTCCAAAATAAGTAAGTCCATTAAATTTTGTAGTTACTCCGTTTTTCTATTATTTCTTCCTGCGAATCCATGTTAAAATGTTTTATTTGAATTTTCTTTTTTCACTAACTGATTGTAAATAATAAAATAGCATTATATTGAAAATTAATAGTATTTCTTTTTTGGAGTATGTACCTCTTTTTTTAATCAATTTGTTTCGCATTATCTTTCTTTTCTTTTAGAGCAAGAAAATAAATATTCACCGATTATGGGTACATGCTATCAGTTCCTCTGGCTTGAATTTTTTTTTTTTTTTTTATGTGAGATCATGATGCAAATTGCCCTGATGCTTATACTGTTTCATTCACATTTTGTAATGACTAAAGTGTATAATTTATTTTTTTTATTTTTATTTTTTTGCAGCTCCTTTAGTATAGATTCAAACTAAATAGTTATGCATAATGAATGAAAATCGACAAATGGAGGTGCATTGCCGGTAGATGTCAGGATGCAAACCAATGTCCTGATAATTAAGACAATGACCGACCCATCATTGACATTCTTCAAGAGATGGTGAGCGAATCTATTGCAATAAACTTCCCTCTTGAGTTTCCATTCATCGATAATGTTGAACAAGTTAAGAAGAAATAATTCTCCCTTTCATAACTTCTTCACTTTGCATATATTTATCTCTTTCACATACGTACGTACGAAAAAGGGAGAATAACTAATCTGAATTATGTGCCTTCAATCATCTTTGATCCTGTTAGTTTTTTGTGATCTAACCTGACTTTTCTTTCCTAATCGATGCATGTGAAAAGATCGAGAACCATATGATCAAAGCTATCATTACTACATAGACATTGAATGGACCCGTACATATATATGACCAGGGAGTAGAATTTAATTTAGAAGAATCTAAGATTTTATTTTACATATCTTGCTGGTGTGCACTTAAAGTTTTATGAATATTAATTTTTAGGTCCATCAATTAAGAATCTTGGGGGATATGGGGAGCTTCAATTGTTTCACCTTTGTGATGTTGCATTCCCTGTGTGAGAGGGTATATATGTTGAAACTTGCAGCTGAATAACTGGAACACGTCTTGATCCATATTCCCCGGAAGAAGCCCGTTCAAGTGTTGATTTCTTTAGTAACAGAATAGACTTTTGAAAATCTTCAAAATTCAGTGTAGGCAATTTGTAATTGGAAAATAGTCAGTCAACTACAATGTATTTGTGTGGTTAGTTTTGATCTTAATCCGATACATTGTGGTTAGTTTTGATCTCAATCCGATGCATAACACGCTAAGTTGGTGTTAAAGTTTGGGATTTTTATTTTTACTTTATGGATCTGTAGATTTTCACTTTTGTTTTGACTCAACAATGTCACGCGAAGTTGGTGTTAAGGTTGGGATTTTATTTGGATCTATGTATTTTCTCATTTGTTTTGACTATACAATGTCAATTTCATAGGATTTCGTTTTGTTTATTTGGATTTATCAAAACGAACATGAAATAGCACAATCATAGGTCGACTCGTAAAATGAAACACCAATTATTACAAACTAATCAAGAAAACTTGGGTACCATGTAATATTATTTCAAATTCAACACACTAAACTAAATGATAACCCGTTTGACACTCCACTTGTAACTCTACCTCCCTACACCGCATGTCAATTTCCATCGTCACATATTCCCGTAATATTAGATGATGATATTTAGGAGGATCCGAGTTTTATAGACGAAGCGGTAAGTTTTTTGATATTTTAATTAATCGACTCCTATGCATAAAATATTGTTCAATGAATGTGTTTGATATCTTCTTTGTCTCACGAGTAGGTGGAAGTAATGGAAAAACTTATTGCAGCTCATGTTGCTAAAGTAGTGTTGTAAAGCAAGAGCCTCGGAAGAAGATTAAGTTTTTGTTATTGAGAAAAAAAGTTAATGTTGCTACATTTCAAATCATTTTTTACAATTTTAATATTTTATTAGTGATTTTTTTACAAAATAAACCCTCCTTCCCAAAAAAATCACGACCATACATTAACTTCGAGCACACATTGATTCGATGTCATACTTATACCGTGCCAAAGGCACGGGCACAAAGCCTAGTGCAGTACTAAAAACCTCTTCTAGTGTGTTAGCCTTGTGTATTGCATTTAGTTTATGTAAAGCATATGAACAGAAATGGCATGTTGTGCAATATGATTCACACTTGATAATTGATCGGTATTAACAGACCTAAAAACTCTAGACTAATCCTTTTAGTTAGATACAAGTAAGAGATTTTAATTCCATAGTAGGTTCAAATTTCAATATAACTTATTACTCGAATAGGATCTTCTATTGCAAAAAGATGTTCCATCTCTTATTCTAATCGTCCGATCTTCGCCATATATGCATCAAAAATTACGAGATAATTAATGTTGTTTATTTTCATGCACATGTGCGAAAATCCGACAGTTGGAATAAGAAATGGAACACCTTTTTGGAATATAGGATCCTGTCTGCTCACTACTGCTACTCCCTCCGTCCATAAATTATTGTCTTCTTTCCTTTTTTGCCCGTCCCAAAATAATTGTCTTGTTTGAAAATTTTTCTTTTTAGGACATCACTTTTACCATTTTACCCTTACTTTTTTTCCCACTTTAATTATGGGCCACATACACATGGGCATTAAAAAAAATTAAACATTATATCAATATTAATAATCAAGTTAATTATTTTTTTAATCCATGTACCGGATCAAATTATACAATAATTAAGGGATGGAGAGAGTCCTGTTTATTAAAAATAAAATAAAATAAGAGTTAATTACACCATTAGTCCCTTGACTATTAACTTTTCTACGATTAGTTCCTTAACAAAAAATTTTCAAATTTCAATCCCTTAAGTACCAAAATTAGACACGCTTAGTCCTTTTGTTGGATGTCGTTAGTATTTTTCCGTTAAGTCTGTCATGTGCCCAACACGTGACTTTGGTTAAGGGCATTTATGGACTTTCCTATTACAAGACTTTTAAATAAAAAAAGGAAAAATAAAAACCCTAATCAGTAATCAACCAGGCCTTCTTTCAATCCACCGAAAAGAATACCTTATCTTTCTCTCTCACACACACATACACCCACCAACATAACCACATAACTGGGTTTTTTCCTCAGTATCTTCTTCTTCCAAAATCGCACAGAGATGCCCTCCTTCGCCACTACCCCTACTCTCTCTCTCAGTCACAGCACAAATGGCTTCACCTCAACCAAATTTTCAATCGTAGACGATGTCAAGTACAGCACCGCCATTTCATCTGGATCAGATCTGATAAATCGAAGCAAATTATGCACTTCACAATGGCAATATAGGTATTATCGTGAGTTAGGACCGAGAAGTGAAGGGATGGTGTTGAGGTAGACTAGGTCAGGGTAGAGCTCTGATGCGATGAATTTGTTCGGCGCGTTGGGGTCACGGATCTGAGGTAAACCACTCACAAGCAGAATCTGATAAACCGAATCTAATGATCCTAACCTTTGCATATCTCCTATCAAATCCTGAGGTTTCTGGTTTGTTCTATGACTAGATCAGGGTAGAGCTTCGGTGGTCGACGAGAATTCTAGTTCGTTCTATGACTCTCTCTTTCGATCTCTTCAATTATTACTTAGAATTTCAGTTTCTGTTTATGGTATTTTGATTTGATTATTTGTTGAGTAACGTGATGGTGACTGAAGTTGGTGGTGAGAAGTCACCTGAAAAATTAGGGATTAGGGTTTGAAGAATTGGGAATTAGAGTTTGAAGAATTGGGGAAGAAGATGATAAGTAAAATTCTAATTTTGCATTTACTCAAATGCACGTGGAAGGCATATGAGTCACTTAACAGAATTTTACTAACGGTATCCATCAAAAGAACTAGCTGCATGACTTTTTGATACTCAAAACACTAAAATTTTAAAAAAAAAATTGTTAAGGAACTAGTGGTGAAAAAGATCATAGTCGAGGGACTATACTAACGATGTAATTAACCCATAAAATAAATACACCCAATTTCAAAGACTTCAACTTCTCCAAGATGCTCTTACACCATACGACAATGATGGGTGCAAATTTGGATTGTCCTGATTGACCTGTGTAAGTAACTGCCCATAAAGTGGTCTGGTCTCCTGCCACAAATTTCCGTTATCCATTCATAAAAAGACAAGAAGCCGGGGTTTTCTATATATAAGAAAAATGGTTCTTTTATTCTACCCAAAAAATAAAATAAAATAATAATTATCTTCTATTGCTTGTATGGAGTTTTTCTATAGTCCTTTAATTTTTAATCGAGACAACTTGATGTTATTTTATTTTATTTTTTGCTTGATACTTTAGTGTGACAAGATTGAAAATTAGAATGTAAATCACACATTACTGATGAAAAACATACACTTATAATTTTTTTTTGTACAATATAATAATTTAAAGCATTTACTGTACATTGTTGGATTAATTTTTGTTATATAGATAGTGTACACTTTTTGAAAATGTAAAACGGGCCTGTTTGGCATTTCTTCTAATTCTGTAAAAGTAATTTTTGATTTTTTTTTTCTTCTGGTTTCTCAAAGATGTCCTCGGGCTTAAAAGACCAAGACTATTCCTCAGACTTAGGTCAGACTACAAGGACGGTAAAGCTCTTCCAACAAGATATTTAATACAGTTGCGTTTACATAAATCTCAAACCTGATATCTATGGTTAAACTAGAACTACTCCTTAGTAAAAGTCATTATTATAAAATTAGTTTTGCAATTTTAGATATGTTTTGTTGCCTTAGGCTCAAATTATAATTGTAAAAACTTCATAAACAAAATTGACTATTATTTTTAGATAACTAGGTTTTGTGTCCGTGCCTATAGCACATTGTCGGTATGAAGCCAGATCAATATATGCTTTGAGTTAATGTATTCTCGTGAGTTTGTAGAGGGTGAGTAGAACTAAATGAATAAAAAATAACGAAATAATAATTAATTTATTTCGTAAAACCAATACTGAAATATTAAAATTAGAAAAGAAAAAAAAAATTTGAAATGTAGCAATAATATTCAAGTTGTGTTATGTTCAGAACTTGTACGTTCAAGCCTCTTGTTTTCAATTCCTCGATTGTTGCTTCTACTTTGTCTATCATTGTAGTATCCGTAACATCCTAATGTACATTTCTTTCAAAACCAGTTCCGTATCGATGTAGCAACTTTTATCTTTGTCCCTACCTCCCCCACCAAAAAAAAACAAATATGCCCTGCAAAATGCAAAATTTAGTACATAACATACAAACTTTATTGATATCAAAGTATTACATTAGCAAAATGGAAGTGAAATGATATCAAAGTATTCCATTTTGTGAAAAAGGAGAAAGAGTTGCGAAGAATAATTGAATCATGGTTTGAATTAGAATAATGGTTAGTTATTCAAAACGGCAAGGTTAACAAATAAAGAAATTTGTTAGAATTTCTTTTAGCAAAAATAGTATTATTTACTGATGCTTAAGAATTTTGGCATTGCCTTTTATATTTAAAAGCATCTAAAACTAAAAGGGCAATGCCAAATTTCTTACACACACTTTTCAAGACTGATGAGAAACCTTTACATTATAAACACCCGTTTGAAGAGAAACCTTTTCTTTTTTTATTTGTACAAAAAAGAAGATTACTTTATAGGGAAGCAATTCTTTTTCATTTGTATCAGAAGAAGATCTTTATTGGTAAATGTTTCAAGACTGAGCAGGCTTACAAAATATTTACTCCCAAAGAGAATCTTTTTCTTTTTCAATTGGATTAATATACAATTTGGTCCCTGAACTTGCAACATTTTCCTAATTAGGTTTCAGTACTATGATATTTTCTATTGTGACACTTAAACTGAACATTTGGGCTCACGTTTAGTCCCCCATCTGACGAAAGTTAACAGAAACGTTAAATTTCATATAAAAGACTAAAATGCCCTTATTCCTTGATGACTGTGTATCCACATGGAAAAAAATGCTGAGATGAAAATACTATAAAGCAAAAAAAATATAAAATGAAAAATAAAAGTAAACTTAATTCAGTTTTATTTAAATTTTTTACTTTCTTCATCCAAAATAAATAAATTAACTTCTTAAAAAACCTATTCTTACATAGATAACTGAAATAAACCGAGCTCAAAGTTGAAAACATTGGATTGTTTTAATTTCTTCATCCAAAACACAAAAAAGACATAGGCACCCAAATGTACATCACCACCACACCAGAGCTGGAACTGCAGAGGTATTAATCAATTTGATGATTCCGTCATTCTCCTTCTGCTCTTCGATCATCTAGGGTTTTCTCCACCAAATCCCCAATCTCATCAACCTTAATCCGCACCATCGCCACCACACCGGAGCTCAACAAACCCGAGGCCGCCGCAGCTCAATCCCCACCCGAACCAGATCTCCCTCCTTGAACCCTACTCATCGGTGCTAGGGTTCATTTTCCCAACCCCGATGATGCCATCGAAGTCTTCGTTGATGGTTATCCAGTCAAAATCCCTAAGGGATTTACTGTTCTCCTGGCTCGCGAGGTCGTCGACATTCCTCGATTACCATAGCTAGCTTTCTATTGCTGGAAATTTTCGTATGTGCCTTGTAGAGGTCGAGAAGTCTCCCAAGCTTGTTGCATCTTGCGCTATGCCTGCCCTTCAAAGTTGATATATTTGTTGTTGGTTTTTGAGTTATAGTACATTTGGGTGCTTATGTTTGTTGATTTTTATAATTCTTTGGAAAAAATTAATTTTTATGTGCTTTGTATGAAATCAGTTATCTATGTAAGCATAGTAGTCTTTGAGCTCGATTTATTTCAGTGTAAAGTGTATGCCTTTTTTGTTAAAAAGACATTGGATTGTTTATGTTTGGGTGCCTATGTTTGTTGAATCTTGAATCTTTACCGAGAGGGAGCGATGCGTGAGGAACAACTTGAGCTCGGTGTCTCTTTGAATCTGGCGGTCCCTTCTCCGATTTTCAGTGATACAGAGCCCATCACTCTCTTTTACTCTGCTTCACCACACTGAGAGAGAGAGAGAGAGAGAGAGTGAGTGTGTGTGTTTGAAGTGAACTGTGTGAGTCTATGAGATAACAACGAAGAAAGTAAAAATTTTAAATAAAACTGAATTAAGTTTACTTTTATTTTTCATTTTATATTTTTTTTTGCTTTATAGTATTTCCATCTCAGCATTTTTCTCCATGTGGACACACAGTCATCAAGGAATAAGGGCATTTTAGTCTTTTTATATAAAATTTAACGTTTCTGTTAACTTTCGTCAAATGGGGGACTAAACGTAAGCCCAAATATTCAATTCAAGTGCCACAATAAGAAATATCGTAGTACTGAAATCTAATCAGAAAAATGTTACAAGTTCAGGGACCAAATTGTATATTAATCCTTTTCAATTGTATTAAAAGAAGATTACATCGTTAAATGTTTTCTTGAGATACTAATAATTTTGATATTGCCTTATTTGTGATTGAAATCAAGTCAAATCACTTAAAAGTAAATTTACATTATAAACACCCGGTCTATGTGTGCTTTACAAAAAAATATTAATTTCATGGGTTTAAAGTAATATGCGATAAGTTTACGTGGTGTACGATCAATTATGATACATTATAATGTCAAAATGACTCAAAAAGTGAGGTCTACTTTAACTACTTCGATATTATAGGGTATTGTATTTGCTCGTAATGCACCAAGTAAGCATATCGTGTTGTGGTCTAAAACCATTGAATATTTTCTCCTTTTTTGTGTGTTTTAGAACATATCTATTATTGTGTTAACTTGCGCAATAAACACTAAGTATCCCTTTCTTCCATGATATATTAAGAAAGTACAATAACATATTTACATAATAATCACATCTACGTATAGAAATCAATAAAAAGAAAGAAGACTAGTAGTAGGAATTTTTCTTATGAATTCCTTTTCTTTCCGCACTATTTACTTGGAAGTGCGGTAGTGTTTAGTTCAGTTTTCGCACTTTTACAAATTCTCCTTTTCGGATCAGTCAAGAACAGTTCATTTACGTCATGTTAACTAAGGAAATTTGTAACAACTAAATTTCTCGAGAACTAATCTTAGAGAGATGACTCGAACAATTTTTCTTTAGAAGGATCCTTGGGATCCCGCGACTAGTTAGAGCTATCCAATCACTCGGATGTTGTTGTTTTTGTAGGAAATTTTTAACACAAAACGTAGAACGAACAAGCCGCAAAAATGGTTACCCCAAATGCCACACACAAAGTGTCTAATGTCCCTTCAAACCTTAACTTTCTCTCTATCATGTCCTTCCTCATTGTCAAAAACTCTTTGTACCTTCTCCTTGCTTCCTCCTCCCTCTTCACCCCACTTCCCCTTTTACCCTCCAAAGCCCTCTGTAAAATGACCAAACTATCCCTACCATTCAAATGCTTCCCATCCATGTCCTCTACTTCCAAGCTGACTTCCCTCACTTGAGTATCCCTCCCTCCGTCCCACCGCAGTTGACCACTATCCTGCACTGCACACAATCCGGGGATGATGATGATGATCCAACTGCCAATATTGAAGCGAACTGCACCTGTATTTCCCCGCTCAACCAGTGGCGTTGCACCGAAACAGGCTTGTGGGATGATAGATTCACCGCTCGCCGTGCACTCGGATCGATAAGGATCCAGCTCAGTGTGATGTCGTCCATCAGAGCCTCGCACGATTCATCGCCGTCCGGGTGTTGAATGTGCGTGGGAACGACGTCTTTCGGGTCCAACAGGTCAATTCTAAAGGGCGAGCACCGGAACCACCCGGTCACGGTTTCCGTCGTCTCCACTTTCGTAAATATCACCTCGTTCCGGTAAATATATCGACGGCTGAAATTAATTCAGTCGTCGACGGGAGGGACGAACGGTTGGAATTCGGCAAGGTCGTGCTGGAGCATAGGAGGGGAAGGATTGGGAGAAGAAGGAGCGTGGTCCGCCGTTGGGGAAATCGGAGATTACCTCGGAGACACGTGGCGCTGAAGTGGAGGGCCAAGTGGAGTGGCATATATTCCACCAGAGGTACTCTTGAGCGGAGACTTCGTTGACGGCGGAGGAGGAGCAGCTGGCGGAGGCGAGGCTGGCCCCATCGAGGCGAGTTAGGATGTGCGTCTCAAATATGTCAGTGTGCAAGGCAGATACTCCGGTGGCGCCGGATTCTTCAACGGTGGCTGTCATGGTGGAACGGCGGAGATAGCAAGCAATCGGGGGTAGTGGCGTTGTTCGTTCTCAAATGAGTTAAAAGAGAGAGTCGAGTCTCGTGTGTTTGTAAGTCTGGAGTATAAATACTACACCTCTAGTTGGAGTATGATGTTTCAGTTGACGAAAATGCCCTTGGGGCTTTAGTTAATTCCTAGATAGTGGTCATTCATTAGTTCTAATAAACGACAAAAAGAGGTGAGTTGACCAAATGGCAAGAAAGTAATCAGTTGGCTTGATACGAATAGAAAAAAATAAGAATAATAAAGATTGGGAGCTTTTAAAAAATACTCCATAAAAGATTAAGAATATCAAGACTAGGTGACATGTTAAATGTTAATGTAGTAGTCACACAATACACACTTTGTCGGAGATTACATTTGATATTTTATTAACACGATACTATGTATTACTCTAATTCCCTTCCTAGCTTAAGGACACTTATTCGGTCACTGGGAGTGGGAGATGCTAATGTGAGTATCTTTTAGCGTAATGATATGAGTACCTAAAAAATATTAAATTTTTTACATTAAATAATGTATTAGTTGATGTGGTAGTTGATGTGATGTATTAATTATAATTTTTAATTTTATTTTTTTATATTACATCAACTACCACATCAACTAACACATCATTTAGTACAAAAAATTTAATACTCTTTAGATACCCATAACATTACTCTATTTTTTAATGTTAACAAGTGCTTGTCGTAGTATATTTGTTGTAATAAGTTGTCATGTTGTACAATATTTTTTTACATCTTTTCATTATTTTCATGTTAAGTTATTTCTGAGCCGTCTTATACAAGTAACAATAATAAGTGAGGACAATTTTAAGTTTCAGATACTAGAGTTGTATTAATATCGATGCCATACGAAAATGTATTATGAATATGTTTATATATATTAGAAAACAAATTTTATTGGCAAAAGTCATACTCTCTCCGTCCCAAATAAATGTTCCTAGTAAATAAAACATAGGAATTAAGAAACATAATTAATGATGTGCTGTAAAATGTGTTCTGACAATAATACCCATAAACATCAATTGAGTTTAACTATTTTAAATAATTGAGTCTCTTTGAGATGTGTTATATTAAATGAAGCTTTAAGACTATATTAGGAAGAATGGTAGAAAATAGGTAAATTAAAATTCTTTAGGAACATTAATTGGGACATCCTAAAATAAAAAGTAGAAACATTTATCTAAAACAGAGGGAGTAACATTTTTAAGGTTTTCATGATAAAAATTGGTAAATTAGAAGTCATCTTCATATAATACTTTATTTATTAATAATCTAAGAAGCTCCGTTGTTACTTTCATTATAAATTTATCGTCTTTTTTTGAAAAGTTAAACGGTTTCTAAGCATTTGATGATCATCTTGATTTTTTACTTTGGAATAGAAATATTTTACCTAAAAAGTAGTAATTGATATTATCTTTTTATGGCTAACTTAGTTTAACGTCAAATCGTAATTCAGTAATATAAAAAAATTAGCTTATTATATAATCGTTTCAAAGAAAGAGTCTATTATATTATTTTAGTATGTTTTATTTAAAGAGTCTACTTTTAAAAAAATTATGCTTACAATTTTAATAATTTTTCATTTTTACCCTCAGTTGTATTATAATCATCTTAGTTGTAATTAAATATTTTTATAATTATAACCAAATCTAATGATACTAATATATTTATAATAATTAAAAATTTTAAACGTAGACTCTTCTGTAGAACGGACGGAGTATTAGAAAAATCATTATAATTTTTATCTTTCATTACACAAGCTACCTTCGTCAATAAATGCATTTGATGACGGACTGAATAAACTGTCACCTCATCCATTTCCTTCGCAAGAGTATAATTATTATAGGTACCTAAAAAGTATTAAATTTTTTGTAGTAAATGATGTATCAGTTTATGTGATATAAAATAAATTAAAAATTATAATTAATACATTATATCAACTTACACATAATTTGACATAAAAAATTTAATACTCATTAAGTATCCATATCATTACTCAATTACTATTACCTCCATCCAACGTAAATGTTATTTTACTATCCCAAAGTAAATGTCATTTTACTACATCTGTCATAAAATAATTGTCGTTTTACCAAAAAAATTTGTTCAAAAATAATTGTTGTTATAGGATTTCAAAAAATATTTACTCATAATTATATCAAAATTGCCCTTATTTATTACTCTCATTAAAGAAGATTGTTAAGTAAAAAAAAAATACTCATGTAACTTATCTATAGTAAATAAACTTAAATAAGGGTAAATTAGTCTTTATGTAAGCTTTCTAAATGTATATGCAAATTGCTAAAATTACAATTATTTTGAGATGAAGGTAGTTTTATTTTGCACACAAATTAAAGAAACTTTCATAAAAACTGATGTACTCTTATTTAAGTTCATTTATTACAGATAAGTTGCATAAATATTTTATTTCTCTTAACAACTATTTTTAATGAGAGTATTAAATAATGACAGTTTTGGTAGAATATGGGTAAAAGTTCCTTGATATCCTATAACGATAATTATTTTGAGTCAAAAAAATTTTGCTAAAACGATATTTATTTTGAGACGAAGGTAGTAAATTCCTTTTTTACATTGGAAAATCTTTTTTATCTTTGCTTTGCTTTAGTATACTGAAAATAAAATGACCAATTATTTAAAGGCATAATTATCATTTTTTTGATAATATTCATTGTATTTTATATAATTAGAAAAAGTAATATGTGTATTGTATTATAATTACCATTTATATATTCTGTAAAGTGAACCAAGTATAACCCCCTATAACTGAGTCATGGTTGAATTGTCTCTCTCAACTATTAATTAAACAATATGGCCTTTTCAATTATAATTTTTTTTAAAAAAAATTACACTTTTTGTTTAGATACTATCGTTTGAATCAACAAAACTTGCCCACCTAAAACTTACGTCACCATCTTTACGTATTATTTTACCATAAGTATTCAAAATTAAGATAAGTAATTAATATTATTTGTTTTACCCTCTTTAGATACAAAGAGTGTCTAATTAGAACAATAAAAGTAAAATAGTCAATTAAAACATCAAAAGAGCATCATGGTAACAAAATATCTAAAGATGGCCATATGAGTCTCAGCTCTCAGATGGGTATTTTACGTCAACTCAAATGACAGTGCTTATAAAGAAGTTGTCATAAAAAAAAATTTATAGTTGAGGGGGTGGTGGACATTGTCTCACTTAGTAATTGGGGGGCGGGGAATTCAACCCAACTCATAATTTTGTATATAATTTAAAATTTTACGAATATTTGAAAAAGAATAAAGAACTTGTTATTTTGTGAAAAAGTAATAACTTTAATGTGTAATGTTTATCATAAAAGATATTAACAAGTACTTGTCTACTTTGGGATAATGTAAGTGCCTTTATTCTATCATTCAATTCCAAATTATTTTGTTTCTTACCAAATAATTTTTTAAAAAAAAATTTGTACTACATTAGTAATCAAATTCTATATATTACGAAACACTTTTTAGAAATCATCTTCTCATCTATTTTTATGAAATTTTATTACTAGTAATTGATTCTATTTTTGTGTACCATTCGAGACCTTAGATGTACTTGGTACTTGATTCTTCAGTCCATTCCCATCTAATTAATATTGTTGAATCAAGATACGATAAACAATAAGAAAGAAGTTATTTTAACTATAATTTTTAGCTATCCACTGTATCATTAAGGCCAAAATATGAATTACCTACTAAGATTTTCACCAAATTTTAAAGTGTCCCCCCCCCCCACATAAGGTTTGCCCCAGAAATCCATCTGATGTTGTCAATTTTTTCAGTTAGCCCCCTGACCGTGATGACCGTTAGAAAAGTAACGGAAATCTATCACGTGCCTTACACTAGGGGGGGCAATTGGGTCTTTTCGTCATATATACAGAATACTAACTAAAGGGGGTCAAAATGTCAAAAGAACAACACTAAATAAAGGGGCGCAAATTAAACTTTTTTTTTCTTTTAATTTCATCCAACCCATTACCAAAATCCACCACCACCACCCACTACCAAAATCACCACCACCACCCACTACCAAAAATAAAAACTAAACAATTAAACTTTTTTTTTTCTTTTAATTTCATCCAACCCATTACCAAAATCCACCACCACCCCCCACTGACCAAATCACCATCACCACCACCACCCATTACCAAAATCACCACCACCCACTACCAAAATCACCACCACTCACCAAATTCTTGAAAGACTCTCTCTATTTCTAAATGATATTACTAATACTAATGCCTTCCACCACAGAATCAAACATCTTCCTTCAACCTTACAAAATTAGCTCCCTCACTCACCTCCAAACCATCTTCCTTCTTCTGCTCACCGGAATTCAGACTCAATCCCTCACTCAATTCAGGCTTTTCTCAAACACCTCGCCTCCAATCTCCTTCGACATTACAACATCAACAACACTAGTATCTCCAACCCCGCCCGCAACATTCAAACCCGACCCGATCCTTTCCCTACCGCCAGACTCTTCCCCTTTTAAGTCCGCACCTTCAGGTACTTTTTCGACATCATCAACAACCACCGAGCCAGTCGAAATCGGCAAAACCTTTCTTAACTCTGGAAACTCCGAAGAATCCAAGAAAAACTCAACCGTATCCCTATCCTCTCCTTCAGTCCCCTTACCCAGGGATTCATCCCCAACACCAAAAACTGTCTGCTCGGGCGCCGTCTCGAACTCCTCCTCACCACTCACAAAACCCCCATCATCCGAAGCATTACTTAATCTCCTCAATGCTCATCGACGGCTCCGGTAGAACTCGCTCTGCCTCTCATCGATTTGCTCAGTCGATTCCCTAACGAGCATCGACGGCTCCGGTAGATCTGATCCGATATGGCAGACAACGGATGAATCGATGGCTTAGGTAGAGTCGACAGTGGTAGTGGTGGTGGTGGTGGGGTTATCGGATATGCCCAATCGCTCTGTTTCTCCTCAAATTGATTTTCTGATTTCTATTTGATTAATTTATTTTGGACACAAATTTCTTTTTTTACTTTTTGACCCCCTTTATTTAGTGTTGTTCTTTTGACACTTTGACCCCTTTTAGTTAGTATTCTGTATATATGACGAAAAGACCCAATTGCCCCCCCCCTCGTGCAAGGCACGTGATGGATTTTCGTTACTTTTCTAACGGTCATCACGGCCAGGGGGCAAACTGGAAAAATTGACAACATCAGACGAATTTCTGGGGCAAATCTTATGTGGAGGGGGGGCACTTTGAAATTTGGTGGAAACCTTGGGAAGTAATTCATATTTTGGCCTATCATTAATTATCACATTAAATAAATACATATTTGGAAAAAAAAATTACCCTTTAATTACTTATCCATATTAAGTAGAGTAACTAAGTTATTTTTCGTAGATTTAAATAATTTTTTGGTCTCTTGACTTTGACGTAATTTTTTGTTTGGTCCTATCTTTTTAAAACTTATTTATATGATCCTACATCTTATATTTTTTTATTAGATTCTACCCTCTCCCCGTTAACGTTAGAGTCTCCGTCTATTACCATGTTGAAATGCTCAAATTTCCCTAACTAACAAGTTCCTTAAGGACTGACTTTTAAAAAATATAAAATACATGGTTCAATTTGCCAATTCAAAAATTAGGTTGTCTTCAACCTTTAGAAACCCAGGTAAATCTATCTCTTCAAATCCTCCACCTCCATCTTTCCCCTCTCTTCAAATCCTCCATCTTCACTTTATTGGTGTTTGCATTGCAGTTGAAAGAGCTAAAGCTAAACTTTCGGAGGAAAAAACAGAGACGAGTGTTGGTACGGGCACAAGCTCTAATCAGAGTGCTCAGATAAACGAATTAGGGTTTTCGATTTGGGAGAAGGACCTTTGGTCAATTAAAAGAAGATGAATGAAGCGGTAATCTAAGCCTAAAGACCATCTTTTACCTTCAAATTCGGATGATGATCCCCCACCACGTCGGCTACCTTCCTAAATCTCAGGTCGGGAAATGATCTTTCTTGCAGGCTGGATTTGACTATTAAGATCACCATATCTAACTTCCAGGATTTAAGAGCAAGCCTGATATGAACCCCTAATCTGGCCTCAATCTTCAATTTGGGGCATTAGCAAGAAGAAGGAGATGAGAATTGAAGGATCTTGCATTAAATATTTTGAAATAGGAGTACAGTTATCCCCCTCTTTCTCTATCAAAAATTCTGATAATCCCAACACAATTAGAAATTATAACAAAATTTCAGAAATCGAAATTTAGCTAGGTGAAAATAAGGTTGGTAAAGGATCAAATTTTGCAAGGATTATAAACAAAATATGAAGCTGATTCCTTAAAAATCGTAGCTTTATTAATGACCTTGGAAACAGTTTGTGTTTGCGAATTTGGATCAGTAGTGTTTATTGTTGAGATATGAGTTATTTTTGTCCATATCCTTTCCTTGTATAGATAAGTATAAATAAGTTAGGGTAATATTTTCTTATCATAATTATAGAGATTTGTATAGTATGGTAGGAATAGACTTCTTGGAGAACAAGACTCTTCTTGTATATATTCTTTGTACCGTGACTTTTGTAAGGCAAGGAAATAGAAAAACATTATTCTCTCCTTCACATATTTTCTGTTTCAACTTTTATCTTCGTCGAGGAACTGTAACGTCCGGCGAACTCATCGAAGTTCACCATGGGCGGCGGCAATGGTCTTTGCGACTTTCGTTTTGGGACTTGCAACTATGATAAATCAAATCACGTTTGGGATTTGTTTAGGTAGTGCTCCAGATCTAAGTAATTTTGGGTTTTGGATTTGGGCCCTCACGGGCATAGCTCAGTTGGTTAAGAGCTAATAGATTTGGAACAGGACCAAGGATCGAGTCCTAGCAACCGCAGTGTGAAAATTTCATCCTTTTGTGGGGATGACTCCTTGTAGATACTAGGCACGGGTTCTCCTAGCTACTTAATCGCTGAGTCACCGTGATTTTCCCTCTCACATTCTCATGGAGCTGAGGTGTGGGGACTCTCGGGAGAAAAGTTTCCCCTTTTTGGAACAGGGTTTTGGATTTAGGAGAGACTTGAAGTGGGGGGAGGTGGCGGGTTGGGTTGTTGGTGGTGGAGTCATCCTGGGTTTGTTAGGGGGGGGGGGAAGGGAGTAAACCTGGGTTTTTTATTTTTTTTTATTTTTGGGTTTTTGATTTTTTTTCTTTTTTTAATGTGATGGGTAATTACTAAAATGCCTTAGCAGTTACAATGGATAAAGGGAGTAGCTAAGGGTATTTTTATCAATTTTTTGTGCTTTAACATTCACCCTTACGGTAAGCGTAATTTGGGCATTTTTAAAAATAATGGACGGAGATTCTAACGTTAACGAGGGGAGTGGGGAATACGTAGGACCATATGAATATGTTTTAAAATAATAGGATCAAACAAAAAATTATGTCAAAGGACCAAAAAATTATTTAAATCTTTTTCTTACTATCTTCCACCATTATTTTCAAATTCCAGATTTATCAAATGATCTTTGGTATTTCGTTCATCTTTGTTTAATATTACTAAAGAAACGAATATAACCTAGGTGAACTGAGATAGCATTTGAAGAGAACTCGGCCTACGTTTGTTATTTGATACGTGGTCTGAAATCATTTTATCAACAATAATATTGTCTATACCTAATATCACACGAGTAAGAGACAAAAAAAATTTTACGGCATACAAGTCTATTTACAGACGACTCGATCTGATAAGTCTGTTAATTAGTAATTTTTATTTATATATTGTTGCTTGCGATTGTATACTGCTATTGACCGGAATTATTATTTTGCTATGAACATAATTAATACGCTCTATTGATTATTTAATTATTTTGTATATTGATAGGCCCGGCCAAATACTTATAGAGACGTAAAGCAAACTCTAAAATGAGGTCTTTTTAAAGCAAATAATTTTTTTTATTAAAATTATTATATTTTTAAATCTTTCGTGCTTTTTAAGATGCAAGTTCACTTAATCTTATTGAGACATTGTCGATCTAAGATAAGATTATTAATTTTATTTTTGAAAAACTTTTTTCTGCGAAAACAACAGTTACGAGAATCGTTAACATTATTATATAAGTGATATACACATTTTGAAAAAAAAATCAAGCCTTATCATTTTTCACTTGTATTTTTTCTCTTAAAATATTTGTTCTGTAAAATAAATATTAGAGTTGTCATTATGTTTTAATGAAAGCTCAAGGTTAAGACAATTTTCATTATGCAATGACCTTAATTTCTCAATGCTAAATAAAAAATCATAAATATCTTAATACATTTTAAATTGTTCAAATCTACTTTGAAATGAAATGATTGTTTTATCTATTATATACAAGAAGTAATCAACTTTAAACGATTATTCAGGAGAACTTATTACTTCATTGTCAATAATTTCATCAAATTATTTTTTTCTACTAATAACACGTATTTCACGAAACATAGGTTCTATATTCATCTCAATAGCGATTTTGTCAGAAATTATAGCATTTTCAAGTTTGTCTTCCCTATATTTTTCAAAAAATGAAATAAGTCTTTTAAATTATTATATAACAACATCGATACACATATATATATTTTGATTGCATATTTTTACTAACTGAACAATATATTATATCAAATAGTCATGCCTAATAAAAATTTAAAATTTCTAAGATCATAAGTGCTAAACAATTAATGAGTAGGTAATAAAAACTAAGAATTACTCTTAATATTTTAAAAAATTAAAAAAATTTAAATAGTATATTTTTTTAGGCCTAATTTTTTTGGAGTCCTAAAAGTACCCTTGAGCCGACCCTGTATATTGAATAATTTATTCGTTGTGGTGTTGTTATTTTCAATGTGAGCTTTCGTCTCGTGGGGGGTGGTTATGGAACATAAAGATGGTGGCATTGCCAACCAATTTTCTGTGGATGATGTTATTTGATCTTTGCTCACTCATTTTCTCCCTTACACATTTTCCACGTGCTCAATTAATCATTTCCAGAATCATTTATTTGTAAACAGACGTGGCTTGCATAATCAGCTACATTATTCAAGAATGATGGAGCAAAAGCATGGAGTTTAAAAAAAAAAAAACAGGCAGTTATTATAAAAAATATGGATACGGAGATACCCACGTCTATGGAGCAAAAGCGTGGAGTTTAACTCGATCTTATATTTTTTATGATCTTTTACTAAGTTTTAATACAAACTTCTTAAAATACCCCCTAAGGTCATCAAAATCTAACTGTCTCACTCTCTCTCAAACTACCGGCTCTCCCAAACCACCGTCTCTCCCTCTCTCTCAAACTACACGCCTCCCCCTCATCTCCGACCACATTGCCTTCCCCTCCGATCTCCAACCACATCGTCACCCTCTTCTTTCGTCTCCGAACCACATCGTCTCCCTCGCCTTTTTCCTCTTGTTACTGCTATGGATCTGATATATCCTCTCTCTCTATCTCTCTACAGCCATGGAAGCCCTATTTTTGTCTCTCTATCTCTCTACTGTCATGAAAAATCTATGAATCGTTGTGAATCGTGAATCGTTTAAACGACCTGTGAATCGTTTAAACGACTCCGTAAATAGTTTAAACAATTTGTTTGAACGACCCTTGGGTCGTTTGAAATACCTTTGAATTTTTAAAATTACTTGTTTAAACGAGCGGTCGTTTAACCTACGCCTTGAGTCGTTAAAAAAAAAGGGGGTATTTTGTGGTTTTTAAATAAAAAAAAGTCATAAAAAATATTTTAGAATAAATGAGATAATATAAGATGTTTGAGTGTTTGACTAGTGTTTGATTAGGCTATATGCGAAGAGGTCCCCATGTCTTAGAGTTTAATAAGTGTCTTTTATTAATTTAATCAAAAACCTAACAAAACATGAGAGTTTGGCGTAGTCTTTTCACACTATGGATCTTGCTGCAGGCGAATCCTATATTAAATCTATTTAACAATATTTCATTTACTGCTCCACCAAGATTTTAGTTTATTATAAATATTAATATATATATATATATGTGTGTATATATATATATATTCTCATAGGTTAATTAATCCATCTAAATATATATAATCTCTTTGGTTTATTAACCCGTCTCTCTCTCTCTCTCTCTCTAAATCAACCACAAAACTCTATGTTATCCTCTGCCCAGTCTCTCTCTCTCTCTCTCTCTAAATCAACCACAAAACTCTATGTTATCCTCTGCCCAATAAAGTCGAGTGTTACGGCCAATTGGTCTGTAGTTAAATGGTATTGAGAAGCGTTTTCCAAAATTTATAGGAGATGAGTTTAATATCTGCGATCGTAACTTCTAGAAAAAAATATATAAAGTCAAGTGTAACGTAGTTTTTATGTTATTTAGATTTATTTTAGATCAAGGCTACTTGAAACTAATTTACTACCAAATTGAAAATTTAATAGGTCTTCTGTGAGATTGTCTTAAGAATCCTAATTCGTAAGATAAAGACTCACTTTATCACAGCTCAGTTTACCAACACACGGTGGGTCGAGTAAGGAAGAATCGTATTATAAAAAATACTCGTAATACGGTCTTTTTTAAGTTTTTACTTTAAAAAAAAGGTGAAGAGCTGAAAAAACATGAATTGGGTGGGTGGATGTAAAGATATTAAACGGCTAGCTCTAGCAGTTTCGGGTCAGCTCTTACGGGCTGCGGGTTACACGATTCAGTTTTTTCGGGCCACTAATATTACGGATCTAACCCTAACTCTAGCTGGCTTCGGGCTAAACGGGTCACTATCAGGCCACAACTAAAAATATAATATAACAATATTTTAAAATAGTGAATCGATAAATCACTCATAACTTAAATAGCTTATTATGTTTTTGATAAGAAATATAAATTAGACAATTTTTTACATCGTTGTGTTATAATTTTAAACTTATTTTTCTCAAAATAAATATTACAATAGCTCTACTTAGCAGCTCTTTGCAAAAAATTTATTTATATTTCAGTATTTACTCACAAGTACACAAAGAAGACATATAGTGCGGAGGATAAATATGTTTGACTTTGGACTAGAAGGTTGTTGGTTTTATTCTGATGGTAATTGTACTTGTCCTCAACTTTTTATGGCTTAATTAATATGATGCGGGCCGGCAGGCTAGCCCTAACGGATCGCGGGTATAACACCCGGTCCCAAGATCCGATATGAAACCTCGAATCTGGAAAGAATTAACAATTATGTTTTCTTAAAAACACTAATTCTCATATATAACAAAATTTGATACAACTTAATTAAAACTCAAATAGTACAACAATTACTTATATCAACCAATCACTAGACTCGTTCTACTGCTATTCGATAGCTAGTTAAGAATGGATTTGATTGTATTGAAAAGCAAGTGGTGACTTCGGGTCATTACAACGAGTTAAACGGTTCGGGCCAAAAAGTCATGATTTTAAACGGGCCAAAAATATCAAGCCCTAACCCTTTTTTTTTTCAATTTAAACGGACTAGTCCTACCGGTCGTGACCCTTTTTAACATTTCTAGGTGGATGGATGAGATTAGTATCTTGTTATTATGTAGAACGAGAAGATCCGAGAATAGCATTTGGTGATGGAATTTTTATTTTTTATTATTTTTTTCGTTCAAAACTTTTTAATAAGTGAGTTAGAAAGTAAAAATGATACTGATCACGCCAAAATGTGTTCTGGTGATCTGTCGATGTCCACGTATGCAACTAGTCTTTGGTCAGGATGCCCCGACTCTCAATAGGCACAAGTTTTAGTAGGACTTGTCCTCCGGTAGATACCTGTGATGAAAGAAAACACCGTTAGGGAGCTGGACGTTGGTCCAACTAAAGCCCT
The DNA here is from genome assembly GCA_016624345.1 of Platycodon grandiflorus. Taxonomy (NCBI): domain Eukaryota; kingdom Viridiplantae; phylum Streptophyta; class Magnoliopsida; order Asterales; family Campanulaceae; genus Platycodon; species Platycodon grandiflorus. Next base: position 31,788,620 of record CM028363.1, read on the forward strand.
CCGGTGATAGAATCAGTATATGGTGAGGTTAATGGTCTCCGGTGAGGATTCAGGCTGCTCTTTGAGAGTGAATGCACTGAATGCTTTTGAGAATTTGTAGTTGTCTGTGTGTATTTGAACTTAGACTATAAATCAAGGCTATCACCTTGTATTTATACTGGTGGAATGTTGGTCTGAGGCAAATGGGACTGTCAGGTGTCGACCTGGGGTGAGCAGCCATGTGCCCATTTATGGCAGCCGCAATATGCATTGATGAGCTTTAATGTGGAAGTGACCTGCTCTGGTGCAGAGGATAGAACTTCTCTGGAAGTGACCTTGATCTTCTAGATGCAGCTTTACTTAGAGGGCAAGTAACTCTTTCATCCAATGAGGTGCCAGATGGTGGCCCCGGGGTAACGTAGTAGCACGTGGGTATTGAATGCAGCAGCTTTTGTTGACTTTCATTACTTCTCGGGGTGGAGACCTCGGGGTCTTAGTGTTACAGCTCGGGTCAAGGATCGTGCGAGCTCTTTAAGTTCGTAGTGGAAGGCTTTAGATCGATCTCGAGCTCCTCGGGGAGGTCGGGTCGAAGCGGAGGTATGCGTACCCGGGCTCCGGGCTATTGTCGAAGCTCGGGTCGTGAATTCCTCTCTTCCGGGCTCCAGATAAGCTTGGCCACGTGTCCCACTAGTGCCACGTGGAGGCTGGATATTTCAATATCTTTAGTAGCCCCCGACTTCCCGAGGTAAGGGTTCACCCTTTAAGTCAGGAAGTTTCAGCTCGCCCGTGGTCGGGCAGTAGGTAGAAACTTCACCAACACACCTCGTCTTGGAATTTGTGCCAAATCATTGGCGCGAAACATTCTGACGGCTTCATTAAATGCGCGTCCTTTCAGTTTGAATTTGGAACCGTCGTTTTGGTTTCAAACGGTGCCGTTTTGCGAGCTGGAGGAAGAAAACACGTGGACTATCCATTTGGTGTCGGGTCAGTTTCGGGTCCTCCGTACAAGTGGCGTCATTTTGGAAGGGTATAAGTAGGGTTTTAGCACTGTTTAGTCTTCACTTTTGCGAAAAAAACCCTAAAACTCTCCGGTGTCCTGCGATTTTCGGCCATCTCATCTCCAAACGTCTTTCGAGTTTCCTCGCTGTTTTCCGCATCATTTGTCGTTTCCACTCCGTAGGTTAGTATCGTTTGAACCTTCTCTGTCTTTATATCCACTTTTTTCGGTCATTTCTGCCTGTGTTTGGGGTCTATTTGTGCTTCGTTTTTGTTCCGGCGATCGCCATTCATTCCGGTACTAATCTCCGGCGTCACGTGCCTCTCAGGTGACTTCCGTACGTTAAGATCCGAGTTTATACCCCGATCCAGGTATTCCGATTTCCTCCTTATATACTTCGAACTCTCTTTAATATTTCTTCAATATGTTTGCGGGTAGGAGGAGTGTTAATGTTAGGGTTCCAGAACGTAGCTCGTCGTCGGACTCATCCTCGTCCTCGAGATATTCCCCGAGCTTGGATGGCGTCAGTCCCTCATTACCCCCTGCTCCCATAAACTTAGGTGATTCCCCTTCCCAATCTGTGTTTGCCCGCTCGCCCACGGGTAAAAATGTATATAGGTTATCCGAGGATCACTGGGAGGTCATGGTCCCGAGTGAAGCTCGGGACATCCTAGGTCGATGGGGTATCGATTTCTCAGATCGGGTAGTATCCGACGAGCCCCACTGGGTTTTCCCACTTCCATTTGCTGCTCAAATGGAAGTTTTAGACGATAAAAACCAAGTCGTTACTGCCCTGACATGTAAATATTTTTCAATGAACCGATACTTGCAGAACCTCTGACTTGATCGTGCTCATCGACTTCGCGAGGGGGCTGCCTCCGATAAAGATCGCTGAACCAACTAGATCTGCAAGGATGAGCGGTGAATCAACTTCTGGGAGAATGGAATCTACAACCGTCCCCGCTACTGTGCCAGCGAACTGGCGCAATAAGATCACTCTGGCTGATCTGCAATCATGGGAAATTCTTCACCAGGTTCCTGGGTTTCAGGGATCCATTCCCGATCTTAACCACAGCTAGGTCGAGCTGAAGTCCCTTCGTGGGAAAGTGGGGTTCTATACCAGCTTCTTTACCGTCGGTGGGCTCCGACTACCCTTAGACCCCTTTATCTGTGAGTTTTTGGAGCAGACCTCTTCCATGCCCCTCGACCTCTCCCTTGGCCTGGTGAGGACCTTGGTGTGTTTTGCTGCTTGCACTAGGGTGCTTGGATGCGAGCCAACTCTCTCTCTATTCCGTTATTACTTCCAAGCCTGGCCTTCCAACAACCGATTGCAGTGTAAAGCCCACAACCACTGGACCAAGCTGTTCACCCCGTTCCTCGAGAAGGTTGATGGTTAGGTGGACAAGGTCATTCTGTTGGAGACTGACAAGGGGTGGAACTTCCAGATCCCCTCTGGCAATATGCACGGGCTCAAGCGTTTGAAGAGCTTGGGAGAATACGATGCCATGGCCCGGGGTGTGCTTGAGGCTCCTTTGATGCGGGACGGGGAGCAGGTCCGCCTGTATGATTGGAAGGCCATCCTCGAGGATGAGAGCTTTTTCTATTTGGCCGGTCTCTCGAAGAGAGTTTATGCGAGATGCCTCTGGTAGAGTCCGCTCCACGCTGGCTCGGGCATCAGTGTGAGGAGTGTGCTGGCTTGGAGGAGAGCAATTGCCGACCTCTCCCCGAGGGTTGTATTTTGACTTTATGCTGTTTTAACCAAATTTCTTTCCAAGTATTCTTTTCTCGGATAACCATCTGACTTTATTCGCGTTTGATGCAGATATGGTGAATGCTTCGAACGCCTTCTCGAGAAGGAGGAGCTGAGCCACAGAAAGTCGCAAGGGTGCCTTGAGGCAATCTTACATCGCGATTGCTGGTGCAGAGGTTGTCCTTCCCCCCACCAAACCGATCGGCTCGGTGGGGGTGGTTGATGCGGTGCTAATCTCTGTCGCTCCCCCGGCTTCAAAACGACCATCTCCGGGGGACGAAGTTGGGGCCCGCAAGAAGCAGAGGAAAGAGACCATTTTCATAGATGTCTCTAGAGCTTCCCCCCCTTCGCCGCTCGAAGGGGAAAGAGAAGGTGACTCCCGTGGAGGAGACTACTGCCCATACGGCCGACTTAGGGTCCGAGGACATTAACGACGTCCTCCGGGCTATGCACGCCTGCGAGGAAAACCCTCGAATGGAGAAACTTCTCCCCTAACCTCGCGATTTCATCTTCAAATCGATCGCCTGCTCGCTGGTCGAGGTTTGTGTTTATCTGTAGTTTTCCTCGTTACCCGGTGTATATGCAGAGACTAATCCTTTCCCTTTTTGCAGATGTCCCACTATGCAAAATATTACGACATCCGACTAGCAGAGGCGGAGAAGCTGAAGTCCGAGCTCCTTCAGCAGGTCAAGAACGATGGGGCCGAGCTGTCAAGGCTAAAGGCTCAGCTGAAAGATAAGGACCAAGAGCTCACCGGCGTCAAAGCTACCCTTTCTGAAACGGTCACTGCCCGGTCTCGCGCCGAAGCAGTTCTAGACCGCGTTAAGGAGGAAAAAACTGAGCTGGAGGATACCCTTATCCAAATGAACGCCGAGCTCGACTCCACTATCAAGGCCCTTGATGAGAAGCTGAATAAGCTCAACTCCGACTATGCCGAGCTGAAGATAGAGCTTGAAGACCCCAATCATGAAACCGACATCATTGCCCGATATAAGGCCTCCGAGTCATTTGAAGCCGATGTATCTCCCTGGATGACGAAGGGCAGATATCAAATTCTCTGGGCTGCGGCTGGCGATGGTGCGGCTATTGATAAACTTGTTGAATGGGGAGCTTCTAATCCTTTCGATGCGCTGAATCGAAGTAGAGCTGGGCTCGTGCCTTTTGATGAGGATGACCTGCAAGTTATCCGGGAGGAGGATGAGAAGCATGGAAAACCGGCTTGGGACCCGCCAATCGGACTCCAACAGGATCTCGAGACCCTGATTGAAGCGAGGCTTGATCAGATGGAGCTCGAGGCTTTTGGGGGAGAGAATGTTCAGGAAAACTCCGAGCTTGGCCTCATTTCTGATCAACTCCTCCTGGAAACCAAGGGCACGACGACGAGCCGAGATGAAAATGAACGTGATGTTCGGGCTTCGGAGGGTCTTGAAGACTAGCTGTTTTGCCTTGTAATTTTTAAAAATTTTGACTGAGCCTGCGAGCTCATGATTTTTTGTAGTGTGGACAAATATTTATAACTTTTGTTTAGATGTAAATTACGCATGTGCAGATATATATAAGAATGTTTAGTACTTCCTTGCTCGAATATCTATTAGCATAATTGTTTATCTTTGAGGTAACGCTTTAAGGATCGTCACCGAGTGGCATATGCCGACCTCGAGGTGATGTTTTAAGGATCATCACCTAGTGGCATATGCTGACCTCGAGGTGATGTTTTAAGGATCATCACCGAGTGGCATATGCCGACCTCGAGGTGATGTTTTAAGGATCATCACCGAGTGGCATATGCCGACCTCGAGGTGATGTTTTAAAGATCGTCACCGAGTGACATATGCCGACCTCGAGGTGATGTTTTAAGGATCGTCACCGAGTGGCATATGCCGACCTCGAGGTGATGTTTTAAGCATTTTTTCCTCTTAATATGTTTTAATCCTGGTCTGAAGGTGACTTTTAGATAAGATCAAAATACCATCTTTATATAAGATTTCATTACAACAAATCAGAAAAAAGTTACAATTAATGATAATATCTTTTCAAATGATCAGCATGCCATGGGTTTTTCAGCGAGGTCTCGTCCTGTTCGGCCAATCGATAAGTACCCTCTCGGATAATTACTGTAACTCGGAATGGGCCTTCCCAATTTGGGGACAACTTGTTCCTCTGAGTGTTTCTTCCCGTGGCTTCGATCTTTCTGAGGACCCAGTTTTCAACTGAGAATGTTCTGGGCTTCACTATTCGGTCGTGATGACCTTTTGCGATCTGTTTATAATTCACCATTCTGAGTTGAGCCTCCATCCTTCGTTCTTCTAATAGGTCGAGGTCGAGCCCCCGAGCTTCCAGATTTGTCCCTTCATCAAAATGTAGTACTCGAGCTGTAGGAAGGGCCATTTCAACTGGTGTCATCGCCTCTGATCCGTAAGTCAGCGTGAAGGGTGTTTCTCCCGTCGGGCCTCGGATAGATGTTCTGATGCTCCATAGGACCGCGGGTAGCTCCTCCAGCCATCTCCCTTTCTTTTCATCCAAACTCCTTTTAAGAGAGTATAGGATCTTTTTATTCCCGGCCTCAGCTTGACCGTTGCCTTGTGGGTGAGAGACCGAGGACATCCAGTGCTTCACATTCATCCTCTCGCAGCTCGTTGTAAATTTCATCGTGAACTGTGTCCCGTGATCAGAAACTATGACCCGGGGTAATCCGAATTTGCACCAGATGAAGTCGTGGATAAAGCTAATTGCTTTTTCCTCAGCGATGCTCGCTAATGGCTTTGCTTCAATCCATTTGGTGAAGTAGTCTACCGCCACTATTAGGTACTCGCAACCTCCGCGAGCTTTGGGAAAAGGATCGATGAGGTCAATTCCCCACATATCAAAGGGCCAGGCCACGACAACCGGTGTCTGGGGCACAGAAGGTAGTTTGGGCACATCGACGAATCTTTGGCAATTATCACACTTTCTTACGTAGGCCTCAGCGTCCTTTCTCAGTGTTGGCCAATAGTACCCATGAAAAATGATCTTGTCAGAGAGAGTCCGAGCTCTGGGGTGTCCCCCGCATACTCCCTCATGCACCTCAGCTACTAGATTCTCCGTGACCTCGGGCCGCACGCATCTTAACAAAGGTTTTGAAAAGGATTGTCGGTATAACACCCCAGCAACCTTTGTTTACCTCGCGGCACTTTTTCTGATTTGCCGTGCTGAGGTTTTATTGTTGGGTAGGGTCCCGTGCTCAATGTAGTCCTCGATTTCATCTATCCAACACCTTGTGGTTGCCATAATTGGCAGGACAACCTCTCTGTTTACCGAGGGCGAATCAAGGAATTCTACCCGAACATCCGGGGGCAAATCCTTCAGCTCCATGGAGGCCACCTTGGATAAGTAGTCAGCCCGAGTGTTGCTTTCTCTGTCGATTTGCTGAACTTCCCAGTATTCGAAGTCAGCTAGCAACTGCCTGACGAGCTCACAATATTTTATCAAGGTGGGGTGATTAGCCCCGTACTCCCCCGAAACCTGCTTCACGACGAGCTGAGAGTCGCTGAAGACAACAATTTGAGAAACTGTTAGGTCTTTTGCCAATTGTAAGCCCGCCACCACGGCTTCGTATTCTGCCTGGTTGTTTGATGTGGGGAACTTGAATTGGAACACCTTCCGAAATTCAGTTCCGTCCGGGGAGACCAAAGATAGACACACGTCACTTCCCGAGCTGCTGACTGAGCTGTCTACGAATAACTGCCAGTGGTTCGTTGGTCGTGCTTTCCGCGAGCTAGAGCGAATGTTTTTAGCTGGGGGGCGACTTGTAATTCGCGGCTTTCTAGCTCGTTTGGCGAGGTTTCCGGAGGTGTGTTATGAGCGAATGAGGTTTCTACCACAAAGTCGGCAAGAACTTGTCCTCGGACTGCTTTCCTCCGCTCATAAGTAATGTCGAAAGCAGAAAGCTTGACTGCCCATTTCATCATTCTGCCAGCTACACCGGGCTTGTGCAACATTCTCCGGAGGGGCAAATCTGTGTAGACTACCAAGGCATGGGCCTGGAAGTAGTGTGATAGCTTTCTCGCGATTATTATCAAAGCCAGGACCACCTTTTCGACGCTTAAGTATCATGCCTCTACGTCGGATAGCGCGTGAGAGACATAATACACTGGTTTCTGAATGGGCCCTTCCTCTCTGATTAACACTGCAGCCATTGCCGCATTCGATGCAGAGAGGTAGATATACAATTTCTCGTCAGGTACCGAGCTCGAAAGCAGAGGCGGGCTGCCGAGGTATTGCTTCAGCTCGGCAAAGGCTTTGTCGCATTCTGGACCCCAAGAAAATTTCTGACTCCCCTTCGAAATTTGGAAAAAAGGGAGGCTCTTCTCCGCGGCTTTGGCAATGAATCTACTCAAGACGATTATCCTGCCATTGAGCTGCTGCACGGACTCTCCAATATCTGTGTGGGAAGGCCTAATTTCCCTGCTTCCAAAGCCTCTAAGCGCTCCTGGAGAATTTTTAGGGCCCTATCTGAAGAGTTGTCAGCTCGAGACTCCCGGTGGCTCCGTCTATCACGTCCATCATTCCTTGATCGCTTTCGCGATGATGCGACTGTCCCCGGGGAGCTTCCCTGAGGAGATGGTGAACGCCCTCGCCTACCTCCTTAGGATCCTTCCGCCGAGACTACACCTCCGTCTTGTAGGTGCTATCCGAGCTCTGCGGCCTGGGTAAGCGTGCTTGAGCTCCAAGTCGATCTTGCACACTGCCTCTGGGCCTTTCCCTCTCTTTCGGGAAGCGGAGTCGGATGTACACACTCGCTTTGGGTGCTACACTAACCCGAATTCCTAGCCTGTTTGTGGCACTCTCGCGCAACCTGCTATGTGCGCTTGCCCGGGGGGCTTCCACAGCTCGGGATCCATGATCGCGACTGCGTGGCCTTTCTGCATATGCCCTCTCCCGCTCGAGAGGGACTCTCTGTGCTTGCTCTGCTGCCTCGACCTTTCTGGTGAGCTCGAATTCCCTTCTTTCGAGTTCTTTGACTCTCTCTACGTGTGCCCGTTCGCGACGTAGGTAGTCTAGTTCGGCCTAATCTTTCTGTAGCTGTGTAGCCGGCCGCTTCACCCCAGTTATTCTGACCTCGTCGTTTCCGCAAGTGTCTTCTCCTGAGGAAGTCTCACTGGCGGTGTCTCCGTCCCGACGGGCTTTTCGCGCGGCCTTTCCCTTGCTGGCGCGTGATCTTTCTGCCGTCTTCTTGGTTAGCACCCGAGCTACGTCCCGAGCTGACCTCCTGCCCCTTGAATTATCGGCAGGGGCTTTTCTGGGAGTTTTAGGCGCATGTCTCTGTGCTGACGGGGCAGCATGCTCAGCAGAATGTGAAGACTGTGGGCCAACCTCTTGAGCGGCTGACGTAGCTTGTTGCTTTGAATTCGTCATTCTCAAACCGTTATTTTTTTGGTTACAAGAAGTTCAAACTGAAGGTATCTAATTCCGGCGTCCCGGCAACGGAACCAAACTGATCACGCCAAAATGTGTTCTGGTGATCTGTCGATGTCCACGTATGCAACTAGTCTTTGGTTAGGATGCCTCGTGTGACGCCCCGACCCGGATCTCTATACGAAATCCCAAGGTCGGGTCGCCAAAACAACATAACAACAAGAAGAGCACGTGGCGTAACCGCCCGTACTTACGACCAAACACAACTGATAACCTGATTAACACAAGTATAATAATAATCCTCGGCGATAACAAAGGCCGGAAAACAACTACTAACGACCACGAGTTATAACTCGAGGAAAAGAGAACAACTACAACATAAACCTCGGCCACAACATGCCGGAACAACACATAACCGCGAGCTAACGACATGCTCGGGAAGGAACTAACTCAACAACACAACTATACAAGAGCACGACATACATATGTCGGCCACCAAAAGAATATGTTTACAACACCACAATTTTAAACCCAAGTAAAGTTTATATAACTTTACATATCCATCGTCCTTACCAAAATGAAAACAGATAACTAAGATAAGGATCCTCGAGCTCCCCACGTAGGCGACACGCGAGCCAACGAACCACTATCGGCCTCACCGAGAACTTCCGGGTTGACTTGGATCTAAGGAAAACAATTAAACACATAACGGGGTGAGTCATAATGACACGTAAGTTACTAATGCAACTAAATGACATGGCATGATGCTCAAGCAATAAACATAGCATGGTATCAACATGTACACCATAACACAAAGATATACCATCTTCAATTCATATAGCACTTTGAATAACTTATAAATGCTTGCACATAACCCATGTTAGAGAAGGACATCATATCTCTTTCTTCAACCTTGCGTAGCTCCTGCATTACACAAACAACCAATAGTGCCTCGATACCCGTGTGCGTAGTATCGACGTCCCCGACACAATCCCTTCGAGTTCAACTTAGCAAGCCAAAGTCATGCGTATTGCTATAACAGTGGGGCTACTTCTCAGCTGTGGCCAACGTAAGAGGGTGTGTGCACTCCGTACGGCGACTTATAGCGAGTACGAATTCCATTCGTAAAGACTATAGGTCGTCCCACCATGACTCTAACGACACGACGCCAGCTGGACTTACACAACTCACACAAGTAGGTAACTTACTCAACTTATGAAATTAACCGTCAAGTCCAAAAGTAGTGAACTTGACAAACATCAAGTAGATTATATTTTTCTACAACATATATTCATCAAACATATTGTTTAAAGCCACAAACTACAAATTTAGAGCTATTTTACGAGTCTCTATCATACCGTATCAATTTCTGAGGACTTTATTCCATACCAAATAAACCCAAATTTTGTAGTACTTTAACAATTGATTCGGGAATTATAATCCTCCCTAAAATCCACTTTTAGTGTTAATTCAAAACGTTCATAAATTCAGGTATAATTGCTATATGAAATTTTCACCCTTTGAAGGTTTCTAACATGTTCTTTAGTACAATCCATAGTTGAGCTCTTTTAAACTAACATGCAACATCATCCAACTCAACCATTTAACACTTAGATAAGTTACATATATCATCATCTCATTTGGACATGGAAACACCATGTGTTCAAGCCATGCATGTGAGATTAAGAGCAAGCACATCATATTTTCCAAGCATACAAGGGGGGTTTAGCAACTTACCTCCAAAGTAGAAATTTAAACCAACAAATTCAAAATCAAAGCTTGATTATGAAGTCCCCTAGTCCCAAGCTATGTTTTGGTAGCTTTGCATGGATGATCCAATGGTTGGATGGTGAAGGATGGAACACACACACTAGTCTCACTTTAAATCTCCCACACAAGCTTTCTAGGGCTCCAAGGTAGAGCTATGGAGAAGATGATGTGTTTGAGTCTTCAAATGGCTTATATATGGTCAAAGGGTCAAGCCAATGTACAACACATTCAACCAAGGGTCCAAGGGTCAAAAGCCAAAAATTACAAGTAACTTAAGTCTTGTCCGTCGGCAGCGCGGCCGTGCCATAAATAGGCGCACGGTCGTGCAAACGTTACAACTTAATTCTGGACTTTCGTCCGGCCTCGCACGTGCCCTATAAAGTGCACGGTCGTGCTAAGCTTAAAAATTCAAACCCGATTCGATCACTCTCGCACGGCCGTGCCATATAAGGCGCACGGTCGTGCGAAGCCTTCCAGTCTGAAAAGTGTTAAAACACTCTATTTCTAAGGCAACCAACACAAGTGTATTAGATCAAACACTCCACATGCTATACAATCAAACTCCTATTACTAACATGTCATTTCTATTCATGTTTAACAAATAACACATAAACAACATGGGATTACAAGAACTATAATAACAAATGCATTGCAAATAGGTGTAACAAAGATTAAAATTTGTATCAAGAATTATGGCATGACCAAGTTAACATGTTATTCAAGAAATTAGACATATATATATTGTATGTAAAATTCAGGGTATCACACCTCGGCCCTCAATAGGCACAAGTTTTAGTGGGACTTGTCCTCCGGTAGATACCTGTGATGAAAGGAACCACGCTAAAGCCCTCCGGTGATAGAATCAGTATACGGTGAGGTTAATGGTCTCCGGTGAGGATTCAGGCTGCTCTTTGAGAGTGAATGCACTGAATGCTTTTGAGAATTTGTAGTTGTGTGTGTGTATTTGAACTTAGACCATAAATGAAGGCTATCACCTTGTATTTATACTGGTGGAATGTTGGTCTGAGGCAAGTGGGACTGCCAGGTGTCGACCTGGGGTGAGTAGCCATGTGCCCATTTATGGCAGCCGCAATATGCATTGATGAGCTTTAATGTGGAAGTGACCTGCTCTGGTGCAGAGGATAGAACTTCTCTGGAAGTGACCTTGACCTTCTAGATGCAGCTTTACTTAGAGGACAAGTAACTCTTTCATCCAATAAGGTGCCAGATGGTGGCCCCGGGGTGACGTAGTAGCACGTGGGTATTGAATGCAGCAGCTTTTGTTGACTTTCATTACTTCCCGGAGTGGAGACCTCGGGGTCTTAGTGTTGCAGTTCGGGTCAAGGACCGTGCGAGCTCTTTAAGTTCGTAGTGGAAGGCTTTAGATCGATCCCGAGCTCCTCGGGGAGGTCGGGTCGAAGCGGAGGTATGCGTACTCGGGCTCCGGGCTAGTGCAACGTGGAGGCTGGATATTTCAGTATCTTCAGATACAAAGACGATGAATCAATAAGTGAGAAAGGGGTAAAAAAAAAATTTTAAATGATCACGAAAGCAAACACGCATATATTTCCTTCGTAAAAAAAAAAATTCTCACTTTACTTGTTAACCTTTTTAAGATTGTACATGTATTTGTTAGGACCTTTGTTTAGCTTAATATTTTGATGGAGTTATTTAGATTAGATTCATCTCTATTTATGCTTAGGATCATTGTAAACAAAGTTTTATATCAACAAGAGTTGGTCATAGTTGTTTAACTGTTTCATAGAATGGAAATAATTAAGATTGAGGAACATAATTATTCCTAGAAAAACCTAACAGTTATGATTGAACCGAGAGAAGATCAACTCGTAACGGTCATACTCAAGGGCAATAAAGACTTTCAAGGATGCTACTACTCAGAAAAGCCCTAATTAGGGCGACATCAATAAAATGCAAGGGAAACATCTCTATGTCAGACAACGGACACTTTAAGCTGATAACTGAAAATGACCAGACAAATGGATGATACAAATTGTAAATCCAACTATTGAGAAACAACTAGTTTTCTCGATCCACTGCCCATATAAAGGACATCCCAAATAAAGGAAAAATGCGGCTAAATTACATACAACTTAAATATATAGCAACTTATCAACACATCAACACAGCTCAAAATATACACACTCCTTCAAGCCTCATAGATACTGAGTATCACTTATTTTTAATATACACAACACACAAAGAAGATCACAATCTTTCAAGTCTGCTCAAGCATCCAAGAGATCACTCAAGAATCAAGCTGTCAAAGATCTATATCTCGCTTTTATCAGACTAACTAGAGTCATTTCACAGAAGTACTCTATTTTCTTGTGTTTACCTTGTGTAAAGTGTTTTTGTTGGAGACCCAACTAGTAGGAAAATGTTGAGGACTATTCTAGTCAAAAATCTGTATAATTAAGAGAATTATAGGATATGAGATCCGAACCACTATAAATCATTGTGTCAATCTCTATAACTCTTGCTCTTTTCATTACTGCACTTTACTTAGTTGTTTATCCATGAATGTTTGCTTGACTGCCTCTAACAACTAGCATTTTCTCATATCAAACTTCTAATTGACTCCTGTACAAAATAAGATCATAGCTTGTTTTGAACACTTCAATCACTTTGCAAAATATAAATTTAGCTGTGAAAACTTAATATAGTCAAACTTAATTGTTTTACTACCAAACTCACATACATTGTGACAAAATAGTTTTCTTGTAATTCAGTGTTATAATCTACCATTACTTATTGAACTTACCCAAAATTTACACGAGGACAAAAATGGTACTTAGATAATTTGAGAGGGCCAGTAATAGGCAACCCGTCATTTAACAAGCCACCCATAGCAGGCCGCCATCAAAGGGGCCACCATTTAGGGGGGCCGTACTCAAGGCGGGCCGCCATGTAAAGGAGATCCTCCTTGACGCTAAGGAAGCCCCATTTAGGCCATTGACCCATCGCGTATATTACAGAACTATCTCCGAGCATGTTACGAAACTGTCTCCAACCAAGTAGAGCCCTACTGCAACATGTACTTCACATTAGTCCACAACTGACACGTTATCTTAACCCATGAACTATGGGATCATATCACATCTTACGAAACTATCTCCGACCAAGTAGAGCCCTACTGCAACATGAACTTCACATTAGTCCACAACTAACACGTTATCTTGACCCATGAACTATGGGATCGGATCACATTTATCACGATCTGACGTTATCTAGCTAGGGCTACAACTTACTCTTTTGTAAATAGTAGAATTAGACACAGTATAAGGTACGCACAATTACACCCTCCATTTTGCATTATTCATTCTCTGAAGGCTCAGTGCTAATTCTCACACCGGAGAAGCTTTGTAGGGATTTCCTGCATAGTAACTCTGTTGTTTGTTTTCATGCCAGTTACCAGTTATTTAATCGATATATCACTGGCAGTCCTTTGTGAGTGCGGCACATGGCTATGTCATAATAGATCCGACCCCCTTCTTGGCTTAGCTCCCTTCATTCTTTGGTGCGCAAGATGAAATCAATGCCGTTCCGAACTTGCCCGAGAAAGAGGTGGGCTTGCTGGTACGGAAGCTAGCGCAACTAACCGAAAGCTCAATCATAAGAGAACGATAGCACGGATGTCACGGGCTTAGATCAAGCAAGACTGAGGCCACATACGACCTTCTCATTATCTATATAATTCTAAGTGAGGAGAAAGAGTGGAGGACAGCTCACCGAGCCTATGGGGCTACCACCTAAAAAGTCAACAAGAAAGATGAAAACCGTCGAACTGCGAACATTTTCCTATCAGGACCACGTTGCAAATTTTGGCATCATCACTTATATTTATATACAAAGGAATAAAGATCTGAGTTAAAGGGACCCGACCTCACATACCCTTTTAAATTGCACTAATATTAGATACTTTCTCCGTCCCAAGATTATTGTCTTCCTTTCTTTTTTGTCGTCCCAAAATAATTGTCTTGTTTGAAAACTTTCTTTTTTAAGACATCACTTTTATCATTTTACCCTTACTTTTTCTCCTACTTTAATTATGGGCCACATACACATGGGCATTAAAGAAAATTACACATTATACCAATATTAATAATTAAGTCAATTATTTTTTCTTAATTCATGTACCAGATCAAATAAGATAATAATTAATGGACGGAGGAAGTATTTTTTTAAAATAAGATTACTTTATTGGAAAAAAAATAGAACATGTGACTATTTATTTAAGACGGAAGAAAAATTAACCTTAAAAAAATAGATTTGTGTTGGAGAGTCTACAATTTATTCAAGTCGTGAATGTCTACATGTTTAAGCATTATATTATAAAACAAATAGACGACTTAATCGTCCAGTCCAGGCTAGCATATTTATAATTATACTACCGAATCCCTTGCACCAACTTGAACAAAAAAAGTCATCGAGTCAACTATGGAATAATATGTCGTCATGGTACTAAATTACTAGTAAAAGCTTTTTGCTTTTTATTTTAGTCCACCTTACAAAGAACTTACCCATTAATTTATTTTCAAAATCTATTGTGAGGCTATTTTATGGATTCTTATCCGTAAGAGGGAGTTCAATTTTTTTACTGTCCAGTTCACCGACACACAATAGATTGGATCAATAAAATGTCTTACAGAAAATACCGACGTCTTTTTAAAATTTTTGCTTTTATTTTTTTGATCTCACTTTTTTTTTGTCTCACGAAGTATTTCCATACCACATTTATGTTGATATGAAGCCTACCTATTGCTTGCCCAAAAAAGAAATTATACGTGATAAAAGTCGGTAAATAGATAATCTTGCGGAAACTCAACCACGATCAAGTGATTGAACTAATCATTTAAGTTACATCTCTATTTTGTTTACTACTCTCTCTGTTTCAAAATATTTGTCGTTTTAGCTTTAAAAATTTGTTTCAAGAAGATTGTCGTTTTAGGTTTTCAATGAATGTTTTGCCTAATTTACCCTTGTCTTCTCACAAGTTCTAATAATTGATCATCTCTTCATTAAATACTTTATCTTCTGCCAATGGCTATCTCCTTCTAATTTATCTTTTCAACTACTCTTAGCACAAAAATTAAAGATATTTAATAAGGATATATTTATTAACTTATAAAATTTCTTAATATGTGTGCACAACTCTAAAACGTCAATCTTTTTGAAACGGAGGGAGTACTAGCAATTCTTCTATTAAAGTCAAATCAACTAAAATACTAAGGAGTATCCAAATTAACAATTTCAAGGGTACTTCTTGGTCAAGTGTATGATTATTTCATTTTCCAATGACTATGCATAAGGAGCTTTCAAGGGTCCAAACTCCAAGCCAATGAGGGACGAATTACGTGAACATTATGGGTGGGTTTAATTATTAAAATTATCAGCATTGGACCCCACTTTTGGACTTTAAATTGCCGACAATTGAACTCTAAACATGAATTTAGTGATGTTCTATGAATCTATTTAGGCGAAAATATATTGGACGTTGCTAAATACTGACACGATTAAAAAAGATAATTAAATAAATTTTGTCATTAATATTAAGGGTGTTCAAATAATTTAGTAATTTATATGACCAACTTATCTTAAATTTAAATCTATCCAATCACCACATTAAGGACTAAAATAGGGACAAAATAGTAGTTTTATCACATTAATTATTAAAAGAGAATATTAATTACACACAATTACTTTTTGAATGTCTCAGTTCAAGCCATTTAGATTTATTCAAATATATGAATGTTGCTAAATGACTCGACTTTGGACGTTTTAAAATGATTATTAAGTACATTTTGTTATTAATGTTAAGGGTATTTAAGTAATTTAAATAACTAACTTACCCCTGAATCTAAATTTGTCCAATTACCTCATTAATGACTAAAATAATAATAAAATAATAATTTACTTATACACTTTATGTTAAATTCCGTTCCACGTAACTTTATTGATGTAATGAGCGTTAACATACTAGTAGAAGTTGACAAGTGTGTTACGCATGCATGACACAAGCGCCACCCCCAAATTAATTTGTATCAAAGATTCATCCTCTTCCCCAACTCTCTTTCCTTATACTCTTCACTCTTTCTATCAAAAGAGTTTACGTTATTTAAATTTTAATAATTAAAAAATATATAAGTATTATTATTAAAATTAGTTATAATTATAAAAATATTTAAATATAGTTAATATATTTTTACCATATGTGGAGGATATAATTATAAAATTATAAAGATTGTAAGTATAATTTTTGAAAATAAATTCTTTATATGAAACGTCCCAAAATAAAATCGTTGACTCTTTGACCAGAACGGAAGAGATATTATTTTTCGAGTACTTGCATAGTTAGGGACACTAAACAAATTTTGAGCAAGAGTGGAAAATGAAATTTGGGATAAACATATGTTGGTCTTCTCTTTATTATAGATAAATAATCATCTATTCAGGCTTGACTAATTTATTATCTTATACTAATAAAGAAAGTTAAAAGGAGATGGAGATCGAGACGGAGACGGAAACGGAGACGGAGACGGAGACGGATAAACATCACCGGAGACCTTATTGTACAGAACTATCGATTATCACTTTGAACTGCTTTTGTTTACTTCAAATTAATTCTATTATAAAATTGGTATCTTAAAATGGTTGGTTGGTTGGTCTATATATTTCAAGCTGAAGTATGCATTTTAATTAGAACTCCCTCCGTCCTTAAATTATTGTCTGGGTTGATCCGGTACACAGATTAAAAAAACTCAATTGATTTGATTATTAATATTGAAATAGTATTGAAAAAGTGTGTTGTTTCCTTTAATGCCCATGTATATGTGGCCCATAATTAAAGTAGGAAGATAAAGTAATAGTAAAATAGTAAAAGTGATGTTCTAAAAAAGAAAGTTTTAAACAAGATAATTATTTTGAGACGGACAAAAAAGAAAATAAAGACAATAATTTAGGGACGGAGGGAGTATTAAATAGTACAAAATTCTTAGTCCAATACAGGGATAATGATAGGTTGATGCTTAATGTCAGCTGATTTGACTACATTCTTATTTGGTATCACTAATAATTAAATACTTTACTTTCTCTATTTCTGAATAATTGTTCCTCTTGATTTCACATAAAAATTGAAAAAAAATTAATTGATTTTATTATAAATATTAATGTAATATATAATTTTTTTATATAAAAAAAAACACTTGTGCATATATTCATAATTAAAGTAGGAAAAAAAAGTAAGGATAATTGGTAAAAGTATTTTCTTAAAAAGAAAAATTTAGAAATAGACAAAAAAAAAAGAGTAGCGCTAAACGCACCCCTAATGCGCTAAACGCACCCCAGGTGAAATTACTAACTGCCTTTTCTCTATTTTATTTTTAAAATTTTTAAAAACTAAATTTTAAATATAGTTTCCCTTAATTTTAGAACATTTAAAATTGACCCCTAAACTATTAGTTTTTACGCCCCCTATAACTTAGCCTTTAGATAAGTTACTGCCGCCCCTAAACTTTCGGTTTATCGCCCCCTACAACTTAGGCTCCCAAAATTATATAATAGCCCCCTAAATTATACATTTAGACCCCTCAATTTTTTTAAAAGGAACGGATGAAATTTTTTTTTCATCTTTTCATCCACAATCTATCTCTCTCTCTCTTTCTCTCTCAAGACTTTAAATTTTTTTGTCCAAATGTCTAATAATTCGGCTAATAACTCGGAAGGGAATCCGGTTCGGACAATTCAGAGGTAATTTTGTTTAAATTATTCGGTTAATATGTATGTTTTTACTTTGTGTTAATTAAATTAAGTGCTTTGCGTTATTTGATTCGAAATTGTATATTTTTGGATTAATTATTTAATTAAATAGAAAAAAAAAAAAAAGGCTAGATGCGCCGGTACCATGCGCATGTACGGATGCCATGCGCATGGTACAAGCGCATGTTGCACGGTTTATAGCATTTTTATTTTAAAAAAAAAGGCTACATGCGTGCCGCGCATAAAATGCTACATGCGCATGGTATGGGCGCATGTACAGATTTTATGCGCTGGTACAGCGCATGTAGCACTAAATTTTTTTCACTTTAACCCTTGTATTTGTCTATTTTTGAAACTATTGCAGTTCACCCCGAGTTTGTTAGTTTCGTTAAATTGTTTGTATATTTGCATTTTACCCTTGAGATTGTTAATTTTGTTAAATTGAATTAAAATATGCAATTTACCCCGAGTTTGTTAATTAAGTTAGAATTTTGAGGTTTATGAAAATGTTACTCTTTCAATAACATTATGATTAAATATTTATTAATATCTTAATATTTAATTTTTATTTGTTTAAACTCCACTTATACATCCGATCGCCACCGTGGAGTCCGAGTAGAGGAGGTCTATTCTGTTAAACATAAAAAAAAAAAAAAAAGTACGTAAATACATAGACGCATCAATAAAAATATAATTTCTATGTAATGACAAATATAATTCGAATTAAGTAAAAATTAGATATAGTAAAGATTACCATATGTCCAGGTCCATAAAGCACATGCGATATGCCCAAGATAACCGATAATAAGTCGATGATTTGGGGCCTCCTTCTTGTGGCTCCCTCAACCTCCAATCGTCGGGGCCGGCGATTCCACTACTAGTGCCCTACTACTAGGGTTAGGGCGACGACGACGACCACGACCACGAGGAGCCGGTTCGGTGCGGCAATATCCGGCTCAATATCGTCGTCCAACCGCTGAATAAAAGCTTCGTTACGACGTTCTTCCTCATTGGTCGTTGCGGGAGAATGTGAGTGATGTTCCCACGAATGAATCTCCCACCGAGGAGGTTGCATCAAAACCTACCCCAAACGGAACCGAGTAGGCCGATATCCGTGCCACCGAACGGGGTTGGGGTAAGTACGCCAGCGGGACGGCGTCTCATCCATCGTAGCTGTCGTGTCTTTGCTGCGGAGGTCCTCTCTCGCTCGTGCGATGCAAAAACACGGCGATCTTTCGCCCGCCCTTCGTAGTCCAAACTATGCTCCATGACCCTCTTTCCACGCTCATCGCCATCTACATGAACAAAAAATTGATTTTAAATATATATTTATATATATATATATATCATATTTATAATATTCGCATAATAATAATATAAGCATAATGCAATTGGGAAAAAGTGTAACATTTAATAAATCGCAAAAAAATTTAATATTATCAATTAATAATATTTAAATATTAATAAAGTGTAACATTTAATAATAATTAAGATATTATTAATAATTATTTAAGCATAATGCAATAATTAGGAATAAAGTGTAACATCTAATAAATCACATAAAAATTTAATATTAAGATATTAATAATTATTTAACCATATAATTTATCCAAAGTGTAACATTTTCATATACCTCAAAGTTTTAACTAAATTAACAAATTCGGGGGTAAAATTGCATATTTTCATTCAATTTAACGAAACTAACAATCTCAAGGGGCAAAATGCAAAATTTCATAAATATTTAACGAAACTAACAAACTCAGGGGGTGAAATGAAACAATTTTAAAAAAATGACAAATACAAGGGGTTAAAGTGCAAAAATATCAAATATTAAAAATTGTGCACCATGCACCTGTACACAGCGCATGAAGGCTTGTACATGCGCCCAGACCATGCGCATGTACAAGCCTTCATGCGCTGTGTACAGGCGCATGGTGCATGAAATTTTTTTTTAATTTTTTAATTAAATCGTGCAAGATGCGCTTGTACCATGCGCATGACATACCTGTACATGCACATGGTACAGCATATACCCCAAAAAAAAATTTTTTGTTCTAAATGGTACATTATAACACAACAATAACAACACAAAATTCATATTTAACACAAAAATATTCGACAAACATATATATTCAAAACAAAAACTAAATAACAAATTTATTTAATACAAAGTATACGAAAAACATACCTTTAATGCGAAAAATAGAGCGAGAGATGAAGAAATTTCTAGAGAGATAGAATATGTTGAGTTTAGAGAGATGAACTGAAACTTGTGAGTTTGTTAGGTTAGAAGTCCTTTCTATATATAGAAAAATTAAGGGCAATTTAGTAATTTTCTCGAAAAAGCAAGGACAATTTAGTAATTTTCGAGGTTGAATAGTGGGGGGGTGTAAGTTTCAAAAAGTCCAGGGGCAGTTTTAAATTTTCTAAAATTAGGGAAAACGTAATTTAAAATTTAGTTTTTAAATATTTTAAAAATAAAATAGAGGGGGAGTTAGTAATTTCGCCGGGGCTGCGTTTAGCGCATTAGGGGCTGCGTTTAGCGCGTATGAAAAAAGAATTGAATGGACGAAAAAAAAAAAACAATTATTTAAGAATGGAGAAAGTAGTTACTTTATTTGTTTTAGGCTTAAATCGCAATTTGGTCACCCTACTTTAACAGAAAATTCATTAAACTCACTTTACAATTTTTTTTTTCAATTTCATCATTATACTTGGCATGTTGAGTCAATAAGCTCACCGCGCTTGACTTCCGTTAGTTTTGTTGGATGGAGGGCTGCAAAAAGACCAAAATACCCTTTACCTTAAATCGCTATTTAGTCACCCTACTTTGACAGAAAATGCATTAAGATTAATAGTATAAAATTTTGTGTATAAAATATTTAAAATAATCAAATCAGTTAAATAAGTTATTTCAAATATAATAAAATAACATAATTTCAGATTAATTCTTAAAAAAAATAAACAAAAATTAGGTTACCTTATCAAAATTCTTAATCAAAATTAATAAAAGATTATGTTGGTCTTTTCTAAAGCAATAATAATCTATCATTGTTAATCAAATTAGGTTACATGTATTTCTATTTAAAAATTTTGCAGTATCGTTGCTGTACCTGGATTATATATTTTTTGTTTTGATATATCGCCGTTTATCGTACTGTCCTGCATCTATCAATGGTTCATAGCTCCATCATCTGCTGCTTAGATTGCGGTTGTACTGTTAATGTGTCAAGATATTAGTAGTTTATATCTGTAATATGCATCAGGGGTAACCTATGCAAGATTCTTTTCTATTAATGTTTCTTTTATATGATTCATGCAGGGTAAACTTCAAATTGAAGAGTGATACAAATCTTTTTGAAATTGTCAAATGTAAAACAACTGTTTCTGCTATTGAGGTAACATTTAGATCCTTGTTAGGATTTCTTTTTTGATAATATTAGCAGAAGTTTTAATTTCTTTGAACCGAAGGGAGCAGACTATTAACAGAAAGGAATAACATACAACTTCTTTGCACTCGATTGGTTTACTTTTTAAATGTATAGATGGAAAAGATTCTTAAATAAACAATATTGCTTGTATTTATTTTTCTTTGTGATTCTGTTCTCTTATGACATCCTTGTATGTTTCTATAGGTGAGCCCAGATGGTAAGCAATTTTCCATCACCGCACCTGATCGCAGGATACGTATATTTTGGTTTAAAACGGGCAAATTAAGACGTGTTTATGATGATTCTCTTGAGGTAATTTTGTATCCGTAAGTTAGGTTCATAAATTATCCCAAAAGACTTTGTTTTTTGGTCACAGTCGGTATAACCAAACCTCCCCTGTCCGTGATTAGGAAGCGCAAGATCTTCAAAGAAGTGATGCTCCCTTATACCGGCTGGAAGCTATTGATTTTGGACGAAGAATGGCTGTGGAGAAGGAAATTGAAAAAACAGAAAATACCCCACAACCTAACGCGTTATTTGATGAAAGCTCCAACTTCATCATATATGCAACCCTCCTTGGTATCAAAGTGAGGTCGATAACTTTTTTTTTATATGCATGGGTATATGTCTATATGCAACCCTTCTTGAACTTATTAATCCTGCTGCTGATAGGTTGTAAATTTGCACACAAACAAAGTCGCACGAATTCTAGGCAAAGTGGAGAACAATGATAGATTCTTAATAATCTCTCTAATTAAGTTTTGTTGAGAGGAAATAGGTGGATAAAATTGAAGAGAGAGATGGAGGTTTTGAAGATGGGGATGGAAGATTTGAAGAGAGAGAAATTTAGCTGGGTTTCAAGAGGTTGAAGACAGCCTAATTTTTGCTGGGTTTCTCTTTATAAATTATTCATAAGTAATTATAGATATTTAAATAAGGGTTAATGACATTACTAGGAAAAATTCGCTAAGTCAATCATGTGGTACATGTCATTTTTCAAGAGTATTATGAGAAATTTCTAAGGAATTTAATTATAACAAATTTTATCTTAATCTAATTAAAAGTATTATGTGGGTGTTTGATCTTTTTCCCTAGTTGCTCAATTTTTGGGTTTTTGTTTGTTCTTGGTTGCAATGAATTTTAATATTTTAGTAATGATATTTTTGGGTTTTTAGGATAATTTTAAACTTTTTATTCAAAAATCAGGATGGAGTGATGAACTTGATATTTATGTCTAAGAGCCCGTTTGGTGTAGTGTTTTGAAAACGCAGTGTTTTAAAAACGCAGCGTTTCTAAAATTCAGATTATTTAAAACGTGGATTTTTTTTTATAAATGCGTTTGGGATATTATGTCAAAACGCTGCTTTTTATTTCCTACTGCATTTTAAAATTTACGTTTTGGAAAAAAGCTAGGAATTCCAGCGTTTTAAAACACAGCGTTTTCTACCGCAGCATTGAAACGCTAAGTTAAGAAATAAGCTGCGTTTTAACCCTGCATTTTGGCCAAAACGCGCGAACAAACGGACTCTAAGTGCAGTGATTAAATTGATAGTTATTAGTAAGGATATTTTCGGGATTCAAAAAAAATAATAAGTTTTTCATCCAAAAATCTGGATGGAGTGATTAACGTGTGATTTATGCTAAGTATAGTGATGAAATTGAGAAAAAAATGTAGGGTGAGTGTAATGAATTTTCTGTCAAAGTAAGGTGACCAAATTGCGATTTAAGCCTTTGTTTTAAAATGAAATTTACTTTTTTTCGTAGTCACGAACAAAAGATAACACACATTTTAAAATTTATCCCGAGCTTTAATATAGTTTGTACAATATTATTGTAGTAAAAGAAAATGAATTATTTTACCCCAAAATATTGGAATAAAAATAGACTTAAATACCAATTTGATCACTTTACTTTTACTTTATTAAGCTCACTGTACTTTATTTTTTCGCACTTTAATCACTCTATTTGGACGGAATAATCAATACCTCACTCAATCAATGAGCTTATTGATTCAAAAAAGGTCAAATAGAGTGATTAAAGTTTAAAAAAAAAAATACTTCCTCCGTCCCTAAATTATTGTCTTCCTTTCCTTTTTTGTCCGTTCCAAAATAATTGTCTTATTTGAAAACTTTCCTTTTTAGGACAACACTTTTACCATTTTACCCTTTTTTCCCTACTTTAATTATGAGCCACGTACACATAGGCATTAAAGAAAATTACACATTATACTAATATTAATAATCAAGTCAATTATTTTTTCTTAATCCGTGTGCCGGGTCGAACAAGATAATAATTAAGGGACAGAGGGATTAATAAAGTGAGTTTAATGAATTTTGATTGAAAGTAAAGTGACAAAATTAATATTTAAGCCATAAAAATATGAGTGAATTATAGGCTGGTCCCTTTTCAATTTGCTACAGTCTTTTTTTTTTTTTTAATCGAAAAAAGGCATTTTTTGAGCGAAAAGACGATTATGCCATTAATGAAAGAAAAACACAGGCACATCAATAACCTAAAGGCATCCCAATGCCCAATTTAAGGCATCCCGATGCCCAATTTAAGGCATTTCGATGCCCAAAATTCAATATCCAGCATCCAGATGTCCAAAATTATGCATCCTGAAGCTTAAAATTCACGCCCTTAAATACTCGGGCATTCCGAATAATTGTATACAGTACCAATTCCTAGCCAGACAAAACCAGCTCCAGCTCCAGCACCAACTGACTTTGCTCATCAAGGAGAAAAAGGAGGACGAGTATATATTACAGCTCGTAGTGAATCACATCACAATGACCTTGGATAACCGAATAGCACAGCTTGAAAGTAGGTCATGCCACGAGGATTGTAGACTAGCAGAGATCACAACTTGCAGTGGGTTACACCGCGAGGAGTAGGGTCAAACAGATTGCCCTCAAGACAATGCTGGAGAACAACCAACGGGAAGTGAAGCGACTAAGTGAGTGTTCATTCCCAGCTTAGGGGACGGGCTAGAGAGGAAGCACGCCCTGAAGGGAGTGGGCATGAGTAATGTGAAAGTAGCGAAGAAGGAAACTCGTTTCCTCATTGTCACGCAAGGAAATTAGTGCCAAGAAGGCCGGCAACCGAAAGAGGGCTTCCAGATCTCGACCCCGGAACGAAGCTAAAAGTGACAGCGCACATATTCGACATCCAGATTGATTAGCGTTACCATGTATAGCTGTATACTACAATTATGGGATTCTACAATTACGGGTTGTTAGTTTAGTAAGTAAATATCTTAGTGATAAATTATAATCCTATCGGGTTGTAAAGATGTTACTAAGAGCCCCGTTTGGTATAGCGTTTTGAAAACGTAGTGTTTTAAAAACGCAGCGTTTCTAAAACGCAGTTTATTTAAAACGCGGTTTTTTTCTTTATAAATGCTTTTTATTCTCTACTGCGTTTTAAAATCTGCGTTTTGGGAAAAAGCTAAGAATTCCAGCGTTTTAAAACGCAGTATTTTCTACCGCAGTATTGAAACGCTAAGTTAAGGAATAAGCTGCGTTTTAACCCTGCGTTTTAGCCAAAACGCGCGAACAAACGGGCTCTAAGTCATTGTGTAATCTTAGACTCCAAGACTAGTCTGTATATAATATCAATGAATGTATAAACTCCAAGTCAAGTTGAGTTATTAAAATAGTCTAGGTTCATTGTAGTTTTATATGGTATCAGAGCTACTGTGATTATGGTAGACTCTTCCGTTTTTTCAAGTAAACCAACAGGAGCAATTGATCCAAACAAAACTGATATGCAAGGTAATGCATTCCCAACTACTTTACCAATTTTCTTTAACATACAATCATTCATGGCACACTGTCATCTAAATAGTGAAAACTACCCAAACTGGTCATCACTATTTGGAGCTAGAAAATAGTTTTTGGTAGAAAAATTGTGCACAAATGTAGTACTAAGTTAAGATAACAATATGAGATTGGTTTTAAACAAATTCAAAGCTTAAAACATAGATTAAAGTGACCAAAACAGCCCAAGAACAAGGAAGGGATGAACTCAGAAATTTTGAATTTGATCAAAATTGTAATCAAATTCGTGTTCTCCATGAATTGATCTCCAAACATAAGGGAAGACTATATTAACAACATGAAATTATTTATACATCAATCCGAATCTCAAATCTGAAGCAACGATGTTGCTGTGGACATTTTAGGAAGAAAACTATCAAAGTGTACTTTAGCGGTTTTAAAAAAAAAATGGTGGACTTTAGAGAACAAATAATTATGAAAGTGGACTTGGGCACAATTTTTATAATTATTTGTTCTCTAAAGTCCACCTTTTTTTTTTGTAAACCGCTAAAATACACTTGATAGTTTTATTTCTAAAATGCCCACAACAACATCGTTACTTCATATTTAAGATTAGTCAAGTCTAAATAGATAACCATCTTAGATAGTACTGTACAATAAGGTCTCCATCCCCATCTCCATCTCCATCTCCATCCAACTTTCTTATTAGTATACGATAAAGAATTATTCGAATCTGAATAAATGATTATCTCCATCTTTCTTATTAGTATACGATAAAGAATTAGTTGAGGATATTTCTTATTAGTATACGATAAAGAATTAGTTGAGTTTGAATTAGTTGAGTTCAAACTCAACTAATTCTTTATCGTATACTAATAAGAAAGATGGAGATAATCATTTATTCAGATTCGAATAATTCTTTATCGTATACTAATAAGAAAATTGGATGGAGATTTGGATGGAGACGGAGATGGAGATGGGGACGGAGACCTTATTGTACAGTACTATCTATTATCACTTTGAACTGCTTTTGTTTACTTTAGATTAATTCTATTAAAAAATTGGTATCTTAAAATGGTTGGTTGGTTGGTCTATATATTTCAAGCTGAAGTATGCATTTTAATTAGTATTAAATACAAAATTCTTAGTCCAATATAGGGATAATGATAGGTAGATGCTTAATGTCAGCTGATTTGACTACATCCTCTATTGCTAAATAATTGTTCTCATTGATTTGGCATATAGATGGAAAAAAATTAATTAATTTTATTATAAATATTAATATAATATATAATTTTTTTATAAAAAAATATTTATACATGTGTTCATAATTAAAGTAGAAAGAAAAAATAGAAAGAAAAAGCATGTGTTCATAATTTAGAAACAAGATATTTTTTTTTGAATGGACAAAAAAACAATTATTTAGGAACGGAGAAAGTAATTACTTTATTTATTTTAAAATGAAATTTACTTTTTTTCGTAGTCATGAACAAAAGATAACACACATTTTAAAATTCATCCCGAGCTTTAATATAGTTTGTACAATATTATTGCAGTAAAAGAAAATGAATTATTTTACCCCAAAATATTGGAATGAAAATAGACTTAAATACCAATTTGGTCACTCTATTTTCACCTAAAATTTATTAAGCTCACTATACTTTATTTTTTTACAATTTAATCACTCTATTTGGACGAGAGAATCAATAAGCTCACTCAATCAATGAGCTTGTTGACTGAAAAATGCCAAGTAGAGTATTAAAATGTGAAAAATAATAATAAAGTGAGTTGAATGAATTTTTAGTAAAAATAAAATGACAAAATTAGTATTTAAGCCATAAAAATATATGTACTCGATTCTAAGGTGAATTGATTCTCTATTCTTCAAATAAGGCCTCGGAAAGGAGAGCAAGAAAGAAGTACTTGTACTTCCAATTGGGCCTAGTGACCCAAAACCAATACATGCAGGTTACGTGAAATTTGATATTCCATCCGCCTCCACAAAATTGAAACGAATGATGTTTAGAGCAACCACAACAATACCTTTCTATATTACACTCTAAACATCTTGTCGGTCAAGTTTTACTTTTTCAACACTCTAAAAATAAATTCACTCTAACAAGCACTCTCTATATAACCCTCTAAAAATTGAATATCCCTCATCTCAACTAACAAACCATTATATTTTTTCTCTTTTATTTATATTTTTTCATAACAATTAAAATAAAATATTTTAAATTTTAAATTTTATATACTATGAAAAATATATTGTACTCTCTCCGTCCCTAAATTATTGTCTTGTTTGACTCAGCACACGGATAAACAAAAAATAATTGACTTGATTATTAATATTAGTATAATGTGTAGTTTCTTTTAATGCCCATGTGTATATGGCGCATAATTAAAGTAAAGAGAAAAATAAGAGTAAAATGGTAAAAATAATCTCCTAAAAAAGAAAGTTTTAAACATGACAATTATTTAGGAACGGACTGTAACACCCTGAATCCTCATACGTGTGATTTGTTTATGTTATGCGTGATTTACACGTTAGACTCGTTGTAGTAGCACGTTAGTTGAATTATGTTTAGTTCATGATTCCGTTTCATACTTATAAGAATCGTTAGACCGATTATGCCTTAATATGCGATCCACGATACTGTTAAGATGTGTTATAAGTGTTGTATAATCACACCTAAGAGTGGCCAAGTGATCAAACCTAGGAAATGGAGTGAAAAGATGCGGAACTGAACCGTGTTGATGTTGCACGGCCGTGTGCCTTTCCTTCGCACGGCCGTGCGTATAGAGGACAGAAATCCCAGAAATTCCAAAATGTTTGGCACGGCCGTGTGCCTTTCCTTGACACGGCCGTGCAAGGGTGACACGGCCATGCACACTTCCTTGACACGGCCGTGCAAAGTCGGATACTCTGTTCGTCCGGTTTTCGTTATTTCTCGGTTTTTAACATCTTTAAGTGGTTTAAAATGCTCAAACAAGCCCGAGATTGGACCAAACACTTACCCATGGTATTAATAACAAAACCCAACACTTTTCTCCCTCATTACTCTCTTCCAAACCAGACTTTAGAGAGAGAGAAAGAAGAGAGAGAGGAGAGAGAGTGTAGAGATAAATCGCGATATCTTGAGCGTTTGGAGTCGGATCGATGATCCATCTTTGCCGTAGCGTAGAGGACGATGAGGAACACGTTTCTAGCCGATTAGATCATCCGATCGGTTGAAGAATCGCCACCCCACTTCTTCTCTCACGTTTTAGAGAGAGAAAGTGAAGTTTTGAGAGAGAGAAAGCTTGATTCGGACTTGAATTGAGCTTGGGATCGACGTTGGACTCCGTAGCGGCGTAGAGTTCGCGGAGGAGTACATTTCCACCATAAGCCCTTGATTTCGTGGTGGATTTGCGGTGAAGGTAAGTAACTATAATGTTTTGTGTGTTTTACGAGTTGAATTGGAAGAGTAAAGCATGTAGGGTGCGTGAGCGACGATAGTCGTGACTTTTATTGGGATATATATATATATATATATATATATAGTTGTTCCTACGAATGATGTTAGGTTATATTCCGTTACTTGCTTGATTTAAGAATTTCGGAATAAAGAAAGAATTGATGAATTATTATTGAGTTCGTAGACTTCGAGTAATAGAGACTCGTAGAGCTTGATGTTGTTGGTATTATTGTTGTGGTTGTTGCGTTGTTGCGGTTGTCCTAGTAATTATTATGCCGAGTAATAGAAACTCATTGAGGTTGAAGCATACTTGTGTAATATTAGTTAGGTTTCGGCCATAATGTCGCCGAAAACTTGTTTAATTTAATTGTACTTCGCTATGTATTTCTTAAGTTCGAATATATCAAAGCATTGAGGTTTTGTCGTTTATGCACTAGCGAAAACCTTATGAAATCGTTACGAGTAGTAGACTCTTCGTGCGTTGGGCATTGTAATCGATAGGAGTTTATAGGGACGATACTACGGTTTGTCCCGACATTTTAATATTGGTAACGACTCTAGCGGAGTCATTATGAGATATACACTAGTCGTGACTGACTCTGGCGGAGTCGAATAGGACGTAATAAGTAAACGTCGATTATTGTGGTAATTTCATTAATGTATATAGTTGACTCTACGGAGTTGAGAAATGGGTAGTAGTAATGCCTACATGACATATATTAATTCCCTACCATGTGGGATGACGAATTGACGGGTTCATGACTTAGTGAAACGTTGACCTTGGTTGACTTAGTCAAATATTAGCTGACTACGAGTTAAATCGAACAAAGTTGAAGTATGCGTCGATAAGAATATGTAATATATTATGATGCGCATGAGATGAAAGATGTTGTGTGACGATAGGATACTTAGAGATCCTTAGTTTAGCGCAGCTATTGCGCCTTAATTAATGGTTGTAAGTACGAGTAGACTTATCTTGTGGGGTTATGAGTTTGCGTACATGTGAGAAACATGTTACCTTATTTTGGGATTAGGATAAATAGCATATCCTTGTGTTATATAGGTTCCACATTATGGACATCGTTTGACAGTTGATTATAAGGTATAAATACCTTACATTGGGGTTCATGTATGTGTTTAGCTATCACAGACACTGTTTGGTGGTTGAGTTGTACGATTGGCCTACCCTGCCGATTGTCTTGTTGTGTCTATATGTTCAATGATTACGGGCTTATTGTGATTGTTCTAGTATGAAATAGGACAATCATCCTACTTTGATGATTGATCGTAGGACAATCATCCTACTTTGATGATTGATTGTGTGCATAGTATTTACAAGCACATTGAGTTGATTTGATATGTGATTCAAAGGACACATGATGATTTGTTGAGAATGACAAATGAATATCTACTTGTGCATTGCATTAAGTCCAGCTGGCATTGTTTGACTAATCAAGGTGGGACGACCTATAGTCTTTACGAATTTGTTTTGTAATCGCTATAAGTCGCCGTACCGGTTGCACACACCCCTCACCTGTTGGCCGCAGGTGGGATGTAGCCCCACTGTTGTAGCAATACGCCCGACTTTGGTTTGCTAGTTAGAACCCGATGTGTTATTCGGGGACGTCGATACTACGTACACGGATATCGAGGCACATATGTTTTCTCGTGTATTGCAGGAGCAACGCGAAATTGGAAGAAAGAGAAATAATATCCTTCATGATGTGGTTTAATTAAGTTACACTTATGTGAACACCAAAGTGCTAAGTGAATTATGTGACTTGTATATTTTCAATATGATACATGATCGTTATGGTATATAAATATTATTACCATGTTATTCCTAGTGTTGAGCATCATGCCATGTCATCTAGTTGCATGTGATAGTTGTCAATTGTTGGTCAAGTTAGAATAGTCCCTTGACTTGCCGGTTTGTGGCTGAAATGTTAGGTAAGCCGGAAGTGCTACTTAGACTAGCTACATGTAGAGTTTGGTTTACTGTTGCATTCATACTCATAGCATACAATGCATTATAGTGGCTTACGGGGTCTTTTAGGCTCACTCTTATTGTGTTAACTCTTTTAGATTGCAATCGAAGGATGACACAGTGCGATCGGCGAGACTTGCGGGTGCTGCAGATTGATCTTTGGGTAGTTGCTCTCCAGAGCTTGTGTACAATTTTGTTTCTTAGTTTCTTAGTTCAGTGAGAACGTTGGTTGATGTAAAGTTATGTAAACTTTACTTATGGGTAGCATTGTTCTGTAACTTCTTTAATGTTATACTATTTTGGAGCCGACACTCGATGTCGAGCCGTTTATCATTGTAGTTTTCCTCGAGCATGTTAGCTCGCGAGTATTTAATGTTGTTGTTTCTCCGGCTCAGTAGTTAGCCGTCGAGGTCTATTGTTGAGGTTTCTATAGTATTACTCTTCGGCTTGTTTTTGGCCGTGGAGATTTTATAGTTATTGTTTTGTTATTTGAGTCTTTAAAACTCAGGTTTTTACTAGTTGTGGTTTTCCGCTGCATAGTGTTGGTTTTGAGCTCGTGTGGCTCGTTCACTTCGGTGGACTTTAGTTGTTTCATTTAGTTTGGCGCACCGAGTTGGGGTTTAATACCGAATCCCGAACCCGGGGCGTCACACGGACAAAAAAAAATTTAAGGACGGAGAGAATATATTTTAATAATTTTTATTCTAAAAAATTAAACAAAAGTATATTGTGCTCAAATAAAGTGAAGAAAATGTAGAGGATTTGAGTCACTATTTATGTTAAAATTCACTCTATATTTAGAGGGTGATTTAATTGGTTTTAGATATAGAGGGTGGACTAGAAGGACCACTGTAAAATTAAGAAAATATAAAAATTTCTAAAATTATTTTTAAGGGACGGTGGGAGGCTCCCACTATAGATGACCTTAGCTTTAATCTTTTGTCGTAAAAGTTGGATTTCTTATTCGATTTGAGTGATAGCTTCTGTGGCTTGCACTTAGAGTTAGTTCTCAAATTAACATGGTCATGGTCGAGTTAATTCTCAAATGCTAGCTCGAACGTTCGGGGAGTGATTTTGAACTCGCATATAAGCTGACTTAAATATATCATTTTACCATCAAAATTATATACTCCATCCGTTCCAGGCAAAGAGTCCAATATACTATTTTGGAATGTTTCACTTAAAGAGTCAACTTTTAAAAAATTATGCTTACAATTTTCACAATCTTTCATCTTTATCCTCAATTTGTGTTGTAATAATTTTGGTTGTATGTAAGTATTTTTGTAATTATGATCAACTCTAATGACATTAATATATCCCTTAATAAATAGACTTTTCAAACGTGGACTCTTTGGGTGGAACGGAGGGAGTATATGTTTTCGACCTCTCGCTATGTTTTTTGTTTAATAATCGCGCCACTTTCACAAACTCCTCAATTAACCTCATTACTCTTTCCAATAATTAATCACCAAATTATATTCACACCCGTCTGATGTGTATATAACTATATATGTGTGCGTTTATAGTCAAAGTTGTGACTTTTAATTTTGAAATTTAAAAATTAAATCGAGTGCAACCTGAGGAATTTTTGAACGATTTCAAAGATTATCAAAAGAGGCGATGAGAATCTAATTGGGTAGTAAACCACTACCGAGTTCACATGACAAAGGAAGTGGGAATTAACCGATGCATAACGAGTATTGCTATTTACTAGAGATGTTAAACGGGCTAGCCCTATCGGTTTCGGGCTAGTCCTAACGGGCCGCGGGTTAAACGGTTCAATTTTTTCGGGCCACTAATATTGCAGACCTAACCCTAACCCTAGCGAGTTTCGGGCTAAACGGGCCACTATCGGGCCACGATTAAAGATATGATACTGATACAACAATATTTTTAAATAGTGAATCGATAAACCATTCATAATTTTGATAGTTTCTTATGTTTTTCAAAAGAAATATAAACTAGACATTTTTTTACATCGATGTGTTATAATTTCCAACTTGTTTTTCTCAAAATAAATAATGTAATAGCTCTACTTAGCAGTTCTTTCCAAAAATATTGAGCCCTAACCCTGTTTTTTTCGGTTTAAACGGGCCAACGCTACGGGCCGTGGCCCTTTTAACATCTCTACTATTTACACACATACATTTACTGAGTACACCTCCCTCGCAAAATATTTTTCACCACTTAAAATGTTAAGTACACCCCCTTAATTTTCTAATTTACCCATATAATATTTTTCTCAAAATTAACCTACCCAATACTAACTATACCCCACCCCAAATAACACTATTCATCAACTTTCCCACCCAAACCCCCCAAAACCAACACAGCGAAGCCCGCCTCCCCTTACCCTCCTTTCTTTCATACCCCCACCCCCACAGTCAGCCCGCCTAACCTCTCCCTCATCTCTTTCACACCCCCACCCCAAACAACCCACTATTCCTCCTCCTCCCTCCCCCACCCCACCTCGCTGCAAGCTTCTTCCTTGCTTTTTTTTTTAAGGTATTTGGCACTCTTACTGAACACTCATAGTGATGTTTAGCACCCACTAACCAAACATTACTATGGTTATTTGGCACCCTTACCGAACATCCTTTACTATGTTTGATAGGATTACCAAACGTGAATTAAAAAAATGACATTTAAATTAAAATTTATAATGATATCTTTGTAATATATGAAATGGGGTGTACTCAGTAAATGTATGTGTGTAAATAACAACTCTCACTGGGTGCATCCAAAGGATTTTTTTTAACAACTTCAAGGATTATCCAACAGTGGCAGAATTAGGATATTGATCCAGGAACAAAATAAGTTAATAAAAAAAAACAATAATTAAACGTACAACACGTTCAAATTCAACATAAATCACCAAGCAATCGTTCAAGCCATCATCCGCCATTCGATTGAATAGAAGTCTTTTGACAAGATTCACTCTTAAAATTACTTGTTCAAAATAAATATCGGTTGAAAAGTATTCTAATTTTATATATTGGATTTAGAGTAAATTTTTCAAAAATACACTGTTAGTGTAATTATTTTTTTTTTTACACAAGCGCCTTAAATATTTTTTGATTTGATATCAATTACTAAGAAACAACTTATATATTGTATTCTTATCACATACTCCCTCCGTTCCACTAAAAAGTTTACGTTTCAAAAGTCTAATAATTAAAAGATATATAAGTAGTATTAGAATTGATCATAATTACAAAAATGTTTGAACATAGTTAAGATATTTATATTATACGCGGAGGGTAAGATTGAAAGTTTTATGGAGGTTTTAGGCATATTTTTTTTTAAACTTGACTTTTTAAGTTGAACATTTTAAAATAGGATAGTGGACTCTTTACCTGGAACAGAGGAATTACTATATATATATATATATATACTAAAGTTCCTAAGATCAGTGCACTTTTTTTTGTTTTTTTAATCTAAAACATACATATAATGTCAATCATTATAATTTCAGATATAAATCAACTAAAATTTTAAAGGGATAATGACACTACAAGTCTCTCGACTATGACCGATTCCACCAATAGTCCTTTAACAAATTTTTTTCAAATTTTTGTCCCTTGACTATGAAAATTAGACACGGTTGGTCCTTTTGGTGGATGCCGTTAGTATTTTTTCGTTAAGTCTGTCATGTGCCTCTCACATGCGTTTAACCAAGGGCAAAAAGGGAATTTCACATACAAAGATATTTTCTAATATTTAAAATAATATATTCTTATCTCTCTCCCCCAACCCCCTGCGTAACCGGCTCCTTCCCCCACACATCATCATCAACATCTTCTTCATTTCAAATTTCATAGTAATAATCCATGGAGCAAGATGGAGACTCCTCACCCACCTTCTGGTTCCAACAACCCATTCCAACTCACCACCGACCACCGTCTCCCTTTCTCAATCTGGTTGCTCTAATTATAATCCGCCCTGTTTTAGCCTTTTTCATCATCTTCTTCTTCCTCCCCCCTTTTCTCTCTCATACTTCTCAAATCCTCAAACCCACTTCCGTCAATAAAAATTGGGAATCCCTCAACATCTTCCTCGTCCTTTTCGCCATTCTCTGTGGCGTTTTAGTCAGAAGAAACGATGATGTTCCCTCCACCGACGGCGACCAAGTCAACAGATCGGTCAATGAAGAACTGGATCCCTAGCCGTCTTCTCCCACTCCGTTCCGTCTTCTCCCACTCTGATTCCGACTCTGACTCCACTTCCTCCGGCTCACACGGCGGCCGCATCCCTTCCGGCCAACACCACCCATCGCCGCCACTCCTCCAACCCCACAAACCACCACCGTCCTCCCTTCTTCCCTCAAATCCATCTCACACTCTCCCAAGCAAAAACCCAGAAGAAGCCTTCTCCTTATTCTCAATTCCCAGAATACCCTCCTCCAATCCCAATGGATATCCCTCAATTTAGGCAAATCAGAGCTCTTCTTGCCCCTCACTTTCCCAACCGACCAAACATTTCGGTGGAAACAAACGGGCCCACTTCAGTACACCAGGGTCGTTGGGTCCCACTTGCTATCCCTCAAACAACTCGACAACGGCGACGTTGCTTATTTTTTACATCAAACGCCCTCTGAAACGGAGGCTGCTACTTGTGCTAGTGCTAGTGCTAGGTTAGCTTTATTGGATTTTCTCAATGTGGGTATTTGTTTAGGTGATTTGTGGGAGCAATTTTCGGCTTCTGATTTGAGGTTTGCTGAATTGGCAAAGCATTTTGGTGGGGCCAGGGTGCTCCGGCAAGACCCACTTGAGTGCCTCATTCAGTTCATTTGTTCATCTAACAACAGTATTAAGAGAATTACCCAAATGGTTGATTTCGTTTCATCGTTGGGGAGTCATTTGGGATTACATATAATACACTCATTAAGGGATTCCTTACACAGGGCAGTCTAACAAATGCCTTGAGATTATTGGATTTGATGAAGGAGAATGGATGCAAACCTGATGAACGGACTTATGTAGAATTGGTGAAGAAGATGTAGGTGAAATTTCCTTTTTGCCCTTGGTTAAACGCATTGAGAGGCACATGACAGACTTAACGGAAAAATACTAACGACATCCACCAAAAAGACCAACCGTGTCTAATTTTCATAGTCAACGGACAAAAATTTGAAAAAAATTTGTTAAAGGGCTATTAGTGGAATCGGCCATAGTCAAGGGACTTGTAGTGTCATTAACCCAATTTTAAATTATGTTGGGTGCATTTGGCTTTTGATTTTTTTTTAAATGTTTGTGTAAGATTTTATTTTATTTGTTGGTTTGAAGACTATGATATCAGTCTCGTTCTCTATAAAATATAAGTAACAATCCTCACTTCCAAGTTACCAACAAGCTAGTTAATGCTTCCTCCGTTCTAATCAAATGGCTCACTTTTGATTTTTTTTTAGTCAATTTAATTAAAGTTTGACTAATAATATATATATATATATTTATTTTTATAAAATCATAAAAATTATAATCTATAATATTTTTAATGTAGCTTTTACTTCAAAGTACAATATTAAAGTATGTTAAATTTTGATTTAATTTAGTCCCATATTAATTTTTTAAAATAAAAAGTGGATTCTTTGATCGAAACGGAGGGCAATGTATTTGCGTAGATTTTTCTTTTAACCGGACAGTATATTAAATATATATATATAATTTTTTGGGAAATTTATCAAAATGATTAACGTATTATCATTTAGTAATCGATTTCATCCCGTACTCCCAATATCCTAAAATTGACCAGTATACTCACTATTTGAGTCCAATGTGGTCCCTACTGTTAACTTTCCATCCAATTTTTTAACAGGATTGTAACGTGGTTAACGGAGTTAATTTACGAGGGGTATTTTTGTCCTTTCTTTTCAAATCTTACCACCCCCACCCACATACACTCTCTCTTGCCGGAGAATTCACCTCTCTCTCTCTCTCTCTCCTCTTTCTCTCTTCTCTCACTTCCCAGCTTCCCCAACCTATTCTTTATCTCTTAATTATTGTTTCTTTACCTCTCAATTACTGTTTCTCACTATCCCTTTCCTTCTTTTAATCTTCAATCACCATTAGAGGAGATGGGGCACTGCTGTGTTTGAGTAGAGGAGATGGTGGTGTTGATGGCGGCGTTTGATAGGAATTGAGAGTGAACCGAAGTTGGTGTAGAACCCACCACATTCATGATTCTTTAACTTTTTCCTTACCTTCTGAAAAGTCTCAACTCTTTCAAAACTTAATTCAATTAATTTGGTGTAAGCTTTGTGGATTAATTCGATGGAGGGGCTAGTTTGTTGACGACGATAGCAGTAACAGCGAGTCCACGCCCCCGTGTAAGCCAAGATCCGGATATGGGGTAGTGATAAATGTACAAAATATCTATATTTTAGGATGTTTTTAGGTTTGGTTCCTCTTCAATAATGTGTTTATTAAAGTAAAATTAGTTGTTTTAGATCATTTCACTATCTTTGAGCTTAATTGTATAGACTTTGAGCATTTTGGATCAAAGCTTAAGCTTGGGTGGTGATTTAGAGCTGAAAGAAAGAGGTTCGGGCCATCAGCATTGTTCGTGGGCAGGCTGCGATTTATTTCGCAGGTGGAATTTAAAGGCAGTTGTTCCGGTTGAAGGCAGATTGGTTCGCACCTTGGCTGTGATTTCTTTCGCACCTGCGAATCGGCAGATTTTGGACAGATTTACTGTTTGGCCCTATATTAGTATCAAGTCTAATATTATGTTCAAATTTGGGAAAACTCTTGAGTTTCCCCTCCCTTTTCAGGTGCGTCTCCCTCTAGATGAAAAAGGTGCAACGCACCCTTTCTCTCGACAGACTATCTCGTTCTCTACAAAAAACTAGGATTTTTCATATTTTTCTCTACACAGTTTCTAGGACAGATTTTGGATTGTAAGTTGAAGATTGAAGACTTCATCATTTGGAATAATTTTGGAGACAAGTTCTTTTTCTTTCCCTCTCTTTAATTTTATTATTTTGATTTTGTTATTTTATAATGTTTCTTATGATGTTCATGTTGGTTTCTTCAATTATGCGTGAGTAATTCTTTTTTTCTAGGATTAGGTGCAGCCCACGATAAATTTATGAATGAAGTTTCGATATTTTCGTTTACTATATGAATGTTACCCGTCTTGATTCGATTTTAGTTTCGTTAATAATTGCATGAATATGTGGTAGCGAAGAATCGAGATGTGAAACTCCTACGTTTATGTGATAATCACAATTACTAAAGCAAATGACCGAAAGGTGAAACGTAGGTAATGGAACCCTAAAATCGAACTAGAAATTCATGAGAACGACGGTTAATTGAGTTTCTAGAGGCTAATTGAATTATAGGACATAATGGGTTTAGTTTAATTTATTGAGCGAGACATCAAATTTGAATTAAGCTAGGCACGGTTGAGTGTAGTTCAAGAGAATACAAATCAACTATATTTATGCAATTCGCCTTCAAAACTTGACATTCATCGTAAGGGAAGATTGTTGCAGAGTTTATAAATTCATCGTCGTGGTGAACCAAAATTCTAGAAGCTTTTAATTACTGTTTTCAATAAACAATTCAATTTTATGTTTACTTAGTTAATTTAGTCTAATTAGTTTAATTTTAGTTTATTTCTACAAAAACCTTGAAATTAATTTGTCTAAATAATTTAAGTTGTGAATTTTTCGGTACTTGATTCAAAAGTTCCTGTGGGATCGATATCCTAAATACTATACGATAAACTGTGCACTTGCGGTAGGTTTTAGCGATTAATTTGAAAAACACACATTTTGTTGACGACAGTGGCGGTTGTGTTCTGTTTCTTTATAAAATCATTCATTTTCAAAATTCAATCATCATAGCATGGCTATAGAGCTCATTGAACCTCAAAACTAGTTGAAATCACACAAATTCGATAATTTCAATGGCAAAAATTATGAACTGGCCGTAAACCAATCGATAAAAAGCCTCTTAGACTCGCTCAATAAACCTAGTTCTAACCTCTCTATTTTCACCCTAAAATTTCTTAAATTAATGCAAGTTAGCCAGACCCACCTCTTGAAGGTTTTCTCCAGTTTAGCATTTCACAGCCACAATTCTCCAAAAGACGAGCCTTTGGATTAATTGTTGGCTATGACAGATTTATTTCAATCTATAACTGCTTGTTCGGTTTTGTGTAGTTCTTCGAAGTGCATTGCCTTAATTGCTCCGGTTATCTATGAATTCTCCGACAAGAGAGAGTGTATGTGGGTGGGGGTGGTGAGATTTGAAAGAAAATGACAAAAATACCACATAAATTAGCTCCGTTAATCACGTTAGTAGTTCTATTAGAAAATTGGATGAAAAATTAATAAAAAAAATTATATTGGACTTAAATAGTGAATACATTGATCAATTTTAAGATATTAAAAATATAAAATGAAACCAATTACTAAATGATACTCCCTCCGTTTCAGGCAAAGAGTCCACTTTCTTTTTATAGAAGTCAACATAAGATTAAATCAAATAAAAAATTTACATACTTTACTTATATTTTAAGAAATAAAATTTTATTAATTAAAAATTATCTTAGTAATACTATAGATTACAACTTTAATAAATTTGTAAAAATCACTAAATTTATGTTAATTATTGGTCAAACTTTAGTTTAATTGATTAAAAAAAGTCAAAACTGAATTTTTTTTTCCTGAAATGGAGTGAGTAGTAAGTTGGTAATTGATAATTTTCCCCTAAAGGATTTGTGTCCAATTCCGTTATAAGCCATCCGCCAAAACGAGCAGGAGAACCCGAATGCAAAGAACGATTAAATAATTATCTTCTTCTCATTCCAACTTAATACACGTCTCAACATCCCCAGCCTCACCCCTCTTCTACCTCCCTCTCCCAAACCAACTCCATCGTCGTCACCGTCACCGTCACCGCCATCGCCAGACCACTGCGTAGCTGCTCATTTCTTCACAATCGCCACCATCATCGAAAGCGGATACCGTCCATGGCCATTTCTCAACCGCACGCTCTCTCTGGCGTTTGTTGCTGCAGCTCCAATTCACAATTTAAGTGAGTTCTTCTCCAATTCCATTGAACCTGGGCAACTGTTGCGTTGAAATATCTGTTTGGTGGAAAATTAGTTTTGCTGATGTCGAATTTTGCATTACCTTCTGTACCTTTGTAGTTTAAGTTACTTTTTATTACTTCATGAAGCTGCCTAATTACACGGTGTATCGATAAAAAGATACTATTATACTAAGTGTTATGAAACAATTATGCTGTTCTCTGCGTTGTACTTTAATTAGTAATGAGATAAGCTGTGTGTTCATTCAATGGCTGGTTCGAATTGGGGATGCTGTTATTCATTTTATGGGATAAGACATGGGCGAGTGTGATTCTGTTAGGTGCGAGCAGGTTGGGTTCGGATTCCTCGTGACCTTGTCCCAAACTGTTCCTGTTGTAATTCCTAGTTATGAGCAACGACTTCAGCCAATGTAATGCACATGTGTTGTAACATTGAACAATTCCTTAACAATTGGATTTGATTTCATAAATGCCAAGCTACTTGACAAATAACATCAACCATATTGCAATTGTGTGTGCGTGTATATATACACATACATACAAGGGTTTGGCTAATGTGTGCCCTAAGGGCACATTTTAAGAGTCTAGATTTAGTAAATTTTATTGATGACCACCCATGCACAAGTTCCAATGCACTAGGGTAGATCTCGATACAAACACACTATAAATAAGGGCACATGTTAGCTTATGCCTACACATGTTAGCTTATGCCTACATATAAATGACAACTTTGTATGCAATAGATACAGTTTACTCTTAAATACACCCCCCCCCCACGTCCCAAATTGAGTGTTCCTTTTTTTAATAAAGTTACTAAATTCACTTTTACTATCTACCATGTTTCAATGTGCACTTCCTATACTATACCATGAACATTAAGGGCATTCGTGTTTACATTCGTGTTTATGTACTACCAAAATGACCCAAAAGTCAAGCTAAAAAAAATTGAAAAAGGGACACTCAATTTGGAAAGGAGGGAGTAATTAATCATCATCCGAGGTTGAAATTTGCCTAACTAAATGAAATATTAATTCATTAAGTATATGCAAATCGATACTCAAAGAATACTTTATCTTAATATATCTCGGTGTCTTCACAAAAGTTGCTATAGTACACCTCATTAAGGTGAAAAATAGTTGTTGGTCTATCTTTACGGCATGGTTTTCTGAAAGCTATATTAGTTATAAGTTAATAGAATCGTTATTAGTTCAACGTGGAAAAATGTTAGAATCTATTAAATATTATAATTACTTTACAAATATCTAGATTAAGAGAGTCGATTGTAGTATAATTATCCCAAAATAATTTCATCATCATGAGAAGCACGTGCATCAAGAAACTACTACCATTCACAAAATGTGCTTGCTAGGACTAGATATTGTAGAGAAAAAGATTAACACATTGCAATGCATGTTTTCTCTATTTTAGAAGGATTAAGATTGCAAAGGTATGAAGAGAGTACTAAAACTTTTGAAAAATGGGTAACATTATTGTCTGAACTTTAAAGGAGGTAATGACATCCATTTTCGTTTGGTGGTAGTACATAAATACTTAAGGCGAAAAAGAAAATCATGTTCTGATAAATGCAGTAGGACAAGAAGGAATAAGTTATTTGTGGAGTGCATTTCTAGAATGTTAAAGGTAAAACAAGGACTATGCGAACTTCCATTCATATAAATGTCTAGTAGATATATGTACTAGGAGTTTCCCCAACTTGTTTATGTCATTCTAAAAAGGCAGCGTTG
The DNA here is from genome assembly GCA_016624345.1 of Platycodon grandiflorus. NCBI lineage: Eukaryota > Viridiplantae > Streptophyta > Magnoliopsida > Asterales > Campanulaceae > Platycodon > Platycodon grandiflorus. The sequence continues at coordinate 31,829,742 of CM028363.1, forward strand.
TCGGGGTTAGTTATGCATTGGGTAGTGCCTATGTCCTTATCCGCGCTTCTTGGTTGAGGGGTATTTTGGCAATTTAAGTATTTATCGCCATTGGACTGTATTTAACTGGTGTAAGTTATTGAAGTCGCATTTTTTGTGATAACGAATATATATATTAGAAAATAACGAGATCACAATATAAAACATATATATATATATTAAAGTCACATTTTAACTGTTTTTCTATATAGACATCTCCTTAGGAAGCTATTTAAAAGAGGAGTTGATATTATAATACTCTTTTCCCTTTCCAAATGTTACTTACTGCAAAGCGTTGAGGGATTTAGCATAGTCAAAGTAGTGAAATAATCAACCCTTTTTACTCTGGGCCTAGTTGAACTTAAAGCAGCTATGATATGCATCAGTACTGGGCATGAATCAGTTAAACGACTGGCTCTTGGTACATTGGCCCAACTGGTTACAATCTTATTCTCTAATTTAATAGACAAAAATGGAAAATAGAAGCATGTTATTGGAACAAAATATCACCTCTAAAGACATTGATGGAGAATAAAAAACTTTCGTCTTATAAAACTAAAATCACTTGTATAACGTGCGTAAATTCATTAAGATCAGGTAAGTCTCTTAATAACAATGGACATACATAGTAACTAAATGAATTTCATTGTACAATTATGCACTAGAGTCTCTAGTTACCCTAAAGGTATCAATTTTGTAATTCTTTGTGAATTCCATCTCTTAAATCAGTTGGTAAGAAAAGAGTCAAAAAAGGAACTCAGGATTGTAACATATGTTTTATGTAATAATATTAAGCCTGGCATAGCAACTTTCTCAGACAAGCATAACTGCATGTTTGAGTAGCTGGCAGCGAGGTAATAATTTCATCGGTCTATGTTTTGAACCTGAAAACTTTATATTTCTGTTGATAACAGAAAATAATTAATTCAAACAATTTGCCAAAGGTTAAATTCTGGATACCACTAACTCAAGTCAAGATCTCTGATTTCACTGTTGCTTCTACGATAGTCCCACATGATGTCAGAGATATCTGGCAACTTCTGGATCCCACAAGTTTAACTGTTGTCTCAATGTTGTTTACCGTTATAACTTTTAATTACAATATTCCTATATTCCTACATGTTGTCAATGATATGCTAGGCATATTACACAAGATCTTAGAGAGAGAGAGAGAGAGAGAGAGAGAGAGAGAGAGAGAGAGAGAGAGAGAGAGAGAGGGTCCGTTTTCCTTGCGCGATTTTAGTTTTGGACTTCTTCTCTGTTTGGTCCCATCATCATTCTCTCTCTCTCTCTCTCTCTCTCACACACACACACACACTTTTTCTTCAATCATTACAAATAAAAATTGAAAACCCAAAACCAAGTTAGTAAATGCGATGCTAAACAAACCATCTTTTTATTCAGAGTGACCTCTCTTCTTTTCATTAGTCATCCTTGCGTCTGAATATGGAATGCGCACCTGTCAATCATGGAAGACTCTACAACACTATCAACGGTGACTAGTTGTCTGCCTCATCTGAGTCCTGATATGATTTAGAGAGAGAGAGAGAGAGAGAGATTAACCCATTTGCAAAGAAATTTTTATTTTTGGTTGATCCTTGATTTCTGATGATGAAGTTTTGGTACCAAATTCCAAAAGAAAAAAAAAGGATCTTCAGGACTCCCCACCCCCCGGGCACGGGAACTCCATTCTCCCAAACTAGCTCATGTGACTGGCAAGAAGGTATTAAGCTTGTTATGTTTCTGTTGTCTTCTGTGATTAGAAGACTTGCAAGTTCTTTTATAACTCAAAACTAGTTTAATATTTAATAAAAAACAAAAAAAATAATTCAATCTACCTTTAGTCCAAGGAATAGGCACTGACAGTTCATTAAATATTCGAGTTAACTATGTATGATGGATGAAATATTTGCAGTGCTATAGCTTAATAATTGGAAAATCTTGCATGTCAGTGAGCTAATCTTGAAATCGCCCGCAGCCCAACAGTTCAGTCAGTGCACATATATCCCGTGGCTCATTTCGTACCTTCTGTTTGCAGTAAACATACAAGGACATGGTTTTTCAACAAAAAAAGGGGAGCTTCCCTGGATCACCTACTATTCAACTGGGCTTATTCAAGGAAGAGATGCCGGATAAAGCTTTCTTTACTAGAAGATGACAATATTAGTCTTAGTTGCAGATTAGTTGATTCTCGGTCGGCCTGCTTAGCCCATCATAAATCAAGAAAGATGGGATGTTTCATTCCCTTGGCTTCGGCAGATGATGGTGTAACAGTTAATGACAGAGCAAGTGCCAGTGACGATGTTGAGGAAATGAGGGTCAAGCTTGATCAATCATTGCAAGGTGAAGATTATAGTAGTGCACTTGTCCAATCATTGCATGATGCAGCAAGGGTATATGAGCTGGCAATTAAAGATCAGAGCTCACAATCAAAAAAATCATGGTTTTCAACTGCCTGGCTTGGTGTAGACCAAAATGCATGGGTGAAGGCGTTGTCTTATCAGGTTTGCATGTAACATTTTGAGAAACATATTTAAGTTCAATGAAGCTCAAGTGTTTTTTTTTTAATTTTGTTTTATACTAATATTATACAAGTAATATTTTTCTGATTTTTATCTTCCTATAGCAGTAAACTTAAATCTAATCAATTAACTACATCTGTTGATTTTTTCCCTCCAGTTCTATCAGAATTGTCTTGGTAGATGCTGCCTTTTGTCTATTCACTTGTACTTATGTAATGCAATGTAGAATAGTGAAAAGATTTTTTTTTGTTTTGATGGAGAAGTTATTTTAATTTATTTATTTTGAAACAAACTTTTATCTATACATAAGGTGAAGGAATTTATTGTTCGAGAGGATTGAAGAATGATCATTTGGCATTGAACCCTTTCTTTGGTAGATTGATGCTTTGTTGAAGTGACAAAAGCCTGAGAGCTGCCTTATTAGGTGTTAGTAGCTTTTAACAGATACTGTATGATGAATTGAATCAGAAATCTTGTCCAGAGAACTTCTTGCAGTTCAGTTACTTCTTTTGAAATTCGTTAAACAGTCTATCCTATTTTATAGATTGAAACATATAGGCCTTGTTCCGTTTTCCTTAAGTGCACAGAGACCCCAACTGTTGTTGTTGACATATCCTTTTACTTCGATGCTACATGATAATCTTTTTCTGGCACAATATTTGCTTCCTAAGGAGAAGTTGCTGCTAATAAATGCTACTGTGTTCTTTTGTTTTTCACTAATGATGAAATTGAGTGGAAGAGGAAGTACTATAGTGAGAATTCCACATTATAAGAAGAGTGGAAAAGAAAAATAAAAGTAACTAAAGATAGTCATTCATCTAGTCTCTAAAATGTCTGGGATTGGGAGAGCTACACAACTAAAGGCCCCCAAGGCAAAGCCCATACAGAAGTCAACAATACCTTGTACCTGAGAGAGACTGAAGATGGACAAGTTCCCCCCAGAAATCCTAGGATTTCTCTACGTCCATAAACACCATTGAATCTCAAAGAAAGCACCAGGGTTCCCTTCCTTGTCTCCTCAAACTAGTGGTAGTCAGTACTCAGTAACTAAATTGCCCCAATGCTGTTGGCTTAAGAAATGCCAAATAACATGCACCACTAGTCCTATGCCTAATACACATATGAAGATAAGGTCTTAAGAGGCATTGGATTCTGCCTCCATTCATGAATTTTCAGATGATTAAGCACACGAGATCACACATTTTTTTTTTTTTGATAAATAGCACAAGAGATCACACATTTGTGTGTCATATTAGATTAAACCCTGAGTATCCAAACAAAGGAAGTTCAAGGGTAAAGGGGACACCACAAATATCAGAGGGAAAGATGAACAACATATCGGTTGGTGCTAGAGGAAGTGAAGGTGAAGGTTGTTCTGACTCCTTGTGTACTATAAGATAAATATGATGGGGTTGGGGAGTTGCAGGGGTTTTCATCCACCATCACTATTGGGAAGGTTTAGGGGAGAAGCGAGGTGTTTGACTTCTGATGATATTTAGTCAGAACTTTAGGGGTCTTAGGCTCAATAGGACAAGGATTAGACAGCTTATCTCCAAGGCTACCCTTGGGTGTATTCTTCATTCAAGATTATAAAATGGCTGCGTGGAATATTATGATCCTTTTTGTATTATTTGAGTGGCATATTTTAAGTATTGGGAGTATGCCCTTCTTGTTGGTGTTTGAGAGGTATTGTTGTGATTTAGGGTTCACATTGGGCAATTTGGGGAAGGAATTTGTTAAGTTACCAACTCAGTCCAATAATGTATATCAAGCCTAACATCCCCCTTGTGACCTGATCATAAGTGGAGAGATAAACAAGCTCATATATGGATGCCTCCCCAGGGGCATCACAAACGAAATAGGGTGCCAACATGTGCACTCAAAATACTGCAGGTAATAGATGCAAGCGGCAACTCTAGGCCTTACCAAACGAAAGCTCTAATACCATGTTAAGCTATCACCTCATCTAAAAGCTTAACTAGGGTTCAAGTCATCCATTTATTAGCGATTTTGAGTGTATACCCGATTTGGTTTGTGTTGCCCTTGGTGAGGCATCTTTGTTATTCCCTCCAAGTATGAGCTTGTTTATCTCTCTAGGTATGAGCAGATTATATGGGGGAGGATAAGGCTTGATATATATTGTTGGGCTCTATCTAACAACTTAAGCTTTTACATGAGTTGGTAACTTAACGGAAACCCATGTTTCTTTTCCTTTTTCGGTGATGCTATATGTTTTGTGTCGGTGGTTTACCTTGTCATATCGGCCTAATTGGCCTATAGAGCATTGTCATTCTCAAAAGTTCTATCTGATTCCACCAGTTTTTGTAGTGATCTTTTGTGGGTGTGACGGGGAATGTTGTGTTGTTGGGTTTGTGGAGAGAAGCTCATAGCCTCTAGGGTTATCACGAGTTTGAGATAGGGGGTGGGTGGGTTAACAGCTTCTTAGAGGTTGTACTTGATATATATATATATATATATATATATATATATATATATATTGCTCAGTGGAGGGATATTGATTTGAGAATCCTGATGATACCATTGTCTTTCTCAGTGAGTGTTTAAGGGGCTTCAAGACAGATCTTTGAGTCTATTTCAGGTGTCAAAAGTATCTTTTCTTCTGCGTTTTTGCTTTTCTTTTGATGGACTTCTCGTCGGTCTTTTGTACTTATCTCTTCTCATTGATATAATCTTCATTTCTTATAATAAAATTAAGTGTAAGTCCCTTGTGGAGTGTGCTGCCAAGAGCTGGCCTTTTGTTTACCTGGCACCCCTTTAGGAGAAAATCCCAGTGCAGCTAGTTTTTGAGATCCTGTGGTTAAGAAGGTGTATAAGCGTCTTGATGGGTGAAGAGGCTATATTTTTAGGGTTTAGAATTAAGTTGATCTAGTCTTGCCTTTCTCACATTCCTAGGAATTATCTTTCTTCCTGATCCCAGTAAGTTCAGTGTAGCTTTTTGTGGGCCGGAATGAAGGAGTGCAAGAATCACTGTTTCTTGGGAGTTGGTGTGCCACCAAGGAGGAGAGCGGCTATAGGATCTAGTCTTTGGAGACATCTTCCTAGTGGGAAATAAGTGGCTTTGGCCTTTACCCTTAGAGCTTCACTCTCTTTGGCATAAATTTATCTGGAGCAAATTGGATGTGCAACTCAATGGGGGATGTTGCGTGGGATCTTCCAATAAATTTAGTAAGCACTTGGAAATTTATCCAGTAATGCTCGTATCTTTTCCTTCCACATGTAAATTTTGGGTAACAATGGCAATCAGGTCTCCTGGATTTTTGGGTGGGGGAGTTCCTCTGAGTCCTCTTTCCCTTGCATCTTTAGACTTTTATCTCTACATGGTGTCCCTATTTATGATATTGGAGGTGGAGGAGCTTGCTGCATTGTCGGATGTGCTTCATTTGTTTATTCCCTCTGATTTCTTAGATAGGGTAATTTGACTTCTAGATTCCACAGTAGTTATTATGCTAAGTCTTTCATGAAGAGCTTGGTTAAATCCCGCTTTCCTGTTTCTTTTCCTTTGATTCCTTTTATTTGGAAATCTAAGGTTCCTTTTAAAATTGAAGGCTTTTGCCCAGTCCCTCGTGTTCTATTTTATAGATGAATAACGCTCTTTCATCAAACATATTTGATTCGAGTCCTATTTCTGCAGCACAGAGCGCTTTTGTCGAGGATCGTCACCTCCTCGATGTTGCCTTTGTTGCTAAGCATTGGTGGAAGATTTGAATCGTAAGACAGGCATGGTCTTATTCTTCAGCTTGATTTTGAAAATGCTTTTGACGGGGTGAATTTGCGTTCTTTCACGTGGTTATGGAGAAGGAGTTTGGTAGCAGGTGCCAAAGGTGGGTAGAAGAAGGGTTTTGGTAACAGGTGGTGCATGTTGGTGTCTAGGTGCCTCTCTCCTGTTTCTCTTTTAATTAATATCAATCAGGAGCCTATGAAGTGGTTTAGAGCATTGAGGGGCATCGGCAGGGCACTCGATGTCCCTTGGTTGTCGATGTAGTTAGCAGTTTATTATCTAGATGTGGTTTAGAGCAGGGGCATCGGCAAGGGGTCTTATTGATAGGTGTCTGGTGGGTAGGACGAGGTTTGAGTATCCCATCCCCAGGGGAATACTTTTGTCCGAGGGTGTCGGAGGATTTAAGAATGTTTTGACTGTGTTATGTATTTTTGAGTAGATTTCCAGTTTGAAGGATAATTTTTCTAGGTGATTATGGAGGACTGGGCTTTGAGAGAGTATGTATCGCTTGTTGGGTGTGTTGTGAAAGAGTGGCCTTTTTCCTATCTCGGTGTTCCTTAGGGCAGGAATCCTCGGTCATTTAACTTTTCAGATCTTGTTGTGGAGGTGTCCAAGCATTACGGGTGGAAGAATGCGTATTTCTGTTAAGGGCTAGGCTGACTATAATTGAGTCATGCCTTTCTAGTATTCTGATAAATTATTTGCCTCTTTTCAAGCTCCCCGCTGTTATTGTGAAGAAGGTAAACGGATTATGAGATACTTAATTTGGTGTGGGGCGAGCGAGGAGAGTAAGGCTCATCTTTTAGCTTGGGATGTTATGTCAAGATCTAAGGAGGAAGGGGGTTTAGGGACTGGGAATCTGCTTCTCAAAAATATTTCCTTGCTCAGTAAATGGCTTTGACGTATTCCTTAGAACCTTAATCACTCTGTCATAAAGTTATAAGGATCAAATTTGGTGTTCAAAGGAATGGATGTGATGTGGATTTTGGTCCCTCTTTGACCTTGCCAACCCGTGGAAGTCCATTCATCATTGCTTTCATATTCTCCAATCTCATCTTTGGTATGTTGTCGGGAACAGGAACAGGGTTCGATTTTGGGAGGATCATCAGGTTGGGACATTTGTCTGCATTTCTTTTCTTTGTTTGTTTAGACTTTCTTCTGTCCATAATGTTTCTGTATCATGTTTTCTCGTTTGGGACAATACTGTTTTTTCCTGGAATTTCCATTTTTTCAGGAATCTGAATTACAGAGATGTCCAAAATGTTATAAGCCTGATTGATCTCCTTCAATCTTTCCATCCATCTATCATCAGCCTGACTGTAGATCTTGGATTTCGGATAGTCACCTTCATTTGGAAATTCAGGGTCTCCTACAAGTTAAAGGCATTTACCTTGTCTCGTGCTCAACCGGTAAAGTACCAGTGATTGGCGGCAGAAGTGGAGGCCAAATGAGGCCATTCCCTGGATATTTGTGTGATGTGTTGGAATCATAACGAGACCCTTGGGCACCTCTTCCTCCATTGTCCAGCTGCGTGGAAACTGTGGAGGACATGTTCATGATTAGTTACAGGGGCAAGTGATGTGTCCCACATTGGTTGCGGAGTGTCTCTTGGGCTGGTTAATAATGCAGAGTTCAGTCCTTCCCCTTTGAGCGCGCTTTTGGAGTGAAGTAAGGGGTCGACTCTGTTGGCCGGTTTTGCTTAGGTTTGACGGATCGCCGATTGAGGTGATCAGGTCTTGATGGGGTAGGGATGATGCGTCTCACATTAGTTGTGGAGTGTTGCAGAGTGTCTCTTGGGCTTGTTAATAAGGCAGGTTCAGTCCTTCCCCTTTGAGTGCGCTTTTGGGGTGAAGTTAGGGGACGAGGTTGCTTAGATTTTGTCGGTAGCTTTTGGTATGTAATTGTGCATCTGGGTGAAGTTAGGGTCCTCGTCGTTATCGGTCGGTACCAGAGCCACTTGGTCGGTTTCGCTTTGGGTTTGAAGAATCACCGACCAAGGCAATCGGGTCTTAAGGGGGTAGGGATGATGCTTCCCACATTAGTTGCGGAGTGTCCCCGGGGCTGGTTAATAAGGCAGGTTCAGCCTTCCCCTGTGAGTGCTTTTGGGGTGAAGTTAGGGGTCCTCGTCCTTATCAACAAGCATGTAGAGATTTTATGGCAGTGCGCAGCTTTTGGTATGTTGTTGTGCATCTGGACCGAGAGGAATGCTCACAGTTTTCGAGATCACACGCTTACATCTTCTCTTTTGCGGGAGAGTATTTTCTTCTTCCTCTTTTGGCTTCAGCTTTAGGGGCTTTAGAGGAGTGCGTGTTGCAGATAGTTCTTGAGATTGGAGGGTGGCTCCGCATTAGCTTTTAGCTTACGTTTTTCTTCTGTCCTTTTTGCCTTATACTACTTTTTCTTCTGATTGGCAGATTGCTTGCTCCCTGTTTTTGATTTCTTACTTTGATCTAAAACAAAAAAGAAAGAAAAGAAAGAAAAGAAAGAAAAGAAAGAAAAGAAAAGACGTGATTGGAGATGCCATGACTGACATGAATAGGAACTTAAAGATTCCACCACCACGAATGGGATCAGGGAGGTTGGTGGAATGGCAAGAAAAGTAACTGTAAGTGAAGGAGTTTCTCTGCCTCCATATTGTTGACACTGCAAAAACCTGTGGCTCCCTAGAATTAGCTTTTCCTTCCCTTATAAGAAAGTTAGAAATAAGGGCATCATGAAGTGATAAGAATCTAAAGAGGTGAGAAAAAGGAAAGTTAAGGGCATCCCTGCTGAAAGATTCTCCCAGAAGTGAAGCCCACCCCCGTCGAGGAACCATTTTGTGCCAAGAAATAAACCTAGGGAAAGAGTTGATGATAGGAATTGGTGGATAAACTTCAAAGGACTCGTACAAGTCAAAGAGGAATCTGATATCTTTTAACAAGCTCAATCACTCTAGTCTTGGGAACCTTGATCCTAGCAGCCCAAAGACCCCAAGACATTGCAGTGACTTCTAGGAAGACTTCTGAGCAGTATACGTTTCGTTTGTTCATTATCCAGTACATATGTGAAGTCTCCTTTTTCTAGAAACTCCTTTTCAAATGATTGTAGCATATGTACCTTAACAATCATTCATATATGAAGATACTTTATCTTGGCAAATAAGAGGAACATTAACACTGGTACAATGAATATTATTGATATGGACGTTTCACTTTAAGATTGCATAATTTTGCCCATTGAGTTTCTTGGTGATGCATTCCCTTTGCTTTTCATTTTTCTTCTTGTTGGTTACATTCTGCTAATAGAAATCAACAAACATTAATATGATTAAAGGAGCAAATCTCCTCAATCCAAGCAGATAAAACCGTAACTTGTTCAGAATATTCTCCAGGCTTTACAATGCAACAGATTCTCATTAGTTTTCTGGGAGTCATTTTTCATTGGTGACTCTTAAGTTGAACATTTTCTTCAGTATTTTCGACGACCATCTTCCTGTTCTGAACTTGAGCTTTGAAAATTTGAGTACCCTTTTGCCCCATAACCATCAAGAATTTTATAAGTGTTGCTTATTTATGCCCTAGCTTTTTTCCTCGAAAGCGAGCTAAAATTCCAAACCTTTCTCGTGTATCTGCAATTATCATTTTTTCTACAAGACTGCTCTGGTTGTGAACACTTGCCCAACTTTGTATGTTGGCTGTTCTCTTCTTTTTATCTCCCGTATCTGCCTTGTCTAAGTTGGCTAAGAATATGCAATTGCTTCAGGCGGCGGTATATTCCTTACTGCAAGCTGCCAGTGAGATTTCATCCCGAGGAGATGGAAGAGACAGAGATATCAATGTTTTTGTTCAGAGAAGGTATGATATCTAGATTGTTACGGCAATGAGATCACGAGATAGATGTACATTCTCATCAAGTGTGCAACAGAAGATATATCCGTGAGATTATATTCTGCATTTTCATTCAGTCACGGGATCTATTTCTAGTGCACCTCAACAGCTAATTTACATATTTCTGGAGCAGATATACATACGCGCATCAGAATTTTCTTTCATTTACATGATAAAATATTTGACTAACATAGTTTGATTTTCTGTCAATGCTATAAGCTGGAGGGAAGTGTTTCAATTTCAATAATGCACTGTTTTATATTGATTATTAATGAATCAATAAAGGCCTTTGGCTTGAGATAAAACCACTTACTGCTGCTTTATACTCCCTCCAATGCCAAAATGAATGCATCTTTTGCCAATTGCATGGGTATTACGGAAGTGATTTTCCTTGCAGCAATTTAAACTCTAAAATGCAATTTCCAGATTATCTCTCCTACATTCCCATCTTTTTGACTTTTGCGGCATTCCTTTCCAGTAGGGATTATTTTGCAAATTACACTATTGGGATCTCTGACTTTCGAACTGTGACATACTTTTAAGGACACCATAAAAGCTACTCCCTCCGTTAAAAAAGAGTCCAGCTTTCCTTTTTAGTCCGTTTCAAAAAAGTGTCCACTTTCTACTATTTCCTTTTTGGGATGTTACCTTTACCATTTTACCCTTGATATACTTCTTACTTTAAGTGATGGGTCCCACGCCCACATCACATGGGCATCATTGGTTTTCTTATTCTGTGAAGTGTCAAACAGGACTCGTTCGTTTTTAGGAACAGAGGGAGTAATAACTATTTCCATTTAGGGATAAAGGGTATTGGTTTATTTGTTGTCCCTTCTGCAGCACATTGTGCTCCATTTTATTGGAACAGCTCCACCCAGACCTACCCACTTACTCAGCCTTCTATTAATAGGGATTTGTGGATCCCGATCCACAATACTGCTAGGGATGGCAATGGGGCAGTTCGAGGGCGGTTATGTATAATATCACCCCATTCCCCAATTCAATTTTATGTCCCATATCCACCCCATTTTCCACCGGTAATCAATTTGTCCCCCCATATCCATTCCCCACGGGTAACGGTTAATCGGGGAATATCCACGGGTAATTCGTCAAACTAACAATTTAGCTTAAAATAATTTAATGATTAGAAAAAATACTCAAAAAGTACTTTTAAATAACATATTATTTAATCAAGTTCATAAGACTTCACAAAGGATAATAATTATACTTAAAACTATATCATAATCATGTTCGTAAAAGCTAAAAAGTCAAGTTAAGTAGTTGTGCACGCCACAAATTCACCAAATATTAAATAATTAAGTGATGAAGAGGAGTGAACGATTAAGCGCATTGGGCGGCAGATTCGCATAATTGAGAAAGATGTTTGAATTTTAGTGTTTTAAATCTAACATATATATACCTAAGTTATATGGTAAATACTTGTATGAAAATACGGATAAAATTATATTAGTACTAAATAAGCGGTTCCGTCGGGTGATTGGGCGGGTACTGCTAATACCAAAACCAAACCGTTCCCCAATTTTTCATTTCAATTATCCCCATTACCCACCCCATATTCGATCAAACCAGTTAATAACCGTCAACTTCGATTCAGTTCGAAATTGCCATCCCTAAATGCTGCTGTTGCTTACCAATATGGAAGGAGGTCTATGAGATATGAATTCCTTGTGAATGAAAGAAAGTCGATTTAGTTTTAATTCGATAAGTCTACTTATTCAGGCAACATGATATTCAATCTAATATTCTTTAAAACTAGAAATAAAATGTTCTATAATATCCAACTTTTATGTTCCTTTGTGGCCTTTTGAGTACATTTTGTTCTTCCATAGTTTCTCTTGTATCTTATATTTTCCTTGGATAGAGCCATCTGGACATATACTTCTATTCTAATTTTCAGCTCTTTCAGGTATTTAGTGGCCTACCATTCCCCCCTTGTCTTGTAGTTGAGGCCGTCCTCTATTAGATCCTTTGTAATGCTCTTCCTGTTTTAGGCATTCTGATTGGTAGTTCATTTTAAAGGGTATATGGAGGACGAAAGTGCATTTGAAGGTTAAGTGCTTTGTCTTGGCTGCTTTGAAAATGCAATTGCTAACCATCGATAACCAATCAGGAGTGGAAGGTTATGCCCAGTTTTTGCTTCATGTTTTGAGAAGGGTCAAGAGATGGTCAACCACTTGTTACTTCGTTCCAAATTTGCAATGCCTTATAATATTTGAGAGCTCCTAGTGTGGATGATATCAATGAAAAATGAGAGCTTTAAGCTCTCGGGGCTTAGTTAGGTAGGCACATTAAGATGAGTAGCGACCTCTATTTGTCTAGTGTGTTTGCGAGATTCGAAAAAAGGGTGGCTCAACTGTGCATAGCTATTAACCTTGAATGGTTAGACTCCATTTCTAATGGCTTCATGTAGACACGAGTTTCTTGGAGGAATTCATGTTGCAGCGGAGTTCTGTGTATCTTTCAGGAGCTCCTTCCTTCATTTGGAGGGTGGTCCATGATAATTGGGAACAAAGGTAGGGGTAAAGATGCGAAACACTATGTCGTGACCTGGCAAGCACCAGTTGAAGATTGGTTAAAATTCATTACGGATGGATCATCAAGAGGGAAGCAGGGGCCAGCAGGTATAGTATGGGTGTTAAGGGACCATTAAGGTGTTGCTGAAGGGATATTTTGGAGGTCAATAGAACTGTCAGACTCGATTATGGCTGAAATTTTAGCAATAAGGGAAGCATTGATATGCTTTTATAGGTCTTGTAAATACTTGGAGAAAAGTTTGTGTGTTGAAACCGACTCGGCACTCGGCAGTGGCATTAAGCATGGGTGGTAAAGGGGGAGTTAAGGCCGTGGTCTCTATGGAAGGTGTTTGTGGATATTGATTGGGTCGGCGAGTTGTCCGGTAAGATAGTTATTGAATGGATTCCATGAGAGAAAAACAAGATGGCAGATCAACTTGCTAAAATGGGTGTTGATAGTCAGGCTCCTTTCATGCTTGGTGGTGATTGTGAGGGATGGGTTGGAATAACGGGCCTGGACAGAAGTATTATAAAGTAAAAATGCTTAGTGGCTTTCTATCCAATCAAGTCGACCTGTCTATGTTTCCTTACCCTGCTGCTTTTTTGTATGATTTTGCATATGGTTTCTGAGGGGTGGAATCTGCAAATTTGGAGTTCTTTTGAGCTGGTTTTAGTAGGCCTCTTTTGATGCTCTTTCTTATTCTTAGTGAGTCAATCAGATATCGTTGTGAGAAAGATGAAAGCCCCCTGAACCATTTGTCGATCGCATGGCCAAGTCCCCTCATTGGTAGTGCTTCAGTCGGTCAGGCCCTTGAAAGGAAGTGGCTTTTCTTTCCATTATTAGCCAGAGTTCTACCAACTTGGCGGTAGAATCCTCGAGCTGACCAGATGATAAAGCCTATCGAGGGAGAGGAAGCCATTCAGTCAGTAGGTGGAAGCTAAGTCAGGCACAAAAGGGAATACTTTGTAAAGCCTTTCTTTTCATACGAGATTTCAATGTCACGCAGTTGACCCGTGGTGACCAGGGTCCCACCTAATTAAGCGGATTCTCTCGTTGACTGACAAATCCCCTTCTACTTAATTGAACTATTCAATAAAGTCTTTCATCCCAGGTTGAAGAAATACTATTAGGGAAAATCCATCTTTCCACTTTTGCAAGGAAAAGCTCTTTAGTCTAAAGTGCTAAGAACAGGAATTGCGGCTCGGTCTGATAAATTACTGTCTTAGCTCTCTGCTCTTTTGTTTTTTTGCTTTAAAAGGGTGGGTGTTTTTGGTTGTATTAGTTTTTTGGATTGTATTTTGTATACCTCTGGTATGCTTCTTTTTAATTAATGAAATTTGTTTGACTGTTCAAAAAAAAAGAGAGAGAGAGAGAGAGAGAGAGAGAGAGAGAGAGAGAGAGAATAACAGCAAAAATTTGGAGGACAAGGTGTCCCTCCCAATGCGATGCCTGATTCATGGAATTTTTTGAGGGAAAGGAAAATAAAGGGACGGAAAGTATAGAAATCCAGTTGATTACCGTGGTCCACCGAACTGGTGTTAATTAAATATAGGCTTAGAAAGAGAGAATTTGTTGTACATATCTTTTCCTTTTCTATAGAATTGCAAAAATGGATTCATGCTGCCGACTCAAGTAATTGGGACAAAGCCCGAGTTTAGTTGAGTTGAGTTTATATCTATTTTGTTTCCTTGTTGTAATACCAAATTGGAACGAAGAATTGTGCAGGTTTCTTCTGGTCAAGTATTTGCTATTTAAGGTGTTGGTTTCCCTAGTCCATTATCAAAACCTTAAGATTATTCAGCAGTTCACTCTGTTTAGAAACAAAGGTAGAGGATAGTATTCTTGATACTACTTTTGTTGCTCCTTTGACTTCAAAATTTCTCATCAAAATGTTTTTAATGATAATCAGGTCTTGTTGATATTCTATTAGCATGTAAGTTGATTTAAGTGTCATTTCTTGCTTTGCCTAGTTATGACCTATCCTCGACTGTGCATCTGGAGGAAGGATTGGGTGGATGTTTTTTCTAGAATTATAAAAGAATGGATGACTTTGCAAGTGATTTTTATTGTTCCGAGATGGGTATTCAGTTGTGAAACTATTCTGGAGATGTATGATGTAGCTAAAGATCCCTACTATCTGCTAGTTATGCAAATGTTGAGATGGATGTAGACAAGAAAGAAAAGAATGCTGGATCAATTTACTCTGTGTATTAAAAAGTAGCTAACTGAAGAGAATGGAAGTGAAAAAATTGGTGGTAAACAAATTCTTGTTGGCTGAGTGATCGCACAAGAAGTATGGAGCTTCTATGATGTATAGCTAATAGTCCAAAGCCACTATAGTGTTACACTTCTATTTGAAGGTCCCAACTTTGAAATAGATTTGCTTCTGTGTAGGCTTTTATCCCAAGGCCAACCTGTGCGCCGCACCTATGAGGTCGACAAGTGTACGGCTCATTGCAAGTCAGACACGACTGGCACAAGCTAAGAACAGGCTTGTGCTCCATGGCAATGTGCCCTCAAGTTTCCCCCCAAGCCTTGTGTGGAACTTAAAGTGCAAGGGGAAAAATCTCGCGTGGAAGTCCCACACATTGCCACTACTATTTCCACAGATGTGCTAGGACATGCCAAGGTAGTGCGGACTGCAGAGCGCTCTTTGTATGGGCACTTTCCAAATGAGCCCAGCCACTTGGGATCACCAAAGGTTTTGGGTTGGAGGTTGGAGTATGGAGCTTCGCCACGTGATTCACTCATTAGGGGACACGTGGTCTAACTAGGTAGTTAAGTGAGAACTACGAAAGGCCCCCTCTTGGTGACACACTTCAATCACATACGTGCAAGTATGGACCAAGTGATCAGGGAATGCCACTGCATCGTACTGCCCGTGTGTGCCCCTATACGTGAGCAATTTACTGTTTGCTATAAATAGCTCCTCGTATCATTTATTAGACATGGTTCTTACGGGATCTGTGTTCATAGAGAACCGTACTACGTGGGAATTACAGCTGCATGCAGTGTTATCCTCTCCCTGCAACTTAGTTAATCCGCATTTCCACCCTCCTTCCTCTGCTTTCGGTGGTCCGCAGTGCGATGCCAAGCTATACCCAGCCTTTTACCTTTCTACCCTTTGCAAGGACTACCCTTCAACAGCTTCAAATGGTGATTCCAATTACTATTATTATTTTTTTGAATTCTTTTCTAGATAGGGACATCAAAATGTACTTTGGAGGTCTAGACCACAACCCATACTTTCTAAAGAATCAATATATATTGATTTTTGTATCAACTGTTGGTATTTGTTTTTTAGATTCACCTTTGACAGCAATTTTCATGGTTCCATATTTCGTTATTGTTTCTGTTTCTGCTGTCCTACAATTATTTAAAAGTGGGTCTTCAATATCTTGTTCCATCGTAATTAGATATATCAATTACCTTGGACCAATGTTAAAAAGGATTCATGTAGCCGACCCTAAATAATTGGGACAAAGCCTGAGTTGAGTTGTGAACTTGTATTTCAGTTTAGTAGTAGAAACTAAATGAGTCGAAGACTATGTATCAGTTTGATTTCCTGAACTGTTAGGTGTATGGGGTTTGCTACAAAAAATTGTTATCGTTTTCTGTTTCTTCTTGTGTTCTTTATTTTCTTTTCGCTTTTTTCTTGTCATTCTGTATATATAAAGCATCCTTACGTAAGTAGTGAGGTAGTTGATTTTCACTAGTTTATCAACATTCTTTTCTAAGGTTTTGCAGTTTTATGTTTACTTTTCTATTTAAATGAGCTTTTATTTGTTCTAATTATAGCATTAATGCAGTCTGCTTCGGCAATCCGCTCCCCTGGAAAACGTAATCAGAGATGAATTATCGGCCAAGCAACCGGAAGTTTATGAGTGGTTTTGGTCTGAGCAAGTCCCAGCAGTGGTGACTAGTTTTGTCAATTATTTTGAAAAGGACCAACGCTTTGCTGCTGCTACTGCAGTGTAAGTAGTTATCTCAGTGTTCTTTGTGCAGGTGTGTTTAGTGACACTACCTTAGGAGATGTTGCTGGCTTGTTATTCTTCCAGGTACAGAAAAGGATTGTCCTTGAGTTCAGGGGATGCAAGTGACAAATCACTACTCATGCTTGCATTGAGTTGCATTGCTGCAATAACAAAACTAGGCCCGGCAAAAGTTTCTTGTGCACAATTTTTCTCCATGATTCCTGACGTATCTGGTAGAGTGATGGACATGTTGGTTGAATTCATTCCTATACGCCAAGCTTATCATTCTATAAAGGATATCGGCCTGCGCAGAGAATTTCTGGTTCATTTTGGTCCTCGAGCTGCTACATGTAGAGTGAAAGATGATCGAGGTACTGAAGAGGTCCTATTTTGGGTGAGTCTTGTACAAAGACAACTGCAGCGAGCTATTCATAGAGAGAGAATATGGTCCAGACTTACAACCTCTGAAAGTATCGAGGTAATCATTGATGTATTCCATATAGATATTTGCTTTTAAGCATTTTACATGGAAACCTGGACATTTTCTTGGATGTACTTTTCTTTTTCCCTTCTCTTTCCTTTGATAACGAAGAAATTTGATTGAATACGAAGAGGAAAGGATGGACAAAGTGGACAAGGGAGTTAGTGGAAAAAGATTCAAAAATCAAAGAGACAGAGACTACATAACCAGAAGCGAAGCATCAAAACGAAACAGCCTTCTAGTCTCTGCATAAATTTGAAATAGCACCCATTGCCAAAGACCATAAAGAGCTGAACTAAACATTTCTATCCTTGGCCAGCTGAACCAGCATGTATCTAGAAACCTAGAATTCCACTTTCTCCAAAGCTCCATAAGACTCAGAATGGCATGCATCCAAAAGACTTTGTCTCTTTATCGTGACCGAAAACCTTGATTGATTACAAAAAGCATTACTTCAAACAAGGGTGGTTAAACCCTAGGTTAATCAAGAGCCCAAATAATTGACACTGCACCTGCCAAGTAAAACAACAATACATAATTAGGCGATTATATGAATCGCCATGTTGCCTAAAAAGAACACAATACCTTATTGCCTATGATTCTCCAAGATATGGACTAGGGCTTAATCAAATGCCTTAAACTTGAAAAGAACCTTTGCGTCCCGAATGACCCCACCAGAGAGAAACAGATGGATTCACAGAACAAGTGAGATAGGCCATTTAAGATGTAAGAGAGAATAACCGTGAAGGGTTGATACCTTCAAAACGTCTATCAGGAATTTGTGAAGGAGAGAATTTATGAATCGAGTCAAGAGGGGCTGCCAGAATGTACTATCACTTAGGTTGCGAAAGAAATGAAAATCCGATGATACACTCTCCCTTTCTCAGGCAATAGAACTAAAATAGTAGAATCATGAAGAGTTGACGGGCAGAATAGTTTGGATAAAAAGTAAAGAGAAGAACATGCATATTGAAAGGGTGCTCATTTCAGATATTCTTCTGGATTGGGTGGATTTGATTTCTTAGTTTTGTAGCTCTTGGATTTATGTTTTGTCTCTTCGATGGACTGCTCGTCCAACTTTTTGTAACCCTTTGTTTCTTGTGATTCATTAATACAATCCTTTTTTCTGTCAAAAAGGAAAAAAAAGAAAGAGAGAATGAAAAGGCCCATCCCTTGCATCTTCCAGAAAATGAATCCTCAATTCATTGCTGAGGTTCTCAACTTTTTATTCCTCATATCCCCACAGGCGAGGGGTGGATCTCGGATTCGCTTATGGGAAGATTCTTGATTTGGGCAAGTTCCTTTCTTCACTCTTTATTCAAGACTTCTTCACATGTCAACTCTTCGTGATACCCCAATTTCTAATTTTGTCATCCTGGAAGGGATGCGTGTCTTGTGGGATTTCATTTCTTTCAGAATCTAAATGATAGAGAATTTGACGAGCTAGCAACCCTTCTTCAGTTGACTTATAATTTCTCTGCATCACATTTTAATTTTTTTAAATGGTTTTGGGGTCTTCACACCTATATTACTAGTTCTTTAAATCTGTCAAGCTTTTCCTCAGCTGGGTCTCATTTTGGAATGCAAAGGTGTTTTTCACATTGAAGGTTTCTGCTTGGGCCATAGTGTAATACAAGTTAAACACATAGCTAGCTGCATGATAGTGGGCTTTATAATGCTCTTTCTCCAGAAGTTTGTATCTATTAAGGCGGCATGACGAGTCATGTAATCCCATCTTTCTGCATTATCTTTTTGCTTGGCAGGCGTGGTCTGGGTTATTTGGGGCTCTCGATGAATGGTGGGTTTTATCATCCTCAATTGCAAATTTGGTTCTGGTTTCTTATTAAGGTTTGTGATAAAGAGAGGAAGATTTGGTTGATACATGTTAACTTTAGCATTTGGAGGGAGCATAATGCTAGGAAATTTAGGGATCAAATATTAGCTGATTTGTTCAGGATAGGGCAGTTTGTTTGGCTTCTTTATGGTTTTAGAATATGGGCGCTTTCCAGGGAGTCGCAATTTAATTTTATGCAGTGACTAGAAAGAAGCTCGTTGTGATGCCTTGTTTCTGGTTGTATTGTCTTCGACTCTTTGGTTTGTTGGACACATTGTACAGTTTAGATTCTTTTTTCTTTCTATTCAATAGATACTTTCTTTATTTAAAAAAAACGTAAAAGTTAATTCTGTTGAGGCATATGTTCTGCACCTGTGGCATTAACCACATCTTCTGCATGCTCCCCTAATGGGTTGATTATGTAAAACCTGTATTTAACATATTATTCTTATGCACTGCAGGTTTTGGAAAAGGATTTGGCTATGTTTGGATTCTTCATTGCCTTGGGAAGAAGAACTCAGTCATTCCTTTATGCGAATGGCTTTGATGCTGTACATGAACCCATTGAAGGTTTTGTAAGGTATAGCTTTTGAAAAACAGGTCCTTGTCCTTTTTTAAATATTTTTTTCAATTCTGAACTGCATCTAATTTCCTCCTCTCCAAGGTAGGTACCTTATTGGTGGCAGTGTGCTGTACTATCCTCAGCTTTCATCAATAAGTTCTTATCAACTGTATGTGGAGGTTAGCATATTTGCGAAGATTATATTTTGCATCGATTAAGATTATGTTGCAAAATCTGAAAAAGCAACTTTGTTCTGTAGGTCGTTTGTGAAGAGCTCGATTGGCTTCCATTTTATCCGGGTGACAGTGATTCTTCCAAACGCTCCCATGGCCATAAGAGTAAACGAGAAGGTCCTCCAAATGCTGAAGCTATTCCCCTAGTTTTGGATGTCTGTTCTCACTGGATTCAGAGCTTTATTAAATATAGTAAATGGCTGGAGAACCCTTCTAATGTCAAGGCTGCAAGATTCCTTTCTAGAGGGTACATAAATTTGTGCTATGGATTCTTCAAACTAAAGCCAGGTCTGAAGCAAGCTATCTAAGCTATTTGCTTTGTCTGTTCATTTCAGGCACAAGAAGTTAGTGGAGTCATTGGGAGAACTGGGAATATCCAAGTAAGTTGATGGAGGCAAAGATGTCTCTCTCTCTCTCTCTCGACACACACACGTACATGAACATGTGTGGCTTACTTCTGTTAGATACTCATGCCACTGCATTTTGGTACTGATTCAATAGTAGTTTTTAGATCAAATCCTGTACATAATGATGGACGGCAATGCCCGAGGCTCTTTCCAGTGGTGGGGTTTGGGAAGGTAGAGCTTTAACATGGGCTTACATTTGCTTGCTGAGAGGCTATTTTGCTTTTCAAAACCGTCACGTGGAGTGACCTTACGTTTGTGTCAAGCATTGTGCTCTCGTTACAGATTAAAGGAAACAAAACATTGGTTGTATGCCCATTAATTGGTAATTGGTAATAAAGTGTGAGGTGAGGGTAGAAAAATAAGATTTTCAGTCGTTGTTGCCAATATAGTACATGACTTACAAAGGTTTAAAAACATGTTTGGCATATAATAGGAGCACCCTTTGGTGCAACTTTAACAATAAAGAATTATTACTTCCCCGTCCAAAGGGTTCTAGACCACTAATGTCTAGATACTCGTGAAACATGAGGATGATCCAGTCATAAAAGCTCCATAATATTTTATATCTTGCTGAATATAATTACTTTCTAAATGGTTATGAGTGATCTATGTTCTAATTAAGAAAGTACCCGCGGTGGTATGTGGTTGATAGTTTGGCCATGGCCTATCTGTAAAGCCTATTTGGTATCCCCATCTGAGTTCTTAAGCCTGTGATGAACTTAACATGTACTCATGGGGGAGTAAGCACTTACAATTGGAAGATTGTAATGCACATGGTTCTGCCAGCACTCTCAATTGAAAGATTGGCATGCACCTGGACCGCGTGCGCGAATTTTATTTGACAGTATTTTGGATGTTAGGAGCAGTTGGGGCAAAGACCCACGTATTTCCTGTGACAGAATGGTTCAGCTTGCCCCATCGTTGCAACCTTTCTACCCTCACCCATAAATTAAAATATGATGTTAAAGAGGAAAGATCTAGGATTGTATAGTATCTTTTTGACCGGTGATCCGAGTGCATTAATGGGTATGAAGTTTGTGAATGGGGGTTTTGATTTTTTTATTGCTAACGAAACAGAAGGATATGAAGAAGAGAATTGGATTTATGACCAAACAAAATTGTGTGGCCTGTTGCTGTCAAAGATTTCAAGGTGTTATTGGGAAATGAATTAGAGATGATTACATTGGTTTCCGACGAAGAGTTGAGTTTGATTGTACTCTTTTGGCATAGAAGAGGGCTTCATCTTGAATGCTCAGCAGTGGAGGTATGGTGGCTGTCAGCTCGAACAGTCGGTGGAAGTTTCAAGTTGAAGTGGCGTTGTGCCCTGAGCGGTAGGAATGAGAGTTTGGTGTTCTTCTACTTGGACCAATCATGTAGGTTCAATAGTAGTACCATGGTGGTCTTGTGTTATTGCGATAGAGGTAATGTAGAAGTTCACCTGAGGTGGCTGATATTACTATTTCAATAGCTACTTCGGTGATAGGTGGTTGTTTCATTATGCAGAGGTGAGAGGCAAGAGGCGAGAGGTGAGGCCTTGCCGCCTCATACATGGTCAGGCGAGGCATTTTAGAGAAGCGTAGTCGAGGCGTCGCTTCTGTGAGGCGGAGCAAGGCGAGAGGCGATCTGAAGCAACGCCTTTGTCACAGCCCAAAAAGTTTTATTTTTTAGTCCAAACGTCGTAGTATAGGTAAGGGTAAAAAATAAAACCCTTTTAATGACCCGACGACTCAAACGCACTTACTTGGAGAGCAAACCCTAGACGAAGGAGGCAAAAACGACGGTGAGACTCTTGAGCCCTGCAATGACCCCTGCGAGTGAGAAGTCAAAGTCAATGTGAAGACAAACATGTATTCTTTTCTCTCTCGGCCAGCCTCTTTCTTTTTCGTTTTCTTCGTCTTTTCTTTATTTCTTTTTTCTTTCTATTTTTTGTTTTCTCTCTTCTCTCTCCCCAATCTCAACAAACTAGTCTCTTTCTTTTTCTTTTCTATTTTTTTTTCTTTTTTCTTTTTTCTTTTCCCTGGCGCCAGTCTCAGCTCTTTTTTTTTTTCTTTTAAGTGTTGCTAGTTGCTACTTGTTTTCCATGACTTTATTTTCATTTGGTGCATGACTATTTATATTTTTGTTTAAACTTTAACTCATAAGTTCATCTTTTGCTATGGAATTGTAGGTTTGAATGTTGAATTTGTTGTTGTTGACTTACTGATATTATATGTGAACTTAATTTCATATATTATTCTCATTTATACATGCTTTGAAATTTATTACAACTTAATAAATAAATAAATATATATACTATATTTTCTAATTTGTTGCCTTGCTCGCCTTTCGGCCGCCCGCCCCTCGCATAAAAAAAAGTGCCTCTCGCCTTTAAGAACTATGAATGGAAATATATATATATATGTATGTATGCAATATGTACCCATACGTGCATGTATGCCTATGCCTATGTAAGTAAGCGCGTATTTATTTGTGAATTATCTTATAGTAGCGGTGGCTGAACCACTGAAGCCAGATTTTTTGTGAGTGGAGACTAGAAACAAGAAGTAATATATACTTCCTCCATTCCAAAATAAGTGTCCTCTATTGAATATACACGGGGTTTAAGAAAGTGTTTTACTTTATGTTATTTTCCTTTAATGCCCCTCAATTTATCACTAGTGGTGTCAAATCAGTAGGTCCACTTTTCTATCTCACAAACAAGAAGGGGGGCAAACAATTGACTTGAAAAAAACTTTCCAAAAAAGGAAAGGGGACAATTATTTTGGGTCGTCCCAAAAAAGAATAGGGGACACTTATTTTGGGACGGAGGGAGTAAAAATAAAAATTATTGGAAGTGCCATGTATAAATTTTGCCAGTTGGGAATGTTGTGAATTTAGAGGAGCTGGCTTCTTTCTTCGGGTGTAAGGTGGCTCATCTTCTGACTTCATATCTGGGGTTACCGCTTGGAGCTCCATCTGAGTGCGACGTGTTGGAACCCGGTTATTGAGCGCTTTTAACAATGCTTGGTTGGGTGGCAGAAGCAGTACTTATCGAAGGCGGGTCGTCTCACTCTCATTAAAAACACTCTCTCCACTTTACCCAACTACTTCATGTCCATATTTGTCTTACGAGCTTTGGTCCGTCAGTGCCTAAAGAAGTTGAAGAGGGACTTTTTGTGGGTAGGCTCGATGGATCGAAAATATCATTTGGTCAAGTGGGACAAGGTTTGTTCGAGCATTAAAGAAGGAGGCCTAGGCTTTAAGAGTTTGAGAAGGGTTAATACTGTTTTGAGGGGCAAATGGTTATGGAGGTATTTGACTGATAGGAACGCTCTTTGGCGGAGAGTGGTAGTGAACAAGTATGGGGATGGTACTCATTTTTGGCAGCCAAATGAGGTTTCTATGTCTCATGGGACAGGTGTTTGGAAGGGGATAAGGAAAGGCTGGGTTTCGTTTGCGCGGAATATCTTGTTTGATATTGGTAATGGGTCTTCTATTCGCTTTTGGTTGGACAAGTGGTGTGGAGATTTGGAGCTGTGCAATGCTTTTCCTTCTCTTTTTAGAATTGCTATTGATAAGAATGCTATGATTAACTCTGTCCTCTCCTTTGAGAATGATAGGGCTATTTGGAACCCAACTTGTAGGAGGAATTTTCAGGATTGGGGAATGGAGTCTTTTGTTCAGCTGTCTGATTTACTCTATTTGCCTCCTATTGACAGAGATTGTGAGGATAGGGTTATTTGGAGGTGTTCTAAGAGCGGGAAATTTTTTGTGAGATCTTACTTTCGCAATCTGGGAAATTTTGAGGGGGGGTCCTTTTCCTTGGAAAGCTATTTGGAAGACTAAGGCTCCGGAAAGAGTCGCTTTTTTTGTTTGGGAGGCAGCTAACGATGCTATTCTCATTGGGGAAAATTTACGGAGACGTAGTAAAACGTATGTGAACCGGTGTTTTATGTGTAGAGGGGATGGAGAAAGTGTCATCCATCTCTTGCTTCATTGTCCAGTGGCAAGTGAGATTTGGAACATGATTTTTAATCTCTTTAATCTGGCTTGGGTGATGCTTGGTTCTATCAAGGATCTTTTTTTATGTTGGTCCTTGTACAAGCGTAAAAGAAGGGACTTCATTTGGGAAGTTATCCCTTTGGGTGTGTGCTGGGTTATTTGGAGGGAGAGGAACCAAAGAGCTTTTGAGGATAAGGAAAGGCCTACGTCTGTTTTGAAGAACTCTCTTCTTCATTTGCTGTTGTTCTTTTGGTACACGGATGTAGATGGCCTGTGCCTAATTCTTTTGTAGAGTTTATGGATAGTTTAGCTCTAGATGATTGTTTTGAAATTTCGCTTTGTGTACATAGGACGCGATACCTGTTTTGTCGCTGTTTGTTTATAATATATCTTACTTATAAAAATAAATAAATATAAATATTCAATTCTATAATATCAAATCTAAAGTAAGAAATTTGATATGTATACATAAATTATTCCAAATTTAGTATACTCCCTCCGTTCCTAAATAATTGTCTTGTTTGACTTTTTTTGGTAATGCAAAATTTGATGAATATTTTTCTATTTTTCCCAAAATCATAAAACAAGTAATTCATATTACTTTTAAAAGACACCGAGTTGCGTGTTTTATGATTTTGGAAAAAAATAAAATAATATACTTCAAATTTGCATTTGAAAAACATCCTGTTTGACCAAAAAGAATCAAACACCGCGATAATTTAGGAACGGAGGGAGTACAAAGATATTAAATAGCTTAGTTACAAATGCTTTAGTCAAGATGTGATTTGTATGAGAAATGAGTGGATGTTTATGCTATACAAAGAGAACTATAATGAATAGAATCATGTTATTGCTAAGGGCTGTTTGCAGAGCACTTGTTAAAAAATTAATGTTTAAATATATTTTTTATTGAGAATGTGCAGTAAAATAAAGAGAATTGTTCCTTACGCAAAATATATCATATTGTGCAAGGAAAACAATAAATATGCAATCACGTAGCATTGATACGTTTTTATATTTTCTCTAATCACTCTTAGCCGGTCAAAGACTTTCAAACATTTAAGTTCACGCCCTACATTTATTTTGTTAGTTTCAATAGGAAAAAGAAAAGAAAAAAAAGTGCAGCTTTACAACTGGACTCCTTCAAGGTTGGCATCAAAACTTATGACCCCTAAGATTTTAATACGTCTTTAAAATCACCCAAATTTGAGTCCATCCCTCATAGTAGGAAATAGAAGGGTACTTTGAAGGTATATCAGACGTATATCAGACATTTATCAAGTTATTGTTCATGTTTCCTTCTGTTGTTACCAGAGAGGGCAATGCAATAACCCGGACTATTTTCTTTTTCCTTCTTATGGGTGGGGGAGGCTGGAGGGAGGTTTCTTATTTATTGCATTACGTTAGAGTTTAGACGGACCTAAGCACGGTTTCTTTACTTCTGTCTTTCAATTTGTGGTGATTACTATTATCAGCACCATGTCGAACTGTGATTGGAGTAGCCACAGTGCGAGCTTGACTACTCTAAGCAGTTAATAGTGTATGAGAAACTTCCTTTAATTTATGTGTCCTAAATGGATCCATGTACATGGAAAAGCTGGATAAACAGAATCCTTGGTGCTATGGGGCTGTCAGATGTATTCTCTTATGATTTCTCAATGACATTTGAATTCAAATTATCTTTTTCATAGAAAAGTGAATTTACTTTATTTTCCCCTTTTCTTATGAACACCATACGTATAATCGGAAGTAACTTTGTAGTATGGTGCTGTTGACTCCTTCAGTTTTAAGTCTTACCCCTAGGCAAACCGCTGGTTGTTGCATCTCAATCTTGACTATCTGTATTTGCTCGAAGTCAACTGGACATCACATGTCCTAGTTAACTTAATTTTTTTCATATTTTCTTTCGTATTTATTTTGTATATATACTTTTCACTTTAATCAGTGATATATTATTCCTTAATTTTTTTCAGTGATAATACTGTCACTCATGATCATTGTACCAAAAGCAGGAGTCAGTAAATTTCATTTCTTTGTGGCTTTCCAGTGAACTTATGGTTCGGATTAATTTAAAGCAAGTCTGTTTAGCATTGAATGTTTACTGGAGAATGGGATATTGTGGAGGTCCATGATTTATTGGTTAAAGAAACTATAATGCAGGAATCAAATGATTGATAGCACTCCTACAAAATTTAGAGAGATGACTCGATCTGCAACTTTGTCCCTGTCTGAGAAAGAGCCCGATTCGTTTGATAAGGTATCATCTCATGTTTTTAACTTTCAGTAAGATGCTTTATTTTTAGTGTATTGGTGTGATTTGTATTCATGCGGAACTGGTGAACTCTTGTGTTACCAAAAATTGACTACTGCCCCTGCTATCTGCGGTTGGGACGATTATTTTGGAGTGATCCATATACTGTTATCTATATTTCTATTTTAGTAGCACAAATATCAGGCTATGTTTTGCTCAAACTTGTCATATTTTCATGATTATTTCTATCATGACCAACTTTTTGAAGTAATCATTTACCTTTTATTGCATGCCTTCATATCTTATGAATTTTGTAATCCTTTTGATGATGCAGTTACTTGTTATTTGATTTAGGCATTGGAGAGTGTTGAAGAAGCTCTGATGAAGCTTGAGGAGTTACTTCAAGAACTGCATGTATCAAGCTCTAGTTCCGGAAATGAGCATCTGAAAGCTGCTTGTTCTGACCTTGAACGGATAAGGACGCTTAAGAAAGAGGCTGAATTTCTTGAGGCATCTTTCAAAGCAAGAGCAGCTTCCCTTCAGCAGGTATCTATTTGCATTAAATAATGTCAATCTCCCATATGACAGTTTTACCTTGGAGTACTTAATTCCACAACTGTGAAGTAACTTTGATGGTGCTGTATTATAGATTGCAGCTCCTTGCTTACGTGGTTTATTGCAGAATCTTTCGAAACTTGGAGGTTTCCATTATCATCTTTTCTTGTTGCAATAGATTAAAGCAATTGTAGTGTGGTCAGTGGTGACGTGATTCATTGATGCTAACATATTTACTTGTTAAAGTAGTTAATGAGAGAAACTGCGTTACCAGGGGTTCTGTACTCCCGTTGTTGCCGAGTTTTGTATCAATATAAACCTATACATGCTCTATATTTGAGAATTCTTTTGTTTTTGGACTTTACACTGTATGTAGGTGTTCAGCTCCCACACCCATGTCTGAGTTGTGTCATGTCAACACGGGTACTTCGGGTTAAATGAAGAGTCCATGTAGGAAATATGAGATTCATGAAGACAGATATATCAATGGATATAATGTAGTTATATATTGTTAAGAAGCTTGCTATTCACCGTTGGGCCCTTATCTAAGAGCTTGAGCATTTAGATTTGTTGGTTACTTAACATGGTATCAGAGCTATGGTTTGGCAATCTCATAGGTTCAAGTCTTCCCGCTTGCATTTGCTACCCGTAATATTGTGTTTGTTGGTTTGTGATGTCTCTCCACATGTGGACGGGTCACACGTGAGGGGGAGTGTTAAAAAGCTTGATATTCATTGTTGACCCTTATCTAAGAGCTTAAGCTTTTAGATCGTTGGTTACTTAACATATATCAAAAAAGTAGATCTTTGAAAATGGGAAAAGAAGGTAATGAACAGGATACTTATGTAACAGTTGGATAGGTCAGACTGGAGTCCTCTATTCATGAGAAGATGTTCAGTATCGGGAATTTGAGTAACTTAAGTATTTTTGTTAATATGATGTGGGTACTCCAAGAAGAAGTGAAGACAACACATTGAATTGGAAGCTTGCATGTGACGTAGTTTTTTTCGGTTAAATTTAATTATATGGGCATAAATGCTAAGACAAAAAACAGTTATGTTTGAGAGGAGATTGGAGTTC
The DNA here is from genome assembly GCA_016624345.1 of Platycodon grandiflorus. Taxonomy (NCBI): domain Eukaryota; kingdom Viridiplantae; phylum Streptophyta; class Magnoliopsida; order Asterales; family Campanulaceae; genus Platycodon; species Platycodon grandiflorus. The sequence continues at coordinate 31,857,780 of CM028363.1, forward strand.
AAGGCTCCTGTCAAGGTAGCATTTTTTTTGTGCACGCAGCAGCCTGGGATAAAATCTTCTCTTGAGACAATTTAAGAGGAAAAGGCAAGCTTATCATTAGTTGGGGGTGCAGCATGTGGACAAGGGAGCGGGGAGGCAGTGAACCATTTGCCACTGTAACGTCAAGTGTACAGGGAACCACCAAGTAGTCTCTTTCCACGCGAGCTGGGTTATGCAGAAGCCCTCTTGTTAGTGTGGTCATGGGCTGGTGTTGGTGAAATTCAAATCAGAGATGGATTATAACTGCTCTTTGTTCAATGTGGAGCATTTGGTTGGTAGGAATCACAATTGGAAAGTTTTGAGCTTTAAATTCAGCATTTAAAGGGTGCATGATGCAGTGAACATGGTCTAAAGTTCTAGATTTATCTCAAGGGAAAAGTGAAGAGACAAACAAGTTCTTTGAATCTAGTTTGTTCCAAATTCAACAATCTAAGTTAAGAGTATCTAGGATATACACAATGAATTTGCTACGATTTATGTTCTCGTTCTATCTAGTAATTAATGCTATGTTTAGGGGAAACCTATAAATAGTCTAGTTCAAGGAATTGGAAGGAAATTTTGATGAAGTTTGAATATGAATATGAAGGTAGTTGAGCCTTACTCCTAATTTATCCTCCTCTCTTGTAGTATTATTCGTTTCCATATATTTTTCTTCCTCCCTCACTATTCCCCCCCGGCATCATTTCATATTAGAGCTGCACAACGCGAGCTGACTTTCTTGATTTACTTTAACAATGGTAATCTGAGGTAGAGCAAAGCTTGACTATTTGCTGATGGGAGACTTGAGATATCAAACAGATGATAGTATTTATGCATATCAACGACAAGTTGAGCAACTTGCCATGCGAATTGAACGCTTTGAAGCTCGTCGAAAGCTTCATCACTCAAACCTTCTCCGGAACTCGTAATGAGTTGAGGTTGAGGAGGTTCAATAGTGATTTCAACTCTATCAAAAGTACTCCACCAAAAGTCCATAGGTCCATGCATGTTGACTTTGAAGAGTTTAATTGGGCTTTTTCAGTATTTGATAGTTTGTTGAAAATCAGTTTGATTGGAATAAACCTCCAATCTATGATGGCTACAATGATTTTCATCATCCATTTGAAACTCCATGTGAAGATGCCAACGCATAGGGATTTTGCACAAGAAGAAAATGGAAGCCCTATATTTCATGGGGTTATGACCTCTAACGAGGTTTAATCAATTTGAAGATTCAAAAAATTCCACATATTGGAGTTCATTGCCAATCTTTGACGATTACAACGATGACAATTGTATGATCTTGACTCCAACTTGAAGTGTCATACACAATGAACCTTTTTATTCACAGATTGGAGAGCACCAGTTAGGTTTATACAAGAATCAATGAGTTTCAAGAGAGACGCGTGCAAGAATGTTGGAATTCATCATCAAATCATTCCTACATTACAAGTGCACAACAGAGTTAAGGTTGGAAGAATCAGAACTCATTATCAATAACAGGTCAAGTACTTTCTAACAGACGAAGCGTGATGCAACTAGATCAAGTCCTTTACAATTACTTTTGCTTGAAGTCAAGCTCTTTCCTATCTGGGGAGAATGATGCAGTGCACATGGTCCTACGTTCTAGATTCATCTTGATGGAAGTAAAGAGAGACAAACAAGTTCTTTGAACCTAGTTTTGGTCCAAATTTAACAATCTAAGTTAAGATCATCTAGAATATACACAACGAATCTCCTATGATTTATGTTCTTGTTCTATCCAATAATTAATGTTATGTTTAGAGGCAACCTACAAATAGTCTAGTTCAAGGAATTGACAGAAGATTTTGATGTATGTTGGATATTTCATATGAATATGAAGCTAGTTGAGCCTCGCTCCTAGTTTATTCTCCTTTTCTTTCGCACTGTTCTTGAATTATTGTTTTTTCTTCTTCTCCTTTGTACACTGGGAATTTGAGGGAGAAGAAAAACACAATAATTCAAGAACACTACGAAAGAGAAGGAGAATGGCTTAGAGCAAGCCAACTTACTTTTTCATATGAAATGATCCAAAATACATCAAAATCTCCTTCTATTTCCTTGAACTAGACTTTTTATAGGTTGCCTCTGAACATAACATTAACTATTCAATAGAACAAGAACATGAATCATAGCAGATTCATTGTGTATGCTTTAGATACTCTCAACCTAGATTGCTGAATTATGACCAAAACTAGATTCAAAGAATTTGTTTGTGTCTCTAAGATCCCGCAAGATGAATCTAGAACTTTAGACCATGTGCACTACATTAGTGCAATGGTGAACTTATTCTTTTTTTGGTTGAGCAAGCCCATACCATGTATAGTATAATAACCTTTTTTGGAGAGTTTTGGCTGGGAATTGGATGCAGGTTGCTTGAATAGGTCCCTGTGTATATCTAATAAATAAATAAAAAAAGGTCCCTGTGTATAGGGGGTATAGTATTCTTATCTCTTTGTATTTCCTAGTGTACATGGGTTGCGCCCCTCGCGCTTTCTATACTATTTTTTCATTTAAATAAATAATAGAGAGAATACCTGAATACTTAAGACTGCTCCAGATATGTCTCTTTCACCATTTTTCTGGCCGAAAAGATAGGAGTTCTTGTTCTTTCATGGGCCCCTGTGATCACAATGTTTCTGGAGGTAGCAACTTATGACTTTCAGTAGAATTGGAGTGCGGTTCTCTGTTGCTACATTCTTAGTTGTAATCCCCCTGTTTTCTTTTTCATTTTCACTTATAATAGTTTGACGCTTTCTTGTTATCTTTTACCATTTACCCTCTCTCTGTCCAATTAGATTTTCGACTTTTGACTTCCGTTTGAAATTGGATAAACTTTATTTTGGGTTTGCTGCAATAACTGAACATACTCCCTGACATCCTAATTAACGTATGTAATGGCTGTTGCCTGGGTATTATATCATTTACTTTTCCTTTCTCTCATACGGAATAATGATTTTTCTGTACATTCTCTGCATTCTTCCTTGTGGCGGAGTTAACATAATAACTCTCAAGTCATATATTTGTAAGTTACATTGCGTAACAAGGTTCAAATATGCTGTTTAGTGTTTATTAGGAAATTACAGCTGAGCTGTAGTTGCCAATTTTTCCATTGTCTGACTTGATTTTACTTTGGAACTAGGGAGATGATGGTATACGTGCCCCGTCTTCTGTTGGGAAGCAGGAGCAATATCCTAGAGGCAAGGATTGGAAGGGCTCTGACGCAGATGCGAAGAGGTCTGGCAGGTATTTAGACTTTTCCAGATTATAATGAGCTATTGCCATAAGCCTGCAGCTAAATGCTACTAAGAACTCTTTGATTGCTGACCTGGTTTCATTTTATTAATATGGTTCTTGTTTTGTCTTGAGTTGTCAGAGGTCCTCTTGGCTTATGGAACTTCTTCGTACGCCGTCCAAGCATGAAATCTGGTCCAAGGTCAACTGCCTATAGAAGGGTACACCTTATGACTCTTTGGCTTATGAATGATTTGTACTTCAATATGTTCGCATGAGTTTTTGTCCATAGATACCTCATGACATGAAACTTTCAAGGTACTTGTCTGAGTCTATGTTACTTGGACTAGCCTACTAGGATCGGATACAGGAAAGGATCTGAGTATCGGACCTGCCAAACTTTTTAGATTTTAGATGTAGTGTAAACTGCCACACCCTTACTCATACCCATGCCATAAGGATTGGATACGGTTACTTTGGCAAAAATGAAGGATCGAGGTGCCATAAGTTTAGATTTTATCGGAAATTATATATAACACACTGCAATTACTGTAGGGTTGTGTCTAGGCACAGAGAAGCAGAAGGTTGAAGACGTAAGATTGACTAGCCTAACTGACAACCTGTAGACTCATGTTCTCCCCCGCCCCATCCCCACCAACACCCCTCTCTCTGTGGGAAAAAGGTGAAGCATGAAAGTAGAATAGAAACATTGTTGGTGTATGAGATGGGATTCTGTATGGATTTTGATGAATTTAGTTTGCTATCAGTGTGTGTGTGTGTGTGTGTGTGTTTTTATTTATTTATTATTAATATTATTATTATTATTATTTTGGGGGAGGGGCTGGAAATATTTGTCCTGTTCTATATTTATTTCCTTTATCGTTGCTTCTTCACCTTGAACACATTCCATCTAGAAAGACGGGAGATGGTACACCTTGGTTATCTATTGGTACTTAAAATGGAGACTCTTGCATGGGACGCAACATGTTTAGGTCTTAAAGAAGTTTTAAAGACATGGCTATTAACTACTCCCTCTGTCTAGGCAAAGAGTCCACTATTCTATTTTGGGATGTTCCACTTAAAGAAATTATGCCTACAATCTCTATAAACCTTTCAACTTTACCCTCCACATATGCTATAAACATCTTAACGACACTCAATATTTTTGTAATTATGACCAACTCCAATACTATTTATATGTCCCTTAATTATTAGACTTTTCAAACGTGGACTCTTTGGGTGTAATGGAGGGAGTATATTGATACGAAGGAAAGTAAAGTGTTAATAATTTTATGTGCTAAGAACACTTGCGTCATTGTTCAACAAGCTTCATGTATCTTACAATAGAAAATTTGTGTAGGTTGTTTTCTTGTGCAGAGACGAACCTTTTTCTAGTGTTAATAATTTTATGTGCTAAGAACACTTGCGTCATTGTTCAACAAGCTTCATGTATCTTACAAAAGAAAATTTGTGTAGGTTGTTTTCTTGTGAAATTAATAAAAGAATTGAGAAGAACCTTTTTCTAGTTATCTGCAGAGACGAACCTTTTTCTAGTTATCTGCAGTGTCTTACCATTTGTCGGGAAAAAGTTATCACCTTTGTTATTTTTACAATGTAGTACTTAAATCCAATGGTTGTGAATAGGAATCAGTCTCCGTACAACTTCTCGAGGAACCTTGAATCCATAAAGAGTTGCCTTCTCCATCAAGAACTCGTAATTATAGGCCACTTACCCGTGTCGACACGGCCTGGCACCGATATGGGTATAGGATCTTGATCGGGTTCTTCATGATTCGCCTCAGACGTATCATCACTTGTTAATCTCTTCAACGTGGGTAGTATTTTTAGGGGTGGTTAGGTTTGTGCTTGAATTGCGTGCATGGACTCAATTTCTCCATGATCATCACTCTTTTCATGACCAGATCTTTTTTTTTAACTTATTATTATTTTTTTGTTGTTTAGTTATTGTTTATTGTTTTGTTTGTTTGTCTGTGTTTGGAATTGGTTCATTGTTCGTTTTTTTGTTGTTGCAATCTACGGTTTAAAAGTTAAAACCATTCAAGCTGCAAGGTAGAAGAGGACTGGATGAACACGCTCTTCTTTGCATTGATACGGTAGTTCAACACCATACTGGGGCAGATGCATGTGCTACTTGCTACCAACGGAGCAGTTTGCCCTTGTCACGTGAAATCTATAATTTTTTTTTCCTTTAATTCTTTGTAAAAGTCTGCTAACCCTGTAGGGTGGGTCAGATCTGCAACATCGATGTTCCAATCTGATTCACCTTGTTCTGAGACAACTGCTCCATAAATTTTCAATTATATTGCCTAATGAGTTGATTGGACAGTGAATTAGGCACACATGAGGCTGTCTTTTCTTTGAGAAAGAAAATGCTTTCTGAGCACCCGAGTCTATGTCATACCATTGAGTATTAGTTGGCTGCCAATCCCGTCTAACAGCTTTAGGGCTTTGTTTCCTTTGGTGTCATACTTGGTGTTTGTGGGCTTACTTAACATGCATGTGCAAGTCCAATAATCTTGATTATTTTAGAAGTTGGAATTTCGCTCACTTAAAAGTTAATGAGAATCGTTTTCTTATATGCAGGATGGAGAACCTTTTGAACAGGCCAGAGATAGTTTGGGTGCACCAGATTTAGAAACAAACGAGTTTCAGCGTTTTGAACTATTAAGAAATGAGCTGATAGAACTTGAAAATCGAGTTCAAAAAAGTGCTAAACGATGTGATAATGACGAGGTTTCTTTACTATCTCAGATGTTTATACATTGTTTGTTATGCCTATACCAAATGTTGTTGAATTTCATTTTCTCTTACCATCACTCTCCCTTTTTTTCATCTACAATGTGCGTTTTGAGATAATAGTTGGTAGTAAATTTTGTTATTATTTGACATTGTAATGGGCTATATTGGTCTTACATAGGAAGTAGAGACAGGATGTCACATTATAAGAAAAGTTAAGTGACTGGGTAGAATTTCGATTTCCCCTACAAACTTACCAAATTAGTTAACCATTCGTTTATGGCTTATAAATGGAAATGCTGGGAAAAGTGCACATACATTCTTTACCAAATTATGGAAATTATGGAGAAGTAAACTAGGGAAGCTAACCAGTTAAATTTAATCAATACTGAAATTCAAGGGCCCCATTAAAAGATAAAAAAAATTAAGGACTGGTTGAGTTAGGTGTATTCCCTGCTAACCTAACATCATTTAAACCAAAAGATGAAATTATTTAAGGAAATGTGAAAACATATTTCGAGAAATTGTTAAATGGAGAGTATACAGGAAGAGTATCTGTATAAGACAAAATAAGCCCGAGGAAATGAATGATATTAAGTATCTCTGTGGAATCTATGCATCGAAGATGATAATTTTCGGAAAATGAAATAGGGATACTTTAGGGCCTATTGGAATTCGCATTGAAGCTTGAAGGTGCTTAGGAGTATTTAAGCTTGTATAATAGTTAGTAAGACTGTAATGTCAACAGACTTGGGACGAATGGAGAAATAACATTATCATTCCAATTTACAAAATGAAGTAAACCAAAGTCGTACGGTTTACATATTATGTGGTATCAGGGTAACACAAATGCTATGTGTATTTGATAATTAGTTTGGAGGTTTATGCTTGGGAGCTCAACTATGGAACTCGACCATCTTCTTGTTGAGAAGATCAATGAAAATATAAAGAAGAAAACAAGGATTTCATATCATTTTCGTTAGAGAAGCTTATGATTAATTAACACCAAGAGATTATTTGCTTGGTATTACAGAAAAAAGGAGGTAAGTTGAGAGATATCTTTTCAATCAAGGACATGATGGATGATGGACCTATGACTAAGTTGGAACTATAGCAACAGAAACATGTCAGCTCCTAATTAGGCTAGGGCTTCATCAAGGATCTGCTTTAAGCTCATATCTTTTTGCCTTAAGAGTTGATGGATTGTCAGATACAAGATGAATAATTGTGATGCATGTTAAATCCCAATGACATGCTCCTATTGATAGGTTGAAAAATCATCTCTCTCCCCTATTCTGTTGTATTGGTAAAACCGCTGCTCACTTAAGTCATAAGAGTTCATGACTTCAAACAAGCCATGGACCTACTCTCATTTGAGCGAAAAAGCACTGGACAGAAGTGGCCAGGTGCATATCCATGATAGAATTATTCAACATATATACTTCTGAAATGCTTTTGTCCAACAGTTCATGTGCATTAAAAGAGTTCCTTAAATTTTAAAACACATAGCCCAACATTTAAGCCACAAACATCCTCCACATGGCAGAGGGAAACCTGATGGGATATGATTCTGTTTTACATGTCTACGAAGAAGAGTGATTACCAAAAAGTAAATTAAAGGGTTCGTCTGAATCCTGTGATCCCTTTTACATAAGGTGTTACGGAGGTTAGACTAGATATTAATCTAATATATTGATGTATTTGAGTCATGTTTCTGTGGTTAATTTGTAGTTTCCGATTTGCATGGGTTAACCTAAGGGATGGGCATGGTCTTGCTATAGTTGATTCACCTGCCACCTGAAGCAGTCATTGTATCAATGTTTTACTGCATTGGCGCTTAGTCACTTTGATTTATTTAACCTGAGTTGTTTTGTGTCTTCAGAACTGATTTCTATTTTCATTTTTAAAATCTTGCAAAGTAATGCGCCAATTTTGAAGAATAATTTTTTGACAGTGGTTTTGTTCATTATTATTATTATGTCAAAAAATGTCCCAAAACAATATATAAACAGGTATTTGTGTTTAAATATTTTCAAGGTTTTACAATTTGAGTTTGAAAAATGAAAACAAAAAGCAATTCTGACAAAAGCAAACAAACAGGGCGTAAGGGCACTTAGTCCTGGGGTAGAAAAACTCAAAGCCAAAATGACTTAGCCTTTCAAAGTTTCTGTCGTCTCTTATTTTGCACATCTCTCCGTATGTGGGACTGCCTTCATTGTGAAGTCAATTTCATTTCATGTGTGTATTTCAGGAGGAAATTAAGATGGGAGATGACACTCCCAGTTATTCTGATATATCTGAAGGCTCTCGAGGCACTCAATTGGTTCAGGTTCAGGTTGAGAAGAAAGAGAATATTATTGGAAGATCCTTGGATAAGTTTAAAGAAACCACCACGGTATATATCTCGTATCCCTTCTATGTTGAAACTGCGATCAGTTATTTAAGTTCATTCTGTAGACTGGCTTATAGTTGCACATCTACCACATTCATGAATTACCCAATATTCTTTGCAATTTCACTGAATGGTGCCTGTTCTTGTCATTTGTCTAGTCACACATGGAATACTATACATACACAAGCATATACACATACTGTGCCCTTCTTTTGGATAAAGCTTCTCCTTGCTTCATAGTAAATTTTTGGTTTTTGACCCATTGAAACTCGCAAGGTAACTAACAATATTAAGTGGCGACTAGCATCACTTCATCCTATTTTCGCATCTAGCATCTCGGCTAATAGAGCAGGTTTTGATATCCATGCCAGAATTTTTTTTCATAAATTCTGGTAATGTGTTTACGTTTGCTTATGTGTGGGCTTGTATGGCGTCAATAACAGGATGTCTTGCAAGGCACTCAACTTCTAGCTATTGATGTTGCTGCTGCTTCGGGGTTGCTTAGAAGGGTGATCATAGGTGATGAATTGACTGAGAAAGAAAAGCAAGCTCTTCGAAGAACTTTAACAGACTTAGCATCAGTAGTTCCAATTGGCATCCTCATGCTCCTTCCTGTGAGTTTTAATGTCTTAACAGGAAAACTCATATTCTGGTGTCTTTATCTTAGTATTATTTTATCATTTATTCTTTATAGCATCTGTGCTAATTGAAAACAAGAGATATTGGGGGTTCCATTACAGATTCATAGTTTATCGGTGAAGAGAAAATTAATGGCTTACTCTATATATATTTTATATCTTTTATGTCATGTATATCATAACAGTGTTTAAAACATTTGCGAATGGGAATGTCATAAAATACAAAGGACAGTGATGTGAATGCACTTGTATGATGTTGAAGTGGCCATTGCGTGGCTATCTAAATTGGAATTAGCTTGTTCTCATCTGCTATTGTTCCTCATTTAAACTACACAACTTTGTTACTTCTACGGAAATTTCCAATTCCTGCATTAGGATTATATGAGGAAAAAAAGATGGATGTATCATTCTCTTGTTTTCAACTTTCATCTGAGCAACTGTATATCCTGCAGGTTACTGCAGTTGGGCATGCAGCTATGTTGGCTGCTATTCAGAGATATGTGCCATCACTGGTGAGTTCAGGTTCTTAATGTTCTCGTCTTGATTCCTGAATTCAGTCTGACCCTTGCTTATAAGATTGGTGTTTATTTTGGTGCAGATACCATCCACATATGGGCCAGAAAGGTTAGATCTCCTGAGGCAGCTCGAGAAGGTTAAGGAACTGGAAACAACAGAGGTGAACCCCACAGACTCTGCCGATGAAACGTAATCCGCATAGAAACATATCACCAAACACTTATAACTGTCGTAGAACAGTGAAATTTCTTCAATACAACGTTACACAGTTTTTCATTTTGACCTGGTTCTGAATCTGTTGGCCAAAAGTTGTGCATAGAGAAGTTCATTCCAAGTGTCGGGAACGCCAGGTAGACACCAATGGCTGCAGTCTTGTGGGGCAGGTTGTGGAGTTCCTGGCTCACGATATCTTGAAGGATGACCATCTCTCCTAAATTCCGTCAGATATGTGATGTTTAAGAGCTGAACTCTCCTTTTTTCACCTTCCATCTGTTTGGCTATGTGGAAAAGGAGCTGATTATTCAACGGTTCAGTTTCCAGCTTTGTGTAGTCTGTTTCTGGTGCTGTATTGGCATCACAATGACCACCGTCGTTCCATGCTCCATCCCTACAAAGTTACATCAAATTACTTGTGTAGTTAGTACAATATATCAAGTTGTAGTTTGGGTATGCAAGTCAAAGAAGACAGAATGAGAAGTGGAAATCCACTGGTCACTGTACATTTGTAATCTATCAGCTTAAAATGTTTAGGATATGAGATCTATTCATACTTTTCATTCGACCAGTAGATGTTTTTGTAGCTTACACAATTCTAAAATGACATATGATAGACGAAAAAGGTGCTTGTTCATTTGAGTGTAAAGTTTCCTATCTTCAAAAATTATGGAATGGGGGTAGCGTTACAAAGATAGGGTTAGCTTCTTCCTCTTTTAGCTGGATCCATTTCAAAGATTTTGTGTTCGGCCCAGTATTAACATCACTCATACTATGATGGCTATCCTAAGAATGGGTTGCATTTCAATGTTGGGCCACATTCTTGTAGCATTAATCTGGGAGAGAGAAGTGGTACGAGAATAGAAAATTTAGCTTTCGAAGGTTGGTCAATGATTAGCCTTACCCCAGGCAGTGGTAGAGGTGATTAGGTTTGGTTATCCCCATGCAGCCGTAGAGGTGCTTGGAGAAGGTCGGTCAATGATTAGCCTATCCCGAGTCCAAGATCACGTCATCTACTCCGATAAAAAGTCCAGTCGCTAAGAGGATTCTTAGGATCTAATCAAACGTACGTGCTGTGTTGTGTTGTGTTGGGTTTTCTCCCTCTTCTATTTTTTCTTTCCTCGCGAATTCTTTGAATCAAGAAGAACGATATATTGGTTCCATATTGACCCACCCAGGGTTCAGTACGCAGAATGACTTAATTTTCATTGTTCAGAGGTAGACTGCCGAAAGTGAATTGCTGTTGCACGGTACTAACCTGTAATGCACAGGTGAGTAGGTACGAAAGACAATGTGAGTCCTTTCTGGATCTAAACGCTGCAAAGCCCATGCCTTCAATGTCTGCAAGGACTTCCCAAATGCTTCCATGAGATTCATCGTCATGTTCAGAGTCCCTCCTTCCTGGAATCGCCATCCCCTGCCAAACAAACATAGTGAATAATACATTGTCGTGGTAAAAACCTGATCGACGATCGATGCATACTAGCTATTATAAGACTATATATATATATAGGTTTAATGATAGATGAAGGTCTTACATCTTTACTGTTTTCTCTTCGTTCCACCAGTGTCCAGCGCTAAATACAAGAACATCTGCTCCTACCCATTTATCCGAGTACCAATGCAGCTTGTCAACCCTAATGGCGCTTCGTACTTCCTTAGGAGCATCTTTCGGCGGCCGGTCAATGATCACGAGGAAAGGTACCCGGTAGTACTCAATAGTCAAGTTGTATTCTTGAAACCGGATCGTAAGATAGCCTTTGTGTTTGGTTATGGGGCTTCCATGTTCTTCGTATATTGTAGATTGGTTCGAAACTCCTGTTGAAAGCATGCATAGGAGAGATTCCCATTGATTTCTCCCAATGGAGTCGCCGGCAAAAACTATTCTCCCATTTCGGCTCCTTTCTAGAAAGTCGGTCGCATTGAACCTAGGGTATTCAAATGGAGTATAGTTAAGGGAAGAAATTATGGATGATTAAGAATAGAAATCTATTTCTCCAAATGTGTTACATGAATCAAGGCCGGGTGTACGCGAAAGCATAACACTAGTAATAAATACACCATGAATAATTGGTGGTTCCATTTCTATATGATCAAGTTCAGTTTCTACTTAAAGCCCATTTGGTGCAGCGTTTTAAAAAAAACGCAACATCTTTTTTATAAACATGTTTAAGATATCATTTTAAAATGCAAATTTTTTTTTCCATAGCAGTGTTTTAAAACCTACGTTTAGTAAACGCAGTTTTTTATACAGCAGCATTAAAATGAATTTTTTGCAAATAAATTCTATTTTATCTCTGTGTTTTGGCCAAAAACACGTTACCAAACCATCTCTTAGTTCACAAATTTAACTTTTTTCAAATGCAAATTTGACATTTTTTAAATTTTTGTCAAAATCATAAAAAATATATTCGTAGTACTTTTAAAATACTATGAACGTGTTTTATGATGTCAAAAAAATAATAATAATACACATTAATTTACATTTAAAAAAATATCTTGTTTGATAATTGACGATAAATTAAGAACGGAGAGAGTATTAAATTTTTTATTTTATTACCTTAATGAAGGTATTTCTAGCAAGAATATTCACTTCCTCAACCAAATACTTGAATGACAAATATATAGGTGATGCCATTCCCATTCTTCATCTCCAATTCTCATTACTTAATCGATTTAGCAAATCTTGATTTTCTTTTTAAGTCACGTGAAATCTTTGAAATTTATTGCTCGGTCAAAATTTTGACCAACAACCGTAACAGTAAGTTAGTTTGTTTACATGTTTGGTTTTGTTCTTGCGATTTTTTTTCTTGATTTTACTTTCTCACTCATTGATCTTACCATCTTTTTCTTGGTCTCCTTTTTTACTTTTTAATTCAATTACCACAAAATCATTCTTAAAGAAAGCTAAACAATTATCCAAAAATCTTTAAGGTATAGAAAAGCACGTCAAGTCCCTTTTACATTAAAAAGTTTAAAGGTTATATAATTCCTCAATAGCTTAAATTATTTGTCGAGTTGACCCACATTAAAATGATTTCTCATGAGTTCATATTCCCATGCAGTTCTTCCCAATTGATAAATAAATAAATAATTATTTAATTAAATACATTTACTAGTACACATGCATGCATGTAGTATTGTATATACTTTAATTTAATTAACCCTAGAAAACGAAGCCATACCTTGGAAGGTCACACCCTTGTGGCTGCCATCGCCATTTATGGAAGTCAACATCTGGTCTACCACTATGCCGGCATCGGAACCCGGGATCGAGAAACGAGCAATTCTCCGTGTAGGATCGTAGTGGATAGCTTTCGTCCCAAAGCCATTTACCATAGGAGTAATCACAGGCAGAAATCTCATTATTATGTTTATGTGGTAAGATATAGGATAAGAAACCAAAATTGGCAAGAAGATTGTAGTGTGGGTTGAAAGGGGTTACGATGTCGTAATAAAAGAGAAAAAATGTTATGAGAAGAGATAGAAAGAAGAAGGTGTAAGTTAGTTGTTTTTTGGTCAAGATTGATAAAGAGATGAGAGGTCGTAGTTTTTGTGGTAGGGTTAATTGATAGTTTGAGACGTGATGAAGATCCATCAGAAGAGGGGGGTTCGGAGGTAGGTTTTTTAGTTGGAAAGGGTTTCTAACACACCCAGAGAGAGAGAGAGAGAGAGAGAGAGAGAGAGAGAGAGAGAGAGAGAGATGTAGGGAGATCTCGTGGATGTGATTTGTTAAATAAAGTGTGAAAGAGTAGTTTTAGGGGGTGCATTAAATTTTGTTTGCTAAGAAAGTGGGGGATAAGGGTATTTATGGTAAGAATAAAGATATGGACATGTTACCTTGTTTATTAAGAAGTGTTTTGTGTGTGTGTGTGTGTGTGTGTGTGTGTGTGTGTGTGTGTTTATCCTCTGCATGTCTGGTGGCTATTTTTATGGTCGATTTACGCACGGGAGACGGGGGTTGGGGGGAGAGTGCAAATATTCTATGTGGGTTGTGGGGGGTAAAGATGTATTTGCATCTCTTTTGATCGCCGTACAGTTTCACTACCGATGTATATGCTCCTCGGTTTTTAAATTATTGTCCTTGACTTTTATTTTTTTGGTCAAATAAGATAATTTTTGGATATAAATTTGATTTATATTTTTTAGTTTTTTTAAAATTATAAAATATGTATTTCGTAATATTTTCAAAATACTACGGATTTCGTGTTTTATGATTTAAAAAAAATAGTATATATCAAATTTACTTTTGAAAAATATTTTGTTTGACAAAAAAAAAATCAAACAAGACGATAGTTTAAGAAAGGGAGTACTAATTATGTTGTAAAATTGGGACCGTAATGACAGGACATGCTTTTATATATCGTATTTTTATTTATGTATTTTTTAAATTATGCTAAAGTTATTATTTTCTTTTGCTGACACGTAAAAAACAAAATTAGTATATATAGAATATAGATATGAAGAGAGTATCTTTTTTCTTGAATTTTAGATATGAGCTTTTTTTTTAAAGACAAACTAAAATGAAAAGTGTGATTCTTTGAGATAAAGGAGGGAGTATATAAATTTCCTTTTAGATGTGTCAACTAATTTTTTTACATTTTTTATGAGACTCTTGATTTTTGATATTTTAATTGAGGATGTAAACATATACGCTAAACGCAGCCCCCCTAATGCGCTAAACGCAGCCCCCCCTCCCCTGTAAAATTACTAACTTGCCCTCGTCTTTTATATCGTCTTTTATATATAGAAAATATTTAACTTAAAACTCTCACTTTTATTTGCTTCGAATGTGTATGTGTTTTGACATATTTTGTGTTGAATTTTATTTTTTTTGTTTAGTTATTTGCTCTAGTGTGTATGTTTTGATATATTTTGTGTTAAATAGAATTTTGTTTTTGACATATTTTGTGTTAAATATTTTTTTTTGCTTTATTATTGTGTCAATAATGTATATTTTAACAAAAAAAAAAAAACCGAGGGCAAACTCAACAATTTTTTTTTGAAAATTTGCACTTTACCCCTTAAATTTGTTAATTTCGTTAAATTTTTTAACGAATTTAACAAATTGAAGGGGGTATTGTGAAATTTTTTCAATTTTTTACAAATTCGGGGGTAAAAGTGCAACAATTGAAAAAAAAGACATGCGCCTCCACCAGCGCATGTCTTGGACATGCACCGTCCAGCGCATGTCTTTTTTTTTTTTTTTTTTAATTTGCACTTACCCTTAAATTTGTTAATTTCGTTAAATTTTTAACGAATTTAACAAATTGAAGGGGTATTGTGAAATTTTTCAATTTTTTACAAATTCAGGTGTCAAAGTGCAACAATTGAAAAAAAAAAAAAAGAATGACATGCGCCTACACCAGCGCATGTCCTTTAGACATGCACTGCCCAGCGATGTCTTTAGACATGCAGTCCAGCGCATGTCTTTTTTTTTTTTTTTTGCAAAATTATACATTATAACAAACGAGGGCAAGTTAGTAATTTTACAGGGGAGGGGGGCTGCGTTTAGCGCATTAGGGGGGGCTGCGTTTAGCGTCAGTCGGATGTAAATACAACATAGTTAACATTTTCTTATTAAGTTCAAAGATTCTTTTATCCTCTACCATTCTAGTGATGAGACTCACACGACATATGATCAATTCAACTATTGCATTGAAGAGATCTTTTTGATTGAATGTGAATGAAGATATAAAACTTGTCACATGTAATTGAGGGTGTTAATTACTCACATTTACATGGAATCAAATTCACAGTTGCATCGGTGATGTTCTTAGATGGGTTAAAATAATAAAATAATAATGTTATCAACAATATATATTATTAAGTATTTTTATTTCTTGTGCTAGGAGTAGTTAAAGAGAAAATTATGAGGAGATAACTATTGAGAGAAGATAAAGTATTCACTAAATAGATAATTAATTGTTAGAATTTGGGAGAAGAGAAGGGTAAATTAGGTAAAACATGCACTGAAAAGCAACATTTATTTTGGAACAACTTTTTTTTATAACTAAAACGATACCTATTTTGAAGTTATTAAAGTCACATTTGGGAAAAAGATAAGTGCTTATTTAAAAAAAAAAAGCCTCAAAATAGACTTACAAAACAAGATAACAAGCGTATTTACGTATATACGCTACTTCCCAGTTCCAAAATAAGTGTCTTTGACATTACTAGTGATAAATTAATGGATACTAAAGAAAAATTATATAAGTTCCTTTTTTAGAACTCGTCTATATTCAACATGGGACACTTACTTTTAGATAAAGACAATACTAAAATAGCTTAAAAATTAACTTTCTTATTTTTTTAAAGTAAAAAAATGAGACGCACATTTTGAGCTGAATGAATACTCCCTCCGTCCCGAATAAATGTTCTTACTTTTTATTTTAGAATATCTCAACTAATATTTCTAAAGACATTTGATGTACAGATTCTCTATCATTTTTCCCAATATAACCTTAAATGGTTCATTTAATATCAACATAATACATCATAGAGAAATAAATTTATTTAGAATAACGTAACTCAATTAATGCTAGATATTATCGTCAGAACATATTTTACAACCTATTATTAATTATTTTTCTTAATTTCTCTACTTTATCGATGAGAAACATTTATTTATGACGAAAGGAGTAATATTTTGCTAACAATAAGTTGCAAGATTCAATGATTGGTTAAACATAGGAGATTCTACATATGCAAGAAAGGTATCTCATCAAACAATATATATTGGGTTATGGTTAATCATATTTATTGTTAACTAACTCTCTTTCAATTTAGCAGCCTAACCAAATTGGTGATTTAACCGTACTTCATTTATGGGCTAGGCGGAGCTCACTTAGGGGTGCTGACCCACATTTATGGCCTTAGTTCCATCTAGCTGTAGTAGTTAAGCCAGCCTAATTCAATTGGGCTTTCCTTGGATTGGTCCACTTTATCTTATGATCTCCAACAAGCCTTGCTCGGGTTGCTCAGGAGCCCATGCCAGCCATCCCCTTTCCAAAAAGCCCGGTTCGACTCATCACTAATTCATGCTAACCAAGCTCGAGTATACCAACAACATTCCAGTTGGCTCACCCTACAGCTAGCTGAGGCAGATTCAAGTTTTTACCATACAGCTGAGGAAAGGGCATCTCATTGAATTAGCAGTCCGAAACATCGTATTAGCAGCCTACGCAATCGGATCCTTCCAAAACCAAGAACATCCACGCGATCCGAAAAAAGTTGCTAACCAGTTCGACACTAGCTAGCTCGTTATGATCAGGTGAAACTTTGCAAGAGGAAGTGTGATCAATTAAAGTTGACTAGAAGAAGCTCAATCATATTGCGCAAACGAAAAGAATAAAAGCCCATTGTGAACAAAGATGAATCTGGACTACTGTGGTCACTCACTACTCCATTGAGGACAATCATGAAAATACGTATGTTTGGGGACCCGACCCTCCGCCAATTCAATTCGCAGAGCAACTAAGCACCGCCATGCCATCGGATTCGGATGTCAATTTGGTATCGATCGCTCAGGGCCGGCCCTGTGAAATTCGGGGCTCAAGGCCGGTAATGTCAGACGGGGCCCTTCCAGTCTGTAGCATAATTTTTTTTGTATTTTCTTAAATTTTAAAAAATAAACATAAAAAATAATAAACAAAACACTTCATTCCAAAATCATAGGCATAACACACAACATATTTACAAAATATTACTTAAACGTCGCTTTTCTAACATATTTATAAGCAAAATCAGTAATCAAAGTAGAATAATCAACTTTTTCAACCATGTTCTTCTCAATAGATATCATAGTTAGCCCATTTAAGCGTTTTTGAGACATTGTGCTCCGAAGATAGTGTTTTATCAACTTCAACTTCGAAAAACTTCTTTCCCCACATGCAACTGTAACAGGAATAGTCAACAGGATTCGATAAATAATTTTCGTGTTTGGAAAATAACTATTATTCCGTTTCAAATAATTCAATAGTTGGATAGGTCCTCTTATTTTTTATGGCAAAATATGTTTAACAAGCTACAACTTCTTAAACAAATCATCCTCGTCCACTTGTCCGTTATGTATCAAAATATTTGAAAGATTTTTGCAAGAACTTTTCAAACTTGTATCATTTGTGTACTTCTTCAAATCAAACAAGAAGCCAAAATTTCTTTTGTACTCACGAAATTGCTTGAATCTTTCATTAAGTGAGGTGAGAGTTTTGTCAACAATATACAAGAAGTACACTAAATTTTCAATAGAAATAGTTTCACTTTCACTCAACTTACTAGAGGTAAAATACTTGTTTAGAGAATCACTTAAAGCTTGCGTTAATTGTTCTTGCTTTTGCTTCTTCTTCCTTTTTTCATTTATACAAAGATACTTTCGATGACATTTTATCTATGGTCTACCTATAATAATTCTAACAAATGTTCTAT
Source organism: Platycodon grandiflorus (assembly GCA_016624345.1). Taxonomy (NCBI): domain Eukaryota; kingdom Viridiplantae; phylum Streptophyta; class Magnoliopsida; order Asterales; family Campanulaceae; genus Platycodon; species Platycodon grandiflorus. The sequence continues at coordinate 31,875,996 of CM028363.1, forward strand.
TACCAAACAAATAAACCAAAAAAATCTCCAAACATCACAATTCACACACAAGTAAATGAGTAATAATAAGGAAAAAAAATTCAAATAAAAAAAACACTAATTTCGGATATAAGCTCAAGATCTCAAGAAACACAACCATGAACAAGCCAACAAATAATTTCAACAAATCTAATATTACCTTCAAATTGTTCCAAGATGAGCTCAACCAAAGCTCAAAATGTTATTTTCCTATACAAATTTATCACTTAAATTAATTATTTAACCCCAAATCAAAAGCCCTAATTTTGGATAAAATAAAAAGGAAAGAGAGAGTGTGTTTATTACCAAAAATTATTTAAAAAACTAGCTTCAATTAATGGCCACTTTAAGTTTTGTGATAAAATTCACATCAAAATCACAAATTTCGTGTGTGTGTGTGACTATGCGCGTGGTGTTTGTTGGGTGGAATTTGGGAGGGGTTTTTTTTTTAAAATTTTTTTTCCTGGTACATGCGTGCGGTCTAAAGCTTAAAGGAGAGTAAAACCCCTCATCCTTTGATAATTTCCAATTAAATCTCACAATTTTAAACCTAAAAAATTACACAAAATTTTGGGGGCCAAGGCCGGGCCTCACTTTCCTTGCAGCAGGGCTCGCTCGTTCGTGTCTTAATCTATTATGGGTCCATGTACAATCCATCGCATGGCATTTTATTTGACTATTTCGCGCAAAACCTAATCATTTGCCGCTTTATTCATTCATTCAACTGTACTATATGTGCTCATTGTATAACAAACTTATAACTCCAATTAGACTTCCAACTTATATAAATATATATATATATATATATATATATATATATATATAACAACCAACATGTGACTATACAGATGAATAAAGCCTGTTGCCTATAGGTGTATACAGTATTTTGTGGTCCAACTGATCTTGTTTAATATTTAATATGTTTAACATGAGTGGAGAGCATTTTATTTCCTTTGAATAGTGTTGGTATTTGATTAACAAATTAAGTGACCACATTTGATTAAGGGTCTAAAGTGTTAATACATACTCCCTCCATTCCTAAATTCTCGTTCTGTTTGTTTTTTTTGGTTAAACATGATATTTTTCAAATGTAAATTTAAAGTTTATTTAAAAAAATTATAAAATACGTAATTCGTAATACTTTGTATGTTCTATAAATAAAGTGTATTATAATTTTGAAATAAATAAAAAAATATACATCAAATTTGCAAATAGAAAACATATATTATTTGACCAAAAAAAGTCAAATAGAAAGAGTATTAGTTACGGTGGTAAAATCTCATCACTTCCCATATATTTGGACGGATACTACGTTTTTCGACTGTAACTATATGCATGTAACCATTCATGTCCATGCCATGAATGGTTGCAACTGTTAGACAAATATTTAAACAATGACTCGATCTTGTCCTAACTGTATAACTGTTGAATTCATCAATTCATCTGCTTCTTCGTCCCGTCTGTATATTCTGTCCAAAGTATATGTGATACCGCGCGCGAGCCTCTATCGATCCTTTAAAAGTCATCCATTAGAACTTAGAATGAAGTCGTTATATATATATATATATATATATATATATATATGCATAATTAAACATTTTCCAAAGTTGTTCTACTGAGAATATATATATATATATATATATATATGTATATATATATGTATGTATGTGTGTGTGTGTGTACAGGCATCTGTGTATGTGTATTTTCGCTTGCTGATCATGATTTGGGGTTATGGGCAAGCCGAAAGCAAGTGGCTGCTGTGAGTGCTCACCGTTGACACCACTAGCTCAGGGAATGTCATGAGAGCCAAGTATTCAGTTTCCTCAAAATTCGAAGCTGGTCTTTTAATCTCATGTTCTCAACGAATGAGATTCAAACTTGCAACAACTTGCATTTGAATACTTAAATCATTGCGTTCAGAACCGCGTGCTTAATCTAATAGTCCCTCTGTCCTAAATGAGTCGTTATTTCTTGGTTTTTAGTCATTTAAGTATACCACGAGGTATCCCGAAACCACATTCTTGGGACTTATCCCTCATTTACGGTACTAAGAGCTTGCCAATGATCCAAAGAAATTTATACCTAGTGAGAGTCGAACATGAGACATTCCTCTAAATAGATAGCTCTACACAAAAACTCAATAATTAAGCCACCGACCAATTCCTAAGATTATCATAATTCTTAAACCACAAATATGTCACACATGGTTATAGTATAGTCTTGTAGAGGCAAATAATGTCCTTTAAACATATCTTGGACAACTAATCCAAGGCTATCCCATGTGGTCTTTTGCCAAATTTCAGTTCAAGCATTTAAGAATTAAGAGTATCATGTATGTCTAAAGATTCTTTTCTTATAGTCAGCTACATAAATCAAACACATTACATTTTTAACCCAATTCTATCACTATCTCAATTTCTTATAGTCAGCTACATAAATCATTTTTTACTATGGGCTTTCACATTTATATCATCAAATTAAATTTACTCAAATCTCTATATCGTTAAATTCAATTTATCCATTTCTAAGTAATGATATGCACCTTTCAAGTCATGATTAATTAAATAACATTTAAATATATTAAATTTTATATTATAATACTAAAACTAATAGGACTAAAATAAGCTATATATATATATATATATATTTATATGGTAATATCATTTGCCTTTCGCTATATGCTTTGATCCAATGCCTTAAAAGCACCAAAGTTTTCTTACCAAAATTTCATATTGATCAGATAATAAAAAGAAAAAGGGAAAAATAAAAATGAACAACATTAGCATTAGCTAGTAGCTACATATACTACTATTAGCTTAGTACAACTGTGGACTGAGCCCACCCATCTCATCAAAGTTCACCAACCCACTTAGACTTTTTACCCACCCATTGACCCATCTCATCTTTCCAGCTGAGTCCCTCGCTCCCTTCCTATTCATTCTTTTAGCCTTTTAGGTATGATTTTCATGATGAGAGCACCTCTGAAAAATCTTCCAGGCAGAATCACAACAGTTGCAAAATCATCATACTAATATTAGATTCCTTTATTTGTAAGGCCATATTCTTCCATTTGAGCCTTCTTGTGGGCCTACTGTGCCCATAACATGTCCTTTTCATCTCCATTCCTTCTGCTGTTGCAGCTGCTTCTCCCCTCCCCCTCCCCTTGGACTTGGAGAATAAATTGCTGTACACCATTTTTCTTTTTTTCCTAGAGAGAGAGAGAGAGAGAAAATATCCTCTTTTTGTAGAGAAAGAGAAAGCAGCTGCCTGAAAATCTGGGATTTCCTCATTTTTCTTGAATATTGTTTTCCTTTTTTTTTTTTATAATAATATTTTAATTTTAAAAAAAACTTGGGACACATTTGATTAATCCAAGTAGTGGCTGAAAGAAGTCAAATCAAGGAGGTCACATCCTCAGATCTGTTATCCTTGGTGGAACTGGTACTGGTACCTCATCTGGTTGACATCTCTGCACATATTCATATCCTGTTCCATTTCCAACCACACAAGTTCAATTCAACTATCAGTTCCATTTCCATTTTATTACTACAATAATTGAGTAAAAAGAAAAACAAAGACTCTAAAATTCAACTCTATGTGAGCGCTGCAGTTATTCGGCCCCCCGCGCAGGATTTCTTTTGTTTTCACTTTGCGTAAAATTTGTACAGATAATGTTTGTTTGTCAAGTTTGGAAGCCATGGAGTGAGTTTGGTCACAAAAAAAAGGCAAAAAAAAAAAAAAAATCTCTAAAAGGCAAGTTTCAACATACATGGATTCCAAAATCGAGAGTTTTAGGATTGTTGTTTATTTTTGGTAGGTTTTCTTGTCCTTAATGATTTAATTACCCTAGATGTTTTTAGAGTTTTGTTTTGGAAAGTTGTTTTATTTTAGGTTTCTTTTTCCTATTATTTTTAGGTTTAAAATTAATTGTTTTCCTATTTCTTTTAGGATTTTTCTTTCTTTTATTTGAGAGGTTTCAATTAGTTTTCTTGTTGAAAAAGGTTTAAGGTTTCTTGTAGGCTATATAAAGACATCTCTATTGTAATAAAAGAGTACGTGGACAAGTGATATTGAGTCTATTCATAAATTGAGAGTGTTTCTTTTGGAGTTCTTTGAGAACTTGTTCGAACTTATCGGATTTCATATCCGTGGCGTTCACCCTTTTAACTTATTAATTGAGATTTCATACCAATTGTACCAATTGTGTTATTTTTTATACCAAGGTTTGTGATCGTCTAGCTGAAGCATCAAGTTGCGGCTATACATGTCAAGGTTCATGTTTTGATTGATTTCATTGGGTCAAGGTGTCATTCAACTTAAGGTTCATGGTCGTCTAGCTCAAGCATCGGGTTGCGGCTATACATGTCAAGGTTCGTGTTTTGATTGATTTCATTGGGTCAAGGTGTCATTCAACTTAATCTATCTAGGACGATCTTGGGTTTTCATCATTTGGTATCAGAGCTAATCCTAGGTACGATTTATTCCATTCTATCTTAATTTTAGTTGTCTTGTCAATTTTAGTGTAAGCCCTAATTCCGCTAGGTTTTGTCAAAATTTTTTAGTTTTTGTTTTAATTGTTTTGTTGAACTCTTGTGTTTTCTGCCTATCCTAGTATTTCTTTTTGGTAATATCATCTTCTTCGTTATCCCAGTGTCTTCGTCTTGTTCTTCGTATTTTCTTCTTCATATTCTTGTTTTCTTTGCGAGTAAAAAAAAACAAGTCAAAAAAGGTCAAAAAAGTTACGGAAGAATTACTTGTCAATCCCTTTCAAACATGGTGCCTCGTGCAAAACAAAGTCATTGGGCAAATTGGATGGACCTCATTTCAAGAGCAGAGCAGATCACTGAGTTGCAAGTATAGATTCGAGGACGAATCCTTTTCAAGAGGAAGAGAATAATGTGATCCTAGGGTTCAAAAATTGTGTTCTACAAATGGAGGGGCTTGTTTGTCAAGTTTAGAAGTCATGGGGTGAGTTTGGTCACACTAAAAGGGCAAAAAAAAAAAAAAACTCTAAAACGCAAGTTTCAGCATACATGGATTCCAAAACCGAAAATTTTAGGATTGTTGTATATTTTTGGTAGGTTTTTTTTTTTGTCCTTATTGATTTAATTACCCTAGATGTTTTAGGAGTTTTGTTTTGGAAAGTTATTTTATTTTAGGTTTCTTTTTCTTATTATTTTTAGGTTTAAACTTAATCTTTTCCTATTTTTTTTAGGATTTTTCTTTCGTCAAGCATCGGGCTGCAGCTATACATGCCAAATTAAGTTTGTGTTTGGATTGATTTCATTGGCTCAATATGTCATTCAACGTGTAATCTATCTAGGACGATCATGGGTTTCTCATCAGTTTTAGTGTTGACTTGCAATGTTATATGCAAACACAAGGAAATTATTATAGAGTAGTACGACATTTATAAAATTTATTTACAGATTTCAACTTTAAGTGTTGTAATTTTCAATTACCAGAGTAAACACTTTAAAGCTGAATGTATAATATATGCGAGGTGAGTATTCAAATAACCTAAAAGTTAAATTCTTTAATTTTAATAAAAAAACTAAAAATAAATACTTATTTAGAGACAGAGGAAGTAAGTTTTACCGGATCATCGGTTAGGGATCAAGCTTATCCTATGACATATCAAACAAAACATGTTTGTTCGTAGAAGTTCTCAAGATAAGTTAAATATAATCTCACTGTCCAAAAACTTCAACACACAGAATTCTACGCGGGAATAATCTGTCCCAAGTAAAACTATGATTATCAAGCTTATAAAAGTTCCAACATTAATTATTGTATAAACTAATAATCAATCAATAAATTAACTAGGTGATAGAGAAGAGAAGATATTAATTAGGTTTTCTGCCAAAGGTTTGAAAAATATACACCCTTTGTTATTTATGAAATTAAGAATAGATATTACTTCTTTTGTCCTTAAATAAGTGCTTATTTTATCTCTAAATAAATGTTTATATATTTTTGTGTAAGTTTACTAATTTCACCTTTCACACATACATATCATTTTTTAGTGTGAGCTTCTAATGTTATATGTGGACATTAATGGTATTACTGTACACATGCTACTAAAATGTAACTAGAGTCGCATTTCTTAAATTTAGTAAAAAATTAAAAATAGATACTTAATTATTTAGAAACGGAGAGAGTAATGCATTTGGGGTTATTTAAAAAAAAAAAGAAAAAAAGAAAAAGAAGAGTGGGTTTAATCAATGCTTGTGCCCAAACATTAAATTTATGAATTAAAAAAAGTATAATAATTTTTTGGACTCTAAATCTCTAAAATATAATTAACACATGTTTATATAATATGCTCCTATTCCTATATATGTTATAGGGAAAATCCAAGTCTTACTAGCCAGCAACCATGTGCCACACGTTTATTAGTAGAAAAGGGTAAATTTGACTATTCCTCCGTTCAGAAACATAACATCTTAGTTTGGTTCCTAACTTCTAAGTAAACTGGTTACATTAAGGTTCGACAAAATCTGCTTTTGTACGAAATCAAATGTTCAATATCTTATCTAAACATATCTTCTTTGGACCACACTTCCAAATCTGATGATAAAAATTTCTCCGTCTTTAAGATATGAAAATCACTATTAACACTTTTTTTTTTTCTTTCCAGAGTTAATTATTTGGTACAAGTAAAATAAAGTATCGATAAAGTGTCGGAGTTGAAAAGTTGAATGTTAATACTAATTCTTTTAAATTATTGCTTTGATTTACTGGAATCACAATTTCACACAATCTCATGCTGTTGACTACTAACACTATTACCCGAGTTGCTCGTTTATCAAATTTACTAAGATCTATACATCATCAAATTAAATTTGTCTTTTTTTTAAATAATAATGTGGATAAATGATCTAATGGTGTAAAAAATTAAGTAAATTTTATATGATTTCATTAACACTAAAATTTATAAGAATATTACAAGTTCGATCTCATAATATCATACCTCAAAAAGTATTTTAGATATTTTATTGGTGTAATTGATAATTGAGTTTAGGGGTAATTTAGACAATTTTAAAAAGTGTGACAGAGCATCATTTTGAACCCTCCCACTTTGCAATAATATAAATAAAGTTTTTTTTTTTTTATGGTAATTGAAGGAAAATAATGTCATGACTGAGGGTATTAGCTAGATGCCTTAATAAAATCGTCATATTGACTCGACAATTGCTCCTTGCCAACGATCCAACAAATCTTAAAACATAAGTAGATATCAGTGTATTGACACATGTCATGTCTATCTCTAGTCATTGCTAACAATAACAAAAGCAAATTTGGCAAAAATGTGCTATAAAGTCTACTCCCTCCTTTCTCGGTAAAAAGGATCCATTATACTATTTTAGAATATTTCACTTAAAAAGTTAATTTTAAAAAATTATGCTTATAATCTCTATAAAATTTTCAACTTTACCCCTCACTTGTGATGCAAACATATTAACTATGCTAATATATTTTTGTAATTATAACTAACCTCAATGCTATTAATATATCCCTTAATTATTAAACTTTTCAAACGTGAACTCTTTGAGTGAAATGAAGAGAGTATAACGTGTGTGTGTGTGTGTGTGTGTGTGTGTGTGTGAGATTTGAGTAGGCAGAAAAATCATAGTGGAAAATTGGACAAAGTCACATCTTACTTAGAAACCAACCCTATTGTTAGTCCAAAGCAATTAACTAAGGTAATAGTATTATCAAATCTAAGTATTAGAAAAATGGCTTACCATGTGATGCTGATGGTGATGGTTTGAAGTATAAAAATATTGATACTGGGCTTGACTGTGACCCTGACCCTGGCTTGATATCGACGAACCATCTGGCGTGGCCGGCTCGTCCTCCTCTGCCTCGCATTCCAGGTTCACCCCAAACAGCCTCACCGATCTTTTTGCGTTCCCACTTGGTGTTCTTGTTGGGCTTTTACTGTTATTATTATGCACATTTGACCCTGCAATTATAATTACATCAACCCACGTGTAAAAATGTATGAAGAATTCCATCTCCTCATGCAAGTTAGTGGCCGGAGCCGATTCTACTATTTTAAAAAAAAATACAAAAATTACGTGTTTTATTATTTAAAATATATATATATATATATACGTCAAATTTATATTTAAAAAATGTTCAGTTTGAAAAAAAAAAAAATCATAGATGACAATAATTTAGGGACGAAGGGAGTAAAACATTGGTATTACATGTGTTCTTAACATTTTATTATAACCATTAGATCACACTTGTTAGTAAGCTATATACGTACATTTTTTTTTTTTTGTGTTCTAAGAGGGCATGGGAAGGGATCGAACCGAGACCTCACACATTGTTAATCTCCAACTCTACCACTAGACCACCCCTTAAAGACAGCTACATTCGTACATTGTGTGTCATGAAACAGAGAATATGCAGGAGCTTAAATTGCAGAGGTTTCGAATCCAAACAATAAAAAGATCAAATAGTCCAAAGTATTTGGAAAGTTTTTTCGCACACTTTATTATAAAAGAGTAATGTCCGAATAATCAAAAGACTACGAATTTTTTTACCCAAAATGATAGTCTTCTGTTTTATCTTAATTGACATCATATCAACTCTAGTTAATTATAGTTTGAATTTAATAGTAAATCCAACAAGATAAAACATACAATAACGCATTATTTAATTTGTATACAAAATTTAGTACTCACTTGATTGATGACTTTAGTATCAGCTTCTTACTAAGCCACACAATGTAAGTAAATACACACACACACATATATATATATATATATTTCATCATTTTCAACTTAAGAATTTACGTTTGAAAATTTTAACAATAAATAAATAGAAAACTATCATTGGCGTCGGTCGTAATCACAAAAAATATTTAACTATAATAAACATGTATATCACTTGTGAAAGTGAAGAAAATTTTTTTAAAAAAATTGTAGATATAATTTTTGAATGCAGATTTTTAAATTAAATATTTTAAAAATAAAATATAAAGTCTTTGTCGAAAATAATAATTTGTAAGAGAGGGAAAAAAAAACAAGATGGAGTAGGTTTTATCCCAATTGTGGAATGTAGTGCAGAAGGAAAGACAAATAGAGATTACCTGCATGAAGACAGTCAGGTTGGTATGGAATGCAAGGCCCATTACCAACGGGGTGCGTAGGATAAGCTTGCGCATTATAGAACAACCTGGTCCACGCAATATTCCCACCACCACCCGCCACCGTAACACCCCCCTGCGCCACCAACCCCCCACTATCTTGCGGTACGAGAACAGCACGCTTCCGCCACCCAATAAACAATCTATCACCATCCATCCTATGCCGCTCGAACAAAACGACGTCACCCGCGTCTAAACGTTTTTCTTTAACAAAACGGCTCCAACCTTTAGTCAAGACGTAGCTTTGGCTACTGTTCCAGTAAGAGTAGCGGAATCTCCAAGATTTGCCCAACTCGTCCTCGAAACTCAGTAACAACCCCTTTTCTACCGAGTCTCCGCCAAGTGGGAAGTATTTTTCGGCGTGCTGTTTTGGGATGACTAGGCGGTTGAGTTTGCCGACGTCGCTGGGTGTTAGGGGCTTCTCGAACATGGGCTCTTTTGGTGGTTCTTCTTCTTCTTCTTTGCTGTTGTTGTTGGAGGTGTTTTCTTGGAGGAATTCTGATTGGTCTTCGTCGTTGTCGTCTTCTTGGTTGAGGTTGAAGTTGAAGGTGGAGTTATGGGGGCGGTTGATGGTGGTGGGTGGTGGGTGGTGGTGGTAGAGCGGGGAAATGAGGGTTTTGGGAGAGGGGGGTTCCATTGTGGGGCGATGTTGTGTAGTCCACCAGAGTGTTTCTGTATGGTCAGATGAGAAGTGGTTCAATGACATTATTTTGTGGAGAGAGAGAGAGAGAGAGAGAGAGAGAGAGAGTTTGTCAACAAATGTGGAAACTGTGGGGGAAAAGGAGGGGGGTCCTGGGGGAGTTGAGGTGTGGGGGGCGCTAAGAGGCGTGATGATTATGGTATTGATGTGGAAACTATGGGAACTATTTGATGTTAGCTACTAGAAATGACAAGGAGAGAGAGAGAGAGAGAGAGAGAGAGAGAGAGAGAGAGAGAGAGAGAGAAAGTACAACCTTACAAGAGCACTTTAAGGTTTTGGGTGATGAAAAAAGAAATTCAATCATTATTTTCACTGAATATTGTTACTCCACCATTCCCAAAAAGAAAAAAAAGACTTAGAGTTAAATTTGAGAGTAATTTGTCACTCCCTTTGTCATAAATTATTTGTCCATACGAGTATTTACTTAAAGACAAAAAATTAATGTGTCAACACATTTTAAGAGCCCAATTGTATATGTTTTGTCTAGCAAACTATTTTAGTGGTATTAAAACTTGTGCATGGGAGTTATTGGGACAAAACTTAGTATTTCTATATTCTTAAAATGTATCATTTGACATATGTTAACCAAATTCTTTATTTAAAATAAAAAATCCTAGATTTCATTAAGTAGTGCTCCCTCCCTCCCTCCCTCCCTCTCCTAAAAAAATAGTCTCTCTTCTCTCTTTGACTTGTCAAATATGATTATTTTTTAAAAATAAACGGAGTGTCAATAAGTAAAAGTTACTGCTGGCATATGACAACTTGACGTTTATTTTTTCCTCCCCGCTTAATCTCCTTCCCTTCTTAAGCTGTCACATTTACTGTCCCTTTTAGTAATTTCCTCCTCAATTGTATGTTGTCCCATTTCTTAAAATGTCTCATTAAATGTTCTATTTTCAATGCACATCTTTTATGTTCTCATTTCTACAACAAATTCCAATGCACACCTTTCAATTACACCTTAAAAAAAACTACATGTTAATGAGATGTTATAAAATGTTTTACATTGCAAATATTATTATAAGTAATTTCAATTTATATTCAATATTTATCCAATTTTAGTTTTGTTCAAAGTATTTCAATTGAAAAAAATTTCAATTACTTATGATGAGTTTAGAAAATCCTCTTATTATAAACAACTTTTTCAATTTTTTTTATTAAAACCGTGCATCGCATGGATACCAACCTAGTTATTTTCATATTCTGATATGCTAAATGAGTGTTGTTTTTTTTTTAATTTTGGTTTTAAAATGATGTCTTTTTGTTTAAAGAAATTGTTAAATTTATTTTTGGTAAATATGATGTCTAGTGTGTATTTGCATTTATTTATGTTTTTTTCCTACTAAAATGCTTAAAAATCAACTTCTTTAATCTTCTTCTTCTTAAAACACACACACACACACAAAACACTTATTTTCATACAAAAGAGCAATATTTAAATAAAGCAACAAAGTTGTGTTATCATTAGTAGGATTAATAGTTTTAAAAGTCTGTTCAAAATAGACTTTAATTACTCAATCTTGCTTAATATTTATTCAAAGTCAATCATGCATGACGGTCATTTTAGAAGAGAGGGAGTACTTCAAAGTGTTTTTCTTCTCTATGAAAATTAGGGAATACTATTTGAATTAGGATTGAGCAATTTTTTTCTAAAATCGGACCGAACCAATGGAACGGAACCTGAACGAACAAAAAAATGTGGACCGAAAATAGTTTTGGTTTGGTTCTGGTTCGACTTTTAATAGAACCGATCATTTGGTTCAGTTTCGGTTTTAATAATTATAAATTGGTGCTGAATTGGACTGGACCAGTGCATATTGCATAAATAATATAATTATATAATATATATATATATATTAATAAATTAATATTTAAAATATAATTGTTATTTTCTAACCCTAGGTATAAAATAATACTTAGTGATATTAATTTCTGCCGTTTACACACAAACAAAGACTTGATTTCGCCAAACCTACTTTTTTCTTATTTTAGTTTATTACATGAACTGGATTGTAATATAGCTCAAACCTTATTAATTGTTGAATGGTCAATGTACTATATATCTTTCCTTTTTTTTTTTTGTGACCTTGTTTGTATTTTTAACGTTTTATCATTATTGAATGTTTTTTAATTGTCGTATAAAATATTAGATTTTATTATTTGTTTGTCAGCTTAAAAAATAAAAAAAGGGTTTATTCTCTCAGAACCGAAAAATGTGTAGAACCGGATCAATGTATTGGTTCTCATACATCTTGGTTTGGTTCTGGTTCCAAATTTTTTAAGAATCGAAGTATTGGTCTGGTTCTGATTCTCTATTTTTTTGGCGAAAAATGGACCAGACCAGACCGTGATCACCGTAATTTGAATCTCAATTTAAAAAAAAAATTTACATTTACCATTCGTAAGTTTATAAAAGTAGTTATTTAGCCCCTCAACGTTTATTAACTTCCAAATAATAGTGTTTTTTTTGAAGATCTAAGAGAGCGAGTGTGAACATGAGTTGATTTCTTGTGGACCTATAACATTTGAAGCCATGCTACCTTAGTTGGAATCTATCTTTCAAAATTTTGCCATCATATATTGGTTATTTCATTTTGAGTATGGTCACTAGTTTGCCTCTTTGCGGTACTAGCTATGAGATAGATGACCTGAGCATAGTTATTACTTGTCTTTGACAGTGCTTCATATATAAGACTAATAGAAAGAGTTTGGTTGTAACCAATAAGGGATTTGTGTGGAAACTAAAGACAACTTTCTCGCTACATTGAATCTTAACCATTGCAACCCTCAAATTAAAACATACACTTCAGTAGTAGCTAGATCTATTAAAATATACATTTCAGTAGTTAGTCGATATCGTGATATTCTCCAAAGTACAATATCTTAGAAAATGCTCTTCGAAGTACTCTAAGATCCTTTATATCAAGGAAGATAGAATATCATTATATATAGAGTACGGTAATTTTAAGCTTGCTAATTTGGACCTAGCATGCATGTAACAAACTAAACGTGTCTAACTACTACAACGCCAACTCGCAACATCTTTCGATTTGGGATTGTGATACCTTGGCCAAATGGTCATAATTCTTGAATTTTCGGTCAAAATCAAGGTGTTAGCATCTAATCCCTAATTGACGTGATCATTTGCAGGGACTTCTCAAGAACAAATCAAGGCCCTTCTTGAAGCACACATATATATGGTCTTCCAACTCAACCACTCGTATATCGGTCCCCTTTCTTTCTTCATTCATTAAATGCAAGCTAGCTCCTCAATGATGAAATTGATTCGAGACATAATCTCATCATTTTAAACTATCAAAAAACCCTATGGGTGGTTAGTGTAATTAACCAAAACTAGCCAACCAAATTGGTAGAATTGAACATGTATTTTCATGAACTTAATTGAGAAAGCAAGAGATTCCACATTACTAGTGAATCAAGAAAGGGAGCCATCCTTGACTGACAAATTAAGTGACCAATCCAACGGCTGGTCCTGCAGAATGATTTTTCCAGAAATTCAGTGATTGGGCAGATTTGATTTTATCTGACTTGTGAAATATGACATTACATAATAAATAAATAAATAAATAAATAAATATATATATATATATATATATATAAGCTGTCCTTGAGAGGGTCGTTCCCAAATATCATTACCATTAGGCTTAGTTTTTTCAGGTTTATTTTTTGTCAGCTGTTCAGCACTTTAATCAGCCAAAAATAAAGGCTAATCTGTTACTCATTCGGTCTCGCTACAAGCGTCTCTTATTTTATTGTAAGACGTCTCAAAATAAATATTATTTTTTTATTTTTATAATTTTTTTAAAATAAATTATCTTTATAATTTTTTTAAAATAAATTATTTTTAATACCTTTATTAATTGTGAGATAAAAATAATAAAGATCTAAGTATACTTTACAGAATTACAGAAAATTTACAGAGTCAACAAGTTTTTAAAACTGATGTAAACTGAGATTTAACTCTCTTATTTCTGAATTACAACTTACAACACCCTTTTCGTGATACTCAAACTTGTCAAACACAGGAAAATAGATTTTCTCTTACTAGACAAACATTTAATCTCGTTAAATTATTGTAATTATTAGATTAATTAGTTCTTGGAATGACATGCTCAATTTATAGAAATAAAAAAACCACCGTAGATTTGAAATGAAAACAAAATAACAATCAAAGCAACTTGGAGTAGAATTCCACCACTAGCATTAATAATCCACACATTATATTGACTTTTCACCATATTTTAGATGAATATGAACACACATACACAAATATATACAAATGGGGGAGTATTCAATCATTACTCCATCTCTCTAACCATCAATGATTATTCTTTTACCAACAATTAGATCAAAACTCTCCCCCATATATATATATATATATATATATATATATATATATATATACACACACACACATGTTGGAATATATGACTGAATTTCAGATTGTGGCTATCGTGCAAGGCAAGAAATCACAGACAGGTGTGTTGGAAATAGGCCGGCCACTCAGGGCGGTCGCTCAAAAGGGCGGAGAAGTTTTCTGAAAGGAGAGCGCTCACCCTAGATCGATTTCTGTTTTTTTCTAGTTTCCTTGTTTGTATTGGTTTAGGCTTTGGTCTTGTATCCTAAGTTGTGACCGACTCCTAAAACGTGTTTAAGGTTATTATATCAATATACGACAGTCTTAAAACCTCAAATAATCTCTCTTCTTCAATTCCCTAATTGCTTGATCATTAATTATTGCTTAATCTATTGTTTGTTCGCTTCCGCTGTCATACAACAATATATTTATATATACAATATTTCCTAAATAATACATGATAATTAAGAATCTATTTTCTTGTATTTCAACTACTCTAATTACAATGTTTGTCAAGTTCCGTTACCGACCAATTCTGAAGAACTAAACCAATATTGATATACGTAGTAGGAGTAATATTTGTCACGTGCATGGCTGCATTATTAATTATGTTTTGGCCATTTCTAATACATAATGTGAATTGATTGGCTCATGAGGGACAAAAAAATAAAAAAAAATACACAGATCTGTGCCTTTCCAACGAGCAGAGATGAGATAAGATATGTCAAAAATTGAAGACTTCCTTTCTTGCATTGTTGTTTCAATCCTCTCCTCACACACACACACACACACATCCAGATTTGGACCTCTCTAGCTATGTCTCTGTCACATATTTGAGGTCCTATAATTTGTTTAGTTAATATTCTCTGTCTTCTGTTCTAAGTTTGAGACAAAAACCACCTCAATTTCCAGGTAGATTCAGACACCCCCTTTCTTCTATATAAAGTTTGGACACTTGCTTGTTATTTAAAGTAAGTCTTGGGAACACTGAAATTCATTATGGAGGTTGTTGGACTACTGTGAGTATTATATACATCAATAGTATGTCCTATACACATAAATCATTAATACAGAGTAACAACAGAAATCATTAACTACGTCTATTTTGTTTTGAGATGTTTTACGTGTCTAAAATACAACACTGCAATGCACATGATTGTCGGTCTCTTTAAAATACAACACTGCATTTATCTCTGAAATGATTAGATTTTCTATAACTTTCAGGCTGCTGTAGCATTACTCTACTAAAATTGTTATATACTCCAAGTTGTACTAATTAAGTACTTTAACACTTCCCATAATCCAAATATAGATCGCTAATTACGTACCTTGTAAACTAAAGATTTCTCGAGTCTTAATTAGTTTTGAAACTAATAGTAGATCGCGTGTCTGAATCATTTCAACTAGCTTTAATCCTGATCTATTGATGGACATATTGACCTGATTAACTCTAGATTATCATAAATTGCAAGATTCAGGTCTCACAACAAATTACATGCATTTAAGTCTCATCAGTTACCACAATTGTAAAAATTAATTTTGTTTATGGTTGGTGATTTTTTACCTGATTTGGCCCAAATCGCGGCATTTTGTGGACGCCTAGCACCTAGGTGGGTGCCTAGAACGATTTTTCGAACGCTAGTTAAAAGTGAATTGTGCTAGTTGCATTTCCCAAGAGAAAATTAAAAAGTTTTGATATGTTTAAACTAAGTTAAAGTTATTGTTTGGTTATATATAGACAGAGACACCTACAAGTTGGGGGAGGAATCTATCTGACTATCTGTAATATATCTGGCAATATCTCCTTAAGTGTATATGGAAATGTTGGAGGAACCAGACAACCACCCATGAGATATTTGAGGAAAGTGATGACTATTGAACTGTGACACTCTATTAAAATAATAATTAAATATTTTCCTATCTGGAGTTCCTCATTTCCCAAGTAGAAAACCACCTGGTTTCTAAGATCAGTCTTAGTGACTCGTTAATTGAAGTCCATAATACATATATAAACTATGTCTTGCTTGTTGCACTCTCTCTCTCTCTCTCTCTCTCTCTCACACACACACACACCACCCATTACCTTTTAGATACAAGAAGTTTTACTTTTTTAGTTGAATGAAGTTCAAACTTTCATTTTCGGATAAAAGAAAAAAAGTCTATTGCAATGTTTGTTATTTATTTATTTATTTTTTTTTTGCGTTAAGAAAGATAAAAAAGATAAATTGTTGACCGATATCGTATCATTTAATAATGAAAAGTTAGTCAAGGTAAAAGTTGATACTTTTTGAGAACAAAATGTAAGTTTAGACTCCGTTTGAGTAAATTTGAGACTATAAACCCTAAACTGCAAAAACAAAATAAACTTCAAATAGGAGTATAAAATAAACTTCAAATATGAAAATACAATTATCCTAATAATTATCATAATAATTTGAGGTTGGCAAAATGATTCTTTCATAAGACGCTCATGTAAGGATTTTATAAAAGGGCAAAATTCGGATCGGTACCTTTTAATGAATTTTTAACCGCTTTAGTCCCCTTATAATTGTTTCAAACCGGAGGATACTTTTGTTGCGAAATGTCGTCTATGCACTTAAAAAATACGAAACATACACGCTATACATCACGATGCAACAATTTGTGCATCGCGATGTATCAACCACCCCCCCCCTAATAGCCACTCCCCATAAGTCCAATCTATTAATTTATTGGAAAAATTGCATAGTATTACTATTAACTAATTAAGGCATGCTAATTTCACCCACCATTTACTTAATTGTAAATGGTATTAGAAATAAAAAAGTAAGAGAGTTTACCGGAGGTTTCAATGAGATCAAAATCCAGTGGGAGGACAAAGTTGAAGTGCGTTCTTTCTTCTTCTCCTGCTTCTTCTTCTTCTTATGATTCTTCTAGTGGGGAATGGGTTATGTGAGAGATGAATTGGGGTTAGGATCCGAAAGGTTTTGAAAATGTGGTATGGAATGGAGGGAAAAGAGTAACAAGAATCGAGGAATGTACACAACTAACCTGACATTCTTCATCTTCTTCTTTTCATTTTTTTAAAGTACTATTTTTGTGCATCGCGATGCACAACATTACTCTTGTGATGCATCAAAATGTGCATCGCGATGCACAAAATTGTACTAATGCACAACATTACACTTGGGATGTATTAAAGTGTTCTTCGCAATGCACAAAGTTGTACTAAAAAGTATTATTTTTGTGCATCGCGATGTAAAACATTACACTTGCGATGCACATAAAGTGTGCATCCTAATGCATAAAGTTTTACTAAAAAGTACTATTTTTTTACGTCGCGATGCATAAAATTACAACCCACATATCACTCCCCAACTCCTAGAACCCCACCATTCCAACAAATTAGATTCACCATATTCAGAAAGAAAGACTTATACTATCACATTTTCGTGGGGATGCCTAAGAGACCTCAAGCTCCTTGTTTTCTCTCCATTTTGCTGTTCAGACCCGTTTATTTCCCGTTCTACTCCATCATTCATGTTTCCTATTTTCCTTTCTTGCTTCAAAATCCCTAATTATTTCCTCAACCAATTACCATCTACAGACTTGAATCTCCTACCAATCCCACAACTCATTACCATTTAGTATTACTATGTTCCTCAATTTGAAATCATCTAATGGTAGGAACTAATCATCTGTTGATTGCGATGCATCTGTATCATTATCCTTGTTCTGCATTGCTATTACACCCTTCACTTTTTCAAATGAAACCATATCGCTTCAACATATTGATACAATAAAGACACAAAGAATTAAAATAATTTTAAAAATCATACTGATCTTGCTTTTTTGATGATGATGAATTAGGCTAGGAAAGAAATTGAGAAAGAGAGATGAAGACTGTAGCAAAGTAAAAAATGATTGGAATGGAAGGGAGAAATTAGAGTAGAAAATTAAAATAAGACAATGCTTAAAATGTTGTTACGGGAGCAGTTTTAGAACAATTGACCAATTTATCACTTAAAATTGAATTAATCGGTTGGAAACAAAAATGAGGCATTAAAGCTGTTGAAAATCTCAAAAATAATAAATTTTAATGTGGTTGAGAATTATAAAGTACACGTGAAAATATATTGTCCAAGTTCTTAAAAAAATATATTGTTGAAGTGAAGGGAAATTGTTTGCTTATATATACATTTAGTTTAATTAATACAGATTCAATTTTGTTCAGTGCAATGTAACAATACCATTGTCCAAACATGTCCCTTAGACTAAGAACAGTGTACCACAATCCAAAGGTTGATACGAATCTGCATTCATTATGACAATATGATTATTAAACACTAATATCCGAATAAATAAATATACTTAAACCAAATATTTGCACATTAAACCTTTTTCCCGTGAGCTTCGTTGAAGAGCAGCTAAAAGTACAAGTTAGTCAGTCGTATCTTTTGATATGATTATTTCTAATCAAAGAAAGCTTTATTGGCCTAATAATTACCACTAGGGTTCTTGGGATTGACAATCTCTATTATGTTAATGAATCTTTGTTTTTTCTTTAATCTTTTAGTTTAATGTATGTTTTGATTCCTAGAAGCTACGAAGAAAAAATAATATTAAATTAATCCTAATTCAATTAGAATTATTATTTATTAATTAGCTGTCAAGTTTTATTATGTCTTTTAATTAATTTAAGAATATGTTTGTCGAATAAAACTTTCCTATTAAAGATAAAATTTATTTAAAAATATTATAAATAGATGAGTTATGAAACTTTATTGTAACAAGAGGAGGATTTTTTTAATTAAGAGAGAGATTTGTTTTGAGCCAAGCTGTTCGTGGTGAGATTGTAGGGCATGCGGTGAGCCTCCATAGTAAGTCATGTGATTGTTTGACTTGATAATAATTATTATATTCAAATGTGTTTTTCCACAATTGATTAAACTCTTTCTTGAAAGTATTAATTGATTGTTGAGCGACTGACGCTAAACGCAGTCCCCCCTAATGCGCTAAACGCAGCCCCCCTCCCCTTTAAAATTACTAACTTGCCCTTGTTTGTTATAATGTATAATTTTGCAAAAAAAAAAAAAAAAAAAAAGAGAGACATGCGCTGGACCAGTGCATGTTCTTTGGACATGCGCCGGACCAGTGCATGTCTAAAGGACATGCGCTGAACCAGCAGTTTTTTTTTTTTTCAATTGTTGCACTTTTACACCCCGAATTTGTAAAAATTGAAAAAATTTCACAATACCCCTTCACTTTGTTAAATTCGTTAAAAATTTAACGAAATTAACAAATTTAAGGGTAAAGTGCAAATTTTCACAAAAAAAAGACATGCGCTGGACCGGTGCATGTCCAAAGGACATGCGCTGGTGTAGGCGCATGTCTTTTTTTTTTTTTCAATTGTTGCACTTTTACACCCCGAATTTGTAAAAATTGAAAAATTTCACAATACCCCCTTCAATTTGTTAAATTCGTTAAAAATTTAACAAAATTAACAAATTTAAGGGGTAAAGTGCAAATTTTCAAAAAAAAAATTGTTGAGTTTGCCCTCGGTTTTTTTTTTTTTTTTGTTAAAATATACATTATAACACAATAATAAAGCAAAAAAAAATATATTTAACACAAAATATGTCAAAAACAAAATTATATTTAACACAAAATATATAAAAAAACATATACACTAGAGCAAATAACTGAACAAAAAAATAAAATTCAACACAAAATATGTCAAAAACATACACATTCGAAGCAAATAAAAGTGAGAGTTTTAAGTTAAATATTTTCTATATATAAAAGACGAGGGCAAGTTAGTAATTTTACAGGGGAGGGGGGCTGCGTTTAGCGCATTAGGGGGGCTGCGTTTAGCGTCTATGTTGTTGAGCATGTGGATTATTGGTTGAGGTAATTGTGAATTGGTTTGGATTATTGGTTATTGTTATTTTACTGCGTGATTGTTGGGTGTTAGAAATTATCAATTCCTATATGTTGGTATTGGTATCGGAGTTAATAATTAATTTGACAATTTTATATTGCTTGCATTAGGTATCAGAGCTTTAGGTTCGATCCTGGTTGGTTGTGTTGAGAATATTATTACTAAAGGTCGTGGTTTTAAAGTATTTGGTGAAGACTCGTTGAACAGGGAGGCAACGAAATATTGGTACAGATTTGTTTGATAAGGTGTCTACAAAGAATTTGTCAAGGATAGTTGGAGCATGATTTTCGCAAGGAGAAGAGGCTTCAATCAAAGACGAGTTAATTAATTGTATGTTTGATTAAAATGATGTCACTACTGGAAAAACGGTAATTAGCAACGAAAATTTTCGTCGCTAATTACGGTATTCCGTCGCTAAATTCTTATTAGCGACGGAAGTCCTTCGGTAGAAAAAGGTCGCTGATTGTCAACGATGACCTTTCCATAAAAAATTAGCGACGGAAACCATTTTCGTCGCTAATTTAGCGACGGTAATTCGCTACTGTTATGACCGTCATTAAATATTGTCCGTCGCTAATTAGCGACGAAATTTAGAGACGGAAAATCCGTCACTAATTAGCACGGAATTGGGTTACCATATTAACGATGGAAAGTTTAGTGACGGAATTATGCGTCGCTAAAAATAAAAATAAAATTAAAATTGTTTTTATATATATATTTTTTGTACCTGATTTCAACAAATAACATGATATTAATAAAAACTCTCCAAAAATTAAAACATACCACAAATTAATTAAAAAATTACCACAAATTAATTACAAAATTATTTACAGAAATTAGTTTAAATTTGGTAAAACAACTATCGACAAAAAAATTGTTTAAACTAATCGTCATTAAATATATTTTGGGGTTTGAAATGATTAGGAGATGGGTGATCAAACGGACGGGGTTGACTCTAAAAGAAACAGTGTGGGGTGACCTGCATCTAGGCCACGGTCTGTTGGATTTGAGCGAGTTTGGTCTCCAAACTCAAAATGTGGCGCCCGTCGTCAACGTTCGGCTGACCTTAGTTTGTGCTGTAGATCCAGAAGCACGTAAAGTCATGGTTGGCACGTGCGAGGATCCCCCGTATGCGCCCATCTCGTAGACCCTATCGCCCCTCTTCAACCGTCTTATTGAGGTGATCTCCTCCCATAATGGTTGGCTAAACTCATTCATGTTAGGATCGGTCCTGATACGAGTCTCGTACTCAACCTGTCATTAAAAAAAAAAATATATATATATATATATATTAAAACACCATCATATCAATTTAATAGTAAACAATAATTTTAATATTTACGTACGCAACCTCTGCACAAAGATCAACCCACGAACCGGATCCATCCTGCCTGATGTGCGTACTCACAAACACATCATGGAATTGCACATGAGAACCATGTGTATGCACCTACAATCAGTATGCATTACTATTAATTTTTTATATTTCTAAGAAATAAGAAATGAAATTGATGTATAAATTATAAGTGTCTACACTTAAACCCCCCCTCATCTTCCTTAACTCAAATCTAATTATACATTGAATTAAACTATTATCATGAATTTCATAGCATCAACATGGCTTCCCAAGTACTTTTAACATATATAGAACAATAAATTGAATAAAAAAATTTAAACTACTACCATGGATTTCATAGCATCAACATTGCTTCCCAACTACTTTTAACATATACAGAGCAATAAATTGAATAAACAATAATTTTAAACTACTACCATGGATTTCATAGCATCAACATGGTTTCCCAACCACTTTTAACATATATAGAACAATAAACTGAATAAACATTGAAAATTTACACTAACACCCCCTACATATTCTAAGTGTTTATACTTAACCCCCTATCTTTCTTAACCCAAATCTAATTATACATTAAATTAAACCACCACTATGGATTTCATAGCATCAACATGGCTTTCCAACTACTTTTACCATATATAGAGCAATAGATTTATTAAACAATAATTTTAAACTACTACCATAGATTTCATAGCATTAGCATGACTTATCAACTAGTTTTAACATATATAGAACAATAAATTGAATAAGCAATAATTTTAAACTATTACCATGGATTTATAGCATCAACATGATTTCTCAACTACTTTTAACATATATAGAACAATAAACTGAATAAATATTAAAAATATACAGTAACACCCCCTATAGATTCTAAGTATTTACACTTAATCCCCTTATCTTTCTTAACCCAAATCTAATTATACATTGAATTAAACTATTACCATGGATTTTATAGGATCAACATGGCTTCTCAACTACTTTTAACATATATAGAGCAATAAACATTGAATTAAGTTAATCTTTATTTAAACTAAGTTACTTACCATACGCTGCTGGTGCTCAACGATGCTGATGGACCCCGTTGAAATAAGCTTCAAGCAGTTCCATTATAAAGTTTAATGGGTCAATATACTTGCTGAAAACCAAAACTTTATTTTTGAAAGACACAATTCTTAAAAAAGAACTCCCTAGACTGAAGGATGCTTTAGTTGTTTTGAAACCAACTGAAATGTAAAATACTCTTTTTGAAGGTACGCAAGGAAGTGTTGTACATGGATGGACAGATGGATGAAAAGCATCATCAATCCTCAATCAGTTCTTTTAATGATCCTAATAGCAAAGCGAAGGTACTTCTCGCATCAATTAAGGCTTGTAATGAGGGGATAAATTTGGTGGGGGCTTCGAGAGTTGTTTTACTTGATGTTAACGGGAATCTGTCAGTCAAACAACAAGCCATAAGTAGGGCCTACAGGCTTGGTCAGGAGAAAGTTGTCTATATTTACCATCTTGTTGCAGTTTTTAGCGACGGACAAAAGGAATATTTTTTGAATATTCTTTCATTTAGCGATGGTAATTAAAGATGGAAACTGTTCCGTCACTAATTTAATTAGGGTTATGGTTTAGAGTTAATTAGGGTTACAATAGGATTACAGTTTGTTTAGGGTTTATGATTTAATGTTTAGGGTATACAATTTAAAGTTTAGGGTTTAAATAGTAGTGTTAGTCTTATTTATTTTACAAGTGCAAGTCTTCGTTTCTAATTTTGTTCGCATACACGCATTTCGATCATTTTATTTTCTTATGATATCCTAAGAAACCAAACATCCCTACCAAATAAATTACATACAAATCTAATACATTAAGGAATTTATAACATAAAACTAGCATATAAATCACAAAAAAAAACACGCGATCTCACAACAAAATCATAACTAACATAAGAATAACATAAATATCTCATCTAAAGCCTTTAAAACATAAATAGCATGCAAATTACAAAATAATACAGAGATAAATACAGAATAATACCAAAAAATCCCAAAGCCACAATCATACACAATCCAGAGATAAAATACAGAATAATACCGACAAAATTAAAGTTACTTAAATAAAATACAGAATAATACTGAATACAGAAATAAAATTTAGATTAATACAAAATAATACAAATTTAACACAGAATAATACAAAAATAAAATACAGATTAATACAAAATTAAAAAGATACAGAAATAAACACAGAAATAAAATACAAAATAAATATGAAAATGTTCACAAAAAAATTTACTTGGAACTGGGAAGAACAGAGGGTGGTTTCGAGAGAGTTGGGTGGCCACAAATCCTATTTACCAAAAAAAATTAAAGAAATAAATAAACTGAAAAAATAAAAATAATTAAAATTTTTTTGAAGTCACAACAATGTTTTACTTGTGGCGGTCATGGTGGCTGTAGGTGTAATACCCTAAGTTCTTTGAATGTTCATTATGCTTACTTGATTGCATTGTTGCCATGATAGGCATGTGTGTTAGGTTCATTGGAATAGCATGCGGAGTGATTTACATCATGATTTCATGTGTTTAGAGCCTGTTTGGTACAGCGTTTATAAAACGCAATGTTTTAAAAATGCAGCGTTTTAAAAAGCGCAGTGTTTTAAAAATGGAGGTCTTTCCTTATAAATACGTTTGGGATATCACTTCAATACGCAGCTTTTTTTTCCTAGGAGCGTTTTAAAACCTGCGTTTTTTTTCCTAGGAGCGTTTTAAAACCTGCGTTTTGGAAAAAAGCTGGGAATTCCAGCGTTTTAAAACGCAGCTGCGTTTTGAAAACACTGTGCTTTCTACCGCAGTATTGAAACACATTTTTTTGCAAATAAGCTGCGTTTTATCTCTGCGTTTTGGCCAAAACGCTCGACCAAACGGGCACTTAGTATGCTTGGTTTGTGTTTTAATCATTCATACTTGTATTGCATAACGTTCTAGACTTGTTATATGTGAACTTGGATGAGTTTTGGTGTGTTTTAAACATTGATGGAGGTTAGAATCATGTTGGGATTGATTGGGAACACTTTGGAAATATTTTAGAAAATTTTTGGAGTCCCAGAACGCGCCCCAGGCGCGCCCTATTGCGCAACAACCAAAACTTTTGAGGAAAAAAAAATGCTGGACGGGCTGTGCCTTAGCGTGCAAGTGTGCGCTTAGCTCGCGTATGGACAGACCAGCTTTGGGAAATTTTTTGACCTTTTGACCTTTGAACCATGGTTGACTCCACTCAAAACGTACCAAGGACCCTTGACCAGACATATACTCTCCCTAAACCTCTAAGAAGACCTCAAACACTCTCATTTTTCATCCATTTCCTCCATTAAAGCTTAGAGAGTGTGTGAAGAAAAAGTGTGAGATTGGTGTGTGAATTTCTTGTTCTCTTAATCCAACCACTTGATTTTTAATCCAAGACCACCATTGTGCTGCTAAGGACTAGGAGACCTCTATACAAAGCTGTGATTGTGATTTTGTTGGTTTGATTGTTCAATTTTAAGTAAGTTACTAAACCCTCTATGTATGCATAAGGATTGCTACATATTTGTCATCAATTGTACATGCATGACTTGCATACTTGGTATTTTCATGTCTAAATGATATGTTGAGATGTATAACATGTTCATATGCTAAATGTTGGGTTTGGATGATGTTGCATGTTGAAATTAAATGCTTAACCATGGAATTGGACTAAAGAACAAGTTAGAGACTTTAAATGGGAAATTTTGCATATAACAAGTATACCCAAATTTTGAGAAGTGTAGTTATGATCTCTAAGAAGTGGATTTTAAGTAAGAGTAACAATTACCGAACAACATGTTAAAGTCCTACGAGAATTAGAGTTCGTTTGGTAGAGAATTTTGTCCTCCGAATATTTGATACTGGTAAATTTAGAGATTTGTAAATTAGCTCTAAAGTGATTGTTTAAAGTTCTTGAAACAATATATTTGACGATAATTCGCGGTAGAATAATATAATCTACTTAACATGTATCAAGTTCACTACTTTTAAACTTGATAGTTATTGGCATAAGATGAGTATTATACCAACTTGTGCATTGCATTGAGTCCAGCTGACAGTTGTTGTTAAGTCAAGGTAGGACGACTTATAGTTTTTACAAATCAATATTTGTGATCGCTATAAGTCGCCGTACTGGAGTGCACAAACCCCTCTTATTTTGGCCACAGTTGAGAAGTAGCCCCACTGTTGTAGCAATACACATGACTTTGGTTTACTAGTAGAACTCGATGGGATTTATTGGGGACATCGATACTACTTACACGGGTATTGAGGACACTTGGTTATTTTGTGTATTGCAGGAGCAACACAAGGATGGAGAAAGAGAAATGATATCCTTTATAATGTGGTTTATTTACAAGCACTTATGTGAACATCAAGGTGTCATGTGACTCATATGAATTGTATATCAATGATGAATACATGTTCAGTTGTGATATGTAAATTCCGTTATCTTGTTATGATTATAACTTGAGCATTATGCCATGTCATGTAGTTGCATTTAGTAACTTATTGAGTTTCGACTCACCCTGTTTGTTGTTTATTTGTTTTTCCTTAGATCCGGCCATCCTAGCGGTTCCCGGTGAGGTCGGTGAGATCACGAGTAGCTTGAAGGTTGTCTTTTGTTCGGTAGCTCTTGTAGCTTGTAATTAGTTAGTAATATTTCTTTTGGTGAGGACGATGATTGTGTAAAGTTATGTAAACTTTACTTGGATAGTATTTGTTCGTGTTGTAGCTTTATATTCTTTTGGTAGTCGACATATGTATGTCGTGCTTGTGTATTTAACTTCTTGTTAATTTTGTTCCTTTCCCGAGCATGTCGTAGTTCGTGGTTTATGTTGTTTCTCCAGCATGTTGTGGCCGTGGAGGTTATGATTGTTGGTTGTTTTCCAAGTCTTAGACTTGTGATTTTTATTAGTTGGGTTCTGGCTGTAATGTCGCCGAA
This sequence comes from Platycodon grandiflorus, assembly GCA_016624345.1. Taxonomy (NCBI): domain Eukaryota; kingdom Viridiplantae; phylum Streptophyta; class Magnoliopsida; order Asterales; family Campanulaceae; genus Platycodon; species Platycodon grandiflorus. Next base: position 31,902,532 of record CM028363.1, read on the forward strand.
GACTTGTTTATTATTAAATAAGGTTTTATCTATTTTATTTTGTAGTAAGTGCGGGTGGTTACGCCACGTGCTTTTTCTGCTGGTTTGTGTCGTTGTGTTGTTTGACGACTCAACCTTAGGGTTTCGTATAAAGATCTGGGTCGGGGCGTCACAGTAGGTAGTGGTGGCGGTGGTAAGGCGGCAGGGGAGGTCGCCAGTGAGAAATATGAGTGAGTGAGAGAAGAGAGAGATAGTGTGCAAGAGGGAGACGGGGTGAGAGAGAGAGAGAGAGAGAGCGTGAGAGGGAGAGGGAGACAGGGGAGGGCTTTGGGAAGGAAGTTGCATTGGGAAGGGGGGGTTGACTAGGAATAGTTTAATTACGCAACATTAGTGACAGAATTTAACGATGAAAGTTCTGTAGCTAATTAGCGACGGAGGCTAGCTTAAATTTATCGATGAACTGTCTGTATCAAAAATTGGCGCGTGCTTCCCGGGTTTTTAGCAACGGAAAATAAAGAATATTCTTCGAATATTCATTTTTTAGAGACGAAAAAATTACTGTTGCTAATTCAAAAACTCGCTACTTTAGCAACGGTTTCCATTGTTATTTTTTATATTTCGTCGCTAATTAGCGACTGAAAATTCCGTCACTAATTTTTTCGTCACTAAATCACGTCTTTCTAGTAGTGTCTTATCCACACACACAGCCTTACTAATCTTTGTAATGGTTGGTATGAATTTGATTACACAACCTCGTATGAGTCGGGATATCCCCAAAAGAGATGATCATACTTTCTAAGTTTGATCATCGCTTTTAATATTCTAACTCATCTCACTTCACTAAGTCCCCTGACCATCAAGAGATTTTTAATTAAGTCTTCTGATGATGGTTCAGGAGAGAAGGTGAAGTGATACCAGCCAAAGGAGAAAATAATCATCTATATCTCCTTTGGATCCCATTAGAATAGTTTGCCATTAAGTTTTTCTTTAGTAGTTTAATTTACTTTTTGTAATATGTACTTAGGCAAGTTAGCTAAACAATATGTATGCCTTGACTGAATTCCTTTAATGAATTATCTTATGCAGTAACTAATATTTAGTTAACTGCTGAATTCAATCTTGTGTACTGTTGCTTTATATTTCATTGCCTACCATATTACTTTGATTAAATTGCCATTACATAGGAACTGAACTTACATACTTTACTATCCAATGTCTATACTATTTATTCAAAGAGAATCTGCAAAGCATTGTGTGACTAAATTCTTTTAATGCTTTCTATCTCACTCTAGTCATTCAATTATCGACTCATCCCATCAGCTGACTGATAGATCAACTGAAAATAGAACTTCTGCTGCCCATACTGATTTTTCAGTATGCCTATCTGATTCAGTTGATTACATAAACATCAGTTGCTTACATACTAATTGATTCATCTTCTTCGAATGCTCATACTGATCGCTCAGTATAATTTCTCATATATATCACAGATTGAAGTTTCGAAAGAAATTTTAACTTTGATAAATAAGCTATTCACCCCCCCTCTAACCTATTTCTGAGCTCTCCTTAGAGAAAGCGGGCCTATAAGTACCTAACTAACAGAGGGCCAGCCAAAGAAGAATGAGTCACTAGACTAGCTAGGACTAGGAGTACTCTAGCTTCCTTTTGGCCGTTGAGAGTTTAGCCAATATTGGATTTGTAGGCTCACTTATCTCTGAGCCTGGAAGGAGGCTAATGATTTTTTCCTCTTCAACCTTTAAATCCGTTAGTCTTTGCCGAACACTCCACCTCTGTTCGATTTGGATGGAAAATTGAACTGAATGACTCAAGTATCATGTTATGGAAGTGCTTTGAGTGTTACTCTTGGCTTTATTTGTTCAGGGTGTGCCCGTTACTTTGGAGTAGTTTAGGGGAAAATACTGTAATTTTTCCAACAATTGAAAAAAAAAAAGAACAATAAAGGGATCATACTTGTCCATATTTATTTATTTTTACAATTATGGGTATTCTCATTAATTAATGTGAACCGATCAATTTAGAGGAGAATGCCTAAACTGCCGATAACTCCATAATTTATCTCTTCCTTTTTCTACTCTAGAGCTAACTAATATTTACTTTGGACTATCGGACCTTGAAAATCATTTTATAACACGTATTTTTTTTCTGCGACCAATAGAATTTCGTGAAACTATTTTATCATCCAAATGGAAAATATCTTAAATTTCCTTGATTTTTAAAACTATTTATATTTATATATATAGTTATTGAAGAGAAGCCGAATGGATACGTTTCTTCAGGTAATGGTAATGGGACTGGGAATGGGGGACCTTAAATGAAGGACCACCATCCATTTCCATTTTTTACTACCAGCAAAGACAATAACAGTCGCAGAAATATTGAAGCCGTGATGTTAGACTCTGGCCGGTGGGCCTATTGTTTTCTGGAGAGATGCTTTTTAGGTTCTTTTTGGACTTTTAACATATCTATACCTATATATATATATATATATTTATTTATTTATTCTCAGGGGGGGAGGGGGACTTATGATTAATTAGATAGTGATATATGGATAGGAAGGTTTGTGGATTATACCTGTTTTGACAGCTACTCATCTTTCCATTCCCAATCAATCTTATATTTAATGTCTGTGTATCCATGTCCGTGAGAGAGTAGTAATTTGTTTCGACACGAGTTTATTGTAAAAATGTACATTTGTTGGAATACATCAAGTGCATCAAACTCGAGATCTATAAGCACGATAGATAGCAAAACGAACAAGTTGAGATATTGGTCAATCACGACACAACTGGTACCCAATCAAAACAATAAAAAGATATTTTTAATTAACCATGGAAGAAGTGTAAATTATATTTTAGAAAATGCAAAATGGATCAATAAGTCCTTTATATCTTTGGGTATCATAAAATTAGAAGCAAGAAATGGCCAAAAAAAAATAAATAAATGAATGAACATTCAAAGTTGCAAAGGAAATTGTCTACGAAAAGGAACAAGACACCACAAGCTGGGGAATTTTATAATCTTAAAGACTGAATGACATCATTAAAAAGAAGCCACGTCTCTACTTTTTCTAGATGTCGGCCTTGCCTTGCCTTGCCTCTAAAATATGGACCTTTGATTCATTCAGTCTTATCAGTTCAGATGGCGTGCATCTTGACCCCACTCTCTTGGGTCCCTAGCCAACCAACTTCTCACAGGTCCATATGCCATTTTTATTGTTTCCGTTCTCTGCTATTGTGGAATCTGCTCGATCGGTGGTTCGTTCGGTCCAATTTACAAATAATTTAACTCGATTCACATATTTTGGTTGAGTTTAAGGATGTAGCCCTCACACTTGCATTGTATGAAAATTAACTTTTAAGGAGTATTGATACAACTGAAGACTAAGCTTAACGACCACTCCGAAGTCGTGTTCTCTCTCACACACTAGTGTGTGTATTGATTGACGAGTAATATTATGTAAACCTAAAATGTTTACTAAATGTGTACCAAAAGTTATTGTTGTCATCTTTTGATTGGTTAAAAAATTTGAGGTAGTAGAATACACAAATCATTTAAACAATCAAAAGATGACAAGTGAAATTTTGATGTACACTTTAGGTAAACGTAGCATTACTCTTAGTTGATATAAAGATTCTTAGGGTTTGTTTTGGTGATTTCAGTTATATAATTTTGAGTATTTTTTGTAATAGTTAAAAACAAAAGTAAAAGAGAAAAAAATAAAGAAAAATTTATAAAAAAATTATAAAAAAATTCAAAATTACAAAATCAAATCGTTAAGATTACGAAAAGAAAACATACCCTAAATGGGTATCATTTTGATCTCCTTTTACTGTTGTCTATAACCCTTTATATTTGCAAGAGTAATGCAATAGGTATTTAAAAAGTATTAAATTTTTTTATAACAAATAATGTATCAGTTAATGTGGTATAAAAAATAAAATTAAAAATTACAATTAATGCATCACATCAACTTCTATATTACCTAATATATTATTTTATATAAAAAATTTAATACTCTTTAAATACCCGCTCATTACTCAAATTGCAAGTGAACCAAGGGTACCATAAATAAAAGATGTCTTAAAATGATGAGGGAAAGTGGGTTTTGTCCCACGTGGCATGGAATGGCATCAAACTTTGGCAAAGTGTTTAGGTATGGGCCCATTTAGCTAGCTAGGTGTCCAACTTAGAGGTCCAATTGTGGTCCTTATTTTGGTAGCCATAATTAGGCCCATCACCCATGAGCCATGACACACTGACCTGATTGTGAGGGAGAGTGAAAATGACTGAAATGCAACTAAGAAGTAACTAGTTAGAGGATCACAACAATGACTCCCTGTAGCATTCTCTCAATACCTAGTTTTTCATTTAAATTTTACTTTTTCAACACTCTAAAAATAAATTTACTTCAACAATAATTCTTTATATAACCTTCTAAAAATTAAATTTCTTTTATCCCAACTAACAAACCTAACTATCATTCTATTTTTATTTTATTTTTCTAGCACAATCGGAATGAAATATTTTAAATTTTATATTCTATAAAAATTATAGTACTTATATTTTAATAATTTCAATTTCAATTTCAATAATCGAAAACACATATGTAACAAAACTAATAATTTAGCTACAACCATTATTAAATTTCTCCATTTTTAATAACATATTTAATTCTTTTTAATATATTAGATCCAAAATATTAATAGAAAAGAGAACAAATATTTTCTTTGTGTGTGTGAAAGTGAGGGGCAGGGGAGGAAAGAGAAAAGAAATAGAGAAGGACAAGCACGAGACCAAAAAAAAAATGTTACTATTCAAGTTAAAAGACTCCCAATATTTTGGAAGTAATTTAGTTGGTTTTAGGGATACCGAATAAAGGGTGAGATAGAATATCCACTATAAGAGTAAAAGGGAGTAAAAATCTCAAAAAAAAAAATTTAGGGGGTGAATTGGGGTGTCCACTGTGCCGCTCTTAGATTCCTTCTTATGGTAGTTCTAGGACAACACTGTTCCTTCAATTATTATTTATCATAAAAAAGGTAAGAGTAACTTATCATTCCAATTTTGGTTTGGTATTTACCTAACATTTCAAATGCCATTGGAAATAAAGATTTGAAGTCCGTTTACTTATTCAAATCTTTTATCTTACCCCAATTATATTTTCTGTCTCATTAAATTTTAATTTTATACTTCTTTTTATTCTTTTACCTGATCTTCTTTTTACTAAGACAGATTCAATAGAACACAAAGCCTGACAGTGGATGAGATTGAAGATTTGAAGGATACATTAAGAGTTCATTTGGTGCAGCATTTATAAAATGCAGTGTTTTAAAAAAACGTAGCGTTTAAAAAAATGCAGTGTTTTAAAAACGCAGATGTTTCCTTATAAATACGTTTGAGATATCACTTTAATACGCAACTTTTTTTTTTCCTATCAGCATTTTAAAACTTGCGTTTTGGAAAAAAGCTGGAAATTTCAGCGTTTTAAAACGCAGCTGTGTTTTCAAAACACAGCTTTTTCTGTCGCAGTATTGAAACACAATTTTTGCATATAAGCTGCGTTTTATCCCTGTATTTTGGTTAAAACGCTCAACCAAACGGGCTGTAATTGATATTTCTATATAGTCATTTACAAATCTGAAAAAAAAAAAAAAAGGTGCATCTTAAAGTTTATATATAGTCAGCGTAAAATTAATTTTGTTAAATTACAATAAACATAATTCAAGTGTCTGTGTCCACCTTTTTAATTATGTTGAATCAATGTTTGTCTATTTCCAATCTTCTTGACTCCCAAAAGTAATCAAATCAATCACATCGTTTTACAAAGAAAGAATCAATAATGGCTCTCTAGATCTATCTATTGACCATACTATTATCAATTTTAGAAATAGATTTTTAAAAATAAGAAAAAGAAAACAGAAGTTCGTTATTCCTTCTTCAACAAGTTGAATAGAAATTGGAACCAATTGGTCCCAAAGGGATGAGGTCATATCTGTTCCTCTTTTCTAATGCCAACTTCTTTCTTAGTTAATTCCTTCGACTCAAATACTCGCTTTATTTCTAAATTATGTCCCGTTTCATTTTTTTAATCAAACTAACTATTTTATAAATAAAAAACATATAAATTTTTTTAAAAAAAATTATAAAATACGTAATTTTTTTTTTTGGTACAACAAATTATGTGTTTTATAATTAAATAAAAGTTAAATTTTCATTTGAAAAATAACCAGTTTGACTCAAAAGAAGTCAAATAGGACAATAATTTATCAACGGTGCGTGTATATATACATATATATATATATATATATATATTTATGACACCAAAAATTTTAATTCCAAGTATCTATGGCTAATATTCTGTTTATATGATGTGTTGCTCACAGAATATTAGCCATAGATACTTGGAATTAAAATTTCTGGTGTCATATATGACATTTCAATAGATATAAGATTTAAATAATTTTTTGGTCCCATGACTTTGACCCATTTTTTTGTTTGGTCCTATCATTTTAAAATCTATTTATATAGTCCTACATCTTACATTTTCTTGCTAGATTCCCCTCCCCTCATTAACGTTAGAATATCCATCTATTACATTTCAAAATGCCCAAAGTACCGCTTACTGTGTCTTTATTCTTGAAACTCACAAATGAGAAGATGAATTGAGGTATCCAGAACCCAAATCTAGTAGAAATCAACAAGAAAACACCATTAATTGGCAATTAAACAAAAACCCGCAAATTAGAAAAAGCATCAAAATGTAATATAAACAAAATTTCTTACATTTTATTGGCTTCCCATTTGGTTTGAGACATGTTTGTTCAATGCGTAATCGGCACAATCGCCCTTATCCGAAACCCACAGTTCCTCTTGACGTGTACGGCTTTCGCTTCAAAACCCTAGATTTCTTTGCTTGAAGCCAACGAAGACGAAGCCGGCTCCCCGATGACACGGGTAATCCTTAACCTCTGCCATAAATGGCCTATACCTAATATACTTCTGTCATATACACAGCACAACCTTATGTTTAGATGCCAACTGTTAGTGTTTAAGCTGTATGCGGTGCATTCTTTCTTTGAACTCTTTTTTGGGTTTAGGTTTGGCTTTGGATTTGTAGATTGGGGTTGATTTCTAAGTTTTAGAAGCTCAAGACAATGACAGTACTTTCTAGATCTACCTGTACTCAAGACAATCGAAGAATCAAAGTGAAATTCTAAAGAATTGAGTTCAAAATCATGTCCCATTTCTGATTCCTCCCTGCAAATCAAATCCAAAAATCAAGAACCCATTCCCAAATTCTCTAGCGATTGGCCTTGTCTTAGGCTTCGAGCTCCTCCGTCACAGAGCTAATCACAAATCACACAATTGCTCTAGCGATTCTTGCCACCAGACCAGTTGCTTTCACAAAATTAGAAATTTCGGCAATTCTATGTTTACAAGTTTAATTGCGGAATACAATTGCAGAAATGATGAATTGAATCCAATGCATATACATAACTTAAACCCAAAATTGAATCTAACCCCCTCTCTCTCTCTCTTATTTTCTCTCATTTGAATCACTCTCTCTCATTACTTTCTCTCTCTAAAAATTGTTAGTCTATTTTGAAGCTTGTCTCTCTACTGGTGGTAAGAAGCGCATCTCTCCATCTCACTTGTTGTGATTACACAGCCACTGAGATATTATTTCAAATTTCTTTTGTTTTATTTGTTGAATGTTTTGTTTCTGAATTGGCACTTGTGATTGTTGATTTTGCTGTTGCTAAAACTAATCAAGTAACTTAAAGAATCAATTTGATGTTTACAAGTTTAATTGTGAAATACAGTTGTAGAAATGGTGATTTTGATGATGGATTGTTGTTGGGAGAAAGGAAGAAGATGAAGAAATGAGTGCCGTTGAGGAGGTTGTCATTGCTACAACTGTAGCCATTACCAGTAACACAGATAAGGGCACTTTGGGCATTTCAAGTATGAAATAGACGGAGATTCTAACGTTAACGGGGGGAGGGGAGAATCTAACAAGAAAATGCAAGATGTAAGACTATATGAATATATTTTAAAATGATAGGACCAAATAAAAAATTGTGTCAAAGTCAAGGAACTAAAAAATTATTTAAAAGACAAACTACCCAAATAGTCCCTCCAGAAGACTTTTTCGAATTTGGTCCTTTTGCAAAAAATCTGATGCCAGTCGTCCTTATACTAAAATCCTTTTTGCAATTGGTCCTTCCGTCCAATTCCATCTAAACTTTTTCGTTAAGTTTCTCTACATGCATGTAAGGGTAGAAATGTCACTTTCACGTTGAAAGTACAGGGACCAATAGTATTGTACACCATTCTCTCTCCTCGCGCCCTCCTCCTTACCTTACCCCTCGTCATAGTCTTCACCATCACAACCCCTACCACTGCCAAAAATGGCGACACCACCAGCCTCCCTACTCACATCACCAGCACCATCACTACAACCATCAACATTAATCTTTTTCTCTCTTTCCCCTATGCCTGCTCAAAACAATCCTATTAGAGGGCACTTTCCACTGAGTTTTCCCCCAGCTTATCATCTGGGCAAATTATGAAAAATTCAACTGACGTGTTAAGACTTAGAAAAAGTCACGTGTTAGAGAGAAGAATTCAAACCCAAAACAAATCAAGAGACGCTCCATTCAAGCTTGACAAAAAGGGGAAAGTCTAAGATTTATGTGAGTTTTGGCCTCCAATATAAAGCTTACGCTAGTCTTCAAACAATAATTAGAATTGCCACAATGATTATCTAATTGAAGAAGAGAAGGTATTGCAGACCACAAATTGGGAACCATGAGCACAAGTTTTTAATTCCTCCTTCTTGCTGACCCAGCTTAAAAGATTTGGGATTATGGTTCTGGACAATCCCCTTCTTAAGTCTCATCTTATCTTTCTATTTACAAAGACCAATTGGCCCATCCCAAGACTACTAAATAACCTGGGTGGACAGCGAACACGGGACATAAAATGGACAACATCCGTTGCTTCATCTCGCCAAGGCAACGCCGGAGACACCAAAATCACTTCCAAAACAGGCCGCACGCAGCCCCACGCGCCGCCTGAAATGGCTAGACATGTAACCGCCGGCATGGAAGAGAAAGACTTGTAACCGCCGGCATGGAAGAAGAATGAAGCCTAGGAGATGAAACAGTTACGCTTTAATTATGCGTAACTTGATTTGTTTTGGAAGAAAAGGTCAAAAGTTTTTTTGAGTTTCAAGAAAACCCACTATGCCGAGGACGATGAAGACGAAATGACTTAACAGAGTAAATTCACGGTGTAATCAACAATTTTGAATTTACTTTGTATTTTTATAAATGAAATGACATTTTTGCCCTTGCCCAAATGCATGTGATGTGACTTAACAAAAAAAAAAAAATTTAACGGCACTTGACAGAAGGACCAATTGTTTTTAATGTTTTAGTTTAGGGACCATTTGCAGTATAAAAGGACTAAATCCAAAAAATTGAACTTCGGAGGGACCATTTCGATAATTTATCCTTATTTAAATCTAGATATAAGTAGGCTGGTGAACAAATTGAACTCTATAACTATGTCATGTTCCCAAAGAACTAAATTCTAGCTTACCATTTTTGTTGGAATAATTACAAGGATGATTCGTATAAACTCAACATTGTACTTTACGCCATCACATAATATTAGATTAGAGCTAGCAAACTTAGATTTGAAATGTAATTGTACCAAATAAATACATATTTAAATCAATTAATATTAGTCTTGTTAAAAGAAAGACTGGATACAAGCTTAGAGAGTGAGAAAGAGAGGTTTAAAAATTTCAAGAGTAGGAGAGATTTATTCTTTGCAAAAATTATTTAAACTAATTGATGATGTTGTTTTGATCATCGATCGATCGGTTCTAAAATATAATTGTAGTCGTGACGTACACAATCGATCTGGACCGAAACGTTCAAATAGAGAGAGATTTGATGACTAGCAATCCTTCAGATTGGGACAATATGGATTCGTACAAGAACCAGAAGAAGAAGAAGAAGAAGAAGAAGAAGAAGAAGAAGAAGAAGAAGAAGAAGAAGTAGAATAGAAGACGACTTTGCTTTCACCGCCATGCACGTATGAGCCACTAGGTTTTTCTTTTCAGCCCACTATTTATTCTGCATCTGACCAAAACTTTTCGAAATTAATCTCTCTCTCTCTCTCTCTCTCTCTCTCTCTCTCTCTCTCTCTCTCTCTCTCTCTCAGCCTCACGTGTAAATTGGACCTTTTACCTGAAAAGCAAAAGTTTTTATGATTTTCTTAATTCTTTGCCTTGGGCCCTTAATTGTACTCTTCTAGTAGCCGCACCGCACCTATAGTCAGTCAAATTGCAGTAATGAAGTTATATATATATATATATATATATATATATATATTATTTATTTATTTCTCTGTATTACTAGTATTTAGTATCCTTTCCGTCCAAAATATCTAATATTTTTTCATTAAAATTCAAACTATTATCAGATTTTGCTCGTAATTGAAGTCTGATTGAAAGTCCTTATGTCCATCACTTGGTTTGCATTTCTGGTTTTATTTAAATCCGCTAGCAAATATCACATAATTTTTTTGTAATTTAAAGAAGGCACAAGCAAGTAGAACTATAATTTTAAAAAATTTAACTTGTTAAACATGATTATTACTCCATCCGTCCGGATAAATGTTCCTACTTTTTATTTTTGAATGTCTCAACTAATGTTCACAAAGACTTTTAATTTACCTATTTTCTATCATTCTTCCTAGTATACCCTTAAAATTTCATTTAATATAATACATCCCAATGAAATCCAATTATTTAGAATGGTTGAACTCAATTAATGTTCATGGGTATTATCGTCAGAACACATTTTATAACACATCATTAATTATGTTTCTTAATTCTTGTGTTTTATCAACTAAGAACATTTATCCGAGATGAAATTAGTATTATTATTATTATTATTATTATTATTATTATTATTATTATTATTATTATTATTATTATGAGGAGAGTATGAAATAAAAGATATGTGTTGCACTGGTGGGATTGCTCCAATTGGGATGACTTTTGACTTTTGAGGAAGGATTATGAAAGTCTGTACCAGTCTTGGCCTAACTTTGAAGGGGAGAGTTGAGGATGACATATATAGTATAGGAATAGGATAGCACCTCTTAATTGTTCTCCATATTCTCTTTTCTTCTAAACATTAATTGTAATTGTAAGACATACTACCTATTCAATTCGGGATTATTATAAAAATGACCAGCGTACTATTAGTTAGAAACCGATTTAACCCCGTACTCCCAATATCCCAAAATTGACCATTGTACTACCATTTTGAGTCCAATGTGGACCCGATCGTTAACTTTTCATCCAATTTTTTAATGGAGCAGTTAATTTGATTAACGGAGCTAATTTTTGAGGGGTATTTTTGTCCTTTCCTTCCAAATTCAAAAACACACTTGAAAACCGAGAGCACGAAAATTAAGAGGGAGGTTTACTCACCGTCGTCGTTGGATACGTCGGAGTCGGCACCCCGTCGGTGCACGCACGCATCGGAGAAGACGCCGCAGTGGCGGACGGCCGTTGGGGCCGAAGACGCAGCAACGCGTGCGGCGTGAGGTACAAGTCCGGTCGCCCAGTGCCGGAGTACAGCCCGGGGAGTCCGACGTTCGTGTTGACTCGGACTCGAACTCGCACGGGAAGGTTATGGAGCTGCGACGATAGAAGGAGATGCACGGAGGAGGACAACAGCAGCAGCGGCGGGAAGTACACAGTATACGGGCACCATCACCACCGAAACCATGAGGTCTGGCCGACGTCGGGACACGTGGCTAAATCGCGACGGGTTTAAAATGTCAACGTCTTTTTTCGAAATTTGATATGTTCAATTCTTGGATCGGTAATTTTTACTTACGGTTGGTTCTCTTTGTTTAGATTTTCCGGTGAAAATTAATAACGAAATTAAAAAAGAAAAAGAAAAAGGATAATTGGGTATGGTTGAATTTGGAAGGAAAGGACAAAAATACCCTCAAAATTAGCTCCGTTAATCAAATTAAGCGCTCCGTTAAAAATTGGATGAAAAGTTAACGGTAGGGACCACATTGGACTCAAAATGGTAGTACAATGGTCAATTTTGGGATATTGGGAGTACGGGGTTAAATCGGTTCTAACGATAAGACGGTCATTTTTATAATAATCTCATTCAATTCAAGTTACAACTTCTTCTTTTTCAAACTTTTTATTATCTTTTTCTAGACTTTTTCAAACATCCTCTTTTATATATATATATATATATATATATATATATATATATAAATAGACAGATAAGTTTTTTATAGTTAGTATTTTCTCTCACTAATCATTGATGATTACTATTATTATAGTGACCATAAATATTAACAAAACCTATTCAAACAGATGTCGAAGAAGAGAAGGTGTATTGAAAAGAAGTAGTGAAGCAAATTTGGGGGTTGGGCTAGTAGTCGGGTATCCCCTTCGACGGAGAATGACAATAACTAATTAAAAATACAAGCAATATGAATTTTTATCAATTTTCAGTCAAAATGCATATCCAAAATGACCAATAAATAATTTTACTAAGTAACTAAAAATAAATCTTAGTTGGTTGGATTACTCTATCAACATTAACAAAATACATAGCTTGTAAATATTCTGTATTTTTTAAACTCTAATGAATTATTCACATGGTAAGTATTATCTGGTTTCATTTGAAGAAACAGAAAGTTGCCTAGACAATGGATGTAAGATGGAAAAATATCGTAATTTTTTCTTTTCTTTTTACTTTTGAGAGATAATTTAAACCGCACAAGACGAGTCGAGACGTTGAATTAGTGGGAGAAAATGTAAAGTTGTACACACTAGCTAGCTAGCTAGGAAAGATTAATTGTTGAGGGTGTGGTAATAGTGAGATATCCATTTAGCAATGATTTTGACCTCCCTTTCTCTCACATCTTTAAGCCATTGTGGATCTTCACTTGTTGAGTACCTGAGGTCCACATGATGTGCCCCTGTTTCGATCAAAGTAACACCAACTTTACTTTTTTTATTATAAGCTTAAGTAATTATACATAATCATGAAAAATTGGCTATTGTATGGTTTGAAAACGTTCATTTTATATAACAAGTTTTATATATTAATGTCCAAAGGAACAAAGGATCATGGAATATTGATTACTGACCTTCTTTTGCAACAATGGCAACTATGCTCTTGGATATATCTTCTTGCACCCTGTCAAATGCCATGAAAACAAGTTTACTAGTGCCCAAAAAAGGTCGGCACACACACACACAAGTCTTCAATACATGCGTAAAAATACTCCATAAGCATTTTTATTTATGAAATGAGGAGAGTTACATTGACAAATTTGATACATAATATCGGTTGGCAACTATTGATTATTAAATAAACAGTAGGTCTAGTAAGTGAGATTTCGAATACATTACAAAGCTTTATGTCCCCCCTTTTTTTTTCATTTAATTTTCACATTAATCTTTTCTAGAATGGGTTAACATCAAACATTTTAACAGTAACGATACATATATATATATATATATATAGATATAGATTATAGAGAGAGAGAGAGAGAGAGAGAGAGAGAGAGAGAGAGAGAGAGAGAGAGAGAGAGAGAGAGAGAGAGAGAGAGAGAGAGAGAGAGATACCCTCCACCACTCCAAGGGTCTCTTAGTCCATTGAAGAAGATAATATTGCTTCCAAATCGCTTCAATACTCTCTTAATATCCTGTCCCACGTAGCCGCACCAAAATTAAACCATGAAATTATGAATGACTAATATTATTTGGGACAAATGAATCACTAAGCTCAAGATTTATGAAAAATATGTTATGAGAACATACTGGGCCACCAAATTCTGTAGGAATCCAGTTGGGCCTGGGCTTGATATTAAAATTTTCTTCACAGTACCGGGCTCGGTCGTTGTAGTCCCACTCTGATGCAGGAAATATGCTCTCCTCATTGTTTCCATCTGTTGGCATTATCATTTCTGTACAGGCCTAGCCCAATCCCAAACCAATTAAATAGCCCAAGTCATTTTAGATGAATGATCCAAAACAAAAAAGAACGTTCAGACTTATAGATTATGGGAGTAAAATACTTGCATTAAGAGATATAATGAAAAGGAAAAAATTAGTACGAATATGAGGGTGAAAAATAGTCATTTAAGAAAAAGATTATGGTTGGGTTCAAAGATTAGTGGACGAGGTCCAAGGGATAAAATTCAAAGCCATGTCAAGAGAGAAGTAATCGAACGATTGATTCTTCTTTTACCGAATAGATTAAGAACTTTAGCCATTGAAGGTATCAATGAAAGGGTGGAAACGTAGCGTATTCACTAGAATTTGATCCTACGATTAAAATCAAAGACGGAGAATGTTCTAATCACTTGATTTAACTTTTGATTTTATTTCATTAGGACTAGAGCTTAGAGTAGGCAATTAGAAGAATAACTATAGACTTTACTCAGGCAACTTGTTCTAACTAATACATATTCTTGAATGTTTCTTGTCAAAGATTGACGGAAGGGAACGGATATAAATTTAGAAGAAAAGAGGATAGTAGGATGTATAAATCAGAACTCCAAGGGGGTGAGAGAGGAATTAAGTCAGTACATGGAGTAACTACTTTTGGCTTTGTTACATTTTGAGGCACATGGAATTGAGAAAATACCTGCCATGTCCATCCACCGAGGCCGTGAGGATCGGCGTTATCGTTTAGATCGAAACATGAGACTTGCCCAGAATAGTTGTAGTAGATGTTGGCTGCGCGGTACAACTTAGCAAAAGTGTCATTCCCGAGGGTTGGATCGTCAATTGCCTTGCACATCTACATACATATAAATACAACAAGAGGTTAAGTGAACTTCCTTTAACACCAACGTTTCTTTGTTTGGTTAATTATTAGAGCCCGTTTGTTCGTGCGTTTTGGCCAAAATGCAGAGTTAAAACACAGCTTATTCCTTAACTTAGCGTTTCAATGCTGCGGTAAAAACTGCGTTTTCAAAACGCAGTTGCGTTTTAAAACGCTAGAATTCCTAGCTTTTTCCCAAAACGCAGTTGTAAAAAAAAGTTGCATTTTGACATAATATCCCAAACGTAATTATAAAGAAAAAACTGCGTTTTAAATAATCCGCGTTTTCAAAACGCAACGTTTTTAAAACGCCGCGTTTTAAAAACGCTACACCAAATAAGCTCTTACTCATTAACATTACCTCTTTTAACTTTGCAAACATTTTGGTCATTTAAAAATAATAATAATAATATCATTTTTTTGTAAGAAAAAAAAGTTTCATTCATTAAGTAAATTTTTATTATTTTTTCGCTTTAAGAGTCCTAGGAGTCGTTTGGTAGTCGGATTAAAGCTAAATTGCCGGATATTTGGTAGGCAGTAGGCGGTCATCACTAATAGCACGAGATATTTAGATAAAATCATTATCCCCTTGCTAATACCAAGAGAGGGTGATGTTATTAATGTTGCTACTAAAAAAACACGAGACTAATAAATTTTAATATCAAAACTACCTTCACTATATAAGTGAGGATTCATAGCGAGGACGCTAATGGTACTGTGATTAATAATACTGCGAGGACGCTAATGGTGCTGTGATTAATAATACTGTTTATCGTCGGCTACCAAATAAGCCCCAATTGTTTAGTTTTGCATGTTCCACTTGAAAAAGTGTTATTCTAAGAATTAGGTTTATAAATTGTAAGTATGATTTTCTAAATCGCTCCTCATTGCATTCAAGCTAAAATTCAAAAAGATTATTTCAATCCTTTTAAATTAAGGGAGTTTGTGAAAAGAACATTTGAAAGGAAATTGCAGGAAACTCCCATGAATTATTTCACATTTCCGAGATAGCCCCTTGAGCTTTGTAATCAAAGAACTTCCCTAAACTATTGACCCGAAAACCAGATAAGACGGGGTTGTTCTATTCTCTGGCTTCGTGATGAAGTTTTCATTCCGTTAATGTCCCGCTAAAGAGAAATCTAATTTTTCAAACTAAAAATCTGCTACTGATTGAAACTCTGCTTAACTGCATGATATTTTCAAGCTTCCCAGTTATGGCATTAAATAGAAAAGAAAAATACAGAAAAAAGAGGTGCTATTGATTTAAAACTAAGAAACTTTACCCTAAACTTGTCGTGTCACCATTGAAATCTTTCATAACTTAGTAACGATTATTTCCTAGAGGGAAAAAATATGGCACGACTAGAATATTCATAAACAAGAAAGTACGTACATGTTTGATTGGATAAGCCGGCATGGGATTAAGAAAATTGGAAGGAGTTGGATAATCCGTCATTGATGTATAAGTATATGCCGTTGATAGCCAACCCTCCAAATAATCTGCACTAATATAATTTCTGCCAAAAAAAAAAAGAAGAAGAAGAAGAAGTTCAGCTAAAGAAGATTTAAAGATTAAGATCATTAATAACTCAAATAAAGAAAAACATCTTACTTGCATATGTGAAATGATTGTCGTAGTAACTCTAACCCCCTTGGCGTTTTTCCAGTGTCTTCGATTTGTTGCCACGACCCTTTAATCACTTTGTAGCAATTCTCGCTCTCGCTCTGATATTCAAATCAAAACATTGGAGTATTAATTTGTAAAAAATTTAATCTTTGATTGTGATTATTTTTATTTTTATTTTTTTAGCAAAAATCTATGATTATACATATATTTTCCATTCGGCCATCCATCGGACTAACGATTACGAATATTTTTATTGTCTATTTTGTAATATTAAAGTGGGTTGGCTTTAAGATTTTACAATATTCCTAATCTAAGAATAGTTTGAAGCATTAGTTATATATTCCTAATCAGACATCAATGAGGCCCTGCAATTCTATTGATTTAATTATCTTTTTCCTATGTTAGCAGCACTTGCAGATTAATTAAATTTGGGGTAGGACTTTGTTTTCTGCGCCAGGTGTTTGATGAAATGACTCAATGGTGATACAACCGTGAAAAACGTCTACGGGCTGGGCCACTAAAGAATTAGTTGTAAATGCTGAAGAATTAGTTGTAAATGCTGCTCAAATCTCTGCCCCTCTAATCTCGACTCTTCTCGATTAACGCGATTACTCTTCTCCGTTAACCTCAGTTTTCCGGCCTAAATAGTGTAACTAATGTTCTTTATTTCTAATGGATAGGTGGCAATGCTCCAACGATGGTATAGAAGAAGATGGAAATAGAGGATCCTATCTGGCAGGTTTGCAGTTGACAGGTTCACTAAATATAATAATTTCCAGGTAAATTATTATAGTTCCTTACGTTCATTTCCAACACAGCAAGCCTGCACATATTATTTTTCTTAGTGCTCTAGAGTTCAACTAGGCTTAACAACATTCAATTGTTTTTACTCGTTAGACCATTCATTCAAGTATTATGAGTAATTCGTATGAACCGATTGATTCACAACTATATTCAACATTTAATTTCATAAATGATATAATTAGAAAACCAGACCATCATGAGTCCGGTTCAGCGTCCAACCGATTGAACCAGCTAATCCGGTGCAATTCTGATAGCTATATATATATGGCTTAAAGCAATCATTAACTAACTACTCTATCCGTTCCATTCCATCCAAAGAGTCCACATTTAAAAAGTCTAATTATGAAGGGATATATTAGTGTCATTGGAGTTGGTCCTAATTATAAAATTATTTAAACACAACCAAGATGATTACAATACAAGTGAAGGGTAAAAATGAAAAATTATGAAAATTGTAAGCATAATTTTTTGAAATTAGACTCTTTATGTGAAACATCTCAAAATAGTATAGTGGACTCTTTACTTGGAACAACGGAGTAATTAATTAAGAGCCGTCTATTTTTGTATTATACATCAATAGTTTGTGTCCATATAAATCCTTATCTCCCCATCTGTACGTAATGTCTTTTAGCAGAAAAATAACAAAATTAGGTGATATCTATCTATATATATATATATATATATATATATATATATATAGAGAGAGAGAGAGAGAGAGAGAGAGAGAGAGAGAGAGAGAGAGAGAGAGAGAGAGACCCTAAAGTCTTGGGTGATGATACTGTTGAAGCTGTAAGGAGAGGTGATATTCTGAAAATTGAGGATTGGTGCAGAAGATGCCAAAGCTCCAACGGTCACATGTGGGTATTTCAGCCTAAACCATGCTGCCAGCACTGCAAATTCCAAAACCCATTAATTATAATTAAATTAATTTATCCCATTAACTATATATAGTAATTATTTATTCAACAAGACGGACTAAACAGTAGTACAGTTCTAACTTACTCCCTCCATAGGAACCTCCAAAGACTATGACAGGGGAGTCAGTTGCAGTCAAATTCTGTTTGAGATCAATGATTAGGGTAGCATAATCAGCCAATGCCTGCGTTGAGCTCAAATACCCAAGTGTACTTGCATTCTTGTATGCCTTCTCTTTATTCCCACCAAATGGTATTGATTTTCCATAGAACCTGTGCTATAAATTCATATGTATATATTTTTTCACACATTAAACAAGAAAAATTAAAAAAAAACCCCATTAATTAGTACTTCTTTTACTGAGAAAATATTTATTACAACGATACTAATTAAAAACATGTCTTTCTTTCTTATTACGCAACAATTCGAGATCCTGTGGTGATCAATTCCGAAGAAAAATTGAATTACCTCGATGAAAACTAGTAGAGCTTTGAAATGTGGAGCTTTCTCGAACATAAAGCCGGTGTTTTGAGTGAACCATTCAATGTCTCCTTCGTTACCCATGTAGACGAAGATGGGAGCATTCTTCTTGGCACCACCCCAATATGTGTCATTGATCAAGTATCTTTGTTGGAAGGTTTGGTAACTCTGTGGATTATAATTGAAGTGGTCAAGTATTTGGGTGAAGTATTTTTCCTCGTAAAGCTCGTTTTTGGTAGAAGCAGAGAGCTTGTCGCCCGGTCGAATGATTGGAAAATGGAACCCATGAGGTTTAATGTTCTTTGCAAAAGATAAACCATATGGGAATAAGATGAAAAGGATTGTGTATAACAAGTGTAACAACTTAATTGCCATTATGCTTTCTTAATTCTCTATGTCCCTTCTAAGCTTTGCACAGAGATAAAGAAAGAATGAAGAAGATCTGATATACTCCTACTTTGTGGACTGTGTGTGTGTGTGTGTGAGAGAGAGAGAGAGAGAGATTCTCTCTCTAAAATCTCTCAAAAGGCAGGTCCTATAACTTGGAAGAATGAGTCAGTGAGGAGGTTAAGTTGTTAGCTAAGGTTAGATAAGCATTTTGGTGACTAGTTGGACTAGAAAGTAGTGACCCCTTTTTGCTGGAAAGGGAATATAGAAAAAGTTAAGAGAGATCCAAGGAGAAAGTTTCAATGAATCAAGCTAGGGGTTATTATAGTCATTTCACTTACTACCATAAGAATCCAATTAAACATACCATTTACAATGTTCTGACCATCCAACATTTTCTTTTGCAGTCTTCCTAAATTATGTTCCTCATAGTTTTCTTTTTCTTGTCTTTTTTGGTTAAGACATAATGGACAACACATATACAATTACTCATACATAATTTCATATTTCCAGCCTAGCCCACCTCATTTTAGTCGTAAGTTTGAATCTCGTGAGGAATTTTAGGAAAAACGATACCGTTATAATCAAGAGTAAACGTTTTTTTTCTTCATATATATATATATATATATATATATATATTTTGGAGCAGTTTTGGTTGAGTGGAAATTGTTTGATTTCTAAGAATAGGTGAATCTTATTGATTTCTTCAGATCTTTCTTTATTATGCATAGGTATAGGTATAACTGTATTAACTTTAGCTTTGTGCATTTTGTGTTAACTGCATAGACAAGTTGTTAGGGCATAGTATTATTTATACTAACTAGTTTGGGAAAACCTTCAATTTTATCATACTTATGGACTACTCCAACCCAAGGTCGGGTTCTTTTATTCAACCTTTCTTTGGTTATAAGTAAATATTTCGTCAGAATGCCTGAATATATATTTAATATTTTAAACAATGACAGATGCTGCTTATTTCCTCACATTTTTCCTTAATTAGTTTATTCCTATCATCATTTTGATTTTTGTTCTCTTTGGCTCTTAATTGTTTTTTTTTTATCCATTATATTTTTACTGGTGTTCTGAATATTGTCGATTGCGTAAGTAAATAAGATTTTCTTTAACATCTTTTTGTTAATAAAGACAAATATCTTGTATTTAGTTATCATAGTCGTCTAAAGAATTTATTCCGATTAGAGTAATTTATAGATATGTATGTTAGTTGACTTTTGTAACAATCTTGTTAGAGAATTTATTGATTTTGCGTGGTGACAAATGATATTACGAGTTCGAACTTGTGGTATTCTTACAATCTTTAGTGTTAGTGTCGTCAGATTAAATTTACTTAGATCTCTACAACGTCGGATTAAATTTGTCATTTTCTAAGTAATGACATGGATAAGCTTGCAAATTTAATAAAACAGATGTAGAGATCTAAGTAAATTTGATCTGACGACACTAACACTAAAGCTTGTAAAATACCACAAGCTCGATCTCGTAATATCGAACATCTTTTGTGAATCGTGTAACGACGTAGGTAAAATTTAACAGTTAAGGCTCTAAATGTGCCGGCCTTAAAAAGCTTTTTTTTGATGAACTTTTAAGCCCTATCAATTATATATGTTCTTTCTTTTCAACAAATACTGAGCCAAAGTCCAAACTCTAGAACATTCACTAATACTCCCTCGGTCCCTTAATTATTGTCTTATTTGATTCAGTACGGATTAAAAAAAAATAATTGACTTGATTATTAATATTGATATAATGTGTAATTTTTTTTAATGCCCAAGTGTATGTGGCCCATAATTAAAGTAGCAAGAAAAAGTAAGGGTAAAATGGTAAAAGTAATATCCTAAAAAGGAAAATTTTCAAACAAGACAATTATTATAAAACGGACAAAAAAAAAAGGAAGACAATAATTTAGGGATGGAGGGAGTACTTGTTTTGCAGGTGCTCAAGGTCAAAGGTGCCCCGGGTCAAATGTGTTTGAGGTTATTTACATTAGCAATAATGTTCCGAAATTTGGGTGTCAATATTCAAAGTCAGGGTTAATGCTAACCATCAAACTTTGTTTGAAGTGTCCAATATATCATTCAACTCACAAAAATGTCAAAATATATATATATATATATATCATCAAACTATTCATAAGGTGGCAAAATAAACACCATCAGCAATCCCCCACTAAAAATTGAATAGAAGTGCTGAGGGGAACTAACCATGTTGTATACCCAATTCAAAATTAGCCAGCTGAAATTTTTTTTAACTACATTACCAAAAAGCTAAAAATAAAATCCCTAATCTACCCTTATAGCACGAATGAAACCTATTCATTGAAATGTGTCAAACATTACCACGTAAACCGTAAATCGTTGAAGTCGAGAATCGATGGATTATACCGAAATTGATAAAGTCGAAGTTGTTGTTTCACTGCGATTCTCAATTTCCCTCAACCAATTGCCGCACTACAATTGATTTGAAACCCTAATTGCATTTTCCCTCCTCAGCATCCGAACCCCAACCAACATTCTTGAACCTTGGCTTTGATCGTATGTGTTGTTTGAGACGTACAATAGGTATATATATTTCTGTAGTTATAGGAATTTAGTTTTCAGCTTTTTATAATTACACTGAAAAAACATAGCAAATTTCTTTTCTAGCTAGCTAATTTTGGCTTAAGTATACAACATGGTTAGTCCACGTCAGTATTTCCATTAATTTTTTGACGGGACTGACGGTAGGGTTTATGTTGCCAATGTATGTATAGTTTTAATGATTTTTTAGTATTTTTTTTAGTTGAACAATATAATGAGCACTTGAGCAAAGTTTGATAATTAGTTTTTTCCATTAACCCTTCAAAATTACTAAACCTTGGAGTGGAATCAAAACACGAAAAGTGTTAGAGGAGGCGAATACAAACTCAAAGAAGCCTGAAAAAAGTCATAGCATTTGCCAACTGAAAGCTTCTTCCAAACCAAAGAGGCGCACAAAAAGGCTAGACATATGGCACTAAAAGGCTAGGCATTTAGAAAATTTTAAGTCCGAGTAGTTATAATTTTATCTCAAAATCAAATAAAGCACCAATAAAGGTCATGAAAAATTCTTGATCTGGGCATGCGTTGTGCTTTGGGCACTCGGGCTCGAGTTGTGCATGCAAGACCCCATACCAAACTGTTACAGATATAATTAACTCGGGAATAGAATTGAGAAATTATAAAGTCTAAAAACCATAAGTTGATACTTAACATGGGTTACATTTTAGAACTTTGGTTTAGGTTTATAATACACCCCAAAGATGATTTGGAACACCCTAGGATCAATTTGAATGAAATTTAAAAACTCAATACACGGAACGGCAGCTGACTTGCGAAGGAAGGGAGGCGCGACTGCGCCATTAAAGGGGCAGAAGGCTTAAAATCAATGTCGGGCGCGGCCGCTCTAGGCCAAAGGCACAACCCAACCCGGCTGCTCCTAGCTTTCAACATTTCGTGCTTTCGATTTGCATCGTCGTTGCTCCTGGCTTTGACACTTAGCAGCAGCAATGATATATAGACAGTTTGCACACGGTTTGGAGGCCTATATAAGGCTGATTCTCAGCCTTGAAACTTATAAAATCACACACACAACACACACTTCATATTTGACACGTTAGTTGCGATACGAAGTTTGTTCGGTGCACGGTTGATCAAAGTTTGGACGATCCAACTTGGTGGGAGCAATATATTTGAGAAGAAAACTCTTTTAGAAAGCTTACTTGGGATGTAAGTTACTAACCCTCCTATTTGATATATATGCATGATTAACTAAAAATAGTTTCATGCCATGATAAAATGTGTATTAATTGTTAGTATGTAATAATATGAGATATTTGAAATGGTTAAATAAATGCTTTGAGTTAGTAATACTAAAATTAGTACCATGAATTATAGAGTGATGCTATGATTAGCCGAACATATTCAAAGTTTAGTAATGACTCTAATGGAGTTAAATAGGATGTAATAATATTACATCAAATAATAAAGTGATATTGAGTAATGACTCTAATAGAATTAATGAGTGATATATGAAGTGTCTCTAAAATATTAAGAAGACACATTAATAAAATTATAATGTCATAAATGCTATGATATACGGAGTATATGGTAAAGTAGATATAGAATGAGTACGGGATACAAAGTATCACGTCACAAATAAAAGTAAAATATAGTTTGATGTCATAAGAGTATGACACGATAATAATGTGATCTATTGTAAACCAGAAACGAAGATAGTTTTGTAAAGTAGAAAAGTAATGATATATAGTTGTTTAAAATGATAACACTACGATATATAAAGAGTAATAGCTTGTGATTAGTAATGTGCTTAGTATTTACAAACACTTCGACAGAATAGTTAATGGCAGGTAAACATCTACTTGACCATATTGATATGTATTACGTGTAAGATACGCTTAAAGTAAAGATGTTGCGTATGTGTTTATAAAATGCAATATAAGAATAATACAAGTAAACATCTACTTGTTTATGAAGTTAAAGCAAGATAAGAAATTGCAAGTAAATATCTACTTGTTTGTAGTAATGAGATCCAACAAGTAATTACTGGGAAGGGCATTGATGCAATGAGTACATGATGAAAATCAGGATGCGCGGTAACAACCGTGGGCAATGTATGATGCGCGGTAATAACTGTGGACTCAGTAATGATCCTGTCACTGGCCATGGTAGAGGGTAGCTCACTGTTATAACCAATAGAGTGACATTGATATGTTGCGACCCTAGTTGCCGCCAGGTAACTAGAGGCGTGGGAAAGGGCTGCCCATAGAGGTGAAGCCACCCATGGTAACAGTCATGAGGAAAGGGCTGCCAGTAAAGGTGGAGCCGCCTATGAAACAAGTAAAGGTTTTCATTCAGAAACTTCCAATGCAATAGCAGAACATGTACAGACAGGAAGAGTAAGGTGGAAAGTAAAAGGGATGTTGAGGCATATCTCGACACTGATAAGAGTACTATAAGTTACCTGTTATATATTAGTTATGTGTGTCGGTTGGTCGCAGTCTTCAACTGGTATGGGACGGTTGACGGCTGCTGAGCCTCTGATATTGCATGGTAATATAGTGTGTTTTCCTATGTATGAAGTGGTCGCGGTCTTCAACTGGTATAGAACGGTTGACGGCAGCTGAGCCTATTGTGCATATGGAATTATTTGTTGTTGTGATATACTGTGTTTAATATGCTGCATGATAACATGTCATGCATCTAGTAACTTACTGAGTTTCGACTCACCCCGTATCTGTTTTAAACTGTTAAATCTCAACAAGACGATAGTATCCAGCATTTTGGGATCAGTTAGCAGAAATTAGTGCAGGTAATGGTTCGAATAATAGTTTGATGAAACTGTGTATCAGTAAGGTACATAGATGGAATAGGGACAGGGCCGACAGAAGTTGTCGTAAGCTGTGTAACTCTGCTCAATAATGCTAAGCAAAGATTATTAAATGTTTCTTGGCAGGCCCGGTCCTTGTGCCAGGAAAATGAGGCCCAGGCCTTGGGCCCCAAAAATTATGGATCTTAGTATAAATTACCAAGGATGAGGGGGCCTCACTGAAAAATTAATTTTTCAACCCTTACTACACCGAGTCACCATGCACTACCAGGAAATAATTTTTTTTAAAAAAAACTCACAGTCTCTTATTCACACCCAACAGCCAAAGGGCCAACACTAACAAACACACACGCACAAAGGCACAAAAATTGTGATTTTGATGTGGATTTTGACACAAAGCTTAAAGAGACAGTTGATTGAAGCTAGCTTTTCAAAAAAAATTCGGTAATAAACAAACTCTCTCTTCCCTCTTTATTTTATCCAAATTATGGCTTTGGATTTTAGTTAAATAATTGATTTAACTGATAAATTTGCATAGGAAAAGAAGTTTGTAAATATATTTTCAATATCTATTGAGAAGAACATGGTTAAAAAGAAGTTTGTAAATAAATCTTCGATATCTATTTAAGTGATAAGTTTGAATATGACATTATCGAATCCTGTTGACTGTTCCGGTTACGGTTGCATAAGGGGAAAGAAGTTTTTCAAAGTTGAAGTTGATAAAAAACTATCTTCAGAGTACAATGTCTCAAGAACGCTTGAATGGGCTTTCTATGATATCTATTGAGAAGAACATGGTTGAAAAAGTTAATTATTCTACTTTGATTACTGATTTTGCTTCTAAATGTGCTAGAAGAGCGACGTTTTAGTAGTATTTTGAAAATATATCGTGTGTTATGCCTATAATTTTGGAATAAAGTGTTTTATTTATTATCTTTTATATATTTTTTTAAATTTAAAAAAATAGAAAAAAATTATGTTACAAACTGGAAGTGCCCCGTCTACATCACCGGCCTTGGGTCCTAAATTTCACAGGCCGGCCCTGTTTCTTGGGATCATTGACTCAAGTACATATATGATGTCATAAAGTTTAATTTTGACAGAACTTTTACTATTAATTATTGTTATATGTTTTGGTTCATGCACCGGCTCGGGGGTCCGTATAGGAACTCGGGTCGAGCGTGACAGTGCATAACCTATGTCAAGATGGAGGCAATAAGCCATCGCCTTCAAAGACCTTCGATCAAAACGCCGCAAGTAGCTTGGAAGTTAAAGGCATATAGAAATGAACGTTTCAATTGTGTTGGTCACCTATGCTCTGGTTGGTAGAAAAAGTATTTTGACCATTTGGGTGATACAAACTTCATATATATATATATATATATATATATATATATATATATATATATAGAGAGAGAGAGAGAGAGAGAGAGAGAGAGAGAGAGAGAGAGAGAGAGAGAGAGAGATCATCTTTCTTATATTTATCACAAATTTCTTGTCTATCAAACATAAAAGAAATAAAAGAGGAAAGTCTTCCAAGTTTGGCAACTATTGATAATTTTGAAAATATACAATCAAGTAAGAAGTATGAACCAACAACAGTCAAGAAAAGAAAAGTGGCCTCCACATCTTCATCATCATATTAATTAATTAAATTCACAAAGTCATAATGGACAATAGTTTCATCCACAAACCTTATATCATATTTGAACATGGGTTGTTGCATTGCATCCTTCCCTTAAAAGCCCTTCTACTTATGATAAAAGTATATCTTCCCTGCTAAACATTGATTAGATTCTTCCTTAAAGAAGAGGTGTCATGTGAGGGTTTAATCATACAATTGGCCCACTATGATCCAAGATTGTAATAATCTGATTATTTTATTTGCGGAACTAACGTGGATAAAGTAAGTTTCAAAACTTAAATATATATACATACAGAAAAAAAAAAAAAGTATATGTTCCAATCATCTCACATTGCCAGCCAGAAGAACCAGAACCAGATCATTTCATCTTTAGAGGTGGACCATAATATTCGAATTTGGTGTCTATTTACATTAGAAGACTGTTATTTGAAAATATGTTACATTCATTCCCAGATACATCAACTAAAATCAACGCAAAGCTTGCGGTTCTTTGAACTCGTTCGAGTTCAAGGAAAAATTAGGGTTCTGAACTCGTTCAAGTATCCTTCAACAGTTGCACGGTGTGCAGAGTGCCCAATCTACATAGAGAAACCAGAAGCTACCTATTTTCAACTGAATGGTCAGATAAAAAAAAGATCAATGAACAATCTCTTTGATGGATTGGCAAAAGCACAAGCAGCGATGAGAGTAGGGACCTCAGCCTCCTTCCATACTGTAATTTTCTGGATAGACAAATCACTAGCCATTGAATGAGGTTACTTACTGGTATGCCTTGGCTCACAGATCAACTAACTAATCAATGGTTTAACGAAAACAAAACCAAAGGTTTAACGGACCGCACCGTATTAGAAAATCTTCCAACATGAAACTCATTCACTAAGTGAGCCAAATTAGAGTTGCATACGGAAGCCAGTAAGAAAACAAAAAACTCTTGACGTTTTGCAGTTTGCTGAATAGACTCTTAGCTTGATAAGGCTCCAGATTTAACTCAAAAAAGTTCACGAGCTTCTACTCAAGCTCATTTATGATCATTTTAACCTACACAAGCATGAACATTGTTCATTTGAGCTGTACCATATTTGACTCATTTAAGCTCAGTTGTAACCTTTAAGCTTGAGAGTGTGAGTTACTCCAGCTAAGACGAATAGGAGGAAAAACTAAAAGGCAAAGCTGGATTGAGTTTCAAGAATTGACCCTAAACCCTAAACGAACATCAACTAGATCCAGTCAGTTCCATGTTTTCTTCAGTTGTAGTAGTTCTACTAAACAAGATACGCATAGTAAGTAAACAGGGAAAACTGCAATATTAAGCCTGAATGGCGCATAATTATAATCAGTTACACGATAAGCTTTTGTACATGGAAACTTAACTTGGATTAGTACAACTCTACAAAAATTCCATGAAAATAAAAATATATACTACAAATCATGACAGTTTTCATGTAAACTTAACAACAATAGCACGCGTGCCATCAATTAATCAACAAGACGTTAACTTCTTACCGCTGCAATGCAATCGTCTTGGGTGCTCATCTCTACGTAGCTCTGTGTAGAGTCCTGCCAAAGATTTTGGCTACAGTGTCTGCACTTCCACTTTTGCATTGACCAACTGAAATCAGAACTTAGCGTTTCGATCTTCTAGCATCTGCAGCAAGCCTTGACTTTGAAGCACTCCCATGCACAGTAGGAGGCCTCTCATGAATCACGCTGCCCGGATCTCGAGAAGGCCATGGTTGCCCTAATTGCCGAGTGGGGCTCGAAACTTCTCTAGCTGACCCTATCCTTGAACCGGCCAATATGTGGTCTCGTAGACCCTTGACTGATTTGTACCTCTGCATGTCATCCCCGTATGGGACATCTGCTGAGTTCTGGAGACGTTCCGTTTGGCTGCCCCATTCAACTCCATCTGAAATGGTTCTTTGAAGGGAAGTACTTTTCCTTGGCACTTTCCCCGAGATAGAATTCCTAGCTTTCATTTCATCATCAACTGGAACTCTTCTAGCATCGTAACCGGCCGCCATAGAGGCATGAGTCCACTTGAAACTCTTGTTATTATTGTCCATGTTCAATTCTATGGAATGAAGATCACTTTCTCCTGAGTCTTCCTCACAATCTACTCCATCCTCGACTTCTCCATCGTCTTCTTCTTCAATCAGACGGGAACCTAAATGACTTCTACTCAAGTAGCTGGCAATCTCATCACTGTTCCCTATATTTAGAGAATCACATCCCTTTTTCCTAGCTCGTCTGTTTCCAAGAAAAGCTTCAAGTTGATTTCTAAGCTTGTCAACAACTGCATTTTTCTCCTCAAACTGGTGTTTAGCCTCCGCAAGTTTCATTTGAACTCTCTCCTCACGCAACTTGTCGGCTAACTGAAGCATCTCCCTTTCCCTCTCAACCTCTTCATGAACTTTCACCGACTCCCTCTTTAGCTCCGCTGCCTCGGCTCTATCTTCACCGATATCCGTAGCTAATTCATCACATACTTGCTCCATTATCTCTCTTGCTCTCTTCTCGCTCTCGAGTTCTTTTATCGATTTCATATATGATATTTTTGTCTCAGCTAGTTCCTTCCCAAGTTTCTTGTTCAAGCTCTCGAACTGCCTTCTCAGTTTTCTCTCCACCTCAAGTTCACCAGCAATGGACTCGATCGCGGCCTCAACTGCTTGTCGCTCTTTACTCTTCCATGCTGCCTTCTCCTCAGCAAAACACTTCAAAAGATAACTAATCTCACTTTGGTCGGAGCGCTGTTCTTTAATATACTGGTTGACCTGAAGTCTGGCCCTTTCAAGTTCGGCATGTAATGCTGAAATGAGAGACATGGTTGATGATGGCTGATTGTCATGAGCCCACATGCGGTTGATGATTTTTAGTAGCTCCTTGGATGTGGTCAGTGCATTACTAACATCCTTCAAACGTGTCTTGGCACCAACCACAGAACTACTAGGAGTCTGAGCTCGAGATCTTGTCTCAATCTGCAGTAAAAAAAGGATAAATAAATTTGTAACGTCTCTATTTTATGCAGTATACACATTCGCCATGATCTTTAAATTATTCAAGAATTTTTCATATTCTAGCACTACCACAATCCCATAAAAGCAGTTCAACATTTCATTTTAGTTTGTCTCCCGAAAGTGTCACATTATAAATTTTGAACTATAAGTGTTTATTGTTTTTCCAAAATTTTCCTTTCTTTTCAAAACATGATGTCGCCCTTAAGCTTCATGAAGAAAAACTATTCAAATTTAGTGCAATTAAAAGAGCATATATGGACGTAAAAAAACATTATTCAAGTATTCGACTTTGAATATAGGGCTACATTTAGGATTATAATGATATGCAGTGAGCGGAGACACAGAGACAAGTAAATAAAGACTAAAATACCATAACACTTCAGTTGTCACTTCTTTGTTTAGGGTGCTAGGTGAATTCACATAAAAATACAAATGGAAAGCGGATGGATTCTTATTCAAGATGCTTACCTCCATTAAACTAGCATTGCTTAGAGAATCAAACACTGCACCATTGTGGTCTTCAAGTCTATGCCTCTGAGAACTTGAAGACGCTCTCCTCTGGCGACTACCTGTCCCTGATCGATCCATCCTCTACAAAATCAAGTGGACAAAACTATATTATATACAAACAGAGAAAAGAACACGCTAATGAACAACTAAGAATTAGAGAAAAAATGCCCCACCTAAACACTATCAGGTACTAGCACAAACATGTGTTACTGAAAATTCAATGCTCCATAGGATATGTTTTCAAAACTATCTACGTCATAAAGATGAATTACACGATAACTAGACATGATGGTAGTTGCCAGTAAATGATTTGGGTAAATTGGATCTTTCCTGAATGTTGAGAAAAGTGGAGTTGTTAGTTTCAAAATTCAGTCAACTTTCACTGAAAATGACTTAAGACTGATACATGTTTGATGTCCTTGTCTTCAGATTTTACTACCAAAAACAGACTCAAGGAGTGTGGGTAGTTTGCCCCTGGTATCATCAAGTCACTAAAAGTCTAAAACAATTCCGACTTCTTGATACGAAAGACAATCCAATTACTTGAAAAAGATAGGACTTCCAAAAAGAAAAAACAAATCTATGTTAATATTTCCAGTAGCTTTCTGACACTTGATTACAGTTATTAGTAATATCAGAATTCCAATCAATGCAAACTCATTCGAGTAATGCCTTGGCCCATTCTGATCACTCAAAATATACTACAAACCTAAATCATACTCCAATAGCAGGACCAGATTTCTTTTTCTTCTTAATTTCATACAGAAAGCCAAGAAAAATTATTATATACAGTAAATTTTTTTATTCATTTCTAAATAATCAAATTATTAACACAGTAACTGAAACAACAGAAGAATAAAACTCAAAAGTTCCAAATTATCTTCTCCTCGTAATTATTTCTTACCAACCAAAAATAAAATAAATAAACATTTCATCCAAAAATTCGAAAAAAAGAAAAAGAAACACACACACACATACCTCAGAAACAGGACTATGCGAGGGATCAGACAAATGGGCTGGAAGCGAACCCGAATGACCCGATCTCATTCTCTCTCTAACCCTCATCTCTTTCCTCATTTCTTTAACTCCGGGAGACGGCATTTCATTCATCTCCCACAGCGTCGCCGCCAGCTTCCTCGCTGATACCGGCCTCGACTTCCCCCCTCCGTTCTGCGACCCGGCGTACTTGGGCGACTCCACCGCCCCGCCGCCGCCAAGCTTAGACGGCGTCATTCTCCAAGTCGGCACCGGGGTGCTGGATCTGGACCCACCAGCTAGAACACCTCCTACTCGGGTCTTACCCACCAGTATCGCCCGTTTGAATCGGTAATTGTTCAATCTCGATGATGAAGAAGACGATGACGAACAACCCCTTTTCCTGATCTTGCAGTACCCCGGAATCAAACTATCCATAACCCGATTCTTCCTCGGCATTATCAACTTATATCACTGTAATTAGTTGAAAAACACTGAATTGTTTAACGGGTAAGCAGGTTATGAGATTGCAAAGGATGTTTCATTGATGGGTTGGCTTAGAAATCGAATTGGGATGTCGGAATCAGATCGAATTTTGTTGGGTAAAATGGGGAAAAGGGAAGAAGAAGTTTTTGAGATGAGAAATGAGATTGATTTGCTGAAATCTTGTGTAAAGTGAGTAGGAGTTGAGTAGCTGTAAAATGGTATAAGGCGCTAATCAGTACAAGATACGCATGACTAGGAGTGGAGGAGGAAGCAAAAAAGGGAGAGCCAAAGGGGATGTGCATGTGGGGCTGTTAAAACATGTCATGATATGGTTTGTTGTTCGGTGCAGCGTTTATAAAATGCAGTGTTTTAAAAACGCAGCGTTTTAAAAAACGCAGTGTTTTAAAAACGGAGGTCTTTCCTTATAAATACGTTTGGGATATCACTTCAATACGCAGCTTTTTTTTCCTAGTAGCGTTTTAAAACCTACGTTTTGGGAAAAGCTAGAATTCGCTTTAAAACGCATTTCCGCAGATTGAAACACATTTTTTGCAAATAAGCAGCGTTTTATCCCTGCGTTTTGGCCAAAACGCTCAACCAAACGGACTCTAAGTCTACTTAGCATTTACTTTAGGTACTAAGGACAAATTTTATAGGTTCAAAATTTGGAAAAATTATTTTCAAATATTGATGTTAACCCCCACTCAAATCCAGCGTTCTCGAACTCAATTTCTTGACGCAATTGATATTTTCATTCATTATCATCTACTTTTTACCGTTAAATAGAATCACGTGCATTTTACGTGATTCAGCCCAAAAATAAATTAGTCAATCTAAGTTAAAAAGTATAAGAACTTTTTGTATAATTTGCCCTAAATTAAACTCACCCCAAAATCATCTTCCACATCCCACAGTAACTTGATTTCTACTCCACGACAGCCCCACCACCACCTCCACCACTGTAGACTGCAACCGACCTCTACAAGCACCTGCACCACCAAACCCGCCACCACAGCAACCCAGAAAATGAGAACAGATCGAGGCTTCTCTCTCTTTCTCCTAATTTCTCCTTTCCCTCATCCCAGAAAATGAGAACAAAATTGGGCGAATTTGTGGGTTTTGGATTGTAAATCCATTTATCCTCTCCCTTAAGCCACCATCGCCTCTCTATCTCTCTCCCAATTTCTCCCTCTCTTTTGATTTTGTCTCTGATTTAGGGTTTCACCATCCCATTCAGATTTCATTCTCTTAATCATCACACATAGTTCTTCTCCAATCTAGCGTCACCTGTTCCGGCAAAGTCGCAGCCGCTTCACAACTTACATTTAATGGCGTCACGCTGTAGCGAGAGAAAGTTTAATGGCGAATTCAAAACCCTTACCCTCCGATCTACTCGATCTTCAACAGATCTGATTTGTTCAAGCACTAATCGATCTGTAAACATCTACCTGTGGATTTAGGTATAAGATTCGATGAAAATGGATGAATTGGGTTTGTGAATCAATTTGTTGAATTTAAATCCAGTGTGAACTTTTATATAGAGAGAGATAATAGATGAATTGGGTTTGATTTTAAGTTGAATTTTGGGTTTGATTTTAAGTTAATTTTAAGTTTAATTGGGTTTGATTTTAAGAAAATGGGAGGAATTAGGGATGGTTCGTTAAATGGTTTGGTCTTCAATTGTGGTGGTAGCAGCAGCCATGGTGGAAAGGAAAGTGTGGTGATGGCAGCCATGGTGGAAAGGAAGGGGCTGGGATTTTGGGATGGATAAGAGAAGTGTAAAAAAAATTAATTTAGTAAATTACATCAATACCCTTGTATCAAGTATTAAAAGAAAAAATTATAATGGGTATTTTTGTCAATTCAAAAGAAAAATTGTATGGACAATTTTACCTTAAGGCAAAATCACGTGAGAGGTACGCGTGAAAATTTAACGTCAAAAAACTAACGAAATTGGACAGAAGGACCAAATGTGTTTTACTTGATTAGTACAAGGACAAAAATTTTACAAAAATTAGTTTAGGGATGAATCCCAAAAAAGTCAAGAAGTACAGGGATCATTTGTGTAATTTTCCCTTTACTTTAGGTACTAAGGAAAAAATTTTATAGGTTCAAAATTTTGAATAATTATTGTCAAATATTGATGTTAAAAAGGCTTATGTTGACCGATCGTAAACTCTTTGAGCAAAGTGATAAGAAAAATTATAGAAACCTTTGTTCGAAAACTAGAAAAATTATTGAAACCTTTGTTCGAAAACTTTTTGACATTTGTAGATAGTTATTGGCATTATGGTCAATTTACTTGTGGTATGTTTAGAGATGGTGAAAAGAAAATGAGATGGGGTTTGAAATAAAAGCCCAAGGATACCATGTTTTGGTTGTATGTATGGGAATACGAGTGTTATGAATTTATCCGCCTTTGGGCTTCGACATACATTTCACCTCAATTTCCTCAATACATGACTAGATCAGTCACATGAGATTAAATGTTTTTCTTTTTTTTGTCTAAATATAGTTTATCAATTTTCTATAACTAAGATCTCTCTCTCTCTCTCTCTCTCTTCTTTGAATTTTTTTTTCTGTAGCTGTGCTCATGGTGTTAACAATTTTTGTGTGTGTGTGTGTATCCGTTGTTAAATGTGTATGTGTGTGCATGTGTATTTTTGTGTATTGTGAGCTATGTGTGCATAAGCATGTATTTATGTGTTTGTTTGTGACACTATATTTATGTGGAAGTGAAGTCATTATTGTATGGGATTATTTGTGATGGGTAAGGGTTGGAAATGATAAGTTAAAAACCTTTGGATTGGGTAGGGGTTGGAAATGATAAGTTAAAAACCTTTGGATTGGGCCTAGCTGAAGGTTGCATTTTACCCCTTTCAGTAGATGAAAAGTGAAAGACCTTTGAATTTGAAGAATAACTAGTAACCCCTTTTAATTTACAAGTAATGCGGCCGTTAAATCAACATGACGTAGTTAGGATTTGAGGTAAAATAGAAAGAAAAAGTTTGTACAGTAACTAAAGTCAAACAAAATTTATACAATGGTAAATTGAAAATCAATCCAAAGCACAGTGGTTAAAAATAACATTCGGTTCATTTTGGGGAGCATCTTTGTAAGATAAAGATAGATATACCGTATTGTAAGGCACATGAAATACACATCAACTATCCTGATTTTTGTATCGTATTTTAGGATACATACCGATAACTATAAACCAGACTAACGAGTTGTAGTCCAGTTAAACTTTAAATGGAGTAAGGACAAAAGAGGCTAATGTTTAAGTACATACTCCTTTCGTTCCAAAATAAATATGTTCGGGCACAGCAGCACAAGTGTTTGTTTTTTTTTTTTTGCATTGGCTATTTAAACAATTATCTAAAATTTAATTTTCGGATAGTTTCTTTAAACCAATTGTCTAAAATATCCTTTTCAATTGTTAGAAGAAAAAGCAATTGGTCTCATTAAATTGAGATCACTAAAGGCTATCTTGATGGTACTAAAGGAAAAACATTTGAAATCAAACACTTTTGTAGAACTCGTATAAAGTCAAAGTCAAAATAATTGACCATGTTTGCAAAAACCCAAGGCCAATAGGCAGGCTATTAAGAATTTAATAAGATTGAGGTTAGTGGTGTGAAAGTTCTCGCACTGACTCCAACCCAAAGACAGCTTCAAAAAAAATAAGCAAGTCAAGTCTTCCATGAAAATGACTTTTGGCCAAGAAAGATTTTGATAGATGCAGGAAGAAAGTAAGAGATTATTAAGGATTTCTGCAGCCTGATATGATATCCTCTTTTATCGAAATACAAATGTTGATTTCATTACTATCAGATTTTCATTTTCTCTTCACCCTCACCGCCTGGCAAATGAGTCCTCGGTCGTTGTTAAGCTCCAACTCCCTTATCACCACCATAGCCCTTATTTCCATCATTATTCCAGCATCGTGCAGTGATGACAACCCACAATTTACTACTTGTTCTAGTACCTTCAACTGCGGAAGGGTACGGGGAATTGGATACCCTTTCTGGGGAGGTGATCGACCGGATGCATGTGGTCGCAAGGGGTTCCAACTCATTTGCAGAAAAGATCAGTATCCTCTCCTCCTTACAAGTCTTCGACCAAAACAGATATACCGCCTACTTGACATAAATCGATCCATCCCGACAATGAAAATCGCACGCAATGATATCTGGGATAGTATTTGTCCAAGCGTATCTGTCGAGCCCTTTACGAACTTGAACCTTTATGCTCCAACAACTCGCACCCTTCACATATTCTATGGCTGTACAGCTGAGGTTATAGAACATGTGCAGGTTAAGAGTAGTGTTAAGTGTCCCGTAAATGGTCAGAATGGAGTTTTCTATGCAGGGGAGTTGGTGTCGTTGGTGAATGGATGTAATACGAGTATCACAGCACCAGTTCTCACTACAGCCTTCAATGATCTATGGGATGGGAAGTTGACACTGCACCAAGCAGTGAATTTGGGGTTTGATGTTGAGTATTCTGCAGCGGTTACAGCCTGTTCTTCCTGTGAGGCTTCCGGAGGGGCTTGCGGTTCTGGTGCAGGTTACGAGTTTGCCTGCTATTGTAGGGATAAACCTCATACTGAAGTATGTCCAAAACACGGTATGAAATGGTTCTCTCTCTCTCTCTCTCTCTCTCTTGTTGAAGCCAATAGAAGGCATTTACCCTAATTATTACCGGTCCTAATGGTAACAAATACTAGTGTTGTAGGTACCAAGCATTTCTTGAAGCCAATAATAGGTACTTACCCTAATTCTTAATGGTAACAAATACTAATTCTGGAAGGATATGATTTCTTCTGAACTAGCCAATTGAGTCACAATGACTAATGATTCACAGGATCTTCTGTTGCTGGGATTGGAGTGCTAGTAATATTTTCCATAATCTGCTATATCAGATGTGCAAAATTATCATACAAGTCAATGGTATTCCCGATGATGAAGGCAAAAGATCAAGAGGATCTTGAGGCTCTAATCAAGCACTATGGATCACTAGGACCGAAAAGATACAGCTATTCAGATGTAAGGAAAATAACAAACTCTTTGAAAGATAAAATCGGCCAAGGGGGTTATGGCGGTGTGTACAAAGGAAATCTACCTGATGGCCGCACTGTTGCAGTGAAGATCCTTAATATATCCAAAGGGAATGGGGAAGAATTCATCAACGAGGTTGCCAGCATCAGCAGGACTTCCCATGTTAATGTTGTCAGTCTTTTAGGATTCTGCCTTGAAGATCACAAAAGAGCCCTTATGAGTTCATGCCCAATGGATCTCTCGAAAAGTTCATCTATGGGTCAAGTCCTTCAAAGACGGGTGAAATTTTGTGTTGGGAAAAGCTACATCAGATTTCAATTGGGATAGCAAGAGGACTTGAGTACTTGCATCGTGGGTGCAACACACAGATATTGCATTTTGATATTAAACCTCATAACATTCTTCTCAATGAAGATTTTTGCCCTAAGATATCTGATTTTGGGCTTGCAAAGCTATGCACTACAAAACAGAGTATAGTATCAATGTTGGGTGCTAGAGGAACCATTGGGTATATTGCCCCAGAAGTGTTCAGCAGAAACTTTGGCGGAGTGTCGCACAAGTCTGACGTATATAGCTACGGAATGATGGTACTAGAAATGGTTGGAGGTAGAAAGAACGTTGATGTTGGGGTAAGTCACACTAGTGAGATATATTTTCCGCACTGGGTTTATGAGCGACTTGAGCCAGATGAAAATTTAGGACTCAGAGATGCAACCACCAAAGAAGAAAACGATACAGCAAAGAAGATGATAATAGTGGGTTTGTGGTGCATACAAACAGATCCATTGCAAAGGCCATCCATGAAGAAGGTGCTCGATATGCTGGAAGGAAGCATTGATATCTTGGAAATCCCACCAAAGCCTTTCATATGTTCTCCCGCCCGTCCTGCTCGTAATTCATCTACCACAGAGCAATCCCATAATTCATCTACCACAGAACAATCCCTCGGTTAATTCAGAAATATATATTCTGATGTGTTAATGCAAATGGCTTACTTAAGTTTATACAACATTATTTAGACTTGCCAAGAGTCGATATCTCCTCCAACAGTATTTATTCAGAGCAAGTCATTGCAAATTTGCAATACAACCAAGTTATAATCGATGGGCTCTTAAAGATTAATTCGGACCCTAAGTGCTCAAGTTTTGCATGTGTTTCCCTAGAGCTTTGATGTGCTGCATCACACCAAATTATGTAAAGCTATCATGATTTTCTAACACAAGAAATTAAATACAAAGCCTGAAAAATTAGAATGACCAAAGTTTTGATGAAAGATGGCAAAATTTTGATGAAGGTTGTCAAGGACAGCAAACTGCAGCATTTTCCAGAACTCGACATTATTAGAGAGGTCAAT
This sequence comes from Platycodon grandiflorus, assembly GCA_016624345.1. Lineage (NCBI taxonomy): Eukaryota > Viridiplantae > Streptophyta > Magnoliopsida > Asterales > Campanulaceae > Platycodon > Platycodon grandiflorus. The sequence continues at coordinate 31,940,068 of CM028363.1, forward strand.
TTGATTGTTTTTGTTTCTCCAGATCCATATCTTTCCCAACCTCTTGCTCACCATAAAATTCTCTCAACGTATATAACTATATTTGAGTGCATAAGAGTGATTACACACACACACACACACACACATCAACATACTACAAGTCTACGAAGAGAAGTCATGTAATGTTTATGTATATAAAGACTCATTGCTAAGAAATAAAATATCTATAAAAAAATAAAAAATAAAAAAGTTAACAGTCTTTAAGCACTTAAACTAGTTACAAAGAGACTTAGTGAAGCCTCTGTGCTACCAAAGTACCAATCCCCTCCAATACCAATTATCAAGAGGATAGCAGTTACAGAGCACTAAATTTCTTTCTTAAGCTGAAAAACTATGGAAAATCTATGAGATTCTCTGAGCATTAATTGAAGGCAGAAACTAAGTACCTCTATATCTGTAAGAATGTGCCGTAATAAATGCGAGATAGACTCAATTGACCAGTAATTTCATTTCTAGTTCTTCATCAGGGTACTCAACGAGGGCTTGAATCACACTTCCACAGAGTATGTATGATGATAAATGCAAATAAAAGATATGCCACTGCTGTAAGTATTTGTTTAAGAACCATCAGTTTGATGAAGAGAGATTTCTTGGAGGAGAAGAGACCGAGCACGGTTGATTGCAGCAAAGCAGAGGCACAAGTGTTCCTCAAGATCTGTAAGTTGGTTCTGGAAATTAACGTAGTTCTTTTGTAGCTGCTTTGCTACTTCCTGGATAGAATGCTTGTCCTTGCCCCTCTCCAAACCAAGGCGAATAAGAAGCTTGTCACCCTCAACCTCAGTATGCAAACGAGTCACCAGGCGATCAATTGTGTCCAGGTCATTGTGCAGAACATAAGTTCCCCTCCTTGCAGCATCAAGCTGTGCTAGATGAGAAAGCTCTTTCTTCTTGATCTTGGAGGGATGAAATGTAGGAAGCAACGGACATGCAACAAGAGCTACAAGCGCGTGGCTAGCAATGACTACAGCAGATATGGTAACACCAATAGCTGTGCCAATTAAACAAGCAGCAGAACCAATGGTTGCATGGCGAAGAAGGCGTATCCGAGAGCGGGACTTGTCAAGCCGATAGTCAAGCTGTTGCTTGAGCTCAGAAAAGCAGCAACGCATATCATGGAAGTTGTGGGACTCAGGGTGGGGGAAGGGGTTTTCAAGTTGGTCAAACTCAAGAAAGACATTAAAGACTCGACCACACTGGGATGATGTGAGAAAGTCAGATTCAGAGTCCAAGGGGAGCACGGCAAGGAGATCGTGCAGAGGGGTATAGAGGCAGCGGGCACGACGGACACTGTGATGGAGGAGGAGGCAAAGACGGGAGGTGTGCTCACTCTGCTCAAAGTACTCCGAGACAAGATTGGTGAGGGTGCTAGACCTAGCATATTGAAGTGCTTCTACGACGCACTCCCTGTTTGGGTGAAGGACATGTGCCAAGATCTGCTCTTCTGTGTGATCATCCAATTGTTCCACCCCTATCTCTTGGTAGGAGGAGTTCTCAAGGTGAATCTTTATCTCACTATAGGAACTGGTTTGTACTGCAAATGTGTATTCATCTGTCAGGTTGACTATGGGAGAGTGCTGAGAGCTCGAGCCTGGTGTACCATCATCTGGAGTCCGAGTCCCTGCAGTTATTCACAATTAGGCAAAGCATCAAAAGTTATGACTGCCAATGAAGTGAAAGGTACCAGTTTAGGAGTTTACCATGTAAAGACGGTGAAGAATGAATATTATGGGATGCTGCTGATGGTGGCCTCAGACAATGGAGCATTTGGTCATGCCCCCCAATTGGGATAGTGTGTGTTACAAGTTGGTACTGCCTTTCGCATTAAAATATTACCTTAAAACAGCAGAATTGATCATATGAAACACATGAGATCAAGCTTTTAAGTCCAATAAAAAAGTAAAATGGCAAAAGCAGGGTGATCTATGGGGAGTGGCAGTGAGAAAGTTGATCTGAAAGTTTTTATATGGCAGCAGCAAATTCAGCACAAGAAGAGAAATGTAACCAAAACAGAGAAAGATGACACATGACAAAATGTAAAATTTCTAGGTTGTCTAGGAAGTCTAGAAAACTTCAACACTAACAGCATGATTATTTTGAATAGTATTAGCATCAAGAAGAATATGATCTTACAGGAATAAAAGCAGCTTAAACTTGTGTTCACAAATATTGATGGTGATATCCACTCTGTACTCACTTCCCTGAAAAAGCTTTAGAAGAAACTTCATCAACCAAAGTCCATTTTACATTAAAATCTATTCCTGGCCAACTTCCTCCCCCAATATTCATCTTGAGCATTAAAGTCAAACTGTGTACAGTTTCTAATTATAATAACTCTTTACTAACATAAACATGTAACACTCTGCTATGGATTGAGAACACATAGCATCAGCAATATGGAAACGCAAATCTAAGGCCAAGTTTGGATATCATTCTCAGAACTGATTTTCCTTTCTTGTTTATAAACCACTATTTGAAGTTTTAAAAAAACCCTGCTGTGCTAGCTCCTCCTTTTGAGAGAGTATCTGAGTCTTAAGTTCCTTAATATTATGAATCAGGAATCTCATATAATTCAGGTCTCTTGAGCAGCTCGAGTGACAGTTCATGATAAAGACTCATGTTGGTCAGAAACCTAAGAATTTGTGTTCTTTTTCCAATAATAATGAATATTCAACCAAATAAGCATACTGTAACATTAGCACACACTTTACTTTTCTTTCTTTTATTTTCTTTTTTTTCAATTTTAGCCCCTCCTTAAAAAATATATGTAATTATATATATCATATATGAATTTCGTACTGGCCAGCACACCAGGTTGGTCATTGAAACGGTACATACTCGCGTATTGTATCTGGCTTACCGCACTCTTTTAGTAACTTTTTATAATAATTTATAATTTCCTGATACAAGTAGACAAAACTTGGTAAATTTTAGTTTTACCAAATTCTCCAATTAAGAACTTTAAAACAGAACTAATCTGTTTGATCTAAACAAACACAACTCTATACCAAATTTCACGAAATAACATTACAAACAAAATATCGAACATAATACTAGTCAATAAAAACATTTAAATAGTTAACAAACTTCATAACAATAACTTAAAATAAAGCATCTTGTACATAATAAGAATCAATAATAACATTTGAAACTAACCCACACTTTATTAACCAATAATTAGAAAAAGAAAATATCAAGTTATCAACAACATTAGAACCAGCGCTCAATATACTTCATAATTGCATCAAAAGTGCTCCAAGGCACCTTTAGAAATTGTCAATTTTAATTTAATCCTCAACCTAGATTTTTTTACACAAACATACATTTAATATTGTTGGAAAAAATAAATTTTGTTGTGTTTCGGTGAATTTCAGCTAGTGCAGATCAGTTTGGGAAGAAATTTTAAACAAGATGGTTGGCCAAAATCAGTACGCACCGATGATGCGGAACGGAATTCATAACTATAACACACACACACACACACACACACACACACACATATATATATATATATATATATATATATGGGGGAGTTTCCAATGGTTACTACATCTCTCAAACCATCAATGGTTGCTATTATTATTATCAATTAGATCAAAAATCAAAGGTTGAGATTAATTGGTTAGTTGGAAAATGCAATTAATGCAAGTAGGTGAATCATTTAATGCAATTAATCTCAACTTTTGATTTTTGATCCAATGATTAATATAACAATAACCATTGATGGTTAAAGAGATGTAGTAACCATTGAATACTTATACATATATACACATATACACATATACATATATATACATATATATATACACACACATATATATAGATACACACACACACACACACACACACACACATATATATATATATATATATATATATATAGAGAGAGAGAGAGAGAGAGAGAGAGAGAGAGAAAGAAAGATCATATATAAACAGGCCCTAAATTCTCTATGAGAAACAGGTCCAGAAATCCTATTTTATTTTTAAACAACTCAGCTCAATCTAAGTCCTGATCAATTGGGGTCGGCTTCATAAAACCTTTTCGCCATTTAATTCGGTCTAAGGAAAGGTCATTACGTACACCACACTCCATCACTTCTTTATTACAGAATCAATCACTTCCAGGTGTAGATATGATGCCCCTTGCTCATCCGCAACACCCAAAGCAGATGCAACGGGTGACATCCAAGCATTTTACGGAAATATATTTTGGATTCAGGTTCACAGTGATTAGTGATGGCAATGGGATAGGGTAAAGGGAAAACCCATCCCATCCCATCCTTTATAGGGCAGGAATGGGAATTAAACAAGTGGAAATGGGGTGGGTGGGAATGGAAAGTCATTTTCATTTCCCAACGGGGATGGGAATGGCATGCCTGATCCCATTTATACCCCATCTCATTTAAATATACATAATATATATATATATATATATCTCTGTGTGTGTGTGTGCGCGCGTGTGGAGATAGGTCAATTATTGGCTATAGATAGATTAAGACAATATTAGTTTTGTAAGGCATATAGCCGTAATGACAACGATTTGGATGATAATTTTGATTTTTGAAATGTAATAAACTTATTTTATCCAAGAAATAGTTATAATATTATGTTACATTATTTGTTTTATTGCTAACTTACGGGAATGGGAACGACAAAATTATCATGGGGTGGGAATGGAAATGGCTATTCCAATCCCATCCCCTCCCATTGCCATCACTAATAGTGAACTAACAAAGTTTTTCACGTTGTCATGCTAGCTAATGCAACCCTCCTCCTTTACTCGGACTTAGGACCAGCTCTGTAGGGGTACAACTCTACGCGCGACATAGTCGGAGTTCTCTTTTTGATTTTTATCATGGACTTTAATACAAAAATCAGGCCTTGAACTCGGTTATGTATATACTATTGAAACGCCCCAGACTTGGGCCCAACCATATGGCCCAAGCCCAGCCACGCTACTACAAAATCTAACTTAACTCAAGGATGTGTACCAACAAATTAACTTATTCAAACCACGACTCATACCAGAAAATAAAATCCCAAGTCTTACAACCTTTGTAACTCCAAACAAATAATAAAATAGTCTCGCAGGACTAGTCAAAAAAAATAAATAAATCCTTAAAATACTCTACACAGTTCATTGTAACGAAAATAAATCACAATCCATTCTAGACCGTCCTCGAAAATACGACTTTCAACTATAAACCTTAATTCTCTCTAGCCTAATCTTCTAAGAGTACAGGATTTAACACTGCTCCCAACTCTTGGCCTGGTGTTTTAGATACTACTTCTGCTAGGATTTCTCCCGCTTCCTCTGGCTGTGCCAAGGCCTTCTTCATTGCCTTGAAAATCTAACTTAATTCAAGGATGTGTACCAACAAATTAACTTATTCAAACCACGACTCATACCAGAAAATAAAATCCCAAGTCTTACAATCTTTGTAACTCTAAACAAATAATAAAATAGTCTCGCAGGACTAGTAAAAAAAAAATAAATAAATCCTTAAAATACTCTACACAGTTCATTGTAACGAAAATAAATCACAATCCATTCTAGACCGTCCTCGAAAATACGACTTTCAACTATAAACCTTAATTCTCTCTAGCCTAATCTTCTAAGAGTACAGATTTAACACGCCCCAACTCTTGGCCTGGTGTTTTAGATACTACCGCTAGGATTTCTCCGCCTTCGGCTGCCAAGGCCTTCTTCATTGCCTTGGGTTCGTTCGATCGTCTATTCTCGCACTTCTTCCTACGTCGGATCTCTGTTTAGCTAGTACCATTTCTCTATGGGTTGCTAGCCATTTCACTAGGTACATAAAGGTGAAAAGAAGATTTCCTTGCGTGTTTGGTTCACCATTTCCTACATGTAAACAATAACTTTTGTCGGTCTCGATGAATTATAGGGACATACTTATAACTAAAATCATAGTCTTAATAATGCAATCATTTCTTAAATCTAACAATTTCGAGTTTTAAACCTTGACCTAAAGCCTATCGATAATAATCGGCGATCATCGCCGCCACGCCTACTAAGCACCTTGGGTTTCAAGCCATCAAAGTCCATGGATAGGTTGGTGCCTAGTGGTAGTGAATGACATCTAATAAGGCACACACAAGTCCCACATCTAGTGGTAGTGAGTGATGTGGGACTTGTGTGTAGATGTGGGACTTGTGTGTGCCTTATTAGATGTCACTCACTACCACTAGGCACCAACCTATCCATGGACTTTTGGATGGCTTGTGGTGGGCCAGTTGACCCAAGGTGCTTAGTGGGCCAGTGCGTGGGCTATGCGTGGCGGACCGGGCTTCGGGCTCAGGTCGTTACAGTTGGTATCAGAGCCTAGGCTTTAGGTCCTGAAGGTTTAGAAACTCAGAAATCGTTAGATTTAAGAAATGATTGCATTATTAAGACTATGATTTTAGTTATAAGTATGTGCATCCCTATAATTCATCGAGACTGACAAAAGTTATTGTTTACCTGTAGGAAATGGTGAGAACCAAACAGACTGCAAGGAAATCTTCTTTTCACCTTTATGTACCTAGGTGGAAATGGCTAGCAACCCATAGAGAAATGGTACTAGCTAAACAGGAGATCCGACGTAGGAAGAAGTGCGAGAATAGACTGATCGAACAATTAAGAACCCAGCTCAAGGCAATGAAGAAGGCCTTGGCACAGCCAGAGGAAGCGGGAGAAATCCTAGCAGAAGTAGTATCTAAAACACCAGGCCAAGAGTTGGGAGCAGTGTTAAATCCTGTACTCTTAGAAGATTAGGCTAGAGAGAATTAAGGTTTATAGTTGAAAGTCGTATTTTCGAGGACGGTCTAGAATGGATTGTGATTTATTTTCGTTACAATGAACTGTGTAGAGTATTTTAAGGATTTATTATTTTTTTTTGACTAGTCCTGCGAGATTATTTTATTATTTGTTTGGAGTTACAAAGATTGTAAGACTTGGGATTTTATTTTCTGGTATGAGTCGTGGTTTGAATAAGTTAATTTGTTGGTACACATCCTTGAGTTAAGTTAGATTTTCAAGGCAATGAAGAAGGCCTTGGCACAGCCAGAGGAAGCGGGAGAAATCCTAGCAGAAGTAGTATCTAAAACACCAGGCCAAGAGTTGGGAGCAGTGTTAAATCCTGTACTCTTAGAAGATTAGGCTAGAGAGAATTAAGGTTTATAGTTGAAAGTCGTATTTTCGAGGACGGTCTAGAATGGATTGTGATTTATTTTCGTTACAATGAACTGTGTAGAGTATTTTAAGGATTTATTATTTTTTTTTGACTAGTCATGCGAGACTATTTTATTATTTGTTTGGAGTTACAAAGGTTGTAAGACTTGGGATTTTATTTTCTGATATGAGTTGTGGTTTGAATAAGTTAATTTGTTGGTACACATCCTTGAGTTAAGTTAGATTTTGTAGTAGCGTGGTTGGGCTTGGGCCATATGGTTGGGCCCAAGTCTGGGGCGTTTCAAAGTTGGTATCAAAGCGGGTCCCGGCCGGAAATGTGTAGGAACACATCGCCCGGGGTGCCGATCCTTTGGACCTCCTTTGGCTCTTGACGAGGACGTCAAGGATTCAAGTGGGGGAGATTGTGATATCCCACATCGGGTAGATGTGGGACTTGTGTGTGCCTTATTAGATGTCACTCACTACCACTAGGCACCAACCTATCCATGGACTTTTGGGTGGCTTGTGGTGAGCCAGTTGATCCAAGGTGCTTAGTGGGCCAGTGCGTGGGTTATGCGTAGCGGACCGGGCTTCGGGCTCGGGTCGTTACAACTATCCATTTATATACATATACTCAACTCAAGTTAGCCTTTCTCCCAATTAATTGAGCTACTTGAATCCTTTTTCGCAATTTTGTTCGGTGCAATACAAGATAATTAGTCAAACCTCACTCAATATTATCCTTCTTAATTCTTATCCCCCAACCCATTGAAACTATATATATATACATATACATATATATATATATATATATATATTCCAAAATATAAGAATTGAATTCTAGTACTAGAGCATAACTAAAATCACACACACACAAGCTCAGTTCAGGCATTACAAAAATAATCCTCCCTCCATCCCAATTGAAGAGGGACGCTTTAACTTTTTTGATCAATTTACAGATTGGATATTTGACAAGGTTTTAGTTGTTTTTTCAAAAATTATTAAACATGTGTACTGTAGTATATTTTTTTTAGTGTATTTTCCAAACTTTATAATTTTGTTTTCTCTAACTAAACACAAATATGTTAAATTCCCCATTCTAATATTGGTCAAATTGACAAGAAAAAAGGGTTCCAAAAATAGCCAATTTTCAACTAACGCTAAGCCATTGATAGATTCTAATTGGGTCCAATCAAAGTTATAAAAACCAAAACCGATTCAGTCACAGTCCTCTACAAACAATAACAGCCCAAACATAAACAGTCGCATTATACAAAAACAACCCTAATTTACAATGCTAAATTACAAATTTACAATGGACATATAGATACACTTATATAAATAATAGAGGATAAGGAGATGAGATGAGATGAGATGAGATTGTACCTAGTAAAAACAATGAATGTTAGGGAGTTGGAAGGGCAGAGCGTAGTGTATTTAGTGAGGAATGGTTAGTCGTCAAAGAGCTTGCGGAGGCGGGCTTTGAGGTAATCCTTGCGAGCTTTAGCGCGAGCTTGTTGAGGGGCTATGTTGGCGAAGGAAAGGTGGGCGCCGGCGGCGAATAGAGTAGCACCGGCGACGAAGCAGATCACGGTCACCGCCAACTGGTTGCGCGTTGGTGGATACGACCACCACACCATCTCTCTCTCACACACACGCTTTTATTGGTGGATTGACTGTGGAAGGGAGGTGCTGCTGGATAGGGTATTCTTTTGACTTATTTTGGGCGCACCACATTCATTTATATATGGTGGGTTTGACCATATTATGGAGTAGAATTTATTTTGAACTATTGCTTGGCACAAAAGAAAGAGGGGATAATAATTACCTAAAAGAGAAAATAAGAGCGAGCTTCATCATATACATGATCATATCCTATGGTGTATCTAGGATTTTATGTTCTCCGTAAAAAAAATAAAGAAATAAAAAAATTAATTAATTAAGTACACAGATTAATAAAATTTACTTAATTGCTTTTGACACTTCTTCGCCGAATATTACTCCCTCCTCAAAATGAGAATGAGTGTTTCTTTTTTAATGAAATTATTAAATTTATTTTTGCCCATTATTATGTTTTAATAATGGGCATGAACCGAATTTTTTTTTTGAAGTAATGTTACAGTCACTTAAAGTGTACTAAAATTTTTGCATTAAATGAGCTAGCAGTTAATGTGGGAGCAGTAAGTCCTTTTTTTTTATTTACTTACTAAAGTCACATCAACAGCTATATGTTGTCAACTCATTTAGTGTAAAAAAATTAGTACTCTCCCTGTTCTAGATAAATGTTCTTAGTAGATAAAATACAGGAATTAAGAAATATAATTAATGATATGCTGTAAAATGTGTTCTGACTATAATACCCACGGAATATTAATTGACTTCAACTATTCTAAATAATTCGATTTCTTTGGGATGTGTTATATTAAATAAAAATTTAATAATATATTAGGAAGAATAAGTAGATCAAAAGTCTTTAGGAACATTAGTTGGAACATCCTAAAATAAAAAGTAGGAACATCTATCCGGGACAGAGGGAGTACATTTTAAGTGGCCATAACATTACTAAAAAAATATTCAATGGAACTGTTACACGATCTTCTTGATGTTGTGTAACATACTAGTATTATTTATTATTTGACGCATAGAAAAAACCTCCAATCAAAACAAAGCAATACCTTTAATCTAGGACAATTATAGAACACATCACAACCACCAACCAGGTGGTGAGTTATGCACGTCACTCTAGTGATATGACGTAACCGTCTCAAGAAATAATTTCTCGTAAATTAAGGTCATCCAACTCAAATCAAATTTTTTGAGAGGTACTAATAGATACATAAAAATAACTAATCAAATATTACTCTATTCATCCCAAAAATATTGTCTTCATTTCTGCTTTTGTTTGTCCTAAAATACTTATCCTCATTCTAAATGTTGAACGGTTAATTAAGTTAACTTACTACTATACCCTTCATTAATTACATAATTTTAATAAAAACTCATTAATTGAGCTTCAAATCTTCTATCTCACTTCGTGTTCGAATCTTATTTTTCTATAAGTGTCTTGTCTTTCCGAAGTCTGGTAATATCGTTTAAACTCAAACTTTAAACAAGTCTCTCCGTCCTTACTTCACAACCTCCTGCACCATCAATATTTTCACTATCTTGGTTTAACATCACCATCACATTCTGTGATTCCTTGGCCTTCTTTCTTCAGTTTTGATTTGTATTGCAGATTTGTTTTGTTTTTTTTTTGTTTTTTTTCTTCAGGAAACAACTTTGAAAACCCCAACTTAAGAGAGAGAAAGTCAAAACCTAGAAGCCTTCAATCTTCTAAGTCTCTCGTAGATACACATTCTGGATCTCTTCATTTATCAACTAAGTTCTCTTCTGTTCAATTTGTTCCCAAATTGGGTGGTTAAAAGAAAAAAGAGAAAGGAAATCAATTGGCTTATTGATCCATAAGAAATTTTTGTAGTCTTAGCTTCCATTAAACGTTGTGGTTGACGATGCATAAGTAATTAGGAGGATGGTGGTGGCTGGGTTCAAATGGATTGTATTTAATGATGTGGGTTCAACCATTGTAGTCTTATTTGATAATTCTTGAAAAAACTGTTTGCATGGTACTTCTGGAGTGTGACAGCAGGTAGGATAGAAGATTTGAATCCTTGATGTGTTACAAATTGCATTTTCTTCAATTGTCTCCATTTTCAATCCAACATATATAGCTTTTCTTATTTCCTCTTTTTAACTTTGGGGAACATACTTGAAATATAACAACAATAATCATTCAATCAATGTAACATCTCCTTATACAACCTTTTTTGGCGAGATGGACTTCAATCCAAGAAGCGAAAAAAATTACCCAAACTTACAAGTCAGCTGCAACAGCTGCTGCATGGCTATCCAAATAAGACATGGCAACGGCGGCATGGAGAGCCGCTCCTATCGGAAGAGCCCCCTCGTCAATGAAAAAGTGAGGAGAGTGCAGAGGATGATCTGATTCAAAAGTCTCGTTCTTTGTTCCGATCGCAAACATAGCAGCTGGCATCTTCTGTGAAAAGAAGCTGAAATCTTCTCCACCCATTGTCATGGGCATCACCTCCACATTGACTTCTCCAAGCAAAATCTCCCCAACTCTCTTTGCATGTTGGTATAATGCTTCATCGTTATCCATTACAGGATATGGTAGTGGTATTTCCTCCATGAAGTCCACCAAGGCCGTGCACTGGTGAACTGCTGCTTGCATCTCTATGACCTGTAAGTAAGAGTTTCATAAGATGCATTTCCATTTTATACTCAGCTTCCATTTCAATTCATCCCCAAGGTGCTGTCGCAGCACTCACAATAATCGACTGTAGGACCCACTAAAAGTCCATTTCGGATTCAAATTTTTGTGGTGGCCCACCTTTATCAATCTCAAAGACAGCATCGCATGAGATACAGGGGTGAAGTGTAATGGACACGGATTATATTTCATTCTTAAAGCATGAGATGTATGCATGAAAGGTAATAATTTGTGCAGATGTCGTACCTCTTTAATCCTTTCTTTTGTTTGGATAAGACCTTGGGCAGACAAGCTTCTATAAGTTCCCCCAAATTTAACAACTTCAGGTATTACATTGGCTGCTTGGCCTCCCTCTATGAATCCAACAGTCACCACCTAATAGATCAGAATGGATAAATTAAATTCATGTCACTCCAAGTAGAGAGACAAGTAGGAGCCTGGATCAACATGTTACAGTAGACTTTTAAATCTTGAGAGCCTTGTAAGCTTCCTCATAGAAATGAAAAAAGATAACAAAAAATATAATCCGGAAGTATAGGAACATATCTGTAAAAGATACATAATGCATGTCCATATAATATATATATATATATATATATATATATATATGTTTGTTCAGTGTGCATCATGTAAATGCATTTATGCATGTGAGCAAATAAATACACTATTGAACTTCACCCCACTTTAACAATACCTCTTTCCTTTTAATTCCCATTTACAGAGTCCATATCAAAAGTCTAATCTTGCACGTAGTATTATGTTGTAAATTTGTAATGTAAACCCCTGTATATTCAATAAAGATAACAGCACTTACAGAGAGTGCAAGGAAATGGAGAATGATCATCTTCTATTTGTCTTTCAATCCATCCATCATAAGGCAATAAGATGAGGGCTTAAATTGCTCTCCCTGTAGTCGTACTGTAACTAAGAATTCACAAGTTTCTCCAACTAGTTTTGGCAAGATTCTCCTTGCCATTGTCCACTCTAATTTTATCTCTTTTTAACATTATACCCAACAAACTATGCCCAAAATTCTATCATAACACGTCTCCAAGTCAATAAAACTACATGGAGATCCTTATTATCATCTCAATATCTTTCTTTTAATCTTCTCAATAAGTAGATGGCTTCCTAGTTGACCTTGTACGCTCAAACCGATTCTCAGACACTGTTGTTTCACGTCAAGTTCTTCTAAAAGTTTCTTCGTATGACTCGTATATTTTATACCACCATGATTTCTACAAATTGTTTTTTCTGTAGATTGGACCTACTAAACTCTTTGTACACTCATCAACCATTCTCCAAGACATCAAAATCTTATTAGAAAGCTTTCCAACCCAAGACACTAAGACATCTCCTAGGCACTTCCAAGCGTTAATAAAAAAATTTGTTCATCCTAAAGCTTTAGAGCAATCATTACCTCAAACTCTCAAAATTCAGAATTATATCTCTAGATTTCTCCAAAACAAATCCTTGATGCACACCACCCTTTACCCACTTAACCATTGGAATCTCTGAACACTTCTCTCGCCTACAGGTATTCCTTGAACAAGACCATCCATACCTTCCCAAAATAAACTTTAGTTAGCTATATGTTTTTATATTACTAGATTTACTGAAGTGTATCACCTTTACGAGTTACAGTTACAACTTATGAACTCATTACCTACTACTACACCAATCCCATTTACATATCTTTCAGCACTATACTAAAGTTTAAACCTTGTATATCTATTTCTCCTGCTTTCTTCCCTACTCAGTTTGTTTTCTTGTAAGAATGCAGTATTAGTTTTTGTTCCACACGTCATATCTCATCAACATTTCCTACATTTTTTTTTTTTTTTTCATTTCCTACATTCCAAGTTGCTAATCTAAGCTTATTAACATGGATTAGCTTCTTAACTTACCTTGCTCTTTTTTCTGAGCAAGTAGGTGGTGCAGCAGAGTATCTATTTTTCAGGCTACTTATAACAAACTAGGACCTTTTAAGTTAAGACCAGCTCTGCACAGATATACCTCTAAGCACAATGCTGACTGACTTACTCTCAATGTTAACAAAGATTCCTTAAAATACTCTACCTTTCAACTAGGGGCTTCTCAAGTGGGATGAAGGGACATAAAAGTCTACCAATCTCTATATGTGCACAGGTGATTCCTCAATATAGTATTGTCTCAAATTGGGAATCCTTAATTGGGAGGGAGGGAGGGAGCATAAAGCTTTTCTACTAATTCTAATTAAATTGCACAGGGAATCCCCTCCACCATCGGTGGGGGCGGGGATAAAGAAGAAGATTTTCTTACGAGGAGGATTTACAAAGATGGTTGATAAAGAAGCTAAGAAGCATTGAATGAAAGACACAACAAAACTCCGACATGTTGAAGGGAAAATTTGTTCATAAAATAGGACACCCTGTCTTCAGCATGTCCAGGCGTGTCAGAGGTTTAAAAAGATATTCAACCCGACAAGCCTAAGAATGTGTCTCAGATATGTCTTCTACGTCTTATGGAGAGTGTCAATGCTTTCTAGCAAATAATTCCACCTTAAAAGAAGAAAGGTGCAAATTGGAAATTACCACAACAAATCAATAAAGACCAAACACCAATAGTGGATCTAGCAGATTAAGGCCCCATGCCATCTTTAGGTGGTTGCAAGTCCCAGCAAAGACAGGAGTTTGGGAAGAGGAAATGCAGCCACCCCCCACCTTGGTCAAGACCAAACAGTTTGAAGGTCAGAAATGAAGACCCCTCTAAGGGCAACCAAACCGCTGCAGTGAGCCTCATAAAAAGGAATCTCTTTTTTGCTGCATCATTTGGAATTATTTATGTCATCTAATTGAATATCTATACCCCCCCCCTCCCCCAACTCGCCTAAGATAAACACACACGTATACATCAAACTAAAGCTCAACTCAAGCAAACTTGATGCTGAAACCAAAATCACAGGGAAAAAGTTGGCAATATTCACACAACTTGGAACCTGGATCTAGTGGATTAATAATGGCTTGTTGGAGTTCACGTATCAGATTCATGAGGTTCTTTGTTTTGGTTAAGTTTGAATTTATAAATAGCTGAAATCTTTTTATGGGGCTGAGGTTTCATGCTTAGTCATCACCTGATGGACCTCCAAATTACTAAATCAAAAGAAAGAAATACACCCCCAGCCCCAAATACTTAAAACAAAAACTCTTATAGAGAAGAAAAACAGTGAGATTACTCTGGCTTCAAGAGGATCAGTCTCTCGAGATACAATCTGTTGTAGAGCAACGACTGCCAATGACGCCGCTAGTATTGGGTCTATTGCCTTGTGCGGGGCTGCTGCATGCCCACCTTTGCCTTGAATGGTGGCTGAAAACAAGCCAGCACCGGCAAGAACTAGACCAGGCCTAGAAGCAATGACACCAGTGGGAATTGATGGCAAAACATGTAGACCAAAGATGGCTTTGATATCGTCAAGAGCACCATCTTTTAACATGTGATAAGCACCAGCATAACCTTCTTCACCAGGCTGGAAAACAAGTTTCACAGTTCCCTTAAAAAAATTAAAACAAAAAATTGAAGTTAGCATTGACAAGCATGAAAAGGGTGTTACAAATTATAAGATCATGAACCTGTAGCTTTATTCGTAATGAATACGTATAATTTGATCGGTTAGAATCGAAAATAAGGTGCACAGGTTTTTTACCTTCAGTTCTTCCTTCCTCGCTTGGAGTAACTTGGCAGCTCCAAGTAGCATAGCTACATGAGAATCGTGACCACAGGCATGCATCTTGCCATCGATCTTGCTCCTGTGCTCCCAATCGACTAGTTCCTTTTCACATTGTAACATATTTTCAAGAAGAGGCATAAGCACTAGACTGCTTAAATAAGAAGCTTCAAGAATTCAGAAAAGGAAAACCTCTACTGTGATAGCAATGCATTAGCTGCAGTGAAAGCCTGACTAGGATTAAATCTATCATTTGTGTCCATCCAACAAATAAATTAGAGCTATTGAGGATTTAAAAGTAATTGCAACCATATACAATGAAACTCTTACGAGGCACCTGAGTAACCTATATTTAACTATGCGACATTACATGTGCCGGCTGTGCATGTGATCCCTTCATATGAGAAAATTGATCACTTTATAAAAATGTTGCTCAATTTTTGTGAGAAAGCTCAGAAACCTCCATTTATAAATTACAAGATGTAGTTTATTAGCCAAGCATCATAATCTGACAAGTAAGTCTCAACAAGGCTTTCCCTAATTGTAGAACCAATGACAGCATAACATAGTAGAAGAGGTCCCTTACACCTTTAAGAAAAGAGGTTTTCTTGCTTTTAAAGTAGATACTTAAAAATAGTTAGCTCGTCCCTAATGAATTCTCTATTCCTAACACTCCTGTAGCAGGTGTTACTGAACTCATCAGGAGAAGTAGACATATGATCGCCCTTTATACTTTTGTTACATGCTTCTGTCCACACAAGCTAAACGTTCTTGTTCAATATGCGTTTTCTTGAACATTTGGCCATAAGGTAACCTCACGAGGTCAAAAAACTGTTCTCAGACCCCATACACCAAGCCTGACTGATCAATCCATTTTTCTTCTTGTATTTCTTGCACTAGAAAATTGTGAAAGTAGCTTTACATGGCCAGCTAGAGAAGCTAACTGCTAGAGGATAATGGATATTGAAAAACTCAGCTTGATCAACCAGGAAACCAATTAACAATATACAAACTTATGTGAACGGGATTTACAAATATAGGCGGCCATAGGTCTGTAAATCATCTCCAAGTAACAGAAAATTAAGATCCTTGGTGAGTTTAATAACTGACATCAAAATTTGAGGAAAAAGAAGGTATATAAACCACAAAAGAGAATCAAAAAAGTTGAAGATGTTTTGATCTTCCCATGAAATTTTTAACAAGAGTGAGGGAACCATCAGCTAAAGTAATATCCTTGACATTTGATCAGTAGATGCAGATCCCGTACAATGGGCTGGGCCGGGCCAGCCCGACCCCAACCCATCAGGCAGGGCAGCGTCTTACAATGCGTCGGGCCTCCAGAACTAAAGTCCAATCCTTCCTAAAGTCGGATTGGCTAACCAGCCCATCGGGCCTGGCCAATTTTGCGAGCTCTAACTGATCCCTATCCCAAAAAAGAGTCATTTGAAAAGTCAAAAGATTTTAAAATTGTGCTATTGCTTCTTTATATTTCTTTCAAAATTGCACTTAAAATCTTACTCCCTTCGTTCTTTTGCGCGAAGAGTCCATATTTTTACTATTGATTCATTGCGAAGAGTCCATATTTTAACTATTTTTAGTTAACTTGATTAGATGAAATAAATTTTTAACAATTAGCCCAAATTGACTATCTAAGATGAACCTTTCGTGAGTACACTCGGTGCTCATGTGGTAAGCAATAACAATAATTCCTTTTCACGTAATTTGAACATGAACTGAAATTTTAATGAATAATGCTACTACATATACGGATTTATTTACAACATGCTTTAAGTGTTGTACTTTTCAACCTACGTACAACACTTTAAAACGAAGTGTAAATAGATTAAATCTGTCGATATAGCATTTTCCAATTTAAATGAAATAGAATAAACTAACCAATCATGTTATTCATGCCTATTAAACTGGCTCATGTTTGAGCAGAAGTTATAGACGGTCCAAATATCCAATTCGCACGTGAAAAATATAGTCATACTCACACATGTGAGAAATAAAAACAAAAACCCACCTCTCTCGACAAGACGGACCAATCACTTCTCCAACTACCGTTTACCAGAATGGTAATATTTTAGGCATAAATAAGCCAGTAAAATTTGGTTACAAAATTTTGATTGTTAATTTTTTATTAATTTTTTTAGGTTTAAATCGCAATTCGGTCACCCTACTTTGACAGAAAATTTATTACGCTCACCTTACAATTTTTTTTCTCAATTTCATCACTATACTTAACATAAATTCCACGTTAATCACTCCATCCATATTTTTGGATGAAAAACTTACTATTTTTTTAAATTCCAAAAATACCCTTACTAATAACTATCAATTTAATCACTGCACTTAGACATAAATATCAAGTTCATCACTCCATCCTGATTTTTGAATAAAAAGTTTAAAATTACCCTAAAAACCTGAAAATGTCATTACTAAAATATTAAAATTCACTGCAACCAAGAACTAACAAAAACTCAAAAATTGAGCAACTAGGGAAAAAGATTAATATTTAATTATCCCAAAAACCCAAAAATGTCATTACTAAAGCATTAATATTTAATCTATTACTAATCCTAATTAAATTAACATTAATATTTAATATTATAACTACATTGAGATAAATGACTAATACTTTTAATTAGATTAAGATAAAAATTTGTTATAACTAAATTTCTTAGGAATTTTCCATAATACTCTTGAAAAATGGCATGTACCACATGATTGACTTAACGGATTTTTTCTAGTGGTGTCATTAACCCTTATTTAAATATCGATAATTACTTATAAGTAATTTATAATAATATTTTAAGCTTACTTTATTCTACAATAATAACTATCTCATAATAATTTAATGCATTTGTTTAATATAATTAGTTTTATAAAAAAAAAAAGTCAAGCTAAAGAATTTATTGCTTTAGAAAAGACCAACATAATCTTTTATTAATTTTGATTAAAAATTCTGATAAGTTAACCTAATTTTTGTTTAATATTTTTAAGAATTAGTATGAAATAACTTATTTAACTGATTTGATTATTTTAAATATTTTATACACAAAATTTTATACTATTAATTTTAATACATTTTCTGTCAAAGTAGGGTGACTAAATAGCGATTTAAGCCATTAAAATATTATAAGGTAAAGGGCATTTTGGTTTTTTTCAGCCCCCGTCCAACAAAATTAAGGAAAGTCAAGCGTGGTGAGTTTATTGACTCAACATGCCAAGTATAGTGATGAAATTGAGAAAAAAAATTATAAAGTAAGTTTAATGAATTTTCTGTCAAAATAGGATGATCAAAATGCGATTTAAACCATTTTTTTATTAGTTAGTTATCGTCCCGTAAACGATGCAATTAATTAAGTGAAAAAAAATTTGTAACTTTTGCGCAAGGGCATTGCTCTTACCATAAATATATACATACACAGAAAATCACAGACACGCAAACACATGTATATAATATATGTAGAGAGAGAAAAAGAGATTTTTAGAGAGAGAAAGTGGGAACCTGGAGAGGGAGGGCATCCATATCAGCCCGGAGAGAGAACACCGGTTGACCCCCGGAACCAATAGACGCCACGACACCGGTCTTGGCGACGGGCCAAACATAGTCAACGGCGAGCGAGTCGAGCTCGGACCGAATGAGTTGACTCGTCTTGTACTCTTCAAAACCCAGTTCCGGGTACTCGTGAATCTCCCTCCTCACCTTCCTCACCCAGTCGAAGAACTCGGGCCGTTTGGCCGCTTCCAAGAGTTCCCGACCCAGTGAGCCGACAAAGTCCGGATCAATTTGGGCTTCCAAAGCCCATGTCGGTGTGGAGAGAAATAAATAAGCGCAAATGGAGAAAGAGATGAAACGTTGAAGAGTCATGGTAGTGAGGAAGTAGGAGAATTATGTAATGTTGAAGAGAGGCATCTTTTTTAAGCTCTGATTGAAGGAGAAGTGACTGCAGAGTTTATTTGGATTTAATAGAGCAAATCATGGGGATATGAAAGGGACTAACGTTGGTTACGTTAATACCTTATGATTTGTTTAAGGGATAATAATTTTACAAGTCCCATTCCATCTTTTGTCTCCCAACAAAACTAGTTATAGAGCTCGACGGGTGTAATTTAATTTTTGTATTTAATTGATATATTTTAGAAATATTTTTTAAAAAATTATTCTTATTGAATATAAAAGTTTGTTGATTTAATATCCGATAAAAATTAAATATTATCAATATATACAAATTGGTAGTCGTTTATTATAATATTTTTGTTTCAAAATAAATATTTTTTATTGATGGTCAATACATCTATTTTTGTTTTTATATATTTATTAATTTTTTAAGTATCCTTTAATGATATCATGTTATTCGATTTCTTTATCTCTTTTTTTAATCTTGCACGTAGTAAAGATATCTTAGACAATGATATCATATTATTCGGTTTTTTTATTTATTATTTTAATTTTGCACTTAGTAAAGATATTTTAGACAAATACTTTAAAAATTTACAAAATTAAAAATAAAATATTTTCTTTGGGACATATTGAAGAAATGT
Source organism: Platycodon grandiflorus (assembly GCA_016624345.1). NCBI lineage: Eukaryota > Viridiplantae > Streptophyta > Magnoliopsida > Asterales > Campanulaceae > Platycodon > Platycodon grandiflorus. Next base: position 31,959,817 of record CM028363.1, read on the forward strand.
AATATTTTTCTGAACAAATAAGAATTGTTTAAGGATGGGATATAATTATATTTTTTGAAATAATTTTTGGAGATCATTTAATGATTAGAAAATGTTTAGTTCGATACTATATTTACATATTTTTTATACACTATCAGTTTGAAAAATAAATTTACACAAATATCAAAAAAAACATAAGCAACAATTTTGAATAAATAATTTAAAATTTTGTTGATATGGATCACATATTATATACATTATTTTAGGACATATTAAATAAGAATATTAGACTAATTTTGACATGGAGAGAGTATCATTTATAAAAATAAAATCTAGTTGGTTTACATTATAAAATAATTTATAGAATAATATAATATGTTTTTAAAATCTTTACATATAATATAATTGGTTGAGTTGGTTTAAGGTGTATAATTATATTTAAAAGGGTGTGGGTTCAAATCTCATTGACAACATTATTTTATTTCCTAAAGTTCTTCTCCTATTAGTATTACCTCATAATAATACCTATTGTAAAACCTATTATTATTAGGTATTGTTATTTTCTAATGACTTAGAAATGAAAAGTCATTTCACTCCAAGCTTGAGAATCAAAAGAACCAAAAGTTGGATGAGGTGGCACACTTAGAGGCATCCTCACCAACTTTAAATATATATATATATATATACATATATATTGTGCAGTATTCGTCTCTACCACTTTAAATTTGCATGCCGAAAGTCCTTTTGATAGATGTCGTTAATGATATACCGTTAAGTTGCTCATGTGCCTCCTACGTACGTTTGACCAAGGATAAAAATAAAATTTCTATCTATTCTCAACAAAATTCCCCCAATCTTTCTTTAACCTTTCTTCAACCACAATCTTCAAAACCCTAACTTTATCCCAACCAATTTCATCCACTAACCTCTCCTTTTTCAAATCAATCACAATTCAATCCATACCCACAAAACCCTCTCCAATGCATTCCACTCCCCACTCTATTTCTCTCCAACCCATTAAAGAACTCCCTCCCAATCTCCAAAAAATCATCAAACTCTTTCAATCCATACAAGAGCCTAAAGCCAAGTACCAACAATTGTTATTCTACGCCTAGAAGTTGCCGCCGCTCGATCCCCAGTTCAAGACAAGCGAAAATAAGGTTCAGGGTTGTGTCTCTCAAGTCTGGGTTTGGGCTTACCTCGATTCTGACAAGAAAAATGCCATTTTTGAAGTCGACGACTGCTACTTCGTACATCCCACTCAAAATCTGATGACTGATACTCCCCTTGTTTATCTGTCTTTCTAAATTCGTCGCGTCAGCTTGATCTCACCCGTCCGAGTTTAGTTTCAGTACACTGCGGAAGGCTGTGTCGAGGGTGTTGATGCAATCTATATAGTAGTCAACGAGTTGACGGGAGGTGAGTTTGTTTCAGCGAAGGCGAGTTGGATATCGGTGATCGGAGATGGTTTTGTTTGGAGGGCGACTGGAAGCAAGAGAACGATGAACGAATTAGGGCACTTCGGATGTTGAGGAGGGTTCGCCATTGATGCCGGCACTAGAGAAGACTATCGGAGTAGGGGTTACTGCCGCGGGCTCGCTAGGAGTAGTTGGAGAGAAAGAGTGCGACGATGTTGACTGATTTAGGGCTTCAGCTAAAACTGATGTGTGTTTGGCGATCCATGATTTAAGTTTATCTCTCTCTTCTTTGAGCTGAAACCCAGTTCTTGATTACCCCCACCTACAATCGATTTTAAAGCTTTGGAATTTCAAAATTAAAATCGATTTGGGTTTATTGGGTTTGAAATTTCAAAATAGATTTTGACTGATGATGGAATTTTGGGATTGGGATTTGAAGACGGTGAAGAAGATGATAAGGGAAATTTCATTTTTGCCCTTGGTCAAACGCATGTGGGAGGCACATGGGCAACTTAACAGCAAATCACTAACGACATCCATCAAAAGGACTTTCGGTGTGCAAATTTGAAATGGTAGAGACGAAACGGCACAAAATTTTATTGAGGACTAATGGTGGAATCATGTCATAGTTAAGGGACTTGTAAAATTATTATGCCTTAAAGAATACGTCGACCAAAAAGTTTGGCTTAAAAGCATATTATATGTTGAACTATTAATGACACTACAAATCCCTTAAGTATGACAGTTTCTACGATTAATCTCTTGAAAAAGATTCGTATCATCACAGTCCTAAAAGTTTTAAATTTTCACGCGGTTAGTCCTTTTGATAGATGTCGTTAAGAAAATATCTGTTAACTCCCCATGTGCTTCACACGTGCATTTGGTTAAGGGCTTGGATAAAATTTCACACTTTCCTTCTCTATTTTTTCGAAGAACATAAATTGGAATTTCACAGTTCGTGAATAATAAATTATCTTTCTCATTGGATTTTTACCTTGGTGGATATTTTGATGGGTTAGAGCTATCAAGATATGAAATGTAATAAAGTTGGTGATCGAGGTTGGGGCACTGAGTTTGATTCCAATAAGATTGACCTCCTCCACTTTGCCAATCCACTGTTGCGAGTCCATCGGAACCGGAGCCCCCACCGCTATCATATCCATACGCATCCCTTTTCCACACCTTCTTACAACTCTTTCACTAAGTAATTCCCTCCCTCCGGCTCTCTCTCTCTTTTGATCAGTGATGTTCCAACAAAAGTTGGAAGTCCATTAATGACGAAATCAAAGAGTAGACAAAATCTGAGTTGTAGACGAAATCATCAAGTAATTTACCCTCTCTCTCTCTCTCTCTCTCTCTCTCTCTCTCTCGCAGCTTTATTTATATAATAGTAAAATCTAGATTCTCTCTCTCTCTCTCTCTCTCTCTCTCTCTATCTATAGAGAGAAAGAGAGATGGAGAGATGAGAGAGAGGGCGAGGAACAAACCCGAATTTGAATATCAAGCTGACTTCTCCGGTGCCTTGCCTGATTCTGATGATAATAAGTCATTGGAATGGAGGCTCCCTTAACATCACCACCCAGACTCCCCTTTTCCATTTCGTCAATCTCCCTTCCGAAGACATCACTCGCGACATCGCCAACTGCAGGCATTCCCCTCCCCTTTGTGTGTGTGCGTGCGTGCATTTGTGTGTGTTTTTATTTTTTATATTTCTCATATAATAGTTTCGCATAATACCCTTGAAAATGGCACGTGTAACGTGAGTTAACAAAATTTTTCTAACGGCAACCATCGAAAGGATTAACAACATGAAATTTGTAACTTTTGGGACTATGATAATACGAATCTTTTTCAAGGGACTAATCGTGGAAACTGTCATAGTCAAGGAACTTGTAGTGTCATTAACCCTATGTTAAACTAAATCACAGATACAACATGTGTAACTTGTGAATTAACTTTAGGGTGACAATTTTGAACCGAACTGTATATTCGAATTAAATCGAACCGAAATTGACGGTTATTACCTGATTTGACTTGATATGAGGCGGGTAATGGGAATAATCGGATTCAAAAACTGTGGAATGATTCGGATATGGTATTACTAGTACTCGTCTCATTCCCTGTCCCATTCCTTAAATCGTACATTACTAAGTGTAATTTTACCTCTATACATACTTACATTTACCAAATTAGCCTAGCTATATGTATTAGTATGTAAACCTTAACATCTC